>JACCIB010000039.1:1200000-1809140 GCA_018906965.1 Philotrypesis tridentata
CACTCGGCCGGCCAATGTTGCCAACGACGAAGAGCATAGCGGCAGGCAGCAGCAGCAGCAACAGCAGCTACACTATGCTATATACTATGCTATACGGGTAAACAAGCAATCGCAGCTCGTGTATCTTGTCAATAACAATGCACGAGTTCTCTCGATCGCTTGCTGCGCGCACGAAAGCGCGACGAATAAATTGCGCAGCCCAAGATCTCGCGAGTGCAACGTATATAGACACGTATACGTGCGCAGAGATACTTCATGTATACACATACACGGTCTGGAATAATTATTCGCAGAGAGGTTTCTCGTCTGCGCTATTTAAGCGCCGAGGAAAATACGAAAATTCAAGGCCAAACATGCACACGTGCAACCGAGCGGGGAGCGGGGGATATCGCAAGTCGTTCGGTCTCTCTCTCTCTTTCCTCAAAAAATAATTGCAATGCCGCTATCGTTGAATTCGACGTCGCGGGAGATCCGAGTCGTAAAGAAAGGTATGCGCGCAAGGGTAGAGATAGCGAGAGATGCAGCAGCGACGTACACACGCCGTACAGGAACGCGCGGGCGACGCGTTGGCAGCACTGGAGCGATTAAGGGCCGTCGACTCGCGCGCTGGAGGTTGTTGCTACCCCGGCGGAGGAGCCGCACTCTGTAAGTAAGTTTAATTCAGACTGCTAATCCTCGCCCTGCACTCGTACGCGTGTATAGCACATCGCGAAAGCAAAAGTGGACAACGCCGTGCGCGACCTCGACTCAAGGATAGACCACACAGAGTCACAGCGGAGGCGCTCTCTCTCTCTTTCTCTCTCAGCTGATCGACTATCGATTCTCTCTTTCTTGCTCCTCTCGGTATCTGCACGTACAATGTAGAGAGAAAGAGAGAGAGAGACGTGCGATAGATCGCGCAGGAGGAGCCCGAGATATTCTGACCTCGTTGCAGAGAGAGAGAGAGAGAGAGAGAGAGATGCAGCGATGTGCGCCCTCGGTGGATGTCACGTTTATTCGAGCAGCTGAAAGGAAATCAGCGCGCGGCGGCTATTCATAGCCTCGATAACTGACACATAAGAGAGAGAAAGTCGTGTGCGCTCTCCCATCGATGAGCCGCCACCACCGCCGCCGCCGCAGCCACGATTTTGCAAAATTTATGCAGACACGCACACCCCGACTTTCCTCCGAGCTTTCGATGTATATACTCAAGCAAAACAACAGTCGTCACTATGCGTGCATATATACATGCGCGCACGTATATTCGCACACGGCGAATAGACACAAGACTCTTTTATTGAAATGTGTCGAGGCTGCGAGCGGCGGTGCGGTGGCGGCGACGGCAACTTTCACCTTCACTATTTTCTTCTTCTGTGCAGTGTGTTATCAAACTGCGACGCGTGACGAAACGAAAGAAACTCGGCAATTGGCCTTAACAGGTTTCCTCGAAGCTGCGGAGGGACGGGAGGGAAAGAGGGGGGGGGGAGAGAGATTTTCGCCCACGCGCCTGCACACCGAGCTATGAATGAAACGCCGCTCCCCGAGAGAGCTGCTGCTACTGCTGCACTTTAGAAAAATGCCAAGGCCGATAATAATATGCGACAGTTTAGGCGGACAGACGTGCGTATGCGTGTGCGCTCACGTTTATATGCGTACAGAAGAGACAACAAAGAGTTGCACGTATGCTCTGGCCAATATATATCGAGGAGGTAAGGTGCGTAACGGTAAATTTGTCTTAGTCATTGGAATTTTCCCGAGAACGCGCGACGACGCGCTCTCACCGAGTGCAATTAGGCGAAACGCATCGAAAGTGCAGTGCCGTTATCTTGATCTCGGAGTTCTATCTTCGCGTAAGCCGGGAGTGACGATAAGCGACGGAAATGTATCGATGGAGTGCAACGACGCCTGTACGACAGAGAGGGAGAAAGAGAGAGAGAGAGAGAGGTAGTTATAGATGTTGAAAAAACGCTACGGTGGAAGGAAGAAATCCAGCATCGAGAGTCCTTAACCTAGATAAGGCCTATGTGTTCTCGTGTGCCGTTTCGATCTTTCCACTTGGAAGTATATCGCACGAGCGAGTGCGCCGAGTCGGAGAAGCCTTTTCTTCCCCTGTATAATCGAAAATCGAAACGGAGCAAAGCTCTCCCCCACGCATATATGCACCTCGTATATACATGTGTAAACCACGGGTGAGAGAGAGAGAGAGAGAGAGAGAGAGAGAGAGAGAGAAGGCCTTTTTGGGGCGTGTACCCCTCCTCCAGCCGAATTCTCGCTCTCTGCGGCGAACGATATCCGAGGCGAAGGAGAGAATAAAAATCAAGCTGGAAGGAGCTAACATCCGGAGGATTCCAAAATGGCCCAAGCAGCCGACATGACGCACACGGCCGAAAGTCGACACGTCGCGTCGCTCGGCGCGATGCGTCCCGATCGCGCCTTCTTCGTTTTCTCGTTGTCTTCCCACGTACATTACACACCGCGCGCGCGCGCGCTCCGTCTTCATCTCTCTCGCTCACTCTCTGGAATATTCGTCGTCGAGAGCAGAGCAAGTAGCCGGACGCGACTCTCGGACACATCGGCCCGGGCTTCTTATGCGACGAGGCACAACGGCCGCGCCTACAGCCACAGAGTGAGAGCGAGAGAGACGGAGAGCGTGTGCGTGCACACGAGACCCCGCAAGAGTGAAACTCCGATGCGAGCATCAACGCGAGATCCGACGACGTGAAATGGAGGCGTGCAGCGTACAGAGAGTGAGTGAGTGAGAAAGAGAGAGAGAGATGGCGAGAAAGAGCGGGATATAGAATGGCTATACTCAGCGGTGCAGGTACTTACGCGTCGACGACGGCGACGGCGACGAGGCTCGTTGTGTGTTGATATGAGGGACACAGAGGAAGGCGAGTCGCTCTCGTCGCTGTCCTCCTCGGTCGCACTCGGGGATCTCCGCGCGGAGAGAACGCGGAACGCGCGCGCACACGCCAGAAAGAGAAAGAGAGCTCTATGTCAGCTCTTTCGCGCACAGCAGCTGCCGGACGCTAGCGCCCTCTCGACCCACGCAAAACACTATATACTTCGCCTCATGACCGTCATTTTTTCTTCCTCGCCAGCGAGTATGTCCAACCTCTGCGCCTCTCTATATCCTGTACTTATTTATGCTCTCTCTCTCTCTCTCTCTCTCTCTCTCTCTTTCTTTCGCTCCCTTTTTTCTCCTACTTATAACTCGCTCGGACGAGTTTCTTTTCTTCGCGTTTATTATAGCGGACGTTCGACGGAAATACCCGAGCTATCTCGGTCGGATAGATTAGGTAGACTGTAGAGTGGTAACCTCTGCATAGCTGCTACAATGATCGACTCCGTAGGAGACAACCAAGTTGTACGGTACATACAGGCATATAAGTATGCACACGGCTACACTAAGGCGACACTGGACAAACATATGATGACGTTTCCTGTCTGTCTGTCTCTCTCTCTCTCTCTCTCCCATGGCGAGCGTCAACAAGCTCGCACACGCACGAACAAACTCTGACATTGACACAGTAAATCGAAACTTAATATGCAAGAGATTTGCGCATTTAAGCTTGCGAGATACACCGCACTCTCGATCAGTCGAGCGACATCGGCATAATATATACATATACACGCGCTCGTCGCGAGGGGAAGGAAAAGGGAAGCTGCAAGTGCAGACGGCGCGTACATACATCAGAGCGGAGCGTGATGCCAAGCTGTTGACGGTATGTCTGACCGAGACTTAACGATCCACGAGAGAGAGAGAGAGAGAGGCCTTGGTGCGGAGTCTCTCCTTGCGTTTACACACAAGAGATACCCTGCGAGCCGCGCGCGCGCAAATAAAGGAAAGGAAATGTATTTCTGCGGACTTACGTTTGTTCTCCTTCCAATGCGGGTCGTCGAAGGGGGTTTCCCTTTATCTGGGCGTCCGTGCAGCTCCCGGAGGTTAGGGTCGGCACGAGACAGAGAGCAGAGGCAGCGGACGAGTGCGTCTGTTCTCTGTTTTATCCCCTGTTCCCTTGTGCACACCTTGTAACAAAGTGTCGACGACTCAGCGTCCGGCGCGCGACTGACTCAATGACTAATAGCAGCGACGGAAAGGGGAACGTCTGCACAAGCGCTCTTTCTCTCTCTCTCTCTCTCTCTCCCTCTCCCACTGCACGCGTGCAGCCTATATATGTATGTGCATATGTATATACCTAACTCTCTCGCAGCTCACTCCGCTCCGGGGATTTCTCTGTGTGTACGTTTCGTTATTTCGCGGACAGTCGTTTTGCTTGTGACTTTTTTCCAGCCGAAAATTTTGAAGGAGAGGAGCCGTGTCTTTGGAAAAAGTCTCTCTCCTCTCTGGACGTCGGGAAAGAGAGAGAGCGAGAGCACGCTAGTGAGAAAGAGAGAGAGAGAGGGAGAGAAAAAAAAGAAAGCCGAGGCTGACCAACGTAGTGGACGTGCGCGCATGCGCGCGGGAAGCCCGCGAAGCAGCTGTCAATTCAAATACGCCAGAACGACGATTCTCGCTGTCCTTGCGCGCAGACTCGCTGTACCAGTAAAAATAATTTTCTCTTTGTCATTTATTGTAGAAATTTACAATCGCAGAGCGGGACCCGACGGTACGACGGAGTCAGTGGTGGAAGCGAAGTTTGGCCTTGATCGCCTCCTCGTCTGCCATCTTTTTCACGGACTCGAGAGCCTCGGACATGCCGACCTTCCGGCTGGCGGCCTTGTAAAGGGCGTCGCGCACCGCCTCGCTCGAGGCCGTCTTGAGGGACTCGATGAGCCCGAGGTTCTCCCACGTCTTGATGAAGAACGTCGCGCAGCCGCGATCGTAGTTGCCGAACTCGCCGCACTTGTAGTCCCACGGCAGGAGGTAGTGGTAGTTCGGCCAGTACGACTTGCTCAGCAGAAAAATCGTGCTATCCTCGGCTGGGTACCTGGAAGATCAGCCGATTTTCACCAATCAATTTATCGCACCCGCGCGCCCCTCGAGTTTACTCAATTTTTTGCGAAGATTGCGCGCTTGCAGAGAATAGCGAGGGAGAGAAATAGTGAATCGTTAGTGAACTTTGAGCAGATGGAGAAAAAAAGCTGTAATATTGTGTGCAAACAACTATGTACAGGTGCAGGTATTCGTAAGGAGGCTCGCTTTTTTGTTAGTGTTAGCGTTTCGGGTGGATCTGAGAGTCAATTCAAATTCCTCATCAGTTGGAAAACAATCTGTCCTTTTAGAAAATTTTTCTGTTTAAATCTGAATTTCTTTATGAGCAAGAAACTTCTTTTTTTTACACTCAATGCAATGCATTAGAAGTTTGAAACTCTCGAACATAGCAAACAATTGCACAACAGAGTTTGGTTGATTATTCGCTGCAGGCGAATTATTTGCTTAATTGACTCACGGACTCCCCCTCAAGTATATATTATATACAGCTAGACCTATGCGCAGAAGCATATAATACAGGTAGCTTAAATTACGAGAAGAGGATGTTGGCTTTGTCGGATTACATAACATTACAAGCATAATTCAACGCGCTGTGTACATCGCTTAGAAAGAAAGGACAAACAATCGCAGCGAAAGAAACGGATTGACCGAGAGGGAAAATCGAGCTGTCAGGAGCTGCTACTGTGAAAGCCGTCGCTGGCGATCTTGACCATGCCGTGGCTCTTGGGCATTCGAAAGAGCAATTGGTAGAGCAAGCCTAGGGAATTGTAAACGGCAATTAACTTGTCTCCGGGCTTGAGGCCCCAGATGAGCATCGCGCTGTTCACCAGCCAGGAGAGATTCGTCGTGACGGCGACGCGGAAGAAGCCGAGGATGAGGACGGCGTTCTTGATCGACTCGCCCCAGTACTCGGCCGGCGCGTTGATCGGCAGCAGGAGACCGACGATCGGGAAGAGCAGCCAGTAGAACCTGCAATAGTCCAACATTGTATGTTATGATAAATGTACGAAGCGTTATACGTAATCGTTCATTTCGATTTTTACCATCGTTGCACCCAGACGCAGCCGTCGTAGTCGACGTCGCACATGTCGATGTCCTTGTCCAGCCTCTCCTTGTTCGGATGCGCCGAGACGACATTGGCCACGATGTGACTGTACCAAAAGCCCTTGTTATGATTGTAAGGATCCTTCTCGGTCCCGTAGTACTTGTGGTGAGTTCGATGCGCCAACACCCAGTCGTAGATGTTACCCTGACATTGATGCATTGTTTATAGTTTCAGAGGATTCTGTACTCGTCGATTGTATTATATTGTGAAAAACGTTTTTCCACTTACTACACCGGCCATTGTGTGGGCTAGCATTAGAAAGCCCCGAACGATAAGGGAGCCTTCGAACGAGCCGTGAGCCCATAGCTTGTGAGCGCCGACCGTGACTCCCAGTCCAGCGATTAAAATTACGAAGAGCGCTAAAATGATAAATCCGAGTATATTGAATGTCCCGCGGATAGTAAATACTTTTCTCTAATCTCGTATGTAGTAGTCCGAACTCAGAACCGTTACACAGTTCAGTCAAATATCTATATAAATTTGGTGAAAGGAACTTTATTTGAAATTAAAATATGTCGCATTCTCAAGTAGAATAATTCGATTAAGACCGAATTATTCGGATAATCCAACAAAGTTTATCCGAAGTCTTTTTAATAATAGCTCTCGTCGCAGTTATTACGTCACGGCAGCGCGCGACGTGCGTCTGCGCTTAAACGTTTTCAGAATACGTTGCATTTGCACACTTCTTTTTCCGTCAAACACACTCAACGTTATATGCTATTAACTTCGCATGTCATTGCAGACAATTCTCGAAGAGCACACTGTGTTTCAGAGATGCGTTTATCCCGACAATGTTTTCATTTCGAAAGGAGATCGCGCTTCTTTTTTCTCTGCGTGGACCCGCGCAGCGATGCGATCGAAGAACGGAAAATCGAGGATAAATTTGTATCATTGAAAAATCAAAAAAGTAGACTCACTGAAGAACACAGTGAGCCATTTGGCCTCGGTTAGCAGCAAAATCGCTCCGTAGAGTCCAAGGGCGTGGAGGTGTATGTAATACAAAACGGTCGGCCAATGTATGTCCCTCGTGTAATCGTCCGTCCGCTCCGCCGGCATTTTCGCTCGATTCAAACAATTCGGCTGCAATTTGTCACAAGGAAGAAGAACAAGGAAAAGCCGACAATTCGAGAAAATGAAAAAAAGTACGCGCGAGCCGCGTTAAGGTGGTAATCGATCCGGGTTCAAAAACTGACTGGAGGAGCCAGGAAAGTTGCATGCTGATGGCCACGAAAACGCGTGGATTGACCCCTAAGACCTCGGCTGAAGCATCGCATTATTGTCTCTTGGCTAGCTTTTACATAGTCATTTCCTCTTTGAAGAAAAAGGTATATGCATGAGCGTCGCGGCGAAGTTTCACTATAGCTGCCGGGCTATTCTATATCGATATCTTTTCTGTTTCCCACGATTCTCAAAGTACATATCTGCAGATTTGTATCAGGTTCATTTGTCGCATGCATCGCTTTAATTTATGAAAACTGATGACATCTGAGTACGTTTTAGTTGCGCTGAAGAGGTATCAATTACGTCATGCGAATCATCGTAGAATGGACTCTTCTTTTACATAGTACTCTTATGAATATTAAATCCTGTTATATTATATTAGAAGTAGGTCTTGCGTAATTATATGGTACGTATATATATAAAAAATTTTAAATCGACATACTTACCTAAAGTATATCTGCCTGTAATCGTATATGCAAATACATGCTCGACCGCACATCACTGCGGCGGTCAACTCAATTAAGTATCCGAACTTTCCTGAAATTATGTTTCTTCGCTCGCAACTGACAAACGAATTCTTAAGTACTTTAAAGGAATAAATTACAAATACTTTTGTGCCGCTGGTCGGGAGCTGGTTGTGACGTAAACAATATTCGGTTAATACTTCCATTTGTATGTTCGAAATCAATGAAAAATATTAGAAAAATTAAGAACTAGATTTTTCTTCGTCAGTTTAGTTGATATGTGCACTATGAAAGTATAATTATAGAGTGTATATTGTAAATAAAAGATTAGACACGCGAAATTACGCAATCGCGTGGAAAGGAAAAGTCAGGATTTCTCTATTTTCAGAGAACAGCAGTATAATATCGGGCTGCGATTTTACAATTTCATAGACAATATATTAAGAATTCAGAAAGTCCTGCGAAAGCGAATCTTGCAATTAATTGTCTGGGCCGCGAGACTATGGCATTTATTAAAAAAGAAAAGGGAAATTTATTGATTCTGAAAATTCCATTGAACCTCTCGAATCAGCATATTAGAAATCCGAGCTGCGATTCTCGTCGCGGAATCGAGCAAATAAATAATTTGCCACTGCACACAGGAAAATCGATAACGGCTTCTCCCAAAATATCGCAAAACGAGAAAAAAAAATGTATAGCACGTTATTATCTCTTCCGTATCGATAGCGGCCGCAGTCGTCGATAAGCCAGAAAAGTCGGCTTTCCCGCGACAGTCCCGACACCCGATAACCCGTTCGAAAGGTTCGAAAGCATCGCCACCGAGCGTCAGCAGTATCGCCGCGCGGAGCGTTCGGCGCAACGCGCAAGCAATATAATAATCATCATACGCGTGCACAGCGCTCCTGGCTCGCGCTGCAGAGCCATTGTTTTGGCGAGGAAATTAGGCGAAGCCCCCGCAGCCGTGAGCCGACGGCCGGCAGCTCGCATCGCACAGAATGTGTCGTCCGGCGAGCAGCGCCGGGGAGTCCTGAGAAGCGGCCGCGCGGAAGGTTGTCACACACGCGGCTATACATATTAAAATGTGCGCCGAGGATCCCGAGATGCAGAGGTGGACGTATCGAGCGCCTTTGCCCTTGCTCCCGCCGGCTCTCATCCTGCTCGCTTTGCGCTCGCAACTTTCCAGTGCAGGCATTCCGCTGCAGCCGGAGCTGCTGCCGTTGCCGCTGCTGCCGCTGGCTACCTCATCAGTAGGTTTTCTGACACATACGACTCTCATTACACAATAATATACTGCATCTCTCCGCTGCTGCAGCCACTGCTTCTTTTCGTTGTGCAGATTTTTTCTTAGATACTTATGTACTTATATATGTGTACCTATATAATACAGTCTTCATAGCTCCTTATAACGATAGATTTCTGTTTGCTCTGGACGAGCTATTATTCTTTTGTTACGAAGTAGCTTTCTCCTTTTCACGGGGTATATAAACGTCTGCATCCCGTTTTATTGATTTTCGCGCCTGCAGTAGATTGTGTTTTGTATCTATGTACGCTCTTTAGCTTATTTTCGATAGTACAATATATGATCTCGGTGTACACGTATATAGAGCGTGTATACGTTGCTCGAATCAATGTGCGGGGGAGAGTAGCGCGCACCGATCAGCTGGTCTGATATATAAGCATATACGCAGGTACTACATTTTATAAGCGACGATCGAATCAATTTTAATTAAAGCCAGCACAGCAGCTGTGCGTCAACTGTTCGACTCGCATAATATAGCTATGTTGCAACTCTACGCGCTATAGTCATAAACGCTTAATAGTTGTCTCCAAAGCATCAAGTTGTGGCAATTACTTCGAATGCGTGTGGGGTAAGGAGGAAACAGAGAAAATGAGGCCGCTATATGGAGCATCGCTGAATTTTAACGACAGCTATTGATATCGCAATTACGCGTACAGAGCTGATGTGCAATGCATCGCTGATTATGGAAAGTAATGCTAATTTCCCCCAAATAGAAGACAGCACTTGTACCGCGAAATACTTGTACACATATCACATCTAGTTATATATTATAAATATACAGCAACTGAGAGAGAATCTATATTAAATATTCGAATATATGAAAGATCAGTTTGCGCTTAAAGATATTACGTCGACAAAGAGCAATGCGACTATTATTTTTTATACTCTCGCATCGATTTACTAATTCGACAATATTATCCAGCTGACAACTAAATAGAGAAAAAAATCTTTCGAGAAGAATTCGAATGTGTATTAACGAGCCGAAGCTATATACTTTCTCCTTTTTTTCTAAACCACACACTCGATATAAAAATTGAATCTTATTGACCCAATTGAACGAGGTAACGAAGAGAGTATGTCACACGTACTTATGCACACACAGACACACACGTAGGTACATAATAATATAATACACGCGGCGTATCGCACAATATATCCGAGTCTCGAAAAAAGGGATCGAAAGAAGGAGATGCGCGAGAGGAGGAGAGAGAAATGGCTGCTCTGCGCGCGCAAAGTCAACCTACCTGGGCAACAAGGCGTAACATACAGCCGGCCGCGTATATAGTTCCACAGGTGAGCGAGAGAGATAATATTCGGTGAGACCGCGGCCGCGTGCGAGAGATGCGCGCAGTGTGCGACGGCGGCGACGGCGTATCGTCAGGTTCAGGTACCGTTCGTCAGCTTTAATCGGCCAGCCGAAGCGGAAAGTGCTGCGTGGTCCATTCACTCGTCAATGTATTCCGAAATTTTTTCTTCTTCTTCTTCTTCTTCTTCTTCTTTATTCTTCTCGCGCTCTCGCGCAGCTACGCTTCGTCACGTACGATATGTGCAGCCAATGTTGTATATACATATATACGTACAAACGTATAGTTATACAGTTGCACATGTATAATGGATGCGGGATCTAAGTTGCGTTTTTGAATATATACGAGCATAGACCTAGAAATCCACTTCACGAGGATAAAAAAAAATCACCCTCCCCCCCCCCCGTCCCCCTATGCATAACGAGTGCGCATATTTTTGTTTATTGTCGGAAAAAGAGATTATATGTAAATTTCGAGTATAAACTCGTCTCGGTCCTTAAACTTGACCTCTTTCATCTCTCTCTTTCTCTCTCCCTCTTTCTCTCCCGTTTTCCTCGTCCACGAGAGATTCTCAGCTACAGCGCGGTGCTCTTCTCCGCGCGCCGGCTTCTTCCTCTCTCTTTTGGCTGAGATCGATGATTCTATGCACAGACGCTATATGTCCTTGCTGACCGAATTCCCACCTCCGAAAATTTTAAATAATTTTTCAAATATTTTTTTTTTTGCCGATATTTCTCTTTATATTTTTTCGCTCTGTGTATAATAGGAGGAAATATTTTATGATTATTTTTCAAATCATATATTTATTATGCTGCATTGAGATTAGTATAGTATTGAGATGAGGAAGAATTTACGATTAGCTGTTTGCTTAAAGATATTCTGGTAAAAGTAAAGTATGCTGAGAAGATGACGTACGAATGCATAAACAATACGATTTTATTACGGAGACAAAAAAGTTATATCGTAGAAATTATTATTTCTCGAATAGTTTATTATGGTACATTAGAAATGAGTAAATTGGAATGAGAAAGAGTCTACGATGAGCTGCATATTTAAGGATATCCCGGAAAAAGTGAAGTATGCTAAGAAGATAATGTACGAATGTATAACTTATACGATTTGATCGTGCAAAATAAGAAAATTATATCGTAGAAACATGAGAATGCTAACTCAGAAACTAACACCGAACAAATGTAAAAATTGGAAAATTTAGAAAATTTGAAAAAATTCTACAAAAAATGTCCAATTACAACAAATTTAGATGAATGTTACTAATCATTAAGAAAATGTACAGCGTGCGTTTTATTTTCGGGAAAAAAATCTTTATTTTCTCTCTAGGAAAATTTAAATTATTAGTTTATAACATATTCATTATTTTAAAAATCGACGCTATGGCGCCATCCGCTAGTACAGTTTCTTCTTTACATACGCGAACCGCTACATGTCCCTGGTTGAAATGCATCTTTCATCATTGTCGATTTCGTTCTCGATCAATATGCCGTCTAATTTGAATTTTCACGATTGCCTTTATTGCGATTCCGCGAATTTCAAAACCAATACTCCGTTCGACGCGATTCGCAACAATGCATATGCTCTGCTCGATCTGTTAACGATTGCAGCTTGATCTGTCGGTGCAAGTGGATATAGCGGTTCTCCTAGACTCATTTGCGTTTTCTAACGCATTTGAGAAGCTCGCCGAACGCGTGCAACCTAACACGTATACAAATTTTCTCCCGCGCGTAGCTTTGAATATTCGGGTTGATGAACCGAAATATGCAGATGAGGTCAAAAGTATTTCGTCGATGCTAGTTTTATACGTGCTCGCTATGCATATATATAACAAATGTATAAAATGTAGGTAGCAAGTAAATTAAAAATGTTTAAATGCGTTCTTATCAAAACTAGAGAATAATTTCGAAATATAGTATTTAAGAATATGTATTTAGAATACGCATGCGTGTACGTTTAAAATGAAATAAGTTGAAAGCATTGTTTAAAATTAATAACTTGCGAAAAATTGTCATCAAACCTAATCACAAAACACCTCAATAATCTGAAAAATTAGTTAAGTGTGTATATACACTGACATTCTTTTTGCAGTTTTTGTATAGGCTCCCTACCGAACAAATGTATCTATATAAAATTGATTCATTCCTTTTGAAAAACGTTTTAAATAGTTATCATTTTGAGCTGAAAATAATAGGCATACTTTACTGTTACCTCGCCTCTTAATAATAAAAAATGAAATAAGTATTGCTAAATAAATTAAATTAATCGGATTCTGCGGATGTAAAAAAAAACACAGTAGAACTGATAAAAGTACTTAAAGAAAAATCTACTACAAACGCTGCGCCGAAAATGTCAACTATCTATGCTAGTTTTTGTTTGGAGAATGTGAACTGTGCTCATTTTCGCCGGGAGAACGTCAATAATCTTCTTTTTTCTCGATCCGAATCTGAGTTTTTCCAGTAGATCTTTATACAGATCAATGAAAACATATTGCAATTTTATTTAATTATTTTTAATTTATAACATGAGTATTATGTGGAATTTAGAAATTGAATTCCTACTAAAAACTAGCAAGGATTCATCGGAATCCAAGAAAAAGTAGAACTCTTTGAATGGCACGTTAAGGTGTACTTGTCGAAATAGGATCAGAGTTTTAGGTAAAAAGCTAAAAAGCCACTCAAAATCCAGGGTAAATTTCTATAAACGGGAATGATGCCTGCTTAACTACTTTATCGTTAATGAGCTTTTCCGTAAAGCGGATCTGATGGAAAATCTCGATGAACTGGTTCGATTCTTCCTTGTTCTTCTCATATCACATTGGCCTAGTTTCTATTTCCGTAAGACTTATCGAAATTAAAAGGGACTCGCGAGCACATTTGGCAAATATCGGTACATCCAACAATTTCCTTGTATCGGTCACTGGTTTTGCCTTACTTCACGTATTCTGTCTCAATTGGTTATCCCGTACTCATCGTTATGTCTCAAAGCGTGAGCCCCAATCCACTCATAAAATTTAATGTTCAAAAACTAATTTCCAATCCATAGACTCCATCGTTGCTCCATGCCTATGCATATTTATGCATAATATGCATTTAGTCTACTTTATAAAGTATATGCGCGTGCTTGAGAAAAATCTGCGCGGGTAACATTTATTATCGTATGAAAAATACAAAAAATAGAATCGAATTATGTTATAGTTGACTAATTTTCAGAAATTTTTGTAAAGGTGCGTATAGATTTCGAGAATAACTATATTAAAATAAATTATTCTAAAACCAAATTTTTTCATATGTTTCTTTCACTAAAATATTTCCAGAATCAAAATATGACAGGTATATTAGGTTCGCGATTAGGATCTGAATAATTATAAGTATTGAGTACATGTAAAATTTTGAGACAACGAAAAATCATTAAAAATAATTACGAGAAAAATTTTTTTTACTATCACTATGGAAAAGGGCGACTTCGTAAATAGTGTAATGGACACCTTGGCTATTTTCAATTGATATTACTGTTCAGAATAATTCGACAAACAAGTTATGTCCTTATGACGTAATAAATGGTAAAAAAAATGTGATAAATGTGATAAATTAATATGATCAATTAATGAAATCGCTCAATATAGTGACGTCTTTGCATAAAACATTTGTTGACGTGCTTCGACAATAAAGTAACGATTGCATATACGTTTAAAATTCTCTAGAGTGTTTGAGTGCATGTCGATGAAACAAAATACAATATAACTATTTTGAACTTTGTTGCAAAAAAAAGATAAAGATATTTTTCTAATATTTAGGTAATTCTTCGAAAAGTGGCATTTTTTATCTTAAAAAAAGGATTAAATAAAAAAGATCGATTTTTGGGTAACCGATGGTGGCTTTTTGTTATTTAAGATATAAGAAAACATAGTTTATTTATAAAACACTACAGCTGTGATTAACTTTTGTCTATAAGGTTAACATAGGCAAACGGAGGGTTTGTGATGGTAATGACCTTACGTGTTACACTGTAAAGAGCGATTAATAAATAATCGAATTTCCTTGCATATGTTTTTTTGTGCCAAGGTTTAACATTTTTCGTTAATTTAGATTATATATATTTACTTGCCACGCGCTGGCCTGTGTTACGATAATAGTCAGTTTTTGTCTACCTCAACAAATACGTCTACATAAAAACTGGTACCACTTTTGGAAGAATCACCCATTTAAAAAAGATTTTAAATAAAAATTGAAGACTGTTTTAACAATAGATATATTATTCACCATGCATGCGTTCCGTAATTTAGGCAATAGTAAAATAAATACATTAAACGGTCATGTTCGAAAAGTTTAAATAATTGCATCATGAATCTGTAACGTTAATTTTGCAAAAAATCTTGCAACATCGAATTATGCGTCATTGGCAAACCAAATTAAGCAATCTGCTATTAGATACGGGATGACTATCGATACTTTTTTTAAGAACTCTTAATGACATTACTCTTAATATCCTTTTTTGCGTATTTTAATTATAACAGGTCGATCAATCATACTTCTAAAATCATCTTCAACAGTATCGATTATAACCATTATAGAAATTACAAAAGATTCAATTTAAAAAATATTAATTTTGTGGAAAGAAAATAGCACAGTTTTGTTTCTGGTAGAAAAGCTTCTATCTGAAATAGGCCAAAAATCAACAAACGAGTAGCTAGAATAGATAAAAGTGTTTAAGTTTCATGTAACTAAGAACTGTCGGTAATTATCTACTTTTTATCGTAGAGAAATATGTCTCAATAAACCTGCACGTAAAATACTGCTGTGTTGCTACTTATGACCATTTTGGTGAAAAATAATGCAGGAATAATAATCGATTAAAGAAAATCGTTGCGTACTAGTCCAAATTAGGAATAAAAACTGCTTAGCTTTTAGATTGCGAACCTAACAACTCTCGCTAACTATTATGATTCCACTTCTATATATATTGTATAAAGAAAAGAAAAGTGTACATTTCATTGCAATACACAAAATATTCATTTATTTCACTTTCTTTTCGCTGTTTTCAATAAAAACAATTTCTAAGTTTCACATCAGCTTGGTATCTTGTAAGTAGCTTCGTCTTCTCTGATTCCAGGACTTTCGAAAACATTGAAATTCATCAAAATCTTTGATTCGGAAATTTGATTCAGCTTTTCTCTTTCTCTCTCCGTCATAAGCAAAGTAAAAATATTTTTGTTTAAATATTTGCTCAAAACATGTAAATTTTATGTTATACCATAACGGCTTCATAAGAATGATCGAAGACGTTGAAATGTAAGGATGAATTAATCGGGACCACGGGTGCATTGACCTCGAACTGACCAATTTGGCAGCGTGAATGTGTAGCGCCTTCTTCCAAGACGCATCGCCGATGTGGTTTTTCGTCTTCTCATATACTTACGAGAACACGTTGCAACCGTAATTACACGAGAATGTACAATGATCGTCGGCTACGTGGCATCCTCGCGATCGAATCACACTGATAATTTCAGCACACACAATCACAGCTAAAATTGCTAAACGAAAATCCAAGCTATACATCCAATAATAATCGTTGATATTACGCAAAGACGGAATCGTCGAAAAAAAAATTGCAATCGATTCGTACAGCTTTTCCAACATATAATTAACTCCGAGTATCTAACAATTAAGTAAAAGTGTTACAATTCGATTTAACTCCGCATCGTTCGTTTAAGTACATATATGGATCATCGTAATTATAGCCCGCAGAAAAAGCCCATCAAACTTAAATTTGCCAATAAAGTCTAATCTCACGATCGAGCCAAAAAAAAAAAAAAAAAAAAGAGAAAAAAGAAAAAAAAAGAAAAAACAAAGAAAAAGAAGAATATCAGCTCATTAATGGCTCCATTATAGGATTTTTCATTCCATAAGCGCGTTTTCCTCATCTCCGATCAGCGTACAGGAGCGGAAAGTGAACCGACACTCGCTGCGTATACAAGCTTTTCGTTTTCTACTTTACTCTCCTCTATGCACACATCCGGGGGGGCAGTGGTCGTCGTTGGTGTTCGGTAGGGAGCCCGCGGCAGGATGAGCTAGCCGATTGGAGCTAGCCAGGTAGAGGGAGTAGAGCGGCACTTGTTCGCTTTTTTTTCGTCGAGGCACCGCGTGTGGGATGGGGTAGCGAGTGCCGCGAAAGGCTCATAAGTGG
Source organism: Philotrypesis tridentata (assembly GCA_018906965.1). Lineage (NCBI taxonomy): Eukaryota > Metazoa > Arthropoda > Insecta > Hymenoptera > Pteromalidae > Philotrypesis > Philotrypesis tridentata. The sequence continues at coordinate 1,216,505 of JACCIB010000039.1, forward strand.
GACATAGGCACGTGCATCTCGATACTTCGTCTCGAGCCGAGCGCGAGTCCGGATCTCGGACCGAAACGTCAGTAGAGTATACAACACCGCAACGGCGAGAGGTGTAAACGCGCGGTACCATTTCACTCGCTCGCTCTGTCTACCTCCACGCCAGTCCTGCGCGCGGCCGTTCGATCGTTAGTGAAGTGTCGTTTGGAGAACACGAGGAGGGTTTTGGCTTTCCTTGCAACGAGGCCTACGCTGTGCCCCCACGTTTTACCAAAGTAAGCTGTCCTTTATACATTCATCATTTTGTTTTATCCAACATGTATTTTCTCGCTCCTCTCCCAGTGTATGCGGGAGAAATTTCAAACCTGCCACTACGCGAATATTGCGCAAAAAGAAGACGAAATAGCGCTTTCCGTCCTCCCGCGGTACTTTCCAATTGTCCTTTCCTTGATTGTGCGCGCACCGAGATTGTTTTCGAGCGGCTGAAGGCTATCCGCGGCTCTCCGCGCGTGCATAATGATTATTCTAGGAAAGAAAAGAAGACGCTTCGTGTGACGCTCCGATTTTCGCCGTAAAGCCGTGAATCGTCTCTCGTCGAAAACCGGGAAAAGCGACAATTGCATAATTAGAATGACATTTACAATAGACGCGCAAAAATGCGATTTTCATCAGGTTGCGCACTCGCTTAACACTGATTCTAATAAGTAATTAACGGACGTCACACCAGAAGGTGGCGGAAAATCAGCTTTTTTTTCCTTCGTGTGCGCGCAGCCGCGAGTCATTGTAATCGAGCCCCTACCAATGAGGATAAGGAAATTCTTTTTTTAATGCGCGCGAATCTCGCGGAAATGGGCCCTTTTTCCGCGAGAAATATTAAAGAATCGTATATACGCTTATACCGTGTAGATGAAAAACGTATACACGCGTTTCGTATCTCTAATCGTTATTGCACAATGTACTGTTAATGTAATGAAAAAATTTGTAGTCATTCACATTTCAACGATTGCAGATTATGATTAAAATTTTGAAAAGATTTCTCTGCATATACGCCTGCCTTCTCTTGAATAATAAACTGTTATCAAGAAAAATGTTCAATCAATTACAAATTTTCTATAACTATATATCCGATACGTTTTAAAATGCCCACGTTTCTAAATCTTTTCGAATTCTCACGATCAGCTTTCTACGAATTCGTTGGCTGAAAGCCCACTTTTACTTTTTTAACGGTACAATTATAAACGAACAAACCAAAACTCGTCGTTCGCATAATTTGTAAGTACAGTTTCCGATATCCTCCATCCGCGTATACCGATAATTTCACCGATTCCCAAGCTGCTGTAAAATGCTTTAAGTACGACATGTTAATGTCGTAGCCGAAAGTGCACGGGCGCATCGCGATATCTTTTTTAAGGAAACTTCCCCCTCCCGCAGGTACACTCAAGTGCGCACGATACGTACAACGAACATAGTGCAGAAACGCGGCACAGCGGCTAATGCGAAACGCTTTGATATTCGCGCATTATCGGAACGAGTGTGCACAGCAGATGCCGTTTAATACAACGGCGGGTATATATAGATATACATTATACACAGGTCTGCAGTGTATATACGTATAACCAGAGACGTTTCGTTGGCAGCATTGACCTGAATAGCAGTACGGCGTTGGCCTCTTTTGCCCCGGTTCGGCCGGTCCCGTTCGACTCTCCTTTCAGCATCCAAGGCGCCCAAAGGAAGAACCGATCATCTTTCTTCTCGCTCTTACCGATTTCCCTCTCCATTTCTCCTCCTCGTCCGCGAGCGCGCGGCGTCGAGAGAAGAAAGTCGGAACTTATACCTTCACTTGGCGCGTATAACAGCACGCGCTCCTCGCCGCTGCGCGCGCGGCCTATGCAAACACAGCAGGTACCATTCGAAGCGTGGACGCGCGCGCGAGGATTCTTTTGGAAAAGCATGTGTGCGAGCGCAACCGATACACATATCATCGACTGCCGGCGCAAGTAGCTCAGCCGACCTCTTTAACCCACTTTATGATCGGCTTAGAGATATACGCGTCTCTCGGGCGCGAGCGCGCATCGCTCGCCTCGCGACTCTTTATCCTTAAACTTATCTTATATTGCTCGCGCGCGGCTCGCCGGATACGCCGGGTATACACTTTTACGATTCGTAATTACTCACCGAGGCTGCAGCGGATTTTCCTGCTGCTGCCGCTGCGAGATACAACGAGAGAGAAAGAGAGAGAGAGAGATAGAGATGAGCTGCCTCTCGCTCGGCGAATTTTAACGATCTCGGCGTACCTTAGGCTGGTTACGCACGAGTCTGTGGTAACGTGCTGTGCGACGACGCTCACCGTGCTTATATCGAAAGTAGAACGAGATTCTACAATTTAGAAAACGCATCAGCACTTTCTCGCTCGACATAGATTCGCCTCGAGTACATATAAATACATGGACACGTCGCGTGAGCTTACATGCCATTATGCACACGTACCGGAGAGCCGCGATGGTATTTACGACCTATCGGTACACGCTGTACATGTGACGCTTGCGTTGTCCGCAGGTCTAACGCAGCACCATGGCGCCGAATCTCTTTGGCAACTCGGCGACGCTGTTCCTCGAGGCGACGGGAATACCCCAGGAGAAGGCCGTCGCGAGCCCTAAGCCGACGACCTATCAGGACGCCCACAAGTCCGAGCAGAACAAGTACACTTGGAACATCGTCTGGAGGAACGTGATCGCCTTTCTCTACCTTCATATCGGCGCCCTCTATGGACTTTACCTCTTCTTCACCGGCGCCAAGCTCCTCACCTTCATTTGGGGTAAGAGATTCCTTTAATTTCAGGATGCCTTCTTGTACAAAGCTTATGAATGTGTCGAATTATCTGAAAAATGTCCACTTTTATTTGGTCTGGCATTCGAAAAAATTTTTTTTATCAAGCTAGAGCTTTCGAACCGGTCGGACTTTCTTTGGAAAAGCCGAAAGACGCGATAAAAAAAATACCGAGGAACACGGGGAAACGCAAATTACGTTTTTTTTTACGAACAATTAGTACGGTAAAATACTGCGGAATAATAAGAATTGCGAATGTTTCCGAGGCACAAATAAAATTTTCGAAAAAGTTATGTCCATAAACATCCGAACAGTCGTTTCCCCATCGTCTTTTGGCTTGCAAAAAATTTTTTCCAAATTCTAAATCAAATAAAAGTGCATTTTTTTTAGAGAATTCGACATATACGAACAATCGTGTTCGAAAGTTCGTTTTATTGCACACGAGCACAATAATTAACGGTAAAGAATAATTTTTAGTAATGTCAACTAATAAATTGATAAAGTATTTTTTGAACACCCAGCCATAAAGTGACAACTTTATTCCCTAGGCGGGGAGAGACAGTTGTCATTTTAAGGCTGTGCAATGTGCATGAAGGAAAATAGTATATGCACCACGGGAGCAAATAAAGAATGCATCAGCTGCGATTTGAGACAGATTCTTTAGTTTTAGTCCCTAGGTGGCATCGATTCACTATACCTTACACTTCAGAACATTACTCTTTACGGACAGTTAAGAAAAGCAACGTTTATGCCTGCTTGAATAACGCTCGCTCAATCGATCGATCGAAATTCCTTATCTCGGGATTGCTTTTCAGCGCTGACCATCGCTATCTTCGCAGCCCTCGGCATTACAGCGGGAGCCCACAGACTCTGGTGTCACAGATCATACAAAGCCAAGTGGCAAATGCGAATGATCCTCATGATCTTACAGACTACCGCCTTCCAGGTATGGCACTTGGAGTATAACAATAATAATAATAATAATAATAATAATAACAATAACAGCAACAATCGTCTCGCAGAATCACATATACGAGTGGGTGAGGGATCACCGTGTTCACCACAAGTTCACCGACACGGACGCCGATCCGCACAACGCCAAGCGAGGCTTCTTCTTCTCGCACATCGGCTGGCTGCTCGTCCGCAAGCATCCGGACGTGATGGCCAAGGGAGCCAGCATCGACATGAGCGACCTCGAGGCCGACCCCATCGTCGTCTGGCAGAGAAGGTAAGAGAAGGTAGTGCGGCTTGCGCGCGCGCAAAAGTCAGTCAGGGTGTACACTCGTCGATCTTTCAGGCTCTACATCGTTCTGATGCCGCTGTTCTGCTTCCTCCTGCCCGCCTGGATCCCCTGCTACCTGTGGAACGAGAACGGCATGTACTCCTGGTACGCGACCGTCTTCCGCTACACGTTCTCGCTCAACCTCACCTGGCTCGTCAACTCCGCGGCTCACATCTGGGGCACCAGGCCCTACGACCGGTAATATTACATAAGTGCGCCTCAACGATGCATCTCGATTCTCGCGATTTTCCATAACGCATCCGTTTTATACGCGTGCAGCGACATCAGCGCCACCGAAAACATCCACGTGGGCTTCAGCGCGCTCGGCGAGGGCTGGCACAATTACCACCACGTCTTCCCCTGGGACTACAAGGCGGCCGAGCTCGGCAACTACCGGGCAAACCTCACCACGGCCTTCATCGACTTCTTCGTCATGCTCGGCTGGGCGTACGATCTGAAGACGGTGCCGGTCGAGCTCGTGGAGAAACGGGCCGCGAGGACCGGCGACGGCACCCGCGTCAAGGAGGTCGGCTCCGAGCACAGCCACGAGAACGCCGTCTGGGGCTGGGGCGACAAGGACATGCACCAGGATGACATCGACTACGCCAACATCATCAACAAGGCCGACTAAGTATCGCTGCTTTTATTCCTTGCCGGACACGATGCACAGCGATTCTTCTCGCTTTACGCGACAAGCTCTCCTCTACTTACGTGTGCACGAGCGTCTGCGGAACGATCCTCTCAGAATAGGCTAAACTCATTTATTCATTCTTCTCTCAGCGATGCTAATTTTATTGATTTATTTATTTCACGTTTCTTTTTTCTTCTCAAATTATATTTTATATTTGTTTGCTATTACTGAATTATTATTTTATTTATGATGATTACTGCAACGTTATACTTTTATGAGGGAGCAGCGCTTATACTTATTGGGCTGATCGGAAATCGGTTCTTGATACGAAACGTCGCATAAAGTTTGTGAAAATGACGTTTTCTCATCACGGTATAGGTACGATGAAACTTGATATTGAGTTTCTTTACTACATATTATATTATTTCCCCAATTCATATCTCTTCTTTCACGATCGAGATTTTTTCCATTCAACCAATAATGTAACGTTTATTTATTATCTATAACTAATTAATTTGTAATGTTTTTTTTTTGTAAGTTCTTCTTTTAGATATTTTTTTGCTAGTCGAGTGATGTAATGTAGTTTTAAAAACGCGTTGTCAAATTTTATTTTCCTTTTCAAATCAACGTATACTTAAAAGCATTAATTCCAAGGAAACAAAAGCTAATATCAGCAAACAACAGAACTTTCGATCGTAAATACCAGTGTATCAAGCTTTTACAAAAATATATGTTCGAGTGTTGTGTTAATGGTCTCCGTACATCAACATCATGCAAAAGCCTACGGAATACACGCATATTTTCAAGCTTGCTATCAATTAACACCGTCAGAATAAACTTACAGGTACATGCAATACTATATATACCACACTAACAATTGCAATGTCTGAACTTAACGACTATACGAAGAATCGCAACTTCGTGAAACATATGATAATTTAAATACTGTATATTTAATCATTGCAAGTACAGCAATGTAAGGAACGCATTGTATAATACGATAACAGCATACGTTATGTGCTTCATACTGCACTTTTGCACATACGCGCATATATATTTATAGTCAAGAGAAATTTGATGGTTTTGAAATGAACTTCTTAATGGACTGATAGAATCGCAGCGTCAGGTGAAAATCTGACTCGCGCGACGGCAAGTTCTGACAACTCTCGAAATCTGCTCAAAATTCAGTTTGATTAGAGCCACGAAAGTGTTGACTTTTTACCACTGTTACATTGTAATTAAAATTGTATATTGCGAATCAACCGAGGAAAAACACACGATTAAATGTTTTCTTTTTAATTTATATCTCCAGATAAGAATATGCTGCATTCTCGTGTATTCGATACAACAGCAGAGTGTCTATCGTTTTCTGCGGAATGATAAAAGATTTGTAAAAAATAATTAAGTATCGTGATCGATCGATTTGTCAATGAAACATAATAACAAAATTGAAAATGCCTTATACAAAAACTACATATTATATACTATTGATATACAAAAGTATATTTTATAGAATTAAGGACGATGAGTAGAATAGTCTAAACTATATAAGTACATCGATTTTTTAATCTTGTATTGCCGAATAATGATGTATTTATTACGATGTCATGTTACTATTATTAATATACAATATGAAAAATATTCAAAAAGCCGTATTCTTACCCCTTCTTGTAATTTTAGTTATATTTTTATATACACAAATTCATGGTTGACATATTAATTTTTGTGACCGCTGTGAATTAAATATACCTTGAGTAAATTTATCGCTTTTTCTTGTTTTTTACAAATATACGCCTCAGAATTTCGTTCAAACATTCCAGAATTCGTCATAGCAATCAGTTGCGACTGTCAAAGTACACATAGACTGAAAAATATTGCGTCATGTTGACTTGCTAATTAATGACAAGTAAAACATTATAGTTTTATTTCAATCTACGAGGTGACGAGACGAGAATTTCGCCAAACAACGCGCACGACGGTGACGAATATGTCCGACTTTTCGCAATAATTTGCACATGCGGCTGCACGTAAAAAAAGAAGGCGTGGTGCCGCATAGCTTGGGTAGCGCCTGAAATATAAAATTGCAGAAGGACAAATGTTTTTTAGTTTTCATTATTATATTATTTACGATAATGCGCATTTGTTCCGGTATACGATACTACATTGCGATATTGCGCAGCATCAATTGGTAAAACTAGATGTACATCGTCAATGGTTAATCGCTTAGGAAGTCCTAGAAATTAACTGGCGCTTACGCCCACGGCCTTGTTAATATAACGCCTTGAACGTACATACGTGATGTGTAGAGTATAGTATGTTCACAGAATTAATAATTAAAATTATGTTAGAGGGGGGGGGGGAGGGTATTTAAAAGCAATATTCAATTTATTAAATGACGATTCAAGAATTGAATAATTGAAAACACAAGTGATTTAATTATCTATTTAATGTAGAATTCCTCATATCAATTTTTAAATATTTGTTTATTATAAATGTGTTAAAATTGTTTTTTTGACATACATTTTATAGCTATTCGATGTGAGGAATAAGAGTAAACTAGGGGAGGGGAACAGAAGGAAGGAATAGAAATGACCTGTTGAGTTGTGAGGCGAGTATAGTATGATCAGTCGAGAAGTGTATGCCGTATAAGACACAGGCAGGCATACAGGTATTACTCATTTACTTTTTGTCATCCTATACGAGACATTTCAAGTTTGATCTATCCTCGGGTCGTTGATCGTTAGTGTTTAAGAAACTCCGCAGCTAAATGTTGAAATAAGTGAGCCAGTGAATGGAATAATGAAACTGAGAATTTAAAGCATTTGTAGTTTTTGTAAAATTTTAAATAATAATTTTTAAATTGCGCAAATTTGAAACAGTTTTGAATCGTCGCAGTTACACGTCTTTATTATATATTATGCAATTGTCACAGGATCCGTACTAGAGTCAACGTAGGAAAATAATTATTGTATTTGATGTCTCGATTTAAACTTTACATTTAGATCATTTCTTCTTTAAAATTATAATTACTTTATCCTTTTTTCTAGCTCTTTCGCAAGTATATGATAGAAATTATGAGCATTCATTATTATATACACATACATTTATTATATAAAAAAAAATTATATTTCAGATGTTACATGAATAATCGAGCGTTTTTATCGCTAAGATTGTTTGTTTACGTAATTGATGAGACGTGCCTCGGTAAAAATAACAAATGATTAGCCATTGAAGATTATAGTTTTGCACGGATAAAAATTTTACTTTGATAAATTTAAAAATTGAAGTTCTCAAAAATATGCAATAAATGTTGAAGAAAAAAATTATTTGAATCTGTATGTATCATGTAAGTCGTGTTATTCTAGAGCAACTGAACGGCTAGAAGGTGGCGGTAGTTGTACTGATTCCGGCGAAAGGGTTCATCAGCTGACTTCTGGCTGTAAAGAATGGCTCGAAGACGCGAACAGCGTTCTGCGCATAGCAACAAGAAGCATGGTGCCGGTTATGTTTTACTCGGCTTTACCTGTGCTCTCTGTATATTTCTAAGCCTGCTCGTTACGTGCCTAACAGCCGTCCTTGTTTTTCAAAATCACGGCGTCAGTGCTGCTTACATTTTAAACGGTACGTTTTACTTTAAGTAATTACTCCGACACTTGTATACAATCGTACAGACGAATCTATATATACTGCACACATACTTATATGTCTCTCGGCTCCCCTTCACTCTCAATTCTCTCCGTTGACCGTTTAGCCTGCAATGCACTTTATGATTCTACTGACAATTGAAAAAGTATTTTATTTTATTAAAATTGAAATAGTTTTGATGCGCGAATATCAGTTTTTTTTAGTCTGAACTTTTCGTTATTTATTGAAAAAATGTATTAATTCGTTTAGACTAAAATAATCTTTAACACTTTTTCGAAATGTAAACAAATGAAAAATGGAACAACCCTTTAATTGTTTAGATTTCGATATAATGTTCGAAAAATAGCAGAAGCTCTATTATATTGCTACAGTTTTTTTGAGGCATTATCATAATAAACATAAATACCAATGTAACTTATTGACAAAAAGTAAAATAAACACATAACAGAAATGGAAAACAGTATTTAAGCTTTCAAAACAATAAATGTTAGTAAAATATTTACTCGTCAATGAAACAAGCTTATGTGCATGTGTATTTATAACTGTTGCAAAAACGCGAACTTCGAAGAGTATTAATGATGGTATATACTCTAACCTCTGAAAAACAATGAATTTTTATTTATCGTATATTGGCTCGCATAAACTTTATTAACGATAAATTCGTTCTGCAATTCTGTTTAGACTCGGATGCTCATCAAATTTAACAAGAAATCAAGAGTGAGATGAGGTTTACGAACTTTTGCTTTGCAATAACGATAAAAAAACTTGTACAAAATCAATCATGCGTAGCTAAATACTTTAATCGTAAGTTTAACATCATTTTTTAATCGTCCGCTATAATTTTAAGATACTCACGCTTGATGTATGCGTATTATAAACGAATAAGTAAAACTTTGATAAGTGTACGACAGGCGCGAAAAGTATAGATAAGATACAGTTTGGAATGAGCTTACCCAGTACAATTCACATATTTGAATCGCGAGTGTACAAGTGTTATTTATCTAAAAAGCCGAGATATATATTCAGTTGAATAATAATTTAATAAAACTGAAATGAGGAAATTTTTTTTTTCTGTAATGCTTAGATACAAGAGGTCTGCACGAGTACTTGGCAATGTCGCCGCGGAAGACGCCGTCTGACATATCGTTCCGTTTATCGTCAGAAGTGAGACCACTGACTTATGATTTGTTCCTTCACCCCGATCTGAAAAATGGGACCTTCGAAGGCCGAGTGTCGATCTTACTCGACGTCCGAGACAAACGAAAACACATAACGCTACACCAAAAGGAATTGACCATCAGCTCAGTCAAGTTGGATTTACGTCAAGATGACGAAAACCACAACATAGGGATAAAGGAATCTTATCCTCTGGACGAGCATGAATTTTTCGTTATCACGCCAAATGAAGAACTGGCCGTTGGCGTGTACAACCTTACTTTATCGTTCAACGGATCTCTCCAGGACAAAATCGTCGGCTTCTATTCCAGTAAATACAAGGATGAAAAAAATCAAACCAGGTAAAAAAAGTCCTTACCGTTTTTATGTATACGCGCGATTTGAGAAGATCAAGTGTTTCATAAATTGTGATGATTGATTAAATCAACGTTTAGAGTTATCGCCACCTCGAAGTTTGAGCCTACGTATGCGAGAAGATCGTTTCCCTGCTTTGATGAGCCATCGTTCAAGGCAGAATTCAACATCAAGTTGGTTCATCCAACTGGTGATTGTTACAGCGCCCTTTCGAATATGAACGTCAAGGTTGAACAACAAGCATCAATTTTTTTATGCTTTGCACGAATTTCGTTGGGGATGTTGAAATTTCAAAGAAAGCGTTTTTCAGAGTACGACGGCTGACGATCCAGCACCTGGACTGAGCACAGTCACCTTCGCAAGGAGTGTACCCATGTCGACGTATTTAGCTTGCTTCATCGTCAGCGATTTCGTTGCTGTAACGCGAAACGCAAAGGGTTTGGAGGACAAAACGTTTCCCATCAGCGTTTACACAACGAGGGCTCAGAAGGAAAAAGGAAGCTTTGCGCTTGATATCGGTGTCCAGATAATTGAGTACTACATTAATCTCTTCCAAATCGACTATCCCTTGCCAAAGCTCGGTAAAAGACGACGACGATTTCGAGATCGATCGTTATTTCTGAATAATCGTCAATATGAATTTTGTTTTTAAAGACATGGCAGCTATTCCGGACTTTGTGTCCGGTGCGATGGAAAACTGGGGTTTGGTAACTTACAGGGAAGCCAGACTTCTCTACGACAAGAACACGACGTCGACCGCGAATCGAGAGGACATTGTTATGGTCATCGCTCACGAATTCGCGCACATGTGGTTCGGCAACCTGGGTAATATTTTCTCTACAGATGAATTTACATAATTCTCATGGAATTTCAAAGCTGTATCCAGATTCAGCTATAGGTCAAAACGTTTTCAGAGCGTGGATTACCATTTATCTGACATTTATTAGCATGCTTAATTAACGAGTCGAATATAAGCAACGATCACGAAGCCATTTAAAAGAACGCGATGGGAAACGGATACGCATCGCACTGTGAGTTAGAACGATTCGCGCATATTTTAAAAGTTGGAATAGAAATAAAGCCAAGCATTATATTCATTTCAAATTCGCCTAATGACATACTTTCGAAAATTGTAGAATACAAATTGCTGCTTAAATTTTATAGCTATATACTATTTCATGTATCAAATGTAAACAGCGATTCTGGCAAATCCATATTGCATGAACGCTATTGTGAGATTGCGATGTTGTTATGATGTTTAAAAAGTAAATAAAAGTATTGATTTGCTTGCAGTAACAATGAATTGGTGGAACGACCTTTGGTTGAACGAAGGCTTTGCAACCTTCATGCAATTCAAAAGTTCCGATGCTATTCTACCAGAATGGCATTTCGTAAGCAATATTATAGATAATTAAATTGCTTTATTTGCATTTTTTAACTGCAGTAATAAGTGCATTATTTGTAAATGTTGCATTTGCAGATGGATCAGTTTTTACTGAACGAATTGCATCCAGCCATGGTGACCGACTCTAAACTAAGTTCTCATCCAATTGTTCAAACCGTCAGTAATCCAGACGAAATAACGGCAATTTTCGACGTTATATCGTATCAAAAGGTATATATTTGAAATAGTACGCATAAAATAATCAAATTGCGTCGACTTATTCTTTTCACTAAGAATACCAAAACAATTGTCAATAGGGAGCGTCTATTTTGAGGATGTTGGAAAATTTTGTCGGGCCTGATGTCTTTTACCGAGGTGTGACTAAATACTTGAAGAAGTTTGCGTACGAAAATGCAGAAACGGTTGATCTCTTCGATATACTGCAAAATACTTTGGGTCAGCAAATTAACATCAATGCGATAATGGACACGTGGACCAGGCAAATGGGTTACCCTGTCGTAAATGTCACCAAACACAAGTTCACTTATACTTTGACGCAGAAGAGGTTTTTAGCCAATCGTAATAGTACCTTTGATGCTTCTGAATCAAAATTCGGCTACAAATGGACTATTCCAATAACTTACATTACAAGTGAAAATTCAACTCCGACATTGATCTGGTTCGACAAGGACTCAGAGAATCGTAAGATGACTTTCATGCTCGAATCTTGTGACTTGCAAACATAATTTTTATTAATATTATCGCAAAACAGTAATGATCAAACTGGACGAACCCGTCGATTGGATCAAATTCAATGCTGACCAGGTCGGATACTACCGCGTCAATTATAATCAATCCGAATGGGAATCTTTAATGAACGTTCTTCGCTGGAGTCACAAGGTATATACACGTGACTTATCATTAAAAATCCAATTGATTCCACCAACAAGAAATTTCGTATTTTAATTTTCAGCGATTCTCCGTAGCCGACAGAACACATCTCATAGAGGATGCGTTCAGCTTGGCAAGCGCTGGTGACTTGGACTATGCCACGGCACTGAACATCACCCTTTATCTTGGCAATGAAAAACACTACTCACCCTGGTACGTCGCCAACATCAAGCTGAGAGCTATAGACATGCTTCTCTCGTCAACGGATACCTCGACGGTATTTCGCGTAAGTTGCAAAATTCAAATTTTCACACTTAAGTTTGTTTATCGATGTCTGCATTCATTGTGTACATCCTTTATTTGAATTTAGGAGTATGTTCGGGAACTCGTAGATGGTGTTTATCACGATGTAACGTGGAACGTCGACGAAATGGAATCACCGGACATGCTGTCAGTAAAGTTCTTTTCTTCTCACGTCAATATTCCGTTTTTGGCTTTTTGCTAAGTGTAATCATAAAACTGATTGCAGAAACCTGAGAACTACAGTTTTAGGACTGGCCTGTGCAGTCGGCCATACTGAATGTCTAGAGGAAGTTGGTGTTATTTTCAAGGCGTGGATCGACGACGACAAAGATCAACGACCGCATCCAGACATTCGATCTCACGTTTATTACTACGGTAAGAAAAAGATCACCTTAATTCTGTGACGTTACCAGCAAGTGACTATTACAAATGACACGTATATGAATTGCTGTTAAATAGGCATGAACCACGTTGGTAGCGAGACTGAATGGAACAAGATGTTCGATCGGTTCACCAATGAGACCAACGCTGCCGAAAAGGTCAAACTGATGAATGGATTGTCCGGAATACGCTCGAGCTTCATTCTAAAAAAGTACGTACCAAATAAAAGTAGCACGTTGTATTACATCAATTAAATTCTACATTTTTAATTAAATTCCAAGATGAAAATGCATATTAATTTTCTGGATAAGTATGTAATTTTGAAAAGAAAATATTTAATTTAAAAAAATGGTTTGTGAAATGAAAATTTGTACTTGCAGTATATATTAATGCAGCGTACATTAGAACTTTAGACAGTTGTAATTTTGTTAAATTACTATTTATTTTATAATTTAACATTCATCTAAGAAGTATAATGTAGATATTTCTTGAACAAAATGAGAGCTTATGTAGATCAAATTTAATGAAAAAAGTATTTCTCATATACACCTAAAAGCCTTTTGATAAGTTTAAAAGTCAAATAAATTTTAACGCACAGAAACAATAAAGAATTAAAAAAATGTATCCTCGCCGTGTACCGTTCTCTGAAACAAAATAGAATCCACTGTCAATCTCTCAGAATTGATTATGACGGATTAAAAAAAAAATTATCCCAATTTCTTTTCTTTTTTTGTTAATTAATTTAATTTCTATAGATACATCAGCCTCGCAATGGACGAGAGTTACGTGCGCTCCCAGGACGCTCTGAACTGCTTGAGAGGAATCTCGAGCAACCCCGACGGTACGTCGTTAATTTGGGACTGGGTGCGTGAGAACTGGCCGTTACTCGTCGAGCGCTACACGCTCAACGATCGCTATCTCGGCCAATTGATACCGGCCATCACGAGGAGCTTCTCCACCAAGGTGAAGCTCGACGAGATGAAAGCTTTCTTCGCCAAGTATCCGGAGGCGGGCGCGGGCGCCATCTACAGGGCGCAAGCTCTCGAGACCGTCGAGACGAACATCAAGTGGCTCGAGAGCAACAGCGCCGATATCGACAGATGGCTGGAGTCGCGGCCCACGCCGAGACACGTCAGCTGAGCGAAACAGTTTTGTGCCTTCCGTTGAAAAAAGAAGAAAAAAAATGGGAAAAAGTGGGAAAAAACGGAAAAACGACCGAATACGCGCGCGCTATCGATATTTCACTGCTCGCCGGGGCATTCGTCGATCAATCAATTAATTATTATATGTATTATCCCTCTCATTTTGTATTATCCCGTAACGGATGATTTTTCGTGTACATTGCAAAGCTGAGAAATAAATATGAGATGTTTATATTATGGTGCCATAACAAAAATTTTCTTATCCATCGCCCGCAATTCGGCGATGTGTACAAGTGGCGCGCGTATCTTCGAGTCGGGAGCGCGTTGACGGGCCTAATTAGAGGCTACAGATAAAAAGGAGAGAAAAAAATGATGAAGTTCTGTACATTACACGAGAGCGGCGCCAAATTGTCTGCGAGCCGAGATGGGTCATTTTGATTAAGAACGCCCTGAGAGCATCAGTGCTCGTACAATTGACATTGACTATCAGCGAAGGGCATTCTCGTTGGGTTAACTAGACTTCAATAATGAGACAAGTTCCACTGCCAGGATCGGACTGAAAATACGTGACAAAGAATTTAATTTAGCCGCGAGAACCTCGCCGTGTTGCCTCCAGTTATAGACGCCGCTGTGTACGTATGTATGTATGTATGTACGTACACTCGTACACTCGTCTCGTCGACAAGAAATTCCGAATTCTAAAAGCAATCGAGAAGTCAAAGCTGTCTCGAGCCGAGGTCTCCCTCGAAATTCCCACGAAGAAAGAGGACGCGCAAAATGATTTAAGCGCGCAGCTTTTTGTTTATACGTATATCACGCGAAAAGAACTCCCGTAAGTATATACCTCGCTGGAGATCAATAGCGTCTTTTCTTCGGGCAAAGTTTGCGTATATGAAAGGAGCCTCGAAATTGGGATGGAACAGAGAGTTTCCTCTCGCGGAGATGGCTCAATGGATATACACGCTGAAAGTCTACAATAACAATTATTTTTATTAATCGAACGATAAATTCCATTTGCGAAGCTGCACGCACACGATTTTTAACAATATAACAACATCAAAGTAAAACAGAGTGTTCGATTAAAAGTTCGAAAACATGCAAGATTTTCGTAGCAATAAATAACCGACGTAAATATAAACATTCGAGCGTTGAGTTATTTTTAAAAAGATTATAATCATTAATCACTTTACCTACTCATTTACGCCTGACTTAATTATTTTACAAATATTTAGCAATGTAATGTAATACATTCGAGGTAAGAAATAAATTTAAATCGCTTGACATTGTACTACATTGTTTCGACACAATAACAACCTAAACATGACACACAGCATGTTTGTTTACTATCTCGAAAGTTTGCAAGCTTTTTCCAGCATAAAAATTCGACACAAGACAATGTTTGAACATATTATATATGTAATTATGTATATATATACTTTTAGCAGAATTTGTACAATAATTACTCGATCCATCTGTTTATTTATACTGACTTATTGAAATAACGAATAATTGCTTTCTTCAATTGTTACAATTAAATTCAGGCGGACTATTAAGGCTGCTGTTTGAACTATTTTTATTTGTTTCTACGTTATAAGTTTCATTAGCCGTCGCATAATTATTACTGGTATCTGGATTAGTACTCAAAGGGCTTATTTCTTCTATTCTAGATGATGAAATAGCGCTTGTTGCTGTTTTGTAACTACTATTCTGTTCTCTATAATTATTTAAATCTGAAAATTTTCAAGTAAAATTGTATAGATAATAGCATATACACATGTACACAACAATTTTCAATATTTATCAAAAATCAGTGTTAGCTGATTATTTGTGTTTCATACCTTGTAAGTTTAGCGATTTATTGAAATGTTTGTGCGAATCCCACGTTGTATCCATATTGCATGGTTGCAAATCAGCAGTAGAAGAATTTGCAGACGAAATTCCGATTTCACTCACTGGGATCGAATTAGCAGAATCATGTTTGCTCGTTGATGAAATAGCAGTTGCTCCCTCCGATGAAGAAACGAGCTCATTATTCTCCTTATCTGTATTTGCAGTAATACGAGATCAATTTTTATTTAAAACAGTTTTGTATTATTAAAATGTCATGTGTGGTCAATTGGTCATTGTAGTAATATTGATCGTACTTGCTAATTTATTAAAAGAAATTTCCATATTTCCTATGGATACGACGCTAGATTGAAGAGAATTTTTCTCTGTAGTTTTGGGACTTATTGAGGTGCTTTTGAAGCGTTTATTTTTAAAGCTTATGCTGTTCTCGCAACTTTTTCGACCTAAAAATTGAAAATTAATTTTTGTTGTTGTAATATACTTGTATAATCCTCTAAATAAACCATGTTTATCACAAGAAAGCCAGCTATTTTTAAACAACAATTTTATATAATTACTCTAATTAGCGTATAAAAGGCTAAAAACAAATTTCTTTTGTATAACTACTGCGTATCTATATTAAAGCAGACGAATCGTACCTGGTTCTATCAAGTTATTCAAACTATTTTCGTCTCTGATGGATGCAGTCGACCGTTTCATCGAGCTTTTCAAACTTTTATTAGCTGGATTTTCGCTATCGCTGACAACTGAAATTTTCACAGAAACTTTACTATTATTGCTGCGACGATCTGAAAAAAATTATAGCTACTATAATATTATTTCATTTTTTATTGAATAATAGTATTTATAATCTTTATCTACAAAAAAATTTAATGTTTCAATTATACTTGTATTCGATGAGATTCCGACTAATGGCCCGGTCTTATTTTGAACGCCTTCGAGATTACTTATTAAATTATCTAAATTGCTTGCCATATTTTCATCGTCTCCGTCATCTGTAGAGAACAAATCTTTACAGTTTTTATTTATATGGATACATTTTTATACAAATTTTTATTCACCTAGCTGTTACTGTACCTTCTCTTCTCACAAGGCCTGGAGTTAACGAAAGATTGGTGGCATCGAAACCGCTATCATTGTCGGATTGATGTAATTTACTTTTCGTTTCTCCAAGATGATCCATTATAGCATCGACTTTCGTCTGGGTGATTGGCGGCTGTATGACAACCAACACAGCGTCGTTTTCGTCCAGCGAATTTTGTGATGAAGGAGATGATGGTTCTGATCTTTTTGGAGTTGATTGACCCAAAGGATAAGCTTCGTTAAGCATATCGTTGTGCTTTAAACTTTCGTTGTCGCTGCTTTTGTTGCTTGTACTCATTTTTTCCATTCGTTCCTCAATTTCGGACACTATGTTATTTTCGTCCTGCGATGATGACATTTCCTCATTTTCGTCTTCATCGAAATCTGAGTCAGCATTATCGAAAATTTTACTTAAATCATTCGAGTGATCTTTCAAATATTGTTTAACGAAAGTTAAACTTTTCTTTTCTCCGAATTCGGAGGCCAACATTTCGGTGACCTTTTTATGGTTCTTCATAATATTGCTGGAAATAAAATATTAAAATAAATAAAAGAGTGCTTAAAACATTTTTAAATTCAAACACTTTATAACTTACTCAAATGTATCAACTTTTTTAAGTTTATTAATAACGTAGACGAAATTTCTTAAACGGTTAGCTTTGTCGATATTTTGAGGAGCAATGACTGATGCGGGATTCTTCTTCATTTGCTTCATATTCTCGTATATTTTAGCTTTATTTTTTTTAATCCAAACGTTGTATCCAGTTAAATTCGACTGTTTTAGACTCTTGTAGAATGGATTTAAAATTTGTTCTAATTCATCATCCGTTAAACCGTTGTTTAAGAACGCTTTTCTCGATTTGATTTTAACTAATAATTTTAAAAATTCTCGATAGTTATCGTCGTTTTTAATGACGTTCACAGGCTTCATTTCTTTTGCTCCCCTCATTTCAGTATTTGTTCTGCGACTCTTTGAGGTACACCGAAGAAATGCGCGTGCTTCTGCGTCCGCCTCGAAGTCGGTTACACACACAGCAAGCATTATTTATGACAATAAAATCGCGGATGTAAATATTATTGTACGATAGACGTCTCTAACGACTCTATAGTCAAATAGATTTCTAATTATATATTATATTACTATTACACAAACGAATTCACAAATTTTACTACTGCAATAAAAAAACATCATTATAAATATGCTAAATAATATAATAATAATAAAATACTCTCCATACGCAACGACATCATAAATAATGAAAACCATAGAAATGCCGTTATTACGAATTTGCATTTCGTTCGAAACATGCTTCTTCGGCGATTGCGACACGCGGTTATATATGAAAATTTTGCTACGACAAAGTTTTCTCTCGCTGCGAGAAAAGATTCATTCATCATGAAACGAGGAAAAAAAAAATTATATAGATCGATCATTCATAAATCAGAGATGTATAGATAACGTGTGTGAGCAATGGCTAAAGTAAGAGGTGTATATAGTTATGTCAATGTTGTAGGCGAGCGAGGCGCGTACATAGAGAGCAGCTACGAGGGAACTTGCGTGAGCGCTGCTACACAACGCGCTCCGCATCGCGCGAACCTTGTGTGTGTGTGTGTGTGTGCGTCTGTGTCTGTCTGTCTGTGTTCGCCGTGGCCTTTTCGCCAAGACACACAAACAAAATCTACGAATCTTTCTCGTGGCGCCGCGCGGCTGTCTGAAGGTTAATAAATTTTGTTTAACGGCCGATTATGTAAATTATCTTGTCGAATCTCAAATTGGATCCCTCGATATATATCTCGTGCGCGCTTAACCGTCGTGGCGGTTAACTCCCAGCAATTCTCTCTCTCTCTCTCTCTCTCTCTCGCTCTCTCGTTACTTTGAAAACATTCATTTGCACGTTGTAATCCGTAAGTGCAATATATACGCGGCATTCACATACGTACACACACAGACAGATACGATGTGTACATAAGCGTGCGCGCGCGTGTGTGTGTGGGTTACTCGCAAAAATTCAAGGAAGTTGCGGGACGATTAATAAAATATCGTATATAAGTATACAGGCTGCGTGGAGAGCCGCGCGCGAAGAGTCGCGAGGTGAACGACCAACTTACGGTATGAGTGTATATAAGCATTTTTATCGGTAAGTCGTAAGAACGCCCGGTTTTCGACGACTGCGCCGCCGCCGCGCGAGCGCTTCCCGCATATCCCGTACATCCCATCCCGGGGAGAGAATGCAGCCGCCACGTGCACCGCCTTCGCCTTTCCGCGTATAGCCGTATTATTATATACCGTATACCTTTGTGCGAACGAGAGAGCGTAATATACGGGATTTAATCCTGATACGCGTGTAATCAGAGATTTTACTGCGTCGAGTGTCGATATAAATATTACACTTTGAAGATCGGTAAACGATATAACGAGACCCACGATTTATGCGCGTGCATTACCTATATATATACGTACAGGCTTCGTATAGAGGACAGAGCGATCGATGGTGTACATACCGCGACGTACGTGCGTATATATATTGTGCGAGAGAGAGAGAGAGAGAGAGATACGTTTTTCTTTTTTTTCTTCATTTTTATCATCGATAGCATCAGGCGTGTGCGGTGCGCGGCGGCGGCGGCGGCGGCGGCGGCGGCGGCGTATACTCTAATATGCGCGGCCTACACACGCGCCGCGGGAAGGCTGACAGTTTACTGATCGAAACCTCTAATATACCTGTCGCTTTGCTTTTAGAAGCTCGTCGACTGACGCCTCTATTTTCTATACTTGCGCCGCGCGCACGGAGTCGGTATAGAGATAGAACCGCTTTTAATATTAGCTTCGACTCCTAGTTGCGGGCCGCTATAGATAGACGGGGGAGAGCACTTTTTTCTCAGAAGAATCGATTCGCACGCCGCGCAGAAGAGAGACGAGACTTTCGGATCGTGAGACGGCGATTCGCGAATTGCAACGCACACAGCTGTATATACGCATGTGTGTAGAGCTGCGTATGTGTATGGGGGGAGGGGAACAACGGCGTTGACACTCGTTCATTCTCGGTGCCCTCTCGCATACTTTGCGCGCAGCTTTCAAGCGTAAATTGACATATGGCGCTGTAAATACAGCGTCGCGGCTCTCTCTCTCTCCCTCTCTCTCTCGGCGAAAAAGAAGTAAAGTATACGATCAATGCCGGCTCGTAATTTTTCTCTCAAGGTGAGCTTTCGCGAGCTTTTCACTCCCGCGTGAAATATAGCTTGGCTTTGTTGAAAAAAGCAAGCGAGAGCGAGAGAGAGAGAGAGAAGAAAGCTCGCGCGAGGGGAAGCTCGCTGGAAAAAGCGCGTCTCTCTGAAAAATACCCCCCATCGCGCGACGCGCAGAAAAACGTGTAAAATATAGAGGGCCTCTCGACAACAGGGGCACATCGCATCGCGCCGTCTGTCTCGTCCCGATTACAATATAAAAAAAGCGTCTCTCTCTCTTTCGCACAGCTATAGGGCTCGTCGCATGCGCGCGGCGCCGCTGCGGCACAGTACCAGTACGCGCGTTTATCGGCTATATAGACCGCGGCGCGCGCGGCGCATAAACACACACAGAGGCGGCGCGCGCTCGCGCACTTACAATCGAGCCTTTTTCGTCGGATTCCTCGTCCGAAGCCTGGCCGCGTATCCGTCCTTGTCTAAAATGGTCGGCGCGCGAGAAGAACGGGTTCTCTCTCTCTCTCTCTCTCTCTCGCTCGCTCGCTCGCTCGTCGCGAGGCATTTTCTCTCGCCGCGGGAGCTCCCCTCTCTGTGCGCGCGCGTTGCTTCTACACTTCTTACACATGCGTTGGAAAGGCGCGAGAGAGGTGAGCCGGCGCGCCGCCGTTCGACAGACGATCCCGAGGGAGTCGCGAGTCCACCGCCGTCGCGCCAACCGGCTCGCGAACTTTTCTCTCCCGCGCGCTCGTTGCGCATGGGCTCTCTATATACCGTATAGCTATACAATACCCGCGAAACGCGTCGAGCGCACACGCTGCACGCGCTGCACCGGCTGCTCCTCCGCAGCGGACGCGATAAATTGGAGTGAAAGTGCGCGCCGCGGCTCAACTTTCCAATTCCGCGCGCGAGCAGTGCGCGGCTGCGGACACGGCGAGCTTGCATAATGAGACGCGGCGAAGCTCCTGCAGCGGACGGCGGCGACGACGACGACGGCTAAAAAAAGCGCGCGAGCCAACGGAGTGAGGAGGGGGGGGGGAGGGAATAAGTAAAGTGCGTCTCTTGCGCGACAAAGGACGCAGGCGGCGAGGAGAAAGAGAGAAAAGAGAAACGAGGAGAGTGGAAATATATAACAGTCGGCTCTGAGCGATTTACACTTTACGACGCGCGACGACGTGCTGCAACGGAACGCTCGCTTTACTATACTGATGCATCAGTGCGCTGAAAAATAGTAGCCGCCGGCGACGAGAGGTATATACACGCGCGCACGATGTACACACGCGTTTGTCGCAGCGGCGCCGCTGCAAGCTCTTCTCGCGCTCGCCGTATATGTATTATACGTATATATACATGTATATTATAGTGCACTACGCGCGCATTAATAATCAGTGCGTATATAGCGGAGAGCTGCAGAGATAAAGTGAGAGGGATGCTAATGCATGTGTCCGCGCGTGCAATAAAGTCGAAGCGGCGCGCGCTTCTGTTTACGGAAATATTCTCGAGCGCGAGCAAGCGCGGTGCATATCTCGATGAGCTCGCGGCGGAGAGCACGTTCCCTTAATTTGCATCGGATCTTAATGGACACGCCTCCGGGAAGTCGTCTATATGCTTGCCGACTCCTCGGCTCTCCTTTTAAATATCTACGTAATATATGCATGACATATACATTGTGCAGCGCATTCGGGATTTATCTTGTAAACGCAGCCTCGAACATCGTCGGAGACATCGCGCGCGAATCTGAGCGCGAGATAGAAAGCATGTATTTACGTATTGTAAACAAATCGCGCGAGTTTTTCAGGAGAAAAAAGAGAAAGCGCGCGCGCGAGATCGCTTAATTGGAATGTGGCAGTAGGCGCATACGCTGCAGGATCGGGTGAAAAGAAAGAAGCTGAGCGACGAGTGGCGCGCTCTCGAAGAGGCTTATCATAAAAGCACATAAAGTTGCGGCGCGTCAGTACATGTCGTGTGTCTACGTGCGCTGTACACACACGCGGCTGATCGATCATCGCGGCGATAAAGGCGAAAAACCGAGAGATTCCACGTTTATTTACGATATGCATAAGCAAATGGAAAACAGCTCCCAGGGTCGCCATTATAACGCCCGTGTGTCGATAAGCCGCTTTATTATACACACGCGAGCGATTCAGCCTCTAAGATTCTCTTAGCCCCCCCGGATTAATAGACATACGGCGCGCAGTGTGCATAGTGCAGTGCGCGCTGAACAGCAGGCCGCACACCGATGCTTGCGCGCTCGCGCGATATTATAGAGAGAGCTTGCGTGGGCGCAGCCGATATAGAGTGAGAGAGAGAGAGAGAGAGAGAGAGCTTTTGTTAGCGATGCGCCGCGCGCGGCGCTTTATTTTTGCAGTCCGCCGCAGCAGCAGCAGCCGCCGCCGCCTCCGCCGCGCACGATCATGCAGCCGAGCAAGTCGTACTGTCGCCAAGTAGCAGGGATGACGGACTCCGAGTCAATATGCTGAACAACGAGAGCAGCGGTGGTAGCAGCAGCAGCAGCGGCAGCGGCAGCGGCAGCGGCAGCGGCAGCGGCCTCATCCCCGTCTCGGCGAGGGACTGGCTGAACCTCACGGCCGCCGCGGCCACGCAGCCGATCGTCCGCGGCGACGATCCGCGGCTGCGCGACCCGCTCTACGTCCTGCTGCCCATCAGCGTACTCTACGGCCTGATCTTCGTCAGCGGACTCGTCGGCAACGTCTCGACCTGCGTCGTCATAGCGCGCAACAAGTGCATGCACACCGCCACCAACTACTACCTCTTCAGCCTGGCCGTATCCGATCTCCTACTACTTATCAGCGGACTACCGCCGGAGATCTACTTCATCTGGTCCAAGCTCTACGTCTTCGGCGAGACCTTCTGCGTCGTCCAGAGCTTCGCCGCCGAGACGTCGGCCAATGCCACGGTCCTCACCATCACGGCCTTCACGGTCGAGAGGTATTTTCCTCTTCGCTTTTCCTTTTTTCCTGCGCGCGGCTCTTCGCGATCTTCGATAGCTCATCGCCGTGCTCGCTCAAGCGCGCCCATGCGCTCTTCGCTCGCTTCGCACTTGTCGAGGAAATTTACTAGGCTTCTTTACACGTGACGCAAAATAAAACGCGCTGGATTTTGCAAGCGTTGAAAACTTAACAAACACACAGTATAATCTGCGCATAAGCGATGCGGAATATCCGCTGAACGCCTCGCTGAATCCTCACTGCTATATATTGCCAAATATTCTTTTCGTCACTCCTTTGAAAATTATTATTTCCAACTATTTTGGAACAACTGCTCTTGTATATTAGTATACTATTTTACAATCTTTAGTTGGATTAATGAAAGAAGGCACTCGTTTATAGAATAAATTATTACACTTTGTGTGCCACCTGTTAGTGATCGCGTGAATATTTACTTATTTTACGTTATAGCGCGATTTTTTTTATTCCAACAAGTGCGTAGATACATTTTTAATGACTTAATTCTCATTTATTGGCATATTGCGTGTAGAACTTTTTTTTTCTATGTTGTAAATTTTATATTTTTTTGAATCTCAATTTTAAATTCTTGAATCATACAAACTCAACATACATATATTTAAAAAAATATTCAAATCATTTGTTTACAAGTGACGACGTACACATAATTAAATGAGTGATCGGGTAGAACCGTAAATGGTATATTGATTAATTATTAACTAATTTAAAAATTTTTTAATGTTTTTAAATTTTATATTTTCATCAAAAATTTCTCGTTGATGGCATAGTCATCATTTGAAAATTCTTCCCACTTCACAAATAAGTGTGTGGTTGTCCTTTTGAGTAGTAAAGCAGTACTGGTATTTTATATAACTCGATGCTTCTATTTTTGTTTAAAAAGATGATTGTGTTGAAATAAAAATATATAAAAAATTTGTAAATGTGCAAGTAAAGCTTTCGTGGAATTTAGAAACATAAATTTTGTATATTTTTGTTATGCTTTCTCTAAACGTATACTTATGTCTTACATAAGACATATTTGGCTTTTGCCCACTTATCTGATAAGACAGCTGATTTAATATCATACTCTGCAGCATTCTCAACAGTCTTCTGTTATTTTTTGCTTCACTATAATAGCCTCCAAAATAGTTTCATGGTCAGCAAACAGCAAGTGCGTCGTTTGTATGCTTGAACCATAGAAATGCTATTTGATAGTATTCTAATTTGAAACTTATACGTACACCTTAGTCCCACGAATATTATCCGCAAGATAAGCTCAAATTTAGGTTGTTATAATTGAAACTGACTTAATAGTACTTATTTCCAGTTAAGATTTTTTAAAACTCAAAAAAGAAAAACAAAAAATGTACTGCGCAATGAATTATTTTTGAATCGATATACGCGCAACTTTTGTGTAGCGAAACGAGCGCAGAAACTATACAATATTTTGTAGATAAAAGTTTGAATAAATCCTTTAGACTTGAGATCAATTCTGCATTTATCGAAAAAGCTTAAAGCCAAGTATTCAACGTTATTTTATAAAAACACGTACATATACTCTATCGTTAATATGTACAAGCGCAGAAACATAATCCCGCATATAGAAGTAGCAGACGGAAAGTAGATAAAAGCGCACAAGGTATTATAATACCGGCGAACTAAACCGACGACACTTTGGTCAACAGATACGTGGCCATATGCCACCCGTTCCTCTCGCACACCATGTCGAAGCTGTCGCGGGCCGTGAAGTACGTGATCGCCATCTGGCTGCTGGCCCTGTGCCTCGCCGTGCCCCAAGCCATTCAGTTCGGCATCGTGTACAAAAAGCTGGCGAACGGTACGCTCGTCGAGGGCAGCGCCATGTGCTCGGTCAAGTGGTCCTTCATTCATCACGCCTTCGAGATATCGACGATTCTCTTCTTCGTCGTGCCCATGACCCTCATCACGGCGCTCTACATTCTCATCGGCGTCAAGCTCAGGACGTCGCGCCTCCTGTCCAGCGTCAAGCGGATACCCTCCGGTCAGGGCTTCGGACAGTCCGGCGACACCAGAAGCAAGAGCTGCTCGCAGAGGAACGTCATTCGAATGCTGGGTATGTTATTATCATACACGCCCTGTAATTCCCATATCATTTCCATCCGAATTTCGACTTTCCTCTTCCGCCTTCGAATATCTCGTTGTGCAGCTTATGGGAAAACGTTATATTGAAATTCATGCTTGCTGTTTTGCGCTAACTACGTAAATAAACGAACGACTAGCTTCCGCGCCCGTGTTATTTCTTTAGATTTGCATTCTATCGACATTTTCATATAATGTTCATTGAAATAATAATAAATTAGCATGAGACACGCGGTCTTTATTAAAATATACGCAACGACATATATAGGCCATATACTGCAAGCATTCATGCATATTTAGAAGAACTGCTGCATTATATGTGTCCTCGGAATCGTTGAATACGCGTTTCATACAAGTATTTTATACGTCCTCTCGGCGATTCGAAAAGCTTTTAAAACCAAGCGTTTAGAGTCGATTTAATTTAAGCTTTTTCGAGCCTCACAATGGACTGACTTGTATAGCTATACGAACGTTTAGAAGGCCCAGAGGAGACATAAAAAATACCATTTTCGCGAAAGTCAGTCGTGTATTATGTGCACCGATATTGCAGCCACAGTCTTAAATAATCATCCGTCAATATATATATATATATATCCAATAAGATCTCGAGTACTCTCCCGCGGGTTTTGCACTCGCGAATAATCCGTACATGTATACAGTTATTAAACCCCCCCCCCCCCCAAAAAAAATGTGAGCATTTAAAATTCAGCGAATACGTCGCGAATACATTATCGTGCGCGCGCGCGGGGTTATTTCGAAAAGCAAAACGAAAAAAGTTAAAGGAAATGAAATGCCGAGGAGTGTATGCGTTATGTATGTGTGTATGTGGCATATTCTTTGTTTTTCGAGGGGGACTCGCCGAATAAACCGGTTGCGGGCCGCTTAATTGCGCCTTATAAAGCGACGCGCGGCCCCATCTCTCGCTCGCCGTCGCGGCCCAGCTCTCCTCTTCCGCGTTTTATTATAAATCGACGCATAGAATGCGACGACGCCTTGTTTTATACTTGTTTGTTCTCCTCTCCCGCAGTCGCCGTCGTCGTGGCGTTCTTCATCTGCTGGGCGCCCTTTCACGCGCAGCGGCTCCTCGCCGTTTACGCGGAGAACAATAAGAACGACAAGCACAAGACGGACATCGTCAAGCCGGTCTACACCGTCCTCACCTACATCTCCGGCATATTCTACTACTTGTCGACGACCATCAATCCGCTGCTCTACAACATCATGTCGAACAAGTTTAGGGAGGCCTTCAAGGTAATGCACATCGTCGCATATATACGTGCGTGTTATACTGCATGAACTTTTGAATTTCGCGCCGCCAAAAATAAAGCGCTCGCGCGCGCCTCAATGTTTATAAATAGCGCACTCGAAATTCGCAAGCAGAAAAAATGCCTGTAAAGAACGCGCGAGGACAAAGACATTTTAGGTGCTTTATATACGTATATATACGCTACACACACAGCCTTACGATCCATCAATCCGCGCGACCTTCGGATTTTTTCAAAATTGAATTCCGCGCGCGGCCGCTCGAGCAGCGAACGCCTCAACCTGTTTTTCGCGCACAATCTTTCTTCTGGTGTGATACGGCTGTCGATTCTCTCTCTCTCTCTCTCTCTCTCTCTCTCTCTCTCGAATAACTGGCGGAAAGAAAAGGAAGAAGGGAAAAAAAGGAACGGAATTGCTTTTGCAGGCGATGCTGTCGAAACACTGCGGAAGCAGACTGCAAAAGTCGAATCCGGGTCGACCGACCTACAGCAGCCTGTCACGTTATCCGCGCTCCACCGCCCAGCGGGTCGATCCTCAGGTCTCGGCCTCGCTGTCCGTTAGCGAGGAGACGCAAAAACTCAGCCCGACCGCCGCCGAGTGCCCCATGGAAATTATCGGCTGCACCAGACTCGGCTACTGCTTACCGAGGGGCCCGAGGGACAAGAACGAGCTGCAGCAGCAGCAGCAGCAGCCCAACGAGGCCACCGCCGAGCACATCCTGTGCCGCGAGTTTCTCAACGGCGGCGAGCCCGCGCAGACGAAATGCATGAAGCCCGTGAGTCTCCGATTCTATTCTCATTTTTCTCCTTTTCGCTTATTTTTATTCCTGTAGAATATATATAGCCGTAGAAATTTATTCAGATTTTTTTCTCGACTCGCTGGTATTGTAGGAATGCTGGCTGATTACTTGATATACTCGGACTATAAGAGGACCGCGCGATGCCTGTCCGGATACGGGATAATCAAGGATGGAAAGCGACTGCTACTGCGTCCAGTTTTGGTGAGCTCGATTAAAGAGCTTCTTGTCTTCACTTTCGACGTGTTTTAAATGCTCTGTATTACTTCGATCGCACACTCGCGTCGCGGTTATTTCCTATATCCAAATTTTATAGGTGTTATACAAGTCATTATGTGCGCTTATTTATTTATATCTGTACTGTTATTGTCATTGTAAATATTGACGTTGTCATAAACGAATTATACGCATATATCAATGTTTTGATGTTGCGGGGAGTATATATAAGTATATACGCATATAGGCTTGTAATCCTTTTCATCGCGTTATCAAGCACAAATGAAAAACCATTATTAAAATCTACATGTTGCTCAGCGTATAAATGTTATGTAAACGATGTGACAATTATTTTGATATGTATATATATATAGTTACTAATCTTAAAGGTTTATATTAACATATATATAAATTTAATATACGTATAATTTTTCGCGTTATTACTTTAAGTTGTACGTGATACTAAGTTTTATGATTATGAAATTGACAATGTTGTCATTTTTTTGTAAATATCTGTTAATCTCAGTTTAAGGTATTTATTCATTGTATGAATAAATGCAACATATACATTAAACGACTCGATTCGTTTATTTATTTACTAAACTTTTTTTTATTTTTTATAAATATAAAATACAATTCTTATGCCAAATAGCAGATCAGCTATATGAAGAACTTTGTTCTACACGTCTGCTGACTATTTCATATAATAATACTTTAGTTTAAACTTTGAAACATTTTATAAGAATAAGCGGTACAAAATATCAAATATTTAAAACTAATTTCATATTAACACTGTGAGCGAGAGATTCGGTGATCTTAACAGTCGGATTGGGGACGCTTAGCAACCCAAGCCTTGATACCAGGCTCGGCGAGAACCTTCTCCTTGAGAGCTTTCAGATTTTCGGCCTTTTCAATAATATCGTATTTAGCCATGAAGTTTAAATAGTCGAGCAAGCCAACGAAAACAATGTCGGCCCAGGAAAGAGCTCCACCGACAAGGTAACCACCGTTGTTCTTCACCTGTTCGTCTAGGCGCTCTATGTAGAATGGAAGAACTTCCTTGACTACTTCGAGTTTTTGTGCTTTTGCCTCAGGTTGATTTTCGTAGTGATATGCGCTAAGCTCTGTAATTATTAAAATACGCATTTTTAGCAAAATGCAGGTGTACTCTTACTAGGGAGAGTTGATAAAATGATGATCTCGCGATGAAAAAACAGTTGTACAATTGGTACAGATATTTTACATGGACAGTCAAATATGAAGTTAAGTCAATGTTGCTTGATTCTATTTGAACGTCAATGGAACTGGTCGATGTTTAGAACTCGCATTCAACTGTTGTAAACAAACCGTAAAAATATGCTCATAAAACACACATGTCATTGCACAAACATTCACAAGGCCTGTAGACTTTAATTTAAAGGTGAAATTGGGTGAATTTTTGTTAAATACTTGTGAATATATCTAAAATAATTTTTGAATTTTTCTTTAATAACTAATAACGTAACTGTTATAGTTATTTTAGTATGGAAGAAACATGTAAGAAATTCATAAAAACTTATCGCTATAATTATATTTGTTATTTTACATACTTGCTCTGACATCATGGATATTGTCAACAGCTGCATCGATTTCAAGAGCTTCCCAGTCATTCTTGCCAGCAAGACCATGCTGCTTTGCTAACCAGCGACAGATTGCTGTAGATTGATTAATCTTCTTTCCATCTATTTCCAGTACAGGAACTTGACCAAATGGCATAGCTAAAATTTTAGATACAATAGGTAATAATAATCGGTGGTCATTAAACAAAAAAAAATTACTGAATGGTGTCTTACTTGGCTTGATATTTGGCCAATTCTCTCTTTCAAACCTATCATCGATGAATTCAACTCCAGCATAGCTGAAGAGTAACCTGATGGGCTCAGCAAGAGCTTTCACTGGGAAGTATGTCAGCTTGTAAGTTGGCATTTTCTCTACGATCAACAAAACATATAATGTATAATAATAGGAAGTTGAACTCTCAAAACTTGAAATAATAATTTTTGTTTCAAAAATTGTACTTTCCTCATTCAATTATAAATAAATTATATGAGTTAACAAATGAATCTCGAAACAGTGAATGACTCAGAAAAACCGTAATCTACATTCTTTACAACACAATGGACACGTAGAAAGCCGGCGTCTTTTCTTTATTTATAGTTCACGTCTCCAAAATTTTTAATACCATCCGAAATATTATTCTTACGGATACTTACTTATATTTAGAAAATAATAAACGGTTAAATTTATACTCACTTGTCTACCGTGATGCTTGTTTTTGAATAAATAACGAATGTACTGGAAAACCGCACTAGAAAATGTACCGGTTTGTTCTCCGCAAATTCCGCAATGACAATGAGACGACCGTCCATAAACTACATGGCCGACAAAGGGAGCTGGAGGGCAGAACAAACTATAATACGTAAGTATAGTAAACTATAGTTTGCATTATGAAATCTTTCAAATTAATAGCCCGGCTCTCGCAATCAAACATCAATATTCAAATACTTTTGTTTCTATTTTATTATCTCGGTGTTTTGGTATATTACAACTTTTTACTTTTTGTTATTATTATTATGATTATTATAGAAGGATATAGGAGAGACAGGAACCTGATATTAAAATTTTTACGGCGCTTATTTTTGTCGATAAGGAAAAAAAAACAAAAAATGTATTTATAGTGCAGTGGGCAGAGTGGCAGCGATACGTGACAAAAAGGATTAAAATACTTTAGGCTTTAAAAGTAATTTTTTACGCTTAAAAGAGAATGTTGAATGTTTCAAAAAAGTAAATCAGTGCGCTATGTAAAACCTATAAATAATGCGACCAAAAATGTTGTATTAATTTTTTATATCGTTGACCGATCT
The DNA here is from genome assembly GCA_018906965.1 of Philotrypesis tridentata. Lineage (NCBI taxonomy): Eukaryota > Metazoa > Arthropoda > Insecta > Hymenoptera > Pteromalidae > Philotrypesis > Philotrypesis tridentata. The sequence goes on from JACCIB010000039.1 coordinate 1,246,878, forward strand.
TTATTAATTATGATAATCCTTTACAAAAAGTTGTTGTAAATCGAGACACAGATGTATAGCTGTATAGCTCGAGCTTTTGGTAAACTCATCATCGTAGAATCTCGACCGAATGTATAATAAGAGTTATAGTTTTTTCTGTAACTCTATAATTATATGACTGTTTTAAATTGCATGTGAATGAAATTGCAAACATTTTAATACAATAAAATAGAGTTAATAGTTGGTGGAGAGAGAAAGAGAGAGAGAGAGAGAGAGAGAGAGAGAGAGAGAGAGAGAGAGAGAGAGAGAGAGAGAGAGAGTTAATACTTGAAATTAACTTTTTTTTATTAAACATGATACCTAATCAGTACTTACATGCAAATGATATTTGAATATTACTAAAAAAACTTTGAATATTACTCGTGAATTGTTATAGTGACGCTAACGTGATGAGCCTATTTGAAACCGTATACCAAGCCGACGCATAAGTTATATATATTTATATATATGTCTACAACAATTATTAACCGGCGCCGGCGGCCGCGGCGGGCTGAAAGCTGAAATTGAAAAAATTGCACCTACTGCGCATGCCCAAATCGATACTCGTCACTTCCGATTTCCGATGTTTTACGCTGTTGACGAGCGCCCGAGCCACCCAAGCGGTGTTGGCCGTTCTTGAGAGCAGGACGCCATTTTCTACGCTAACATTGCTAACAGCTAACAGCATAAAATTGACGAAATAAACGTGAAAGCGAAAGCCGTTGCGATTTGTTAACTCGCTGTTCTTAATCCTTCTCCGTCGTTGGTAAGTCTTATTTCAAATTCTTGTATGTTTCATGAACTTTTCGATGAGATTATCAGTAGACGCCGAAATATCCTTTTAGCGGATTATCTCCTGTCGCACGTCAACTTATTAAATATAACTTACGAAAGAAGCCTTTCGGTGCATCTGTCCTTCGTGTAAATACGTTTCATATTGATTCATAATTGAATAAGGCAGTGTTTTATTCTTTTTTTTAATATACTTATATTGTTGCAATTACAGTAGCCTAAGTATGGTTACGTTCTACTTACTACCCAAACTGTTCTGCTTTTCTGTTATCTTTGTAATTTGTTTATTTTTTCCATAAATTATCAGTTGAACACTAATGTTTTTTTCTAATACATCGTTAAGTATAAGGAGCATTTGACAATTTTACAGGTATCCAGGAACTCACAATGTCAACCGAAGGAGAACAGACCGAGGAGGGTTTCGTTGTCAAAGTACGAGGCTTGCCATGGTCGACAACTGTTGATGAAATTATGAAGTTCTTTGGGGACTGCAGTATTTCCCATGGCAAAGCTGGAATACACATGACAATGTCACGAGAAGGCCGTCCAAGTGGAGAAGCTTACATTGAGATGGATTCAGAAGAAGACATTGAAAAAGCTTGCAAAAGGGATAGAGATCACATGGGTCATCGTTATATAGAGGGTTAGTGCATTTCTTTTGAGCATTTAATAAATTTTTGTACATAAAGTTTGGGTTGTTATTAATTTAAATCAATTCATTTATATAATTATAGTTTTCAAAGCCAAGCGAGGAGAGATGGAATGGGTGATCAAAAGGAGTGGTTTAAATCTAGAAAATGTTATGGATGATGGTTGTGTGAGATTAAGAGGTTTGCCATTTGGTTGTTCAAAGGAAGAAATTGCTCAGTTCTTCTCAGGTATGTTTACTATTTGATATAGTTTTGTGCTTTCAATTAATTTTGTTCATATAATGTGTAAAATCAAGTTCAATTTATTTTCAATAACAATTTAAACTCTTACAATAAATGATTTCAACTTTAAACTTTTCAAAAAAGTAAGAGAACAAATAATATTGATTACATTGTTTACACGAAACGATGAATCTTTTACTTAAACTACAGATTATATCCTATTTTCACAGAGCATTATTGACATGGTTTATTAGAAAATATAATTATTAATGAGATGTATTTGTTCTCTATACTACAATTAATAAATTCAATAAAAATATTTCTATTAGATTTGTAAGGGTATTACAATTAATTTAAGTAGTATGAGTAAGAAAAAAAAGGAATAAATTTAATGGGCTCTAAGCTTCAAATCGTTCTTTGATTATGTGTGGGTCAGGGTTGGAGATATTGCCGAACGGGATTTCACTACCGACAGACTACACGGGCCGCAGTACTGGGGAGGCTTACGTTCAGTTTGTAAACAAAGATGTTGCGGAGCGCGCTCTGCAGAAACACAAGGAAAAGATAGGACACAGGTGGGGCACTGAGCTGGGTCTGGGTATACTTATGATTTTTTCTATCATTTTATGATATAGTTACCAGCACAAGTTCATCAATCAATTTTTCTATTGTGGTTGATGAAACAGGACAAAAGTCTTTGAAACAATTTCTTTGCATAATTTGTAGTGTTGATAGTTTAATATGCTTGCCTATTTGTATTTTATTTTCTTGATAAATCAATGTTTTTATTGTTTTGTATTATTTGATAGTTGTTGATTAAAAAATATGCAAAGAAACTGTGAGACAAAATATGCATCAAAGAAGAGAAAATGAGTCGTATGTAAGCAAAGTACTGTTGGCCCAAGCAAAACCAATGGGTAGGGGCTTCGGGCGGGAAGTACCCCTTTACATCGACTACCATATCCACGGGAGGTGGGTAGGGCTGCCCCGAGGCAATTCACCACAAAAGGGTGGGCTCTCGGAGGTGGTAAACAACACAATTTTTCTTTATTTATTATCATAATGCAAGTTTAAATGAGTTATGGCATTACTTTTGTCTGTGTGTTTTTATAAATTTAAATATTTTTGCAAGCGTAGTTCATTTAAATTTGTTTAAATTAATAATGAGGTGACATAAGTGTTATACTGATACATTATTATCATTTCCTGATTTTAGTTTTTTGGCAAAAGAATTTTAATGAAAATGAAATATTAATAATATAAGTAATTGAATATTATTTTTCAATTTATATTTGTTAAAAACTACTGTTTTATTATCTGCAGTGAAAATTAAAAAGAAGAATAGATATAAAGCTTTGTCACCATTATTTGAAACAAATGCATTTTGTATATAAATTTTATAATTTATTGTGAATGAATTACTCATTTACTAATGGTGCATTAATACTTATTGACAGATACATTGAAATCTTCCGAAGCAGTCTATCAGAAGTTCGCGCTAGCATTGGCCCCAAAATGCGTGGAGGACCAATGGGTGGATTCAATCAAAGACCAGCGCCTTATGATCGGGGCAGTAGGTTCGGCGGTATGAACCGATTTAATAATAATGGTCGTGGAAACAGAGGTAGCAATAGAGGTAAATACTGCATTGTAAACGTAGTTTTTAAACATTTTCAGTAAAGTCTAATGAATTTTAAATGATTTTATCTTTTATGTTTATTTATTGTTTAGATTTTGACAATGGACTAGGAGGATGGAACAATGGTAACAACTACCAATCTCGTGGAAATATGGGAGGAATGAGAGGAAACATGGATATGGGTATGAAGGGAGGCGGTAACTACAGAGGAGGCAATGATAACTGGAATTATAATAATGGAGGAGTTATGCATTGTGTACATATGAGAGGTTTACCCTTCAGAGCCACGGAACAAGATATCGCTGATGTAAATTTTTTAATTTTTTTCTGTTCATTGCAACGATTTGTATAAACTAATATGTTTACTTTTTGAATTTCAGTTCTTCAGACCGTTGATGCCAATAAATATAAGAATCATCATGGAGAATGGTGGTCGAGCATCAGGCGAAGCCGATGTCGAATTCGCGTCACACGAAGAAGCACTAAAAGCCATGTCCAAAGACAAAAGCCACATGTCGCACAGGTACATCGAGTTGTTCTTGAACTCTTCACCCAGCCCCAACATGGGAGGCGGCAATATGGGAGGCAACATGGGTGGCAACATGGGAGGCAACATGGGAGGCAACATGGGTGGAAACATGGGAGGCAACATGGGAGGCAACATGGGAGGAAACATGGGAGGAAACATGGGACGAGGCAACATGGGCGGTGGCGGCGGCAACATGGGAGGCGGCAACATGGATGGTGGCCGTGGTAACATGGGCGGCAATGGAGGCAACATGGGTGGCGGTGGCGGCAACATGGGAGGTGGAGGCATGGGAGGCGGTGGTGGCAACATGGGAGGCGGAGGAGGCATGGGAGGCGGCGGCATGGGAGGCAACATGGGAGGCGGCGGCATGGGAGGCAATATGGGAGGCGGCGGTGGCAACATGGGAGTCAACATGGATGGCGGCCGCGGTAACATGGATGGAGGCCGTGGTAACATGGATGGTGGCCGAGGCAACATGGGAGGTGGTGGCGGCAGTATGGATGGCGGCCGCGGCGGCATGGGAGGTGGTGGCGGCAACATGGGAGGTGGTGGCGGCAACATGGGAAGTGGTGGCTCAGGAATGCTAGGCGGTATTGGAAACTTCTGCGGAGGTAAATATATTGATTCTTTTATTTTAGTTTTAACTTATTAAATCAACCAGAAAATTAATGAATATTTAACGATTTTTCTATAGGTCTTGGCAACAACTTCAGGCCTGACGGCTACTCTCCGAATAACAGAGGATACGGAAACAATCAACTCAGTGGAAATAACTACAACAGTTTTTAATACATAAAAACAATCACAAAAGTTTTATCACCTTAACGACCTTCGGGTTGCATTGCCATGTAAAGCTCAGATAGTTAAACACGTTCATTATACATTTCATTTTACGATACTTAACGAAATACATATATAAACATAAATTATAAGGTAATTTTTAGAATACATGATCATTAAACAAAAGTTACATCGTAATATTGTAATGTAATCGTCGCATCGCGTTACAATTATTTTTTTCGCAATGTATGTTACATATTTAAAAAATGTAACGTAAACATCGAGTCATAATACGTGAATGTTCTTAATTTTTGTATACAAAGTAGAAATGATTAATTCAGTTTGTACCAGGTTGACTTAATTGATACTAGATACAAGTATATATTTTTCCAATTCTAGTAATAATCATTGATAGTAAAGTCGATACTCAGCATTAATTAATTTATATAAATCGAAAGATTAGTGATTAGAAATAGGTCAATCTTATTTGAAGAGTGAAGTTGTATATTGTATTGAAATATATTGTGACTGCACATATCTTTATGAAATACAGTATATGTTTATACCCAACAAATTGAATCTCGATGATTTTTTCTCTTGCAAATACCACAATCCCATGTTATATGTCAAAAGGAGAAGTAGACGAGTGAGCTTTTCTCCACAAGGAACGAATAGTGGGAGAAAGGGGTAAGCGAGAGGACAAGAGGGTTGGAAAATGAGGGAGAGGGAAAACGTCGAGCGAATGCGCACTGAGCTCACGTCGAAAGGGGAGATCGCGAGAATGGAAGATGCTGGATGCTGTCAGTTAATCTCTCAACTCACGGGCTAAAATGTTCGAGAGGACGTTCCCGGAAGCTGGACAGCAGCAGCTGAATAGCATCAGAGGAGCTTCGTCTCGGCTCTACTGATAATCTGTCATGGACACAGCAGCGAGCGCGAATGCGCTCCAATAAAAGGTCGCTTGCTCAATTTTATCTCTCTCTCTCTCTCTCTCTCTCTCTCTCTCTCTCTCTCTCTCTCTCTATACAGTCGATATGCAAGTGTAAATTGAATCCGAAAGCATAGCTTTTGATTATTTTTTCTCTGTTGAATTTTGGCAGGCCTCATTATTGCAAACATAATACCTATTATGATGTTGGGGCGGAAGCAGAGTCTCAAGGGAGAGCCCGTCCTGGCCGATTACGGTCCAGAGGAGTCTCTCAATGAGAGCGCTGACATCGAGTGGGTCAACAAGGTAAATGCACCTCACTCGCGAGAGTCTCTCATTCAAATTGTCTTTAACCGCATCGTTTCTCCCGATCCGCGCAGTTATGGGTCAGAAGGTTGATGAGGTTCTGTGCCCTCGTCTCCTTGGCTTCGGTTTGTCTCAACACTCCCAAGACGTTCGAAAAGGTTCCGCCACTCCAGTACGTCACGTTCATTTCCGATTTGGTTGTCACCTTTCTATTCACCGCCGAGATGATCGCCAAGATGCACATCCGCGGGATACTCAAGGTAAAGTTGCGAGCTTCGTTCATTTCATTTTTTCCGCAGTATAACTTAAATAATGTAAATAAAAAAATATGGCTTCCTATGTAGAGGGAAAAATCCTATCTCAAAGATCACTGGTGTCAATTCGACGCGAGTATGGTCTTGTTCCTTTGGCTATCGGTGATCCTGCAGATGTTTGAAATGCTGGGCTTCGTCTTGAAATTCAGTTACGCCTCCATTTGTCGAGCTCCTCGACCGCTCATTATGATTCGTTTCCTGCGCGTTTTTCTCAAGTTCTCCATGCCGAAGGCGCGGATAAATCAAATTTTCAAGTAAGCCCGATTATTTGTACTTGGTGTCTCGTTGTAGCAGCATCCTGAAAAATTGTCCAATCTGTTTAGACGCTCGAGCCAGCAGATCTACAACGTGACGCTGTTCTTCCTGTTCTTCATGTCATTGTACGGCTTACTTGGTGTGCAATTTTTCGGCGAACTCACCAACCACTGCGTTTTGAACACGACAGATCCACGTCACATAACGATCAACAGCTTAGCGATACCCGATACCTTTTGTTCAAGAGATCCTGAGTCTGGTTACCAGTGCCCTACGGGTATGAAGTGCATGAAACTCGAGCTGTCCAAGTACATAATGGGTTTCAACGGCTTCGACGAGTTTGGTAAGTAAACTCGATCATCGCTGCAGTTAACGACTAATTAACATTATTATTATCGCACGATTATTATCCGCCGATTATTGCAGCAACGAGTATATTCACGGTGTACCAGGCAGCCTCTCAAGAGGGCTGGGTCTTCATCATGTATCGCGCGATCGACAGTCTGCCGGCTTGGCGAGCGATTTTATACTTCAGCACGATGATCTTCTTCCTGGCCTGGCTGGTGAAGAATGTCTTCATTGCCGTTATCACCGAAACCTTCAACGAGATTCGAGTGCAATTCCAGCAGATGTGGGGTGTCCGCGGTACCATTCAGAACAGCTCGGCCTCGCAAATGCTGACCGGCGAGGGTGAGAGCGGCTGGAGACTGGTCACCTTAGACGAGAATAAACACGGTGGTCTGGCTGGTTCCCCAATGTGCCAGGCTGTTTTGCGGTCGCCGCAGTTCCGCATGGTCGTCATGTGTGCCATTCTCGCCAACGGCATGACCACTGCCACCATGAACTTTAAGCACGACGAGCGGCCGCGGCACACTTTTTACGACAAGTACTATTACGCGGAGATCGCGTTCACCATCTTGCTGGATTTAGAAGCTCTGTTCAAGATCTGCTGCTTGGGCTTTCCAGGATATTACAAGCACTCGATACATAAGTTTGAGCTGCTCCTGGCGATCGGTACAACTATTCACATCATTCCGTTTTTCTATCTGTCAGGGTTCACCTATTTTCAAGTGTTGCGTACCGTCAGATTGATCAAAGCCTCGCCAATGTTGGAGGATTTCGTTTACAAAATTTTTGGACCCGGAAAGAAACTCGGCAGCCTTATTATTTTCACCATGTGCCTGCTGGTAATATCTTCCAGCATTTCCATGCAGCTCTTCTGCTTTCTCTGCGACTTTACAAAGTTCGAGACCTTTCCCGAGGTACTTAAAACTCATTTGCCAGCAATTTTAATCTATTTATGCTAATATTTTCTTCTTCGATCAGGCCTTCATGTCTATGTTCCAAATCTTAACGCAAGAAGCATGGGTTGAAGTTATGGACGAAACTATGGTTCGGACCCATGAGTCCATCGCACCACTCGTCGCGGTTTACTTCATACTTTACCATCTTTTCGTCACATTGGTACGTAATTTAAACGTATTACTAATTTCATATTTAACTCAGTTAATTAATTTACCTATGTTTTTACATCCAGATCGTGTTGAGTCTTTTCGTCGCCGTCATTCTCGACAATCTTGAGTTAGACGAGGACATCAAGAAGTTGAAACAGCTGAAATTCCGTGAGCAAAGTGCCGAGATCAAAGAAACGCTACCGTTTAGGCTCCGAATTTTTGAAAAATTTCCCGACAGTCCTCAGATGACCTGTCTGCACAAAGTACCCTCAGACTTCAATCTTCCAAAAGTAAGTTTCATAATCCAAGTAAGGAGTGAAGCCATTGTTATTTTATTGATATTAAACATTTCTTGTTTTCTTTTCTAGGTTCGAGAAAGCTTCATGAGACAATTTGTTTACGAAGTAGAGGATGACGAAAACGAGGGAGTCAAGAAACTGCATGAGACCTTTGATTCCAAAATGGTCTATCGAAAACAAAGACCTGTTCAAATTCTTAACAAACCTCCAAAAGTTAGAAGAGTCGAGACGAATTTGAAAAAGGCCGCAGTAAATTATATAATAAAGTAAGTGAACCGTATCATTATTTAACAATTAACATGTAAACTTAACTAAATAATTGCATTTGAAATTTCAGCGACTCAAACAATCAAAGATTACTGCTAGGTGATTCCGCTATGATACCAGTTCCAGGTAAAGGACTACTGAAACCACAGGGGACAGTGAGCAGTACAAAACAACTGCGAATCGATCAAAAAAAGTATGATTTTTATCAATTATAAAATTTACACGAAACCACGACGTTTTGAATCTGTTCTTCTTATCAGGTCGATTCGTAGAAGCGTAAGAAGCGGCTCGATCAAGTTAAAACAAACCTACGAACACCTGATGGAAAATGGGGATATTGGAGCAATAAATCGAGTAAGCTCATCACGAAGTAGACCTCACGATTTAGATATCAAACTTTTGCAAGCTAAAAGACAACAGGCTGAAATGCGAAGGTAAATATTACGGTAAAAATTTGGATTTATTCTAGCCAGTATTCTATTTGATGATTTTTTGTTTTAGAAACCAACGAGAAGAGGACTTGCGTGAGAATCATCCATTTTTCGATACTCCACTTTTTGTTGTACCACGAGAAAGCAAATTTCGAAAAATTTGTCAGTTGTTAGTCTACGCTCGGTACGATGCCAGGTTGAAGGATCCGTTAACTGGCAAAGAGAGGAAGGTTCAGTACAAGAGCTTGCAGTAAGTAACACATGATGTTCAAATTCCCTTATATCATAAAGAATAGTTTAAAATAATAATGTTACCTAACATTTTTTAGTAATTTTCTTGGGCTGGTAACTTACTTGGACTGGGTAATGATATTGGCCACAACTTTTTCTTGTATATCCATGATGTTTGAGACTCCTAAGTATCGTGTTATGGAAGTACCAGCTTTGCAAATAGCCGAATATGGCTTCGTCATCTTCATGAGCATTGAACTAGCTTTAAAAATTCTCGCTGACGGTCTTTTCTTTACTCCAAAAGCATACATTAAGGATGTCGCTTCGATTCTTGATGTTTTTATATACGTGGTAAGATGATAATGAAAATCTCTTCAAACTAATTATTGAAAAATTAAATTAATTCATTGCTTGTTCAGGTGAGTTTGGTATTCTTGTGTTGGATGCCGCGAAGCGTTCCCCCGAATTCTGGAGCTCAATTGCTGATGATTCTGCGGTGCGTGCGCCCCTTGCGAATCTTCACTTTGGTTCCTCATATGCGAAAAGTAGTTTACGAATTGTGCAGAGGCTTCAAAGAGATCCTTCTTGTATCCATTCTTCTGATTCTACTTATGTTTGTGTTTGCGCTCTACGGAGTTCAACTATATGGGGGTAGACTGGCTCGTTGCAACGATCCTACAATTCTTAAACGCGAAGAGTGTGTTGGAGTATTCATGCGAAGGGTCTTTGTTACAAAGATGAAACTTCGACCGGGACAAAACGAGAGCTATCCTTCGATTCTTGTGCCTCGTGTGTGGTAAGTCTTTGATTTCTAGTTTGGTTCACTGCAATATAATGATAATTGCCATAACTAAACAATAAATTTTACAGGGCGAATCCCAGACGCTTCAATTTTGATAATATAGGCGACGCGATTTTGGCATTGTTTGAAGTCTTATCATTTAAGGGTTGGCTTGATGTTAGAGATGTGCTGATTAAAGCTTTAGGACCTGTAAGTCATGCGTTAGATATTTTGTAATCATAAGTTCGAAGTCATATTTTCTATTAATTTTTTTAAAACCAACTTATAGGTACATGCAATTTACATTCATATCTATATTTTTCTTGGGTGCATGATTGGCCTGACACTGTTTGTTGGTGTGGTTATTGCCAATTATTCTGAGAACAAAGGCACGGCACTATTGACAGTGGATCAAAGGCGATGGTGCGTATAAAGACATAGAAATATCCTTTACATTTGTGCCTCTAAGATTTAGTAATTTTTTTCTTTCAGGTGTGATTTGAAAAAGAGATTGAAAATTGCCCAGCCCTTGCATCTTCCTCCAAGACCAGACGGAAAAAAATTTCGTGCTTTCATTTATGATATTACACAAAACATTTATTTTAAGCGTTTCATTGCGCTCATGGTTTTGATTAATAGTTCACTACTGTGTGTTTCGGTAATAACTCATTTTCAGTATAAAAAAATTTACCAATAAAATAAGCATGTAATAATAACCTACGAATTTTTCAGTGGAGAATCGAAGAAGAACATACTCAACCTCTTGCGACGGTGTCTACAATTCTGACATTGATATTTCTTGTCGAAGTTGTGATGAAAAACATCGCATTCACTCCCCGTGGTTATTGGCAGTCTAGGAGGAATCGTTACGATCTTTTAGTAACAGTCGTTGGAGTAATATGGATTGTGATCCATGGAACGATGAAGGTAATTTAAAATGTTCAAATAAAATGCTCTTTAAAGTCAATAAACACAACTAAAGTGTAAGGTTTTTCAGAACGATTTATCCTACGTCATCGGTTTTATGGTTGTTATTCTAAGATTTTTCACAATTACTGGCAAACACACGACCCTTAAAATGTTGATGTTGACGGTAGGTGTGTCTGTATGCAAGAGTTTCTTCATTATCTTCGGAATGTTTCTTCTCGTATTTTTCTACGCACTTGCTGGTACCATAATATTTGGTACTGTTAAATATGGTGAAGGAATCGGAAGACGAGCTAACTTCGAATCGCCTGTAACTGGTGTAGCTATGCTCTTTCGAATTGTAACCGGCGAAGACTGGAACAAAATTATGCACGATTGCATGGTTCAACCTCCTTACTGTACACCAGCTGACAATTACTGGGAGACGGACTGTGGAAATTTTCATGCATCTTTGATTTACTTTTGTACATTTTACGTCATCATTACTTATATAGTTTTGAATCTATTAGTGGGTAAGGGTGAATGAATAATGACTTAGTTAGACTTATCTAAAAGGCGGATAAAATTAATTAACGCATTTTTGCATTTTTACAGCTATTATCATGGAGAACTTTTCCCTCTTCTATTCGAATGAAGAGGATGCCTTATTATCATACGCGGACATTAGAAATTTCCAAAATACCTGGAATGTCGTAGACATTCATCAGAGAGGAGTGATTCCAGTACGGCGTGTAAAATTTATTTTGCGTCTATTGAAAGGCCGATTAGAAACTGATCCTCAAAAGGACAGGCTATTATTTAAATACATGTGTTATGAACTAGAAAGGTTGCACAACGGAGAAGATGTTACTTTTCATGATGTGATTAAGTAAGCTCGATTATTTCATCATGTTTATTTGAATAGGTGAAAAAATATAAATAAAATTCATGATTCTTTATTTTCTTTTAATGAAAGCATGCTGTCTTACCGATCAGTGGATATAAGAAAAGCTTTACAATTAGAAGAATTATTGGCTCGAGAAGAATTCGAATATATTATTGAGGAAGAAGTTGCAAAACAGACTATAAGAACGTGGTTAGAAGGTTGTTTGAAAAAAATACGAGCCGTCGGGGTAAATTTTTTACGATTATTAACTAATATATCTAGACACTTGAATATGGAAAGTATTGATGAATTTTAGAAGCAGCAAAACAGCCTGATAGCTGGATTGAGAGCAACAAATGACGTGACAGCAGCAGCTGCCCAAGAACATGCAGAAGAGAAAAAAGAAAGTGTGGCAGCTGATCGCGAAGAGGAAATAGATTCAAAGGTCAGGCAAATAATTGGTTTAATGATTATTCGCCGAGTTTAAAATTATACAAGATAGTAATATTATTTAATGCTTCAGGACGCAGAAGGAGTTCGATATAGAGGTAAAAAAGCGGCGGGACTACCTAGGTCTGATAGTATTGGTAGTGGTTCGGGAAGAAAGTATTTGGCCCCTACTCTATCCGATCCAGCATCTGTGAAATCTGAAAAAGAGAGAATAGCAGCCTCGAAAAAGAGAAATGCTAGACCGTCGCGTAAGTTCTTATTTTTATTAAACATGCGAACAGGCGTCACAATAAAATTATGTGGAATACATGAAAATACATACAAATTGTGATGATATAGCTGCAGTTGTGAAAAATAATCTACCGCACGTGACTGAAGGAAGTGAGCAGCCACGACCCCCCAGAGAGTGCCTTAGCGCAAAAATGTCACCACCAAAGGTGAGCAGCGTCATGGTCGAGGTACGCGACTGGTGGCGAGAGCAACTAGCTTATAGCAGTGACTCCAGTGATGATAATTACTAAAAACAAAATCTTCAAAGTCAAATGTCAAACGAATGCACACGCACCCAAAGACTTTGATAAGTCTCTAATTCTAGCCTGCGCACGTTTGTCCTTAATAAATTATCGTGTATCATTGTACATGCTCATATTGCGTATGAGAAAATGCCAACACACTGTGTAAATGCCTATACATCTTTAGATTAGATTTTCATATATTTTTATAAATAAATCATTGATAGCGTATGGTGATGTATGATGATGCACTTGAGGCAATATTTACCAAACAAAGCCCGAATTTCTTGAATGACTGACCAACAACCATTGCAAAATTTGATTTTACTATTGTTCCCGTGTCTTTCATTCATGAATTTGTATTTCTTTGCTTCTCAATCCATAGCAGCATTTAAACGAAATTAGCCGTCCTGTAAAAGTATTTTATAATTTGTTATGAATTCTGTGGCTCTGAGACAAAACAATGTATGTCAACTTGTAGTATTTTCATAAAATGTGGTTTTAATATTCAGACTTATTCGTAAGATTGTAACTAAGACAATAGGATGCGATATTATATTCATTGAACCTATACATTTATTGTTGCAAATATTATCTGCTTTGTGTTTTGTGCACACTCGCCTAAGTATGAAATTATGTCATTCTGCTGTAAACTGTGAATAATATTAAACTTGTTTATTATGGAACTATATTTTCGAATCTGAGCCACAGTATTACCAAAAATGGTGTTAATAGGAAGACTAAAAAAATGTTTAAAAGTGTGAATACTGCGCTTCTACTACATTGTTCTTCAACGGTCTAAGTGTGAGTCAAGGAGTATAATATATACTACACATGGTATAAAATTTGGACCTATATATTAATTTTATATGAAAATTCTAAACTTAGGAAGGTCAGAACCATGCGTTTGTTTGATGCATATAGTTAAAGTTTAATTGTTTTTTAAAAGCATGCATCAGTGAATCGTAGTGAATATAGAATTACAATTATAATACATGTGTATTGTGTATACAGGTATACATGAAGGCTATTGAAAATGATAATGTAGAAATTTTATCATAAGAATATTTGTTATTGCAACGTATGTTGATCATCGTTAAAAAAATAATAAAGTAATGTATGAAATAATTATGTTAGAGTTAATAAACATAGTTATACTATTAGAATGAATTGTAATTAATTACTTAAAAAGTTTAAAAAAAATTTATTTTAAAAAGATTCTTATTTCTTATTCACAAAAAGAACCATAACTATATCATTATGAATGTTATTCAAATAAATTTATACAGAGATATGCACTAACATTAAATTAAAAGTATATTGTCATCAGCAACCATAATTTTGTTTTCATCACACATATTTGCGAGAGCGGCTTGGATTTCTTCCTCGGAAAATTGAGTAGAAATTTTTGAATTAGCATGTTCACGGACAGCTTTCAATGATAAAGAATCCGATCTTTTTTCTTGGAACATTTTTAAGAGTAAATCGCTGAACTCTTTCAACCTGAAGAAAACAATATTTCTTAGTAGGCATGTTCAAAATGTTAAAAAAGGATATCAATAACAAAAATATATACCTCTGTTTACCGATTTCTTGTACAACTTTTGCAGCGGGAGCTTTCTGATCTTTTGGTAGAGGTTCGTTTTGCGTACGCATTGCCTGCTCAACTGCTAGGTCTACATGTGAAAAATCTTCATCGTCGTCATCCCAAGCGTAAGGATCATGTCCGGGTTGTCCAGGGGGAGGATTTTGTGTTCTTGTACGCTTAGGTCTTCTACGCGTTTCTTCGGGCTCATGCTCTACATCACTCTCTGCTTCACTATCTTTTCTACGTCTCTTCTTATCTTTTTCTAAAACTTTTTTGAAGTATGCATATTGCACTAATGCAATAGCAGCTTCTGCATCTTCTCTGTTAACAGTTTTGGACAAACGAGCTTTAGCATGAGCTGTTGATAATCGAATCAATGTTTCCAGCGAACGAGCGGTAATAGGTTGCGTCTACAAAATAATATAAATGAAGTACTTGTTTTAGATTTTATCTTTTTTTAAGTATTAATTTGCTAAATATACCCTTGCAACGTTGGGATCCTCGTTTTCCTCTGATCTAAGTCGAGAATACTCCTCTGAAATAGCTTCACAAGCTTCATCTGTTAGTTTTGGTTTCATATAACGAGCTATGTGTATGTATTTTCTCATAAATTTGACGGTTAGAATTTGATCACTGAAAATTATACTTTTATTATCTTAAGTTTCGCAATGATCAAAATTAATAATTTTTGTCTTGATTACCTTTTCTTGCGAGATTTTCCATGTAAGAGTGGGTCGTAGGTCTCATAAACTTGAGTATCCCCTTCTTGTATTTCTTCTGCATCAGGATTCTTTGTACTAAGATAATCCAAGCCAATATTGAATGGCAATGCTTCACCCTCTTGCTCTGTAGGATTACGATACCGATGCATTCGAACAACATGATCACTAATGATATGATCAATATCGGGATCAATTGTATCAAGCATAACAAATAACAGATCGAAACGAGAAAGTAGTGAATCTTGCAAACCAATATTTTCCATAGGAGATTTGTATTGGTCATACTGTAAAAAATAGCAATATCTGTAAGTTACTATTATTTACTTGATTAAGTTTGTTAGGAAATGGAACTTACTTTTCCATACACAGGATTAGCTGCTGCCAACACTGAGCATCTGGCATTTAAACTTGCATGGATTCCTGCTTTGGCAATAGTAACCCGACCCTGTTCCATAACTTCATGAATAGCTGTTCTGTCAATATCTGACATTTTATCGAATTCGTCGATGCAGATTACACCTCGATCAGCCAATACCATAGCACCGGCTTCTAATCGGCGTTCACCAGTTTCAGAATCGGCTGTCACAGCAGCTGTCAAACCAACACCGGATGAACCTCGACCAGTAGTGGTAATTGCACGAGGTGCAATGCTCAGTACATAACGTAGCAATTGAGATTTCGCTACTGATGGATCCCCCACCAAAAGCACATTTATATCCCTAGCACAAGAAATTTGATCATTACTTAATTTTATTAACACTCGCTGATAACTGCGAAATAACAGCAAAATCATATACGTACCCTCTAAGTCTAGTACCATTGCCCAATACTTTTTCAGTTCCACCCAATAAAAGACACAAAATCGCCTTTTTGACGTATTCGTGGCCGTGAATTGACGGAGCCAGCGATTTACTAAGAAGTTCAAAGATATGCTTTTGCGATTTACTTTTAGAAAGTTTTTTACACAGTGTCACATCATCATGAGAAATATGCAAAGCTGTTTCTTTGGTCAATTGAGATATATTGTTAGCTATTAAAACAGTTCTTCAACATAAAAAGTATATTATTAGTATGATGATGGATAAATATTTGAAAATTAAATTCTAGAAAAAAATAAATACCTGAAGGCACCTGAGGTATATCCTCCTTTTTTTCCTGGAAGGCAACGATAATTTCCTATAACTTGAATTCGATCACCTGGTTTACATTCATCTACTAAATCGTCATCACATATTATATCAACACTTCTTGGTAGTTGACCTGCTGGAGCTTTTTCTGGCATTTCTTGAATGGTAAGTGTTTGATGATCTTTATATATAGAAAGACCATATTCAGTTTCTAAAGCATTTCCATCATCATCCTTGATTTGTCAATTTTGTAAAACAAGGAGAAAATAAAATTTTACTTTTCTATTTACCATCTGTGTAAGGATCAATAAAAATTAAAATTTTTAAATTACCTGTTTAGGATAAATTGCGGTTGCTGGAAATGCATCGAAAGATGTCAAATCACTGTATGCTCTTTCAGTAACGCTCTTTGTTTCATTGCAGTAGTGGACACTTCTGACTACTTTTGGTCTAACTAGAGAGCCTAAAAAAAATAACAAATTCATATTTTGTAAGTGAAATTTATTTCATGTTGTTTAAAAAGAATAAATTACTTACATTTTACAACAATTCCTTCTACGCACACCATGTTACCCAAAAATGCAGAAGTTAATGTTCTAGGTGTTGTGTGTTTATTTCCAAAACTACCTGTGAAGCCAACAAAAAACTCAGTATTTCCCTTAGCATAGTCTGTGTCCAAATTTGTTACAAAATGTTTTAATGCCCTTTGAAATGGCAATAGCTCTTCAAAAGATGAGTTTAGTAAGCTGTAACAATTATTTTTAAAGTATTAACATACTTAACCGATGATTTATTTATATGTGTATGATATAATAAAGTACCTGGTTGCTCGCGCAGGGTTTTTATTTCGAAGATCATTAATATTTACAATTAATCTATACTTTTTTTCTTCTATCATATTTTTCACCAGTTCTGTATATTTTCCCTGATCTTCCTGCAAGTATAAGACAATTTTCAGATGTGCAATAATCTCGAGTATCATTTTACAATAATAGACAAATTAAATTACCTGATCATCAAGGAATTCAATATATTCTCTCTCCAACTCCTTAGATCTCTGATCTTCCTCAAAGTTATCCATGATTATTAATTATATCTTTCAAAAAATGTAACTATCTGCAATCAAAGATTATTAAAAATATAATAACATAAACATAATACAATTATCTAATAAAATAAAAAGATTAATCGAATCTTGATATTTCTTTGTATTCTTGTGTTGTGGACGTTTATTTCCAAGGCATACACCTATTTTTGTTTCAAGATTACGTTTTTTTGTGTTTCTTTGAGAAAATCAAATTGCTTAACAGCTATTACTAGTTTTATTGTAGTTATAACGATAAACTAAAGTACTTACAATTACGTATTAACGATAAATATTTACAATTATTCACTTTTTTAACTTCACCATCTATAACGTACGAGCGTCGATGTGCGATTAGCGCGGGAAATCCTCCGACAGTGTAGTATAGTATAGGTATAAGGTATAATAGTGTATACTTATACAATATACGCATATAAGATATAACATATATTATATAGTAATAGTATATACTCCGTGCAGTCCTGCGCAGTGCCGAGACTGCCGAGATGCGGTCTCAAAAAGTAGCCCCCAAAACCGCGCGAACGTTTGAATGTATGATTTCAGATGAAAAAAAGTGCTTAAAAATAAAAAGTGAATACACGATAATTACTTAAAAATTAAGAAAAGAAAAGTTACTACAACAAAAATTTGTTTTCTACTTAAATTATAATTATATAAATATTCCGCGAAGTTATACCTATATTAATCATATTTTTAGGGAAAATAGTTTTAATCGATGATTAATAGAATAAAAAACGAAACATTGTAAACGTGGAATTTATTTAAACACGGCTAAACAATAACTGGCACAATTTTCCGATAATTTTGCGGAAAAAGCATTTCTACGCAAATTTTTTCCGACTGATTTATCAATGCTTTATATTCTTTTTTGTATATATTGAAACATGTATATATTCTATTTGTTACAATTTTGTACTTTACGTACGCAAATCAAAAGCCAATCTGCAATTATTTTCATTAATTTCAATTAATGTCGCACAATTATACGGTCAACAGCACGTTGAGGACTTTCGAATAAGCGAGTTCCGGTGCGTTGAGTGCCCAAATAAAATCGAAGTGATTGAAATTGCTGTTATCGACTTTGAACAATCCCAACTTCAGAGGCACTTGATCGTAAAAATGTTTCACGTCCTAGAACGCAAATTAAACAATATAATTTTTCGTTCTCGGTTTTTTTTGTTAAACAAACAAAAAAACCATTTTGCCGACAATTGTATCACCTTCTCGTCCACCAACCAATCGTTTTCCGCCCATAGAA
Source organism: Philotrypesis tridentata (assembly GCA_018906965.1). Lineage (NCBI taxonomy): Eukaryota > Metazoa > Arthropoda > Insecta > Hymenoptera > Pteromalidae > Philotrypesis > Philotrypesis tridentata. Next base: position 1,265,328 of record JACCIB010000039.1, read on the forward strand.
AACCGCGACGGGCACTCGAATCCTCGACATATCGTACTCCGGCGATTCGCTGCTGTTAAACAATTTCACGAAAAAAAAATAAAAATATAAATAAGTGAATAAAAAATAACAATAACACTCACGTAATCGAGCTGGTCGGGACTGAATCCCGCGATGTGAAACAGCGTATTGCCGCAGACGACGTCGCCGAGCAATTTCGAGCTGCAGACGTACCTGTCGAAGGCGTCGAGGAAGCGTCCGCGCGGCAGAATCTCGTGGACGCCCAGAAAATCGGCAATTTGCTGAGGAAAAATTATTTATTACATACAAAACGCCACTTTACGAGTTTAATTCCTTCACACATACCTAGAGTTCCCTCCAAAGCGGAGCTATCTATCTTATCGGCGACCTGGTGTTGTAAACGTAATTCGCCGGAGCGAACGCGATCATCGCCCTAACTTTATCGGCCACTTCCGGCTGTTCCGTGGCCATCACGGCAAAGCTCGTCGAGCCCAACGAGTAACCGATGAAGACCACGTTGTTGTTGGTCACGTCGGTTATGGTGATCGATGATCGCCGGAAGATCGTATATAGAGCCCGAGTTCGGTCCAACTGGATACGAGGAAGATTGGGATTGAGTGAGAGATGAAAGTTGTTTTTATTGTGAGTTTACTCTCTAAATCTAAAACAGTGAAAATTCACTGTTTTTTGATCCATATTAACAATTTGAAAAAGTTATAATGGTGCAACTGGGAACTAGTGAATAATCACAGTTTAAACAGGTTTAAAAAATGAACAAATTGAAAAAGTATAGAAGGACTGCCTAAAATAGTAAATATGAACTGAAATAGTGAATATAAACATTGCAAATAGTGAATAAGAATAATATTTGCTGCGTACAATGTTACAAATACTCAAAATAGTGTGTGGCCCTAGTAACAGCAGGCTATAAATAGGGAACATAAATTTTTGCTTATTCTACAAGTTCATTGTTAGCTAATTAAATAGTAAATTTTCCCATGATGCAAAACGACTAAGTCCATAAAATTTCATAGTGAATTTCTCGGATGTTAAAAATGTTTAAGTATCGAAAATTTCACTTCTCTTAAAGATCATTATGACTCATTGAAAAAATAGTCAATTTTCATAATTTTTCAAGTTTACCTTTTGCTAAAGCGATTATGTACTGGATAATCAGTGTTCTAGTGACAATTTAAAGCAAATACTTTCTACTGTTTGAATTAGTGAACATTTACTAATTAGATAGTAAACGCAATGAAATGAGCAAAATGATAACTCATTTCATAAACAGTGACTATTCACTACGTACTATAGCAAATTATAATTTTTACAACAATGCATCGTATTAATTAGTGAATATTCATTAATTTGTAAAATGATATACTTTGCACTAATAGTGAAAAATTTCACTATTTGGGTGGTTAATATTATTTAACTATGAGCAAACTATGAATAAATTTTTTGCTGTTTTAGATTTAGAGAGTACCTGAAATTCCAGAATCTTGGATCGGTCATGGAGAGGATCTCGTGATTTTTGGAGTAGGTGCTGCCACGCGCATTTCCCAACCAAACGTCGTAGCCTCTGTCGGAGAGGATGAACGATGAAATTTGAGAAATGATGTAACAACTAAGCTTTCCATTTCTGATTCCAAACTTTTTTTCAAACGCGGTGACTTCAAAATCAATTCGTAATGTGAAATGATTTTTCCTAGAGATGTACACGATGAAATCTACGGAGAGTAGGACTCTTTTTTGCTCAAAAGTGGAAACTGGGTAATTTCGAGGGCACACTGACCGGACGAGGCTTTTTACACTCGTTAGGACATACGAAAAAGATGTGTGGACGTAGAACATCGGCACCCTGTGACAATAAAAAGTTACGGGCCAAAAACTGGAAAAAAAATACGTCAATTGTTGCGCTTCTTTTTATATTCTCCTACACGTTTAATAAGCAGGCTGTATGTTAAATCAAATTTTCAATCAACGAAAATAAAGTACTTGAAAAGACCTTTCATTTGGATAAAAATGTATCTAAATCGGATCCACTGATCAAAAGTTTTGTATTTTAGAAGACGACGAACTTGGATTCAGTCTTTTATACGAAAATAGTCGATTTTACCTTATTTTTCCTAAAATCCTTCTAACTTTTCATCCAAGCATCCATTTACAACGTTCAATGCGTCAAGTTAAAGGTCTTTTCTTGTACTTTTTAATTACTAGAAGCATTTTTTCGTCTCGCTTATGATGAGTTACATATATGCTTCTCAAATAGATCGTTCTTTGAAAGCATATATATATAGCACACTATGAAACAAATTAAAAATTTAGAAAGATAGCTCAAAAGTAGAAGAAAAGAGCTTTAATTTAAGCTGTTGAATTTTAAAAACGCATGATTGGATCAAAAGTTAGTAGTATTTGAAGAAAGGGAAAAATCTCCGGATTTTCGAAAATCGATTGATTTCTTGAAAAAAAAACACGAAATTTTCCTTTTTTCAAATCCACGTACCTTCCGATCCAACCGACCGTTTTCAAAGTTTAATAGCTCAAATACATCTCTCATCTTTAATATTTTTTCTAAACTATTTGAAATTTCAGTTTCTCACGCGATACGTTATATATATGCTTCTCAAAATCAGTCAAAAACGATCAATTTGAGAAGCATATATATAGTTCATAACATAAGAAATTTTTGATTCTGATCGACTAGAATGAAAGTTGAAGAAAAGAGCTTTAACTTGCGGTATTTAAAAACGATTAAAAACTTTAAAAACGATTTGTTGGATCGTAAATCATGAGGTTTTAAATAAAAAAAGAAAAACGATTGTTTTTTATCAGTGTGCCCTCAAAATTACTCAGTTTCCACTTTTGAGCAAAAAAGAGTTCGACTCTCCGTAGATTTCCTCATATACGCTTTAATCAGTGTTGCAAATTAATTTCTAAGTGTTCTATGCGCTGCACAACGTATGGGTGATCGAAAGTATAGGTATACAGTTTTTAGGTATTGAAAAACCGATTCTCGATTAAAAGGCTGTTGCTATCAAGTGATTTTCCTTTTCCAAGTATTAACCAGTCAGCTGAGCTTTCGAGCGATCCGTGCTGCAAATAAAAGGGGTGTAGAGCCGGGTAGTCCAGGAATCCGATAAATTGTCAAGATCTATCCGTCTTCTGCGGTGACGACGTGTTCCTCCGAAGGATATTTGTATTACTTCATGATATCGAACTGAAAAAGAAATTCTTCTCTATTTTATTTTCGTTCTTTCTTTCCTTAACTTTATACAACAATATTTTGCGGATAAAAGTATCCCCCCATCATTGTTTCAGATATTATAGTTCTTCTAAATGTAGCAAAATGATTTTGTTTTCTATTTTAATAATTACAGTTACATGATTTTTCACATTTATTTGGACAATTAATCAACTTTTTCATTTTAAATTTGATGAATAAATTGTTGATCATCACATTCATCACGTATTATTCATGAAGATTAGAAGCTCGAGTAACTTTATACGCGTAAATAGTTAAACGTTCAAGAACTTTAAAAATCGATTTGTTCACGTCAGAGAAAACAGTCGATTTTAATCGCGTGACACTAAGTAGTCAAAACGTTTCGTCAAGACGCTTATTGCATAAGTATATATAGTCGACGTTTAAAGACCATAATTGTGAGAGGGAATTTCTAGATTAAAAATTTGCTTCTTTGTGAAGGATATACTTACACGTGCGTCGTGCATTTCATACGTCTTGTTCATCTCCCCGAGCGATCCCCCGATAACTTCCGTAAGCATATTGGTTAGCCTCGCGACGAAATCGTAAATGGGGCCGGTCGCGCGAATCGCGTGCAGATTCAAAATTATTATCAACACCTGGAAAGTAAGCCGCATTTTTTTTCAACCTGTATAATATACATACGCATTTAAACAATGGAAGCATAAGATATTTTGTACGATATATAATATATATTATATACATATGTCGTATTGGATAGCGGATAATTTTGAATTTCATATGCTCGATTGAAATGACATGAAACTATATAATTGCTAAATCACATATTCGATATACTTCTAGTTTGAATAACGCATTCTTTTCTTAGATCGATTAGTCAAGCTGAGAATTTATTTATGCAAAACAAGAATTATATATATAGCTATATAGGCGATAATTACAATTTGCATACTCTAAAATATGCTCATTCGAGTTTTCGATTGAGAAAGTAAAGCAATGCATCCACATTGCTTGAGAATAAAACAAATTCCCTTTTCTAACCACAGATTGAATATTAATGTACTGGCTCGTGAATGCGCAGGAGGTGATGGTTAAAACAAAAGTAAGCGTAATATTTTTTTGTCGCGGTTCCGCAGTCGTATGTATGGAAATGTATACTAATAATTTAATAAGATGCTTCTATCGCTCGAACTATGTAAATGGTTAGGATTGAGAATTTATGCGTCTCTTCGAGCAATTTTGAACTTTTTATTTTCGCCGACATTTCGAGCTCGTGGGGCTCCTCATCAGGGCTACAAGCCAATTTTAACAATAAAACAATACAAAAAGTTTAAATTTAAATATAAAAATTAATATCAAGTACAAAAAGTTTTTAAATTAAATTACAAAAAATGTAGCTACCTTAATTGTCACAAAATGGATTTAAAAAGACATCTATGTTGCAAAAAACACAACGATCACGAGATGACGGCGAAAATAAAAAGTCCAAAATTGCTCGAAGAGATGCAGATAAATTCTCAATCCTAACCATGTTCTAATAATTATTTTACGATCAAATTAACAACGAGAAAAATTGCTGTTTAAATAAAATAGTAAAGATTTTTTTAATGCTTTAAATATAACAATCTCAGAGAACTTGATGTTAGCGTATGTCTACTTTTTTAAGCTACCGGTAAATTTTATAGGTTTAGTATCAAAATTATATTTTACAAGCTGGACTACGTATACAGGTGCATAACGAAGTTACCTCAGCAGGGTTACTTTTTATTTACGTATACCGATATATATTGCCATATATATAATTTAATTTTTCTCGCATATAAAAATAATAACTTTCATATTGGAATACATTAAGGTTTATCCACTACAGTAATTCTAATATTAGCTTGCATTATATTGCTTCAAACGTAATGAATTGACGATTTCAGTCGTAAAAAAGGCATGAATAAAAGTTTCTTCGCTATGTCGATATGCTAAACTCGACTAAAGTGACGTAAATGCTGTAAACATTATGATACATATATAAATGTAAACAAGTATCTGGTGGTTAAAGGAATAATCGGTAAACCGTTTCAATATACATAAGTTGTGGGAGTGTGAGTGTGTAAGAGAAAGAGAGAGAGAGAGAGAGAGAGAGAGAGAGAGAGAGAGAGAGAGAGAGAGAGAGAAGGGAAGGAGACTACTCTCTAGCGTATGCCAGGGTTAGAGGAGGTATGCTAGAGGGACGAGGGAGAGGGATAGAGAGGGATGCTGCGGCGGGTCAGCGGGCCCAACAGGCAAGTGAGGTTTGGGACGCAGGCGAGAGCGGACGCTGCAAGAGAGAATGCACGTCAATCCCACCGTTATTGTTATTGTTTGTTGTTATTAATAAAGTGTTAAAGTTATTCGTTAAATCCATTTCCATCACTGATCACACACGCCTACACTCCCGAATCCCACATAGTAACGCACCGAATGTGCGAAGTTCCCGTTGCTGCGCTTCATTAAATTATCTGGATAGATCTGTTTTGTATTCGTGTATTTTAGTGAAGTATGTATCATGTCTGATAAAGTTGCTTTGTATCGTCACTGTGGTTTTTAATATCCTAAATGCCATACGCTGAAAATAACAATTAAAACTTACGAAAACATGGGAAATTAACCTTTATTCACGATTAACAATACATAGTTCATTCTCAACATTTTTTTAAAATTTAAGCTCTCTTTTTACCTTGTTATTCCTGCAGTGCGGTATCAGTTTTTAATGCATGAAATGTTGCCACGCTTTGCAAACGCTTTTCAGTTCGTATACGTATCATAGGTATTTTTATAGGTTATTTTTATAGGCTTATTTCAGCTACAAATTCTGTAGTATTTACTACAGAATTTGTAGCTGAAATAAAAAACACATTTTTTGATAGGGACATATAAGTGAACGTTTTATTTTTTTCTTCTTTGAATGATACAATTAAGTCATTGAAATACTGTGTTACTAGTAGGAATAACAAATAACTTTGAAATAAATTATTTCAATCATACTTTTAGTAAAAACAATAGCCTTTAAAGTTTCTTCTCGATCTTCGTCTGAAAAAGCCATCAAAAAACTCAAATTTTTTTTATTTAAATTTTATTATAAACGTAGGTGTAGAATCTGCATTTTTTATAACTTATTGTAGAGATATTACGACCGTTACGTAAGACATCGACGATTTCATAATCTTGGCATAATAATTATAAAGAATCAAAAAATTTGCTTATTTTTTTCCGCCTCTGTACAAAACAGAAAACTATACTCACTAATCCAAATTTTTCCAAATTCATTTCGAACAAGCCTCCAGCCGTAAATTGGCAAGGAATCAAGCTTCGGTGCATTACAAATGGAATTAATTTTTTTGATTTATTGGACGCATTATACCATTCAGACAAGTATCTAAAAATATTTATATAAATGTATTAAAATTACGGAGTGTAATCTTTTTGTAATGTAATAAAGATAAAATCACTGATTTCTATCAGTTGATAACTTTAAAAACAAAATATTTATTACAAAAAAAATGACGTTTAAACACGTAAGTTGTAACGTAATCTTCAGAAAGGCATATAGATAGAAATTTGTTGAATAATTTTTTCAAGAACTTTGAAACATTAAGAGGCATTTTTATGGATCCAGGAACTAATTTGATAAAAGATAGAGCGAAAAATACGTATACATATACTTTACGTGGAATTTTGAATGCCGATGCTTTTGTCGTGAACTTTTTGTCCGGGAATGCAGTTAAAAAGTAGATGAAAAGAGTAAGCATTGTACAGCAGCATAAATCTTATCATCTGTTTGAAGTCACCAACATGTATAAGCGCCTGTTGATATATAGTAACAAATGAAATGAGGCACAATAAATGTAAATGCGAACATTATTCAAGCACTTACCACAACTGCTACAAATACAATGGCTAATAAATTCAAACTTATCACCAGCAGAAAGCAGAGAGCGTAAGTTTTTTCGATTATGACGAAAAACCTATACATTAAAAAAGGTATGTTTCTATGTTACATATATATATATGTTTTTTTATTTCATATAGTGTAGTGCGTGGCATTTTTGTTTAGACTGCAGTGAAAAATGTATTACATACACCGTTATTACATATATCGTCGTTCCTCTAACGAAGCCTATTTTTAATTTTCGTATATGTAACATTCTATTAACCGCACTTGATTATTATAATTTATAATTTATTTAATTATTGTAATTTATGCTTAATTACCATAATTTATATTTATTGACACATTGAAATCTTCGTAAACCTATAATTCTATTTCTTTTTACTTTATACATAATAAATCTTGTATAATCAGCGATTAATAGCATGCTAGTTTTCGTTAGCAGCGGCGATATATAGACTCGGTCGAAGAGGGTTGCGCGTATGTCGAATTCCAGAAAATTATATGCTATTTCCATACCGAGCTTGTGGTTCATAAAATTTTCATGTCGCGTGCACGCTCTCTGTTTATTAATACATTATCGTTGTTTCACTCATATACATGGAATATTTGAAACCTCAAAGAATCGGGCCCACTATATATAGCAAACATTTTTATATATGTATGCGATGCCGATTTTTATTTAATATCGAACATTTTTTGGTAATTTTTCTTATGAGATAAAAAATACAAAAAATATTGCATAACAGAATTTTCAGTTAATCTCAAGAGTGTGCTATATGGATAAAAAGTAAAAATTGTATTTCTAGATAACAAATTGTATATAGTTATTATTCCAAATGTGTGCTGCGCATACCAACATATCGTCACCCCGTACAAAAACTAATAACAATTTTTAGAAAATTAGAATAAATCAATTTGTCAAGGCTATGATAAAATTGAAGTATAATTCGTATATTTTAAGTTTTCCAGATCCTTAACGAATTTATTTACCCAGGCTCTTCATAAACGATAAATTAAAAGTCTTCGTACGGGATGACGATATACGGAAATTTTTTCAAAGCTTTCTACGAGGAAGCACAAAATTCAAACAAATCTTACGTCAAGCGAGAAATGTTTTTTTATACATTAACGAAATTGGCATTCTTAACTCTATAGAATCTTTGTGCAAAATAATTGCCTCTCTCAGCTTCTTGTCCATCAATTCATCCCTTTCCCGCTTTTCTAGATGTAGCTTATCGTCGGTTCGCAGAGCTTCTTGCAGACGATATCTGAGACGTTGAAAAAAGCCAAAATTACGAATTTCATATATGAGTAATTTCACGGGATACTGGAAACTTTTGGGGGCCTGGAAGTCGGAAAAATTTTGGTGAGGGCACACTTACAAGCCCTATTTTTTCTGGTTTTTGGGACCCCTCTGAATGAGAAACCGTGCGAGTTACTTGATTATCGGTTGCCAACCGGCTTTCCGATCGAAAAAATCCAAAAATGTTCATATATTTTTTTTTGTATTTTTCCTATCGAGCGTATTATTTGTATATTGTGAATTCCATGGGATTTGGCGCTATACTTGTTATATATAGAAAGAAAGCGCAGCTTAAGAGCTTTAAATTGAACCTAAAATTTTTGAAATCGGATGTACTGGTCACGAGCTACGCACATTTGAATACAGTTAATAACTTATAGGGCTCGCGAGATTTTCACTTTTTTCTTCAAATCCTCGTTACTTTTGGTCACTCAATTTTAAAGTTTAATAGCTTAAATTAAAGCTTTTTTCTCTACTTCTTTGCTGATAAGTCTAAATTATTGTAGTGAGCTATATATATGCTTTCGAAAAACCGATCTGCTTTTAAGCATATATATATCTGTGGCTTGCAGGAAGAACCACTTAAGTGACATTTTGCGAAAAATTTTTTTATGTCGAATTCGAGGTGCTCTTAGTACCCTTTTTCATTGTACAATAGTAGGATTTCCGAAATGCACAAATATTTTAAATGCCAGCCGATTGCATAATCACTTAACTGCGTTTCTCGTAAAAATGTTACCGCAGAACCACTTAAGTGCACTCGTTTTTTTTATTTTTGTGCGAGATACACCGTGTGGAGTACATTAAAGCGGTATAATATATATCTAATTACCTATACCGATGTATTCGTCGGTTTTTTTAAATTAAAAAAAAATTTTTTTAACGTTTTTAAATTTTTTAAAAATTGTCAATTTGCAAAAACAAAAAAATTACTGGAATCGCTCTGATAAAATTCATACGTATTCCTTAGCTGATTCTAAGAACTTATTACTCTTGTAAATTTTTTCCAAAAGTTTGTGGTTTCTGAATAAAAAATTCGTAAAAGTCTTCGTAAAAAATTTTCAATTATAATATGCGCCAGTTTGACCACACCGAGGTTCAAAATCAATCCCCAAATCACGTATCTTTTAGGTTTGGACATTTATCCCATTGGTTAGAGGGGTTCCAGATACATTGCAAATGAAAACGTTCTTGAAATCTCGAATTAAAACAAAAAATTGTGGAAAAACCATGCTTTTTTCCTTTAAACCGTTTTTTCTCATAGTTAATAACAATTTTCGAAAATTTTAATTATACCATTGGAAAGGGCATGAGTTAAACTTTAAAAATATGCCCCGCCCGAATTTTTTTAATCGCAAATTACATTAGTTACGAGCCCTCAAAGAAAGTGAGCGCATAACCACTTATCTGCAAAGTTCCCGCAGAACCACTTAACTCGAGTAATTTGTTTAGCTTGGGCGTCGAGAAAGAAACTATTTACAAACGTAATACTACGGTTGTATCCGTATCAGATACCTAATGAAATGAGCCAATACTTAGATCTTTTCTCTGACATTTCGATCTTACGTATTACTCGAAACATTGAAATCGCTTTTTCTCGAAAACACGAAAATGTCACTTAAGTGGTTCTTCCTGTAAGCCACAGATATATAGGTCAATGGATGAAAAAATTTAAATTTAGACTTAAAAACCAAAAACTAGAGGAAAAGAGCTTTAATTTAAGCTATTAAACGTTAATTTTGACATTTAATAGCTTAAATTGAAGCTGTTTTCTTCAGCTTTTTTGCTCGACAGTAAAAATACAAAAGAAAGTGTATCAAGACTTTTGCATTTTTTCGATCGGAAAGCCGGGTGGCAACCGATAATCAAGTAACTCGCACGGTTTCTTATTCAGAGGGGTCCCAGAAATCAGAGAAATAGGTCTGGTAAGTGTGCCCTCGCCAAAATTTTTCCGACTTCCTGGCCCTCAGAAGTTTCCAGTATCCCGTGAAATTACTCCTATATCTTTCGATTAATTTCATCCGTCGAGCTCTGAACACTACTGCGAGAAGGTGTATATATTTACTCGACAACGGAAAAGAGTCCACAAAGATGTTGGGCATTGACAGCGTACATCGTGTCGATGCTGACGTGCACCAGGACGGAAACTGTGAATACAAATGTCCCGTGACTGATCATTTCGTAGTAGTAAAGCTCGTCATCGACGAAGTACTCGGCGTAGTATGGAAAGGCCTTTTTACGGGTTCCATTGGCTGGGAGTACGACGTCCAAGATGGCATACGCGATCGGCAGACTCATTGTATACATTATCAAACAGCAGTAGGCTGCAACTGTAATTTGTTTTTACTTTTAAATTGGACGGGTGCGATAATATAATGACATTCTGTACTTTTAATATTAAGTGTATATATATATCCTGGAAATTCGGAAACAACTCGGACGGAAACGTTGCAAAGAATTTTCTGTTTTTTCTCGTTTATTAGGTCATTCTAAAAGAGGAAAAGCTCGTGTACATGGCCGATCGTAGGGTAAACTTCTTTCCGGATCAAAAACGACTCGAAAAATGAGAAATAATTGAAAGACAAAACAAAACTTTTATAAAAATTTCATTAGAAAAAAAATGTCTTTGAAATTCATGAAAGAGTGCACTGAAATTTTTCCAGATAGATCCAATACAATTTTTGATTTTTCGAAAATCCAAAAAAATCGAAATTTCGAAAAACGTCCTTAAAAAATCTAAAAAAAATTCCAGAGCATTTTTTGACGAATTTTAAGACAATTTTATTCTAATGAAATATTTTTAAAAGTTCATAGTTTTCGAGAAAAAAAAATCTATAAATTCTTGGTTTTTAATTATTTCTCGTTTTTCAAGTTGTTTTTGCTCCCGACAACAGTATACCCTAGGATCGGCCATGTATGCGAGTTTTTTCTTTTTAAGAATGACCTAAGGAATGAGAAAAAAAAACAGGTCTGGTAAATGTGCCCGTAAGAAAATTTTTTGCAACTTTTCCGTCCGAATTGTTTCCGAAATTTCCAGGATAAGCACATATATAATATATAATAGGTATTTTGTATTTGTGTTAAGTTATTATAATAAGTAATTTTACTTATGTATCCTAAGCACAGAGGTCGACATTCATTGGTTGTCTCTTTTAATATTTCTCGTTCACGTGAATCTGTGATAATTTGCCAATGAACAGCTATTTTATCGTATAAGAATCGAAACTGAGAAGAAACAGAATTTTTCAGTTTTATATACTGTGTTTCATGCAGTATGACATGTTTTTCTTATATCTCAAACATTTTATTGAATATGTGCATAACGAAATTTCAAGAAACTTACTGCATCTTGAGCTTTTATCATTGTTAAGTATTTTAAAAAACATGCGATAAAATATGATATCGAGGCAATAAGCTCGGCTACAACATCTAAATTTGTGCCTATATCCTCATAAAGTTTTATAGACTGTAATCAGAGAGTAAGAAAAATTGCTAAAGCGTGATTTCAAATAAATTTTGGGTTTAAGCAAAGCTTAAATTTTATATATTTTGCTTATATATTTTTATATTCTATATTGACGTAAAACGTATTTTGTGTACTGAATAAGACAATTTTCAGCATAGTTTTCTGTTGCATAGCAAATTGTAATTTACGTAATATTATTGATATCTTCGGGAACTAACAGAATCTTATTTAATGTATTGAAATTCTATATATCTTACTTGTAAAATAAAGAGCGATAACAAAATTACAAGAATACAAATTCTTATACATTTCTTTTTTTGAGTACTTGGTTGATATGGCCATAGTCCAATTATTTTTACTGCATTCTTGTATATTCTATAATGATGACTGTCGAAAATGCGTAAATCCTCTGCATTTGACATTTTAAAAAAAATGTGTTTCTCTCAGTACAAGAGCACTTTCTCTGACTTCTATCTTAGTTCCTATACATCGTACACATGTAATCATCGGCAAACGTAAGAATAAAATTCTTGGTACAAAAAAAATATCGTTCTGAGTGGAAGCAATTTTCATATTCAATCAAATGTCATGGATATCATTAATTATTTACGCATCTCCGAGACATCGGGAACTATAGATTTTTCTTTAGTCTGTTGCATCTACCATCACGAAATAATTCAAGAATGGAAGCGTTTCCGTATCAATAAAAAAGTGTATGTAAATAATATTTATTATTAGTTTTCGTAAGTTAAAGATTAATATTATTTAAAAATAGAAAATATTTTCATCAAGATTAAAAAATGTACTAAAATGAAGAGAAATTTGTAGTTTTGAATGACGTTTTTTTTAATTATTATGTGTGTAACAATATTTTCTCTCTTAGCCATGAAACATAATTAAAAGTTTGTATGTAAACTTTTTTGCGCATCATTTTTCATGCATAAAAAAATTCAGATACTTACCAAAATTTCGAGAATGAATAAAATGTAATCCCGAGCACAAAGAAGGCTAACTATAAAGAAGAATTTTTAGCCTCAAAAAATAATAGAACCCTATAACAATATTTTGGAATAAACTATTAATGTTATGTTTATGATGCAAAAATGCATGTAAAGGGCATCTTTACATCTGCAAACGTACAAGAAATCTATAGTAAACTATTTTTATGTCGTTAAACTAAATTTTTATTTTCATTATTGTAACATATAAAGTGGTCGATCTGATGACACTATTTTATGACATCATGTGCTATTTCAGTAATCAAATCGTACATAAATACAGGTTATTTTCTTTTTAAAAGAATAAAACAAAAAATTTTGTGCTTTTACTGAGTTTTTTTAGCAGCAAGAAGATGCCGTTTTTAAATGACGTCACTTTCTTTTTGTTTTTTCAGTTTTGCCTAGCAGCAATAGTAGATTATGTATCTATAGAGTAAAAATAAAGAATGTCTCAAATCGCATATAATTATGGCCCGAGTCGAAAGCGAGGGCGATAAATATGCGATTTGATGCATTCTTTATTTACTCCCGTGGTGCATAATCTACTATTATTGTCAATTTCAAAATTTGATCAGAGAAACGTCATGTGTAAGAGTAACCCTTATTATTATACTCTGAAATCTTCTATGGCCGACAGAGCCCAGCAATTAAGAGCGGAAAAAGCGCGACCATCGCTCGCATGCGACGTCTTTTTGAACATGAGTTCGGAGTTACACGACTTATACACGAGCGATTTTTAGATAAAGCGGGTCCTTCGAATATCTCAAGCAAGTCATCTGGCAGAAATAACATTGAAAATGGTTTAAAAGAAATTCCGCTTTTATATTGGATTCATAAAAATTATTATTATTTGTGTACATATTCTTGTATACAATTTTATATAAATACATAATTTATAACAAATTAGATGATTAAATTTTTGTTTTACATGTCATATTATTACAATTCCAATAGGAAAAATACTTACAAACTTGTATACAAATTACAAATGTCAAATAGTATCAGTGTATATCATTTAAAAAATGCAAATTTATCGTTTTTTTAAGAAATGGTTACCTAGAAGTGAAGAGCGCTATAAAAAAATGTTAAAATCGAGCTCTTTACGACTACTAGCAGAGCATGGTCCCTAAGCTGCCTAAATAAATAAGAATTATTGCTGCAGCTACACGATAATTAAGTAAAGTTATTTTATTTTAGGCACAAATGAATTTCTTATGCTATAAATGGTATAATTTTTCTAAATATTATGTGATAAAAAATATATATATATAATTTTATATATGCAAATAACTTTTCTTATCGAACTCTTCTTCCTGTAATTATATTCTTCATATGCAGCTAATAACTCGTCTGTTTTCTCCGTTTTCCGCGTCTGAAACTAATCGATTTAAGACTAAGTTTTTGGCTAATTTCAAACATTGTTAAAAATTATGACAGATAATTTTATGAAATTGAAAAAGCATTAACTAAGCTACAAGCTTTTACATATGAATGCTAAGAAATCAAGTTAAATTTGTGTTAAAGAATGAATGTTAATATTTGAAAAGCATTAATAAAATAATAAAATATACAACCAAAACTATGATTTATAGACGTAAAGATACAGTAGTACTTTTATCAGAAGCCCTTGTCAAGTAAATAACCTGATTGTTGATTCCAAATAATAAATACAAAAATAAAGGAACATTTTTTATAGTTAATATTTTTTTTCAAATCATTAGTTGAGTTAGAACTTACAGATTAGTCTTAAGATGACAGCTTGAATGAATCTGTGATTTTTGTTTGTTAAAATGTAGGTGAGCTGAGATTAAGGCTGCCCGAAATTGTTGAGGGCACTGATGGTGTACCTGGTGGTGATTCTTCAAGTGGACAGACCAGATTTCCAAAATCTACTTCATTTTTACTTTTCTTACGTTTCAACGTAAACTGCGTTTTCTTGGGTATCTAAATTAAAATTAAAATTATTGAATTATCCATAAATGTACTTAAAAAGAAGTTACAATATATATATAAACCTTTAATCTAGCTGTTAGTGTAAGAGGCATAAAGCCCAGTGTATTTTCCATTTCTCTCTTCTGCTGCACAACTTCTCTGCCGACAATTTGATTAAAGTGCGTGGTCAGATGTCGTCGTAATAATGTTTTAGCTGGAGGTATACTGAGCAAAGTTGCCAGTAATTCTGATGTAAAACGATGTTCGTAAACCATGAGGCCACCATGAACACCAGAACCACGCATATTAGGCGCATATTCAGCAAGATCGACAACTCGAAGCCATTCCATTACTCTGTGGTTTGTCCATAAAGATACTCGATTCTTGATTTTCTCGCCATTCAGATTGTCACTCAATCCATTCTCACTAATTGATCGACGTTCTAAATTATCGTATTCGAAATTTAGTTCTCGTAAAACCTACGTAATGTGCAATAAATGTCTCGTTAGCGATGTATAAGAGCTTGCCAGAAAGTCTGTTCAAATGTGATAATACCTGAATGCCACGTCTCAAACTTGCAGCATGTAATTGTGCGGTAACATTAAGCAACAATAAATCTTCTGTTGTTAGTCTATGTAAAACTCGACCGTCAACTTTGGCATTGTGGAAGGCCTCCTTGTGCTGCGGAAGGCCAATATCATCCAACCAGCGCAATACTGCGGTGCTGTCCATCTAAATTATAAAATCATGTTTGACGTGGAACTTCATCTAAAACTATAAATAAGCAATCGAAGTAACACTAACCTTTTCAGAACCAAGAAAACCCGAACCATTGCATCTTTCCGATTCAATCGCATACAATAATTTTTTTCTGTGCAATGAATTCTTTATATCCAACTCTTTTTCAATCTGGTTGTGAGAAGCGTCCAACAATTTGCTTCCGGTCGCGCCCCAACGTTTTAGCTCGTTTGCGTAGGTCTCTAGTCCCAATTGTCCTAACCATTCTCCAATATCGTCTACGGATAATTGACCAAAGGGTTTTGTAGGCACGGGTTTGATGTAACTCACAATGTCCGACATAATGGTCTTTTCTTCATCAGCTGCGATCAAAAGTAAAAGTACGGTTATATCTCTCGTATATGATTAGACGGTAGTAGAGAAATCGCTCGTTGAATATTTTCATTGCATAATATATGAAAAGGCAATTGCAACAAGATTCCAGCAGTGGATATCCGAGATCATTGCGCCAGAAGCGACGACAGAAAGCGTAAGCGCACTGTCTCCGATTTTACACACGCATATCTCGTTACAAATCAGTTGTTGCTTTTTTTATCTAACTCGCACTGCACAACGAAATCGGAAAAGAACAAAGAAAGAGAAACGAACAAGACAAAGCGAATTAGTGATGATTGTTAAGAACGGCATCGCAACGAAAAGCACGTGAACTGAGAGATTCAGCCATTCCGACGTTAGTCGACAGGTTTTAACCAGGCAAAAGTTGTTCATGCCTAGGTAATAATGATTTTAACGGAACCTAAAACAGGGGCTGAGAGACATCTCGCTGACACTCCCCTCACCGCCAAAGAATTAGCCGATTGTGCAGCCGATACGGTTGGAGTCTTACCGAAAGCGACGCCTTTCTTGCTCGTGGTGGGCGGCCGCGGCAAGCTGCTGTAGTGCCCAGCGTGCCGGCTAAATCTTTCGCCCTGAAAAAAACAGTCGTCCTCGTTAGGCAGGTGGCACAGCTTCCGTTGGCCGTTGAAACAAAAAAAAAAAAAAAAAACACAAAAAAAAATCGTGGAATATAGCATCTCGCTCGGCTTACGTTGGTCAACGGATTGGCGGTTCGCAAGGCCAAATTCTCGTGCTCCAGACTGGCCTGCCTCAGCTTCATCTCGGACATCGAGCTCAGCAGTTCCAGCTTCTGCGTCTCCAGGGCGCTGCGCGACAATACCTCCTTCTGCAGGGACTCTTCGAGGTGTCGCAGTGAGTCCTTCTTCTCCTGCAGAGCATTCTCCAGCTCGATGATCTTGCTGGACTGGGCGTCGACTTGCTCCGATAAAATGGAGATCTCCATGTGCAGCGCGCTCCGCTCGTTCTCCAGCTTGCGGAGTCGTTCCTGCAAGCAGTTAAGCGAGAGCATCAGCGTGTGAGATCGTAGAAAATTTAGCATAGTGAGTGGTGCTGGATTAGTATGCGAGTTAGAATGGGTATAGCAAAAATGTGAAGGAGAAAGCTGGTTTTGTACAGATCGCGATGTATAAATCGCGTAATTGTAACGCATGGATACCTCGGTACTGGCTTGGGGACTATTGTTATTCGGGCCGTGAACCTGTTGCAGCGAGCAGTAATGGGGCTTGTTTCTCTGCTCATTGCAGATGAGGTCGCTCTGGCTTTTGGCCCGGTGCTCGCGATCGATCTTATTTCGCAGCTTTCGTCTGCGCCGATCGAGCGAGCCGACGCCACGATGGTGACTCGCTTGGCTCTTTCCAGCCTCGTTATAGCCGGCGAGCGTCTGGTACGAATTGCTGGACTGATACGCGCTGTGTTGCTGCTGCAGCTGCGGCTGCGACTGCAGCATACAACAACTGCACGACTGATGGTGCCTTCAAGACATTACAGACAACGATTCGTTACTTGTATCTCTCATATACTCATTTTCTCAATTTATAAACGCGAATGCAACAGATATACGGAGGAGAAAATTGTTTTGTTTGGAAACCTCGAGCAAGCTGGGTTCTTTGCGTGCGGATTGCAGATGTTGGGCATGCTGCCCTGCAGGGCGATTATCCGGGCGAAGCCCAAGAGGCAGGTCTGACAGATGCAGCCCTGCGACTTGCAGAAAGCGTGAGCCTGGTTGTGAACGTCGAAGCTCGAGGAGTGACAGTTCTCCGGGTAGTAGTCGTCGCCTGGCTCGGAAGTCGACGTCGTGCCGGACGAGTCGTAGACCTCCGAGGCTGTCCAGCGGCTGTCCCATCGCTTGATCGTTGAAGCTGCATCGGACGACTCGGATTGACTATCTGATCCACAATTATGCACGTCACGTAATTTACAATTTCTCTGACTGCAAATGCATTTCTTTTTTCTTTTTTTTTTTTTTTCATTCAGCTTGCTCGGCTGTCCGAGCTTCAGAGATTGGAAAGTACGAGTGGAAATGCGAATTTATAGATAATTGGATGATTGGGTATATATACCAGAGCGGCAACCTTTCGAACAGGATTTGTCTTCGTCTTCCATGGCACACTAAAGTTCTTCTTCTCAAGCACGAATTCGCCAAAGTACTGGGCACCGCAGCGAGCAGTACTTCTTTTCACTTTTTATAATAACACGGACTTTCTCGACGAGTAATTGAAAAGGAAAAAGATCATGGATACGCGTCGTTAACACGAGATATTTTTACAATAATTAGGGTTGACGATGCAAAATTTGTAATTAATACGTCGCTTGCATATACGATATAACGATGCGGGATGCTAGAATTCGCGTGGAAAGGGTTCTGCCTGATGCGTTCAATGGGCGTCGCGTCAGACTGCGTTACTAAAACTAAAATTAAACAACGGAGAAGTCTTTACAGACAAATTTTATAAATAGACGCGCGCCTCCTTGGCAAGCAGTGCTCTCGGGCCCGTCCGTATATATAGACATATAGCGATAGTGTAAGTAAGCCGCGTGGAGAGCAGTGTCTGTAGTGCTTCTTATATTATTTTCTATACGGATTTGGCGTACGTATTAATTTTCCGACTATTATCTTTGGCATGAATCGACCAGAAAATATGTTGATTTAATTTGGTAAATCTGCTTATAAGAAAAGACTTTGTTGTAGTATGTAATTTCCTGCATGAATTTTCCCGTGTGACTTTTCATCCTTTTATTAGAAAGTCCAGCAGTGGTTTCTTTGTGATCACAGTAGAAGAGAATGCACAATAATGTGTAGGGTCAAATTTAGATTTTCTACAAAGAGTAGTGGAGAGGGCTTGACCTAAGAGTATTGTGCAAAATTTTAAAAGATTCAATGTTGCTATAAGTGCCAACAATCGGTCTGTACTTTTTAGTTTGTATTTTATCTTAACTTTATCAAAATTGAAACAGTATTGTTTCAAAATAATTTGTATAAAACCTTTAGTAATAAATACCAGCTTGCTCATTCAATTTTTGTCTTCTCAAAACCATTAAAATCAAAGAAATAGAAAGACAATGTAGGTTATTAGATGAGATAAATTTTCTTACTGGTTGTAACCATTGCACTAGAATTTCAACAGTTCTTGCATCAGGAGGTGGTGGCGAAGTAGGTGAATTTTGAATAACGCTAACTAGATTTCTTGTGAGGTCCTTTATGGGATCTTTCCATTCTGAACTACTTTCAGCTCCTTGATTGAAACAATTGTTTGTTTAATTAACGTTCTAAATCATTGATAATACATAACGGAAAACAAAATTGTTTTATACCAGACAAGATGCCATCCATCTGAAGAAGAGCTGCTTCCAGCATTTTGCTAGCTTCTGATGGAGACTTTGTCAAATAAATTGTTGACTCATTTGTATCTGCCTTTCTACCATTTAATTCTCCTTTGCCCATAACTTTTTTTTTCAAAGTCGAATTCTAGAATGAAATAATGAATAATTGTAGGTTATGACAGTTAATTAAAAATAATAAAAATATTTTTTCTTAAGCTTTTCTCAATTTGTTTTTTAGCAAGACTCTATTTCAGTATTGTTAAACTAGTAATTTTTAACAAGTGCATTACAGAAACAGTTGAGTAAAATTTTTACCTTTTGTTAATGAATAATTTTGCTTTAATACTTGTTGAATGTACAACTTGGTAGATATTTGTCTGGGTTATTAGAAAAGTGTAAAGAAGGCACTTTTAACACTATCATAAAAAAATCACAGCATTTTATGTACTGCATTGCATAATTATTAATTTGGAATGCAATCAATCAGTCTTTAGGTACTGGACTTGAAGTGTATTCTATCCAGTAATTGAGCTAGGCTGCATATTTAATGACGAAAAAAAGGCGCATCTGCAGAGATGACCAACATGACACTTGTAACACTTCGAAATTGGTTATGACCAGCTGTGATTAAAAATTTTTCTCTTCCTGCACTTGAAAAATTGAGCACTCATTTTTCAACACTTGAAAAATTAGTCGCATAAAAATGACAAGTTCACGAATTTTCAAATCCAAAGTTGTGATACAGCAGCAGCACAATTATAAACATTCTCATACACACTATATGCTTTGCATTATGACAATATTAACGCGATATCTGCATTCTGCATAGTTTTCCTGTTTTCCCTTTCTATCGGGTGCTTCGAGGGGCACAAAGTCTGCAAACAATCCAGACGCGTCGCACGATACTGCAAATACTGCATTACAAGTAGCATGCACTGTAGCATATATACTTATATATATATATAACTATATACGCATTCTCGCGCGCCTTGCTTTTGAGGCTTTTTGAGCTCTTGCAATTCTTGACTGCATAAAATATTATATATATATATATATATATATATATATATACACACATTATATAAATATATAAATAAAAATATATATGAGTTCACTTTAATGAAACTTGCTTAGACAACTTGATGTATTATTTCTAACGAAAACATTGATATTCAATTAATGCTGATGTAAATACAGTAGTAAGCAACAGTGTAAACTGTGTAAATAAATGAAAGTATAGAGTTATTTTGCAGATATTTCTGATAGCTGTCATATACGAATTATTTGAAAGAACGGAAACGCAAACGAGTGACTTTCATGCGTGTAAGCCTGAAAAACGGAAGTGAACGCGTCTACCTTGCGTCTAGTCGTCTCTCGAAGTCTCGAACGGCGAACCGCTCGATTTCGAGGCTCGAGCTCGACCGAAGCGAAGCAGCAGCCTGCAGCACTCCTGCACTCGGCAGCAGAGCAGCTCCAAACAGTCCGAGTTCCAAGCATCCATTGAAAAACAATGTGTATATAGATATACATGGCGTAGATATAAGAGAATTATCGGAGCAGCAGAGCGGCGCGCGATTCTCGGAAGACCGACGACACATACATATAATCTCCGCCGGGCCTCCTTTCCACGCCATTTTGTTTGTTTCCACCTGGAAGATTGAAGAAGTCGTACTACGCGTAACCGAGGACGCAATCATTCCGGCTGGGCAGATCGATTAAACAGTCGCAAAAGGACGCTGAAACGGAGAGTTAGGTGCGGAGTATTCGGTTTGGGTAACGACAGGCTATAAACCTCGAAGATGTCCCATGGCGGTGGTGGTGGTGGCGGTGGAGGTCGCAATGAATGCCGAATCTACGTTGGAAACTTGCCGCCCGACATCCGCACCAAGGACATTCAGGATCTGTTCTACAAGTTTGGCAAGGTTTCCTTCGTCGACCTGAAGAACCGCAGGGGTCCGCCCTTTGCCTTTGTCGAATTTGACGATCCTAGGTTTGTGCTATTCTGATAGTCTTATTGCCTTTTCTTTTAATTCGAGAATTTATACACAATCATGCTAATAATAGTCAATCATTTGAATTTTAAAATGCCTCAAACGTAAGGCCGCTATCGAAAGCAAGTAAGAAGTAAAGTGTTGTCAGTCGATGAATTTTAATGCTTGTAATTTGATGTATTGTACGCTGCTACTCTAGATACAATGCGTTGTTTTAAGCATTGCACATTGAATCTAAAGTAGTTGTTTAATTTTGAGACTAATAAGTATTTCAATTTCTTTTTATTACTATAGAGATGCAGAAGACGCAGTCCATGCAAGGGATGGATATGATTATGATGGATATAGACTACGAGTGGAGTTCCCCCGTGGTGGTGGACCCAGCAGTAATTTCCGAGGCAGAGGGGGTGGTGATAGTAGAGGACGTGGGGATATGGGTAATTCTAGAGGAAGAGGACCACCGGCTAGAAGATCTCAGTACAGAGTTCTGGTCACTGGGCTACCACCTTCTGGAAGTTGGCAAGACCTGAAGGATCACATGAGAGAGGCTGGAGATGTTTGTTTTGCAGATGTCTACAAGGATGGAACAGGAGTTGTTGAATTTTTGAGATACGAAGATATGAAATATGCTGTTAAAAAACTAGATGATTCGAGATTTAGATCTCACGAGGTACAATTTCAATGATCTGAAGTCTCTAACATTATGTAACAACAATGCGAAAACAAATAAAATTAATATATTATTTCGAATTTCAGGGTGAAGTTGCTTACATAAGAGTAAAGGAAGATCACAGTGGAAGTGGTGATCGTAGTCGTAGCGAAGATAGAGATCGAGGTCGAAGCCGCTCAAGAAGCTACAGTCCACGGCGCAGAGGTTCACCAACATACTCACCATTGCGTAGAAATTATTCGCGATCGAGGTCACGTTCCAGGTCTCGTTCATATGACTAGAGTGTACGTATGGTTAATACTATACTCTACGATAACAATCGATCAATATATTTTACTATTGTGCTGCGTTTGTTTTGCGATAGAATTTTGCTAATTAAAAAGCTTCAATGCTAAGGTTTAACTCGGTCTATTATTTTAAGTTTTAATGAAGCTTTTTGATTTGTCATAGTTAACCAGCAATTTGTCAACACAGTTCCACTGCAACTGATTGCAGTATACATTGTTTGAGTTTTTTCACATGAGACTATTTAGCATATTGTCTCTTTTTTTATTAATAAGTCATTTCAATGCTAAATAAGCAATTAAAAAATACGTTTAGTCACATGGTACTTGTACGCTGTAATGAGATACATTCCTTTGCTCATTTTTAAATTAAGGAAAACTGAAGATACTTAAAATTACTATACCACGTTACTAAACAACCTTGACCACTGAATGACTTTTGAAACTGGATACCCTTATTATTGGATTATAATTTTTTTGTATAAACAGAGCATTTTTTACAATACTTGATTAACTGATCCATAAGAACAACGAAAAAGTTACGTGTTGGGAGATGTCATAAGCATGAAATTTTTATTTCTAAAAATTTTTTGTAACATGTTTTGGATTTTTCATCTAATTTGCTTTATCTCCCTTTGCATTTTATCCTATTTAAAAGCAACAAACTTAGCATTAAGATCAATAAATTGTAAAGTAAGTTTGAAAATATGGCTATTATCAGGCGTTTTTGGGAAGTTTAAATTTGAAAATTTACATTTGTAAATGATATTTATTCTTATTGTTGCGAGTTTCTTAACTTCTTGCTCAAAGAGAGTATTTTAAGAGAGTTTTTTCTATGATTATCAATTATATTTTAGAGGGGAATGAAATTGATGACTTGTTGAGAAACTTATAAATTTTTATTAAGAAAATATATATTCTGTATTTATAGGACACTTTCTTAAATACATTAATTATGAGGAGCGATTAAATAACAGATTATCAATTTAGCTATCCCTTCGTTAAATATAATATTCTGCTAGCTAGAGGAGATGCAAGCTCGCTTCAATCACATGATATAAACTATTGAATAATAATCAGCGGTTGTTGTAATGAATTTGAAACTAATGTATTTTTTCTTCTTTTGTATATTGGATTGGATTGTAACACAATGAATGAAAAACCTGAAACCCACACATGATGGTCTTGCTTCTTGGATGGATTATGCGCACGCGACGCGTTGCTTTGGACGGATTTCGCGCGGAGAGCATAAACATTATCGGGAAAGGATCGCGGGAATCGGATTAAAGTGAGGGATAATGGATTAAATCGCGAAGAGGATTTAAAAGGATCGGATTCAGGATTTCGGAGTCGGAGTTGCTTTTCAAAAAGGATCACATTTTTAATTTAAAAGGAACATTCCGCGTTTAGAAAGGATCAAAGCACCATTCCCAAGTTTTGTAGTAGTTTTTGAAGAAGTTGCACACGTCTCTTAGTATCTGGATACATTTCAACTTGCAATTTTTATTTGTGCTTTGTTTTTTTTATTTAAAGACTGAGTGAGATAAATACATGACTCTTTTTTGTAAAGTCATCGAAACAGTGAGAGTTCACATACACATAAGGATTTACTGAAGAGGAAATTCAATGGATGTGTGCAATATATCCTACAAATACTTGGGAATTTGTGTTTCATTACACTTTTTTATTAAATTAAGGAAGTCGAGGATAAGCGTAAAGCATTTTTCGGAATGTAGACTAATGCAAGAGGATTTCATCGTAGATCTTCTGTCATGATGCCATGTCTTGCTTGACAATCTTTAAATGGAAAGGATTTTCAAGTATGATTCGGAAAAAATCCATATCGGAGCTTATCATAGGATCCTCTTCGCGGGAAAAATTTGGAATTCGCATTAAAATCATGGATACCTTTGAATAACAAGAGGAAACGAGGATTTCGATTCCTCAAGCTAAACATGTTTGTCATAAAATGAAAGGAAAATGTTAACGGATTGTGTAGGATTGATTTCCTTGACAATGGATACTTTTGAAGATTTACCGGAGGATCTAATAATCGTTAGGATTGAAGGTATTTGTATATCGGTTTTCTTAACGAGATGCCTCATCTTCTAAAGTTTTTGCATGCCCTAGCTTTAATATGTTCTTCCTTAAACTTAAAAGTTCTTTCTATTTTATTCTATTGATCTTTCACTTTATCAGTGAACGTCCCAAATAATTAGCGTCTTTATAGCACTTTTTTTTATAATTATGTTATTTAAATGTTTGATTCGGGTTTCGAATTACTTCCAAGACTTCATGAAATAGTATATAGCAGTTGACTACTATACGAAATCAGAAGCAACATTTGACCAGGTGAAGGGGTCATGGTACATAATAATCATATTTACTTTTGATTTTTTATTTCCAAGATTGTCAGCATATAATAATTTAAAAGTTACGCGTACTTAATTAAACAATAACCAAAATATTTGTTCGAATATTTATTTGCTCATGATGCATTTTAATTTCATAGAATTATATTATCATTCAAAAAAAAGTTTCATAAAATTATCTAGGTTTCATTCTTAAATGCTCATAAGAAAATGAATTAACAACTCTTTTCAAACTTGCTACTTGCTTTTCGCAAAACAAAAATATGCATTCGTAGATAAAGCTTATTTATTTCTACAATAGTCTATGACAACATGTAGCATATTAAACAACTGTTAACCCGCAAAAAATAACATCAATAATTTAATTTCATAAGTTTACACTATCATGTACATATGTCCAACTTAAAAAAAAAACACCTATTGATTTTCACATCTTAGACGTGTTTATTCTAACCACCATAATATTTTCTGTGCACACATGAGTAGAATTATTATGTGTGTATATACATTATGATTTACGATACAAATTTGTAAACAATATATGGAACCAGTATTTTTGCAGCTAGTTTATTTTCTGGTGTAGAAAATAAATATATAGATATTCATTTACGATGCATGACGATTCGTTACAACTTTTTTATCATTACAATAAAAAAAGAAACTAAAAAAATATCAGATGAGAATACAGTTACTGACATTATTTGTATTGATATATAAATTGACAATGTTCTATTTCTATACCAAAATTTATGCATATTGACCTGCTCCGTCCAATAGGACAAACGATTGGATGAACTATGCACAGAGCTCTAAAATTATTTTATGTATCTCTTATACTCGTGTAAGTATTAGGCGACAATAAAGGCTAATCCTTAGAAATTCCATTGTTACATTTTTTATTATGACATGATGACAACATATTCCTTTCCTTGGTATTTGGATTTTTTATTATTTAATAATATTAAATATAAATTTGATTCCCTTTATATCGAGAAGAACGCACCTGCTGATCAGTTTCAAAAACTTCACTTTTTTATTTTTGTTGTAATGAAAAGTCTGTTCTAATACAATTGATTGGTTTAAAGATTTTCATGAAGATCATTGGATTAAAATTCAAATTAAACAACAAATTTTGAGTTTCACTAATATAATTTCAAAATTTATCAATTTTTCCAAGAGCCAACTATTTTTAAATAATTAAGCATATCACTACAACGGATTCGCAAAAATAAACGAATTTACAGAAATAGATTATTAAAAATACGTCGGAGCGTAAGTTAGTGAAAGCTCTTACATTTATATCGATCTAAAATGAGAAAAATAAAAATTGTTTAAGCCTGTTTAAAATACTTGACATCCGTTCGATGGTTATTATTAAACTAACAATTTTTCCTTCTGTCAATCTGAACGCGAGGAAAAATTTATCAGAGAATGATGCAAATTGGAAGCACTGTTGAGGTATCCATGATAATGAACCATCAATAACAAATATTATCGAATACAACATGTATGAAGTAAGGTAACCATACACAGATAGATTAATATTAGAACGATGTCAACAATAAATTACAACGATGAATAAAATACCGTGATAAAAGACCGAGCATAAATAATGTTTATTTCCAAAAAGAATGATTGAAAAACTCTTCCAAGAATGATTTAATGAAGTTCTTTATTGCACCAGCTAGTTAGGATATCGGCACGTGTGATGCTTACTTTTTTCCATAAGTGTATGCGTTTAATAAAGTCAAAATATGAACCGAATAATTGTCTTCAGTGCGATTGATTGGTTCCAATCAAAAAGATGCAACGTTGGAGAATTCACTTTACAGATGAATAACATTTGTTCTAAAAAAGATACAAATTGTTGTTTAGTTGATCTTCTCGAGGCATCTTTTTTAATAATTATTTTATCCTTTTCCTACCTTCTATTTTTGGAAAGATCGATAGACTCAACAATAATTTTTATCAACTGCAACTGAGGGATAAAGTCTACAGTTTCGACACTCACATTTATGCATCTATTTTCTTAAAAATGTTTATAGCTTTTCATTTATGTGCAAAATTACACAGTATTTAAAAACATGTGTATAATAGTTTAAAGTTATAACACGTTTTGGAGATTTTAAAAAATTCATCATAAAATGTGATAGAAAACATTTTTTTTGTGGATTGGACAGGTCAGAGTGACAGCCATCCTTGATATGAATCAAACTATATTTTATTGAAAATTTATTATTTTAGATGATGATTAAAAAGAAAACTCCGAACAAATTGATACAAAGTGTGAATAAATATAGATATGAATTGCGAGCGAAAATTGGAGACAAGTTTTATAAATACTCTGTAAAAAAGCAAGATTTGCTGTAATCACGTATGCTGGAGGGTGGTCATACAGTTATACATATAGAATAGTCGTTAGGAGCACTGCATATAAAAGGTTCTCCGACAGTCGTCTCAAGCACAGTTCGACTTCAGCAGCTTCGCCTCCCAAGTTAATATCGAGTAATCGCTCTCTCGCTCTCCCTCTCTTACGAGCGGAATCATTATCCACGAAGTTCAAGTTCTCCCATTAAAGCTAGCAGACATGGATCGTTGGATGAACAAAGTTGCTCTCGTCACCGGAGCCAGCAGTGGAATCGGGAGAGCCATCGCCGAGCAACTAGTTCAGCAAGGCCTAAGAGTCGTTGGGATTTCTCGTCGAGTTGATAAAATGAAGGTGATCAAAACGAGAATTTTTGAAAAATGCGCAGGATATCGAGTGCGTTCGCGATGACTCTAAAGCAGTTTGCGTCAAAGACCAAAAGTTTAAATCGCATGAAAACTTTTAGATCTTGGCCGACGAATGGAAGAACAAGCTGGGAAAACTCATACCGATACAGTGCGACCTCGGCAACCAGCTCGAAATCGTCCAGTCGATGGAATGGATCGAGAAGAATCTGGGCGTCGTCGAAATTTTGATCAATTGCGCTGCGGTTGATTTGCCGACGCTGCTCGTCGAGGGTGGCGTTGAAGAATGGAAAAAGAGCCTGGACGTCAACCTTCTCAGCGTGGTTACTCTGACTCAAGAAATGCTCAGACACTTGAAGAAGAAAGGTAAAAAAAGGACCATTTACTATACATCAGAGTTATATATACGTATATAGAAATTATGATGAAACGATATCGCACAATTTCTGTCAGGAATCGATTCTGGCATCATCATCAACGTCAACGACATATGCTCCAATTGGCCGGTGATCGACTCTCTTCGTCCAGTTTCATCTTCGTATCTAATTACCAAAACTGCTCTTCGCAATCTCACCGATAATCTTCGGCTAGAACTTGCGCGGTTGCAATCGAATATCAAAGTCATCGTAAGTTTGCCTGTACTTCAGTATACGAAAGTACTCGGACAATTTACAATTATATTAGTTTACGTCGATTTTTATTGGGTGTACCGCGATTGCAGAGTATCGTTCCTGGATTGGTCGATACCGAGATGACGGAGAGAACTCTGAGAGAGAAGCCCCGTTTAGCTCTGAAGCCGAAGGATATTGCCGACGTCGTTCTGATGACTATTCAAACTCCTGACTCGGTGTTGATCCGGGAACTCGTTATTACTCCGATTCGTGACATTACCCTGTGAATACGATGTATAAGGAGCCTACCTTGCTAACAGAACCTATTCAGTTTCTTACTTCTATTGGTACAAAAATTTCGGCATCAGATACATTTTTTTTCACAATAATGAAAGTGTATTGCTGTAATTGGTACAATAAAATGATTATGTTAAATTTTTATTTCAAAATAATTTTTTTTTTTTAAGAAAAACTATTTTACATATATGTAATGTAATAATATATTATTACATCTATAGTTTATCTATAATACGAATTATATATGTAGAAATCAGCTGTCGCGCGTGATGGAGAGTCTTCATACGCACTAATTTGGTTTATTTTACCAAGATTCACCCAATGGTCGGAGAACAATGTCTTGCACCTAAAAATGCAATGTTTTAAATAAAAGTACATACGCCCAATGAAATTCGCGAATCAGGCAATTCATATGCGTAGCGATGAGATTACCAAAACGTGTGACGGCATTGATAGAACAAAGGCCACTGCTTCGGCGACGTCAGCTGGCAATAGAGCTGGCATTGCCGTAAGTACCTCGGGCGTAAAGGCTGAGTAATTTGCCATGAGTTCTGTTGCCACGAGGCCTGGGCTTATCGTCTGAAATTAATAATTCGTTGCAGTGTTTTTTTTTGTAAATAAATCTCTTTTTTAAAATTCCGAAAATTGATCGACAACGACGAAACGAAAAAATATTTCAAAAGGCTCGAAAATGTTACGTACAGCACTTTTACAGCGTGCATTTCGAATAGAAGATTTGAAATACAATTCTGGAGAGAGGGTAAAAACATAAGAATAAAAATCTGTGGCTTGCAGGAAGAACCACTTAAGTGACATTTTGCGAAAAATTTTTTTATGTCGAATTCGAGGTGCTCTTAGTACCCTTTTTCATTGTATAATAGTAGGATTTCCGAAATGCACAAATATTTTAAATGCCAGCCGATTGCATAATCACTTAACTGCGTCTCTCGTAAAAATGTTACCGCAGAACCACTTAAGTGCACTCGTTTTTTTTATTTTTGTGCGAGATACACCGTGTGGAGTACATTAAAGCGGTATAATATATATCTAATTACCTATACCGATGTATTCGTCGGTTTTTTTAAATTTAAAATAAATTTTTTAACGTTTTTAAATTTTTCAAAAATTGTCAATTTGCAAAAACAAAAAAATTACTGAAATCGCTCTGATAAAATTCATACGTATTCCTTAGCTGATTCTAAGAACTTATTACTCTTGTAAATTTTTTCCAAAAGTTTGTGGTTTCTGAATAAAAAATTCGTAAAAGTCTTCGTAAAAAATTTTCAATTATAATATGCGCCAGTTTGACCACACCGAGGTTCAAAATCAATTCCCAAATCACGTATCTTTTAGGTTCGGACTTTTATCCCATTGGTTAGAGCTGGGGTTCCAGATACATTGCAAATGAAAACGTTCTTGAAATCTCGAATTAAAACAAAAAATTGTGGAAAAAACATGCTTTTTTCCTTTAAACCGTTTTTTCTCATAGTTCATAACAATTTTCGAAAATTTTAATTATACCATTGGAAAGGGCATGAGTTAAACTTTAAAAATATGCCCCGCCCGAATTTTTTTAATCGCAACCCACTTAACTCGAGTAATTTGTTTAGCTTGGGCGTCGATAAAGAAACTATTTACAAATGTAATACTACGGTTGTATCCGTATCAGATACCTAATGAAATGAGCCAATACTTAGATCTTTTCTCTGACATTTCGATCTTACGTATTACTCGAAACATTGAAATCGCTTTTTCTCGAAAACACGAAAATGTCACTTAAGTGGTTCTTCCTGTAAGCCACAGAAATGTAGTCGCACCGAAACTCGAATTTTCGTGCCGGCGAGCTCGTGCCGCAGCGTTTGCGCCAAGGCGTTGACGGCGCGCTTCGTGGCCGGATAAACGTTGAAAGCGGGCACGGCCGGCACGCGCTCCCCAGCTAAACTGCTGATGTGAATGATTACGGATTCCCCGGCGTAATCGCGCATCGAGCGCACAGCCTCGCGCGTGCACACGCACAATCCCAGCACGTTCACCTCCAGCACGTTCCGCCACTCCTCCAGGCTTCCCTCTGCAATTCAATGGCGGTATACAATAAATATAACATCAGTCGAATTAAGAGTATAACATTCTATGTAAATAGCGTCGTCGCACGAATTTCTGATTTTAGTCGTTAGAAAATTTATCGCATGTTTTTGTCGGTTGTAGCATGTCGCATCATATAGATATGTGCAGTCTACATGATGATTAACCGATTTTGTCAAGTACTTGGTGTTTCAGTTGTATTTTAGAAAATTTTCTATCGGACCAAGCATGTATCAAATATATCAGTTATTTATATAGTGTACATAGCTGTACCAGATAAAGTAGTTTCTTTGGTGATGCCGGCATTGTTGACGAGGACGTCGATGGAGCCGAGATTTTCCTTGATCCAAGCAAACGCGGTAACGACATTCTCTTCGTTCGTCACGTCGCACTCGACCGCGTGGAGTTTCGCCTCGGGGTCGTCCGTCAATTCCTTGATTTTTTCGACTCGCCTCGCCAAACCAACAACGATTAGCCCTGCGCGTCAATAAAGGTACGACGTTTTCATGAAACATATCAGTTAATTGCTTGTGTGCATGTAGTACACGGCCTTGGCTGCAATCTACCATAATTACACGGGATAATAGGTTCATTCTTTCATTATCATCGAAATTGACGCGTTGCACTTGATTAACGGGGGATTGGAGAATCTTCTAATGTTTACACACATTTTTTTTTATTTTACGCACAGATTGCATCGAATGAGTTAAGTGATTTTTTAAATGCGAGGCGAAACATTTTTTCACCTTTTCTTCAATATATTGATTTTAAATTCGCGTTTGTATATGCGAGACTGCGCACATTACACTTTGTTAATATCGAGGTCAACTCACGGTTTCTCTTTGGCTTCACTCTTATTATAAGCGTACGTTACATTTTATGATTTTATCCGCATTTTTTATACAATTTTCTCGACGATGACTGAAATCGATAATGTCTATCGATAATAACCATATAAGGCTCTTTTTATTATTGCAAAGTGTTTTACAATATCGAAACGCGCACTTCTTACATGACGATGCACCAACGAGAAATCCATTCACAACTAATTGCTTACCAGGAGAGAAATAATAAAATTTAAAAATTCCACTTGACATACCGTTGTCCAGTAGTTTATGAACAATGGCAGCCCCAATGCCGACACTAGCCCCGGTGACGACCGCGACCTTCCCAGCCCAGCGCTCCATTCCGCGACTCGTCTGATCTGTGTCTATCGTGTGACAGTGCCGCTCGATCTAACGCCGACCGGCTTTTATGAATACATACATATATGTGTACATACTTGTAGGTATATGCAGAGAACTTTATGAACCACTGCTGGGGGAAAAAAATCTAGAAGGAGTCGCCCCGCATCGGGTTGATACGGGATATAAAGTGTCGCTGATGTAAACCGAGAGTCTCGTCATGGAAAACTAATATATATTTTACATTAATATTATTTATAGATACATTTATGTAACAACACTCCAGCATAATACAGCACGATAAATTATACTAGAAGATAGAGAAATTGGATGTACTGCTATAAAAAGTTAGTAGGTACCTATACCTATCAGTATATGTTATACTTGAGCACCTCACGTCACCCGACCAAATTTTAATTTATTTTACTAGAATAAAAGGAAAATATGTAGAAGATAAGCTATGTGTATAGTATGATTAAAATAAAAATATCAAAATGAAGAGTGTACATACATCACAAGTGCTCTACGTTTGCAACACTTTTTTATGTTAAATTATAATACTCTTATCTTGTGGAAATAAAAACAGCAGTTTTCTACGGCTAAGACTGGCAAAGTTCGTACCTTTGAAGTAATAATTAAAGCAGGTTTTTTCTTATTTTCATAGTCTACTTCCGAGTTTTAAATTTTTTAACTATAACTGCTATAAGTGTTCAATAATATACTTACTGAAATAATTGACAACGTTTTGATCGAGTTATAAGTAGCAATCAATATTAAAAATCGAGAATTTCTTAATGTCTAGAAAAAAAGCAGCAAAAAATGCGTTAAAAACGTTAAAAATGCTATTTTTGTATGTAACAAACTTTGTATTCCAAGTATTGTGTTTGTAAAAGTTGAAGAAAATAGCTTGAATTTAAGCCTGAACCCGTTAAAAATTTTTATTTAAGCAACTATCGCTCTACTCAAGTACTAAGAACTCGGAATCTGCAGAGTATCCGATTGTGATCTTCAGCTCAAATTGAAGTTCTGTTTCCATACTAAATAGTGATCGCGTAGGTGAAAAATATTTTTATGTTCTTGTGAGCTATTCAAACCAGCGATGACACATTTTGCTTTTTTCTTAAACAAACATAAAAATGGCAAAAAATATAATTACTTCGATTTCTTGGGTTTCTCGTGTTCTGGAGGTTCCATATAAAAAAACGGAGACCCAGAGGCGTACATAGAAATTTTCGCTTCAATTATGAGTTATATCTGAATTATTTTTGCAGATTTTCCCACGTATTAGTATATACAAGATGTTTCGTGTGCAATTTTCCATGTAGCACTCATGAGTTTTGCAAAGTGCAAAAGTGCAAAAAGAAGCAAAAGTGTGACTTAAATCATTAGACCTTTAAGTTAGAGATGTTTACTCTCGTAGGTAATTCGACCTTGCTTGTAAATTCTCTCTAGCTGTCTTTATCTTATGCGCGCGCACGTATGCGAATTAGCTGAGTTGAATTACGCACTCGAGGCAGATCTAACATTATGGCCATATAATTTTTGTGATTTGCATACATTTTACTCTTCTATCTCGTTATACCTACTGTATAGACAATGTAATAATGCAGAATAAGTGAGGCGTGATCGTGAAGGTCTTAAATATATTTGTGGCTTACAGGAAGAACCACTTAAGTGACTTTTTCGTGTTTTCGAGAAAAAGCGATTTCAATGTTTGGAGTAATACGTAAGATCGAAATGTCAGAGAATAGATCTAAGTATTGGCTCATTTCATTAGGTATCTGATACGGATACAACCGTAGTATTCAATTTGTAAATAGTTTCTTTCTCGACGCCCAAGCTAAACAAATTACTCGAGTTAAGTGGTTCTGCGGGAACTTTGTAGATAAGTGGTTATGCGGTCACTCTATTTGAGGACTCGTAACTAATGCAATTTGCAATTAAAGTAATTCGGGCGGGGCATATTTTTAAAGTTTAACTCATGCCCTTTCCAATGGTGTAATTGAAATTTTCGAAAATTGTTATTAACAATGACAAAAATCGGTTTAAAGGAAAAAAGCATGGTTTTTCCACAATTTTGTTGTTAATTCAAGATTTCAAGAACGTTTACATTTGCAATGTATCTGGAATCCCTCTAACTAATGGAATAAATGTCCAAACCTAAAAGATACGTGATTTGGGGGTTGATTTTGAACCTCGGTGTGGTCAAACTGGTGCATATCATAATTGAAAATTTTTTACGAAGACTTTTACGAATTTTTTATTCAGAAACCACAAACTTTTGGAAAAAATTCTTAAGAATAATAAGTTCTTAGAATCAACTATGGACTACATACGAATTTTATCAGAGCGATCCCAGCAATTTTTTTTCTTTTTGCAAATAGAAAATGTTTGTAAGATTTTAAAAAATTACAAAAATTTTTAAAAATTTAAAAAATCCGACGAATGTATCGGTATAGGTATTATATTATACAGGTTTAATTGTACTCCACACGGTGTATCGCGCACAAAAATAAGACAAACGAGCGCAGTTTAGTATATTATGCAACGGGTACGGAAAGGGTTTATTTACAAAACGAGAGATTACGGCACGAGCCGAAGGCGAGTGCTGTAACGAGTTTCGTAAATAAACCCTTTACGTACTAGTTCCATACGATATTTTATGCTACTATAATCTGAAAATCAGCAACGAAGTTCCGATTTTTAGGTTAGAGTGGCATAAAAGTGATTATGCAATCGGCTGGCATTCAAAATATTTGTGCATTTCGGAAATCCTACTATTGTACAATGAAAAAGTGTACTAAGAGCACCTCGAATCCGACATAAAAAATTTTTTCACAAATAGTCACTTAAGTGATTCTTCCTGCAAGCCACAAATATATAATGCATATATAGGTATACGGATTACGAAATACCGAGCGAAATACAGTGTGCATATATTAATATTATATACCGATCACGTTGAAATATGTATTGGCATAAAATATAAGATTCCGTGAATGATGATGAATGGATTAATTTAATTAAAATTAGACCTTTTCCACTTGTGTAACAATTTAAATTCGTGCAATGATAAGAACAAAATTATTATAATAAGTAGAGAGTAGAGAATATTTAAATTCTAGTATCTGTGTCAAATGGCATTTGACCAATTATAATAATTTATGTTTAAATCAATGCAGTACAAATTGTTTAAAGCCCTGTATAAGCGTCGCAAGCAAGAGGAGAAAGAAATTCAAATCTGTGGTTGTGGACAGTGACAACAGTGACAATGCTATATTGACCAATCATGCGCTTTCGCGAAAAGAGTTGTGTTCATTGGCCACTGAGAATCTTCGTAAAGTTGTGAACCTTGCAAAGATTCATTTTTTGATTCATCACGCCGATCCAAAACTTGACAGTTTATAACCAAACGAGCAACAATTGCAGTTTCGGAATTGAAGCTGTATCACAAGTGAAAACCACTGAAAACAAACTTATTTTACGATAATGGTAAGATCAGCTAATAAAATTATGTACATGTGAAACTAACCTCAAAAATCTAATCGTTGTTACTGTATTTTTATTAGGATTTCTTCGTATTTTAAATAATTGTATTTGATTTTGCCATTTTATTAACGATTTCGCACTTTAGCAGTTATTCTTATGTCGATATTGATTTACAAAGTGAAAATTCATTCGTAATACACTGCTTATTATTGTCGCGTCATCATACACAATTGAATACGCCGGTTATATATATGTTCCTTAGTTATAGAAGCATTGAACTAATATTTTTAAAAACCTGCATCTAGCAAGATCGTAATCTAATTATTTGTCTCTCCATCAGTTTCGAAATCAGTATGACAGTGATGTCACAGTTTGGAGTCCGCAAGGACGTTTGCACCAAGTGGAGTATGCAATGGAAGCTGTCAAATTAGGTTCAGCGACTGTAGGTCTTAAGAATAAAACACATGCTGTTATTGTAGCTTTAAAAAGGGCGACATCAGAGTTGTCATCTCATCAGAAAAAAATATTCCCGATCGATAGACATGTTGGAATTGCTATGTCTGGTCTTACCGCTGATGCCAGGATGTTGAGGTTTGCTAAAAAGAATTTTTTTATTTTTGTAACTGACTTTATTTTTTTTACCTATACTTATCTTTGGCTTTTTTATTTTAGCCGGTATATGAGAACAGAGTGCTTGAATTACAAGTATTCTCATGATAATACTTTGCCAGTTAGTCGCCTTATCACAGCTTTAGGAAATAAAATGCAAACTTGTACTCAACGTTATGATAGACGACCTTATGGTGTTGGTCTTTTAGTTGCTGGCTATGACGTAAATATATTATTTTATCAGATATTCCGTTAAAAGGCCCAGCAAAACAATATAACATTCAAATTTTCCTTCTTACAGGATCAAGGACCACACATTTATCAAACTTGTCCATCTGCCAATTATTTTGATTGTAAGGCTATGGCTATTGGTGCTAGGTCACAAAGTGCAAGGACATATTTGGAAAAACATCTTACTGAATTCCCTGGTTGTGAACTCGATGAACTCATTAAGCATGGCTTGAGGGCATTACGTGATACATTGCCAAATGAAGCAGATTTATCCACAAAGGTACAAATCAATGCACATTATTATAAACTTCAATAGTATTTATCATAAAATTAACATAACATATTTAACTTTGATAATAGAATGTGTCGATTGGTGTTGTGGGTAGAGACACTGAATTTTCAATTCTGGATGAAACTGCAACTCAGGGATACCTATCCCAAATTGAAGGCGACGACAAACGAGGCCGACCTACTGAAGGTGAACCTCTTTCTGATGACAAACCACCTCAGGATCCTCCATCTGATCAAGGTCCCAGAGATCCCACAGTTGCTGTTGCTACAGAAGAGCACAGAACATCGGCCATGGATACGGAATAATTGAAGTAACTCGCTCACTTTTTTGCAATTTCGGTTTTTCATTATTATTATAAAAGAAATAAAGATTAATACGCTGTCACTGTTTCTTAATATAACAAAAAATATTTATTCATTTGATCAACTTTTACATTACCAATAAGTATAGACTTTATTAATGTATTTAGATGAGTGTGTATACACTATCTAATATGATTTTATCCCTCGGTAGTTTGTTATAATTCTTTTGTTGTTATTATCGATCCCTCCGAGGCAATGGTTTTGAAAGGGTTTTTAAAACCATTGCCTCGGAGGGATCGATAATAACAACAAAAGAATTATATAGACTTTATTATTTTCATTACATGCTATTTACAAAGGGATTATAATTTTTAATATACCTACAACCTTTTTTATACACGAGACCATAATGAAAATGTAATGATGTTTATTTCAAGTATTTACAGGATTCCATGGAATAAATATTTTTAAATTTATAACAAGTATGTTACAATAATTAAGATAGTCACTTGATTTTTTGTTTCACATCTTTTTGGGAAAAAAATTCGTTCATTTTCAAAGAATTGCTAATTTATTATTAGTTTTTATGTACTATCGTTCGCGTTCTTTTGTCCCCGTTTTTCTTTTAATATATTCGTCAAAAAATATTCGCCAGCTTTGTAAGAAGAGCGTACTAAAGGTCCACTAGCAGTATACAGGAAACCAAGCTCTTGACCAACGTTTTCCCAGTATTTAAATTTTTCCGGTGTAACATATTCAATCACCTTTAAATGTCTTTTTGTAGGTTGCATGTATTGCCCCAGTGTAACAGCTTCTACACCAGCTTCTCTGAGATCTTTCATGGTTTGCATTACTTCATCATCTGTTTCTCCAAGACCCAACATTATTGATGATTTTGTTATCAGATCTGGGTTGACCTTCTTTGCTCCCTCCAGCATTGATAGTGACTGCCTAAATAAATACAGTAGAAAAGTTTTGAAATAGCTTTTTCAGTGAGTAAGTCTTAAATATTTAACTTCATAAAGATCTGTTCGTATTATTCGAAATTTTATAACATTAAAGAAATTAAATGGTTGACTTACTTGTATCGTGCGCGTCTATCGCGGACGAATGGAGTTAACCTTTCAACAGTTTCTATGTTGTGTGCATAAACATCCAAACCAGATTCTACAACTGTTTTCACACTTTCCAATTTTCCTTGGAAATCAGGAACCAAACATTCAACTAGAATGTTACTCCTGTAAAAAGTTGAATTTTTTGTAGTATTTTTTAGATGAAGAAAAGAGAATTTATCTAAAGTACATACCTCTTCTTGAGTTCTTTTACAGTAGCTGCTATATGATTTGCACCACCATCTGCTATATCTAAATTTAAAATAGAGTTAATATTATTATATATTTTGTGTTGATAATAAATATTTAAGCTTTGTCTTACCATCACGGTCAACGGATGTCAATACAACATAATCTAATCCCCATTCTGTTATTGCTGTTGCTGTATTTTTTGGTTCTTCTGGATCCAGAGGTGGAGGAGCCCTTGCTGTTTTTACAGAACAAAATCTACATCCTCTTGTGCATGTATCTCCCATTAACTGTAATTGGTTTTAAAAATTATTCATAGTAGAGGTTCGAATCTTATTACTTTGTATACTTTTTTCTTAGTACCATGATTGTTGCTGTAGCTGTTCCATGAGTTCCACCTCCCCAACATTCACCAATATTTGGACAACGGGCTTCTTCACAAACTGTACTTAACCGAAGATCCCGCAGCTGTGATTTGATACGACTGTAATTTTTACCCATTGGTATTTGAGTCTTGAGCCATGGTGGTAATCGTAATCGTGATTTATCCCCTTTGGCCAATTTAAGAACTCCGTCATATTCAGTTGTATTTACATCACCAGATACAAAATTTTCTAGTTGTGGGCCATTTGCTAATTTTGCAGAAAAGTCTTCCTTTGCTGATTTAGCACAACATGAACTCTATAAAATAATTGAATTGTTTGTAATTTGAAATATTCCATTTATTAGAGTAATTTAAATAACTTACTGCTGTATGAACATTCAGTCCTGAAGTACATTTTAATCCAGTTACTCTTGCAGTACGCAACATTTCGATAGCTTCAGGAATTTCAACTTAAGAAAACTGTAATAACAATGAATATTATTTTACATATATATACAGCTATACAATCACAGACAAATTATTTCAAGGGCAACACAAAATTATTGAGCAATATTGCACATTTGCAGAAAGATCAGTATTATTCAATGGATTAGTATTCTTTTTGAACTAGAAAGCATACATTTTTTTGTTTGTCATTTTAATTTTTTTTAAAACGAGAAAACGAAAAGGATTTTACAAAATCATATTTTATTTGTCAATGATAACTTGGAAGTCACTAGATTTTTCTACTGTTTCAAAATAAATCTTATGCAGTATATAGATAACAATCTTGATTTACGAAAGAAATATAAAATCGCGTGATTATTTGTTACATACATTTGTATCTAGGTCCGCACTACGCAGCAGACTTGCGGTTACTGTTCGGAGTTCGGAGTTACAGGAACAGCAGAAGAGAATAGGCTGAATAGGTAACTGTGAAATTGTCGAACATAACCTCCTGTTATGACTGATATTATATATATATTTACACATATGATTATACCTCAGTTTGTTGCTTCGAAATTTATCCGCTGGTGGCACATTGATGTTAGGCGGTAAAATTCAATGATCCAATACTGTTTTAAGTTTGTTAAAAATAGTAAGTATTTTATTATTCGTAAAGAACGTAAACTAAGTATTTTAAGCTCATTTCATAATTATATTACACAAAATTTGTTTAAAAATCAATCTTATTAACAAAATTTTCTTATCTCACACAAGTTATAATTACTTAATAGGTATAAACACAATAATCCTAGAGTAATATTGTAAGAGTGTATATAAAATAAAAAAAAACAAGAATTTCGTTTAAACATAAAAAGTAACACTAGTATAATAGCAGATGATAAAAATCAGTTAGTCTTCTGAGTCGTCGAGTCGCGCTGCACTTTTAAACAAGAAAATTTGTCGCATGATGCATTTTTATCGGACCCAGTGTCGACGGCGGATTGAATGAGGGTCTTCAGTTCATCGGATAAATAATCGGCCAGTAGTATGTTACTGTGGATTCTGAAAAATATTAAATTAATAAAT
Source organism: Philotrypesis tridentata (assembly GCA_018906965.1). NCBI lineage: Eukaryota > Metazoa > Arthropoda > Insecta > Hymenoptera > Pteromalidae > Philotrypesis > Philotrypesis tridentata. The sequence continues at coordinate 1,304,975 of JACCIB010000039.1, forward strand.
CATCAAGCAGATCAATTTTGCAGTTCATCGAAAGTCACTGAAAATGATATGTCTCTATCGTATTTTTTAACTTTGTTTACTTGCTTGAAAAGTCGTATATTTGTAATCATAAAATTGAGCAACAATTAGTCAACCGATATTGTGAACATTTTTATCGGAAAGAAGCATGTGTCTACTTATATACTAAGTCAGTCGCAATGTTCTTTGAATATTTCTTTAGAGCGGAAAAAAAAGAAAAAAGAATCTCCGAACTATGATTTGCGACAACCCTGCAAGTTATACACTTGCCATTCTTTAACAAGCCCACACATCTCGTCGACTAATCAGTCCCATTGTCTAACGCACAATGGCTCAGTACAGCCAATGCTATCGATCCAAACGCAGAATGCACTTACAGGCTATCGAACCAGTGCTCGAGTCCGTGCAATTCCGTCTCCGTGGAATTAGCGCCGGCTGCTGCAGCAGCATCCGACGACTGCTTTTGCAGGTGGGCTCGAGTCTTCTCGAGCTCGTCGAGATAATCGCGATGCACGTGACAGGCCAGTCTCGCCACGCATTGAGGGCTGATTACGAGCTCCTGGCCCGTCGCTGTTCCGTTGCTGCTGCTGTTCGAAGCCGCTCCTACCGCCTTTCCACGCCGCTCCACTTCGCTTTCAGCCAACTGTTTTATACGCGTTGATTGATTATTATAGGAGACGAGCGAAACTTGGCTGCGAGTTCAGCTTGCGAAAAATACAGGGCCGCTTGTGTACCGAGGAAACTCGATTTTAAAAAATAATTACTTTATGTTCGTAGCCAACTCGATATAGAGTCTCGAGCGAGCGCGCGAGGCGCTTTTCATTCGCGAAATTACTTCGGCACGTAACTTTGTAAAATGGCTACGGCGAGCAGAAAATCAGTTTTATGAAATTTGCGACAGATCATTTGCGAGGAGATTTGAAAGTTGATTGAAAATGCGAATTTTCCTTCCGTAACGAATGCTTCCTTTGTAATGAAGTAATACAAAGTTAAGTAAAAAAAAAAAAAAAAACAAAACAATAAACGATATATGATTTAATTGCAAATAGTGCGACTAATACGGAGAATTGCAAACCTCATCTATTGGCTTGGGCTGGAGGTAGCCCTGTAGCAGAGCGGTGAGGGCGTAATTGTCAGAGTGGAGCTCAGCCGAGCGCTTTCTTCTACCGGATATAACGCTGATTGGCAAAAGTACGGGATTCGAGGCAAGGGCTGCGGCGGCCCCAATCAGCGCGACTCCCGCCAATGCCTTCAGAGCCACTGCCTGCGTCAACAATTAAAAATCGTAACAAAAAATTGAAGTCGCAGTTATATTTTTGCGTAAGCAAAGCTTGCACATTGTTTAAGGGGAGTTTCGGCAATTTTTGAAAAAAAATTTCCATTAAAAATATCTCGCGGACGATGAAGCTGAATTCCGTTCAATTGGAGAGAATAGCGCGTGATCAGCGTATGAAAAAAGTCATTGTGCTTTCGATCAGCGCAGTACGAAAATAAGTATTTTTGCAAGATTGCGTTTTTTTGCGTACAATTTTTTTTAATCGACTCATTTATTTTAAGCAAATACCCCAAGAAAATTATTTAGCTCGTCCCAAGAATATCAAACCATAATCTGCAATCTTCGAGCAACTCCCATCTCATATCCGCGACAAAAAGCGAAAAGAGCGAATAAATTTTTCCTCGAGCCGGGCGGGCGGCCCGCAATAAATCCGCAATCAGTCCACACGAGTGCTCAGACAAATATAACGAAGAGCTAGTCGGATGACAAGCCGTAAAGCTGACCTTCTGCGTCTGCAGGTTGGACGGGGGCATTCCACCCTCGGGATAGGGGAAGTCGGCGTCGGCTGCGGCGGCCGCGTCCTGGTTGCTGTTCGGGCTCGAGCCGTAATTGCCGGGTCTCGGTCTCTCGCCGTAGTAATTCCCGAGGCCGAATGCGTAGTTGGCGCTTTGATAGTTGCTCGGCCGGCTGTTGCTGCTGCTGGCCCCGTAGCGGTCGCCGTCGACGGCCCCACTGCCGTAGTTGGAATTCGGCCTCGAGGACGGGTTGTACCTGGAGGGGGAGGGGAGAGGCTCGTTTTTACGTCGGATTTTCATGGACCGATCGCGAGTCGATCGGGACCGTTAACGTGTGTCAGGGGGACGCTGGATTTAGGGCTGATTAATTTTACGAGGTGCAGTGAAGAGAGAACCAGCTTCGCGTATCGGTTTTGAAAGGAAGGTGCAAAAGCTCGGCGGGATTAAAAAGTATGTAAAAGTATTTTCGTACCGGTCTCCGTCGCTGGCGTAGCCTGTACTCGGCCGCTGGGGCGAGCTGTACCTAATTGGAGGGGGAGGGGCATTCGTTAGTGTTGTTAGTGTAATTAATGCGGTAAATTTAAGAGTAAATAAAGCTTTTTAACGGAACGACGACGCGAAGAGAAAAAAAGGAGCATGTAATTAGACTGATTAAACACAAGGACTAATTGTACAACTTTCACTACTTATGATGGCGTACTCGCTGCTTCCGTTGATTCTGCACTGCGGTACATTTGTTTCATTTCGTAAAAATGCAGTCGTCGGTGAGAGCAGAGAGAGAGCACGAGAGGTCAGAGTTAATTCACAAAAGCTGTAGCGCGAATCTATATTATACTCTCGATTGCACATTTTTCTATTTCTCTCTAGACAAGCTCCCACTTCCGCAGCTGCGAGTAGTCCCGCGAGAGCACGTGCCCGCAATAAAGAGAGCCTGCAGTGCTATCCGGCAGAGGCAAGAGAGAAATCGAAGCCAAATCACCTGTCATAAGGGTAATAACGATTGCGCTGATCGTAGAACGCCTTATCCTTGCTGAATCCGAGATAGTTCGAGCTCCTCCACCCTCCGTGACCGAATCTATCACGGGAAGCGAGAGAAAACAAAAAATAGAGGAAAACACATAGTCGAGATAAATCCAACGTATTACACACAGCGCTATATATATATTAGATCGTCAACTCTCGTCGTACCTGTCGTCGGACGGCCTGTTTCCGTGGAAACGTGGCGCAGGTCCGGTGCTGTTGAGATCCTGGGACTCCGAGCCCTGATGCGTCTGCTGCTGCTGCTGCTGCTGAGACTTGTCTTTGCCATCCGCGAAGCTATTAGAAGCGGACGGCTTGACGCCACCGCCGCAACAGGCCGGATCTGGCCGAAGGAAGGGATATCTCGCGTTATTGCGAATTGAATTTAACGCCGCGGCGGCAACGGTGCGGCGACGACGCGCACCGGGACGAATATGCGGTGGGTTTATGCCTCGCGGGGTACATTATACTGCTTTCGGATGTGCGCGGTGTATTACTCCGCTTTTACTATGAGGGTACATCCTTGAAGGGCTGTTACTCGAGCGCGATAGATTGAGTTTTATGCGCGCGATGAAAATTCAATGTAGCGAGTAGCTTTCGCATGCATAGCCAAGTTTGAATAATTTAAGAAGCGAGTTTTTCAACCTTTTTGTAGCAGGTGTCCATTGTAGGCGTAGTGTAAAGTTGAAGGGTTATTGAATGACGCGAAATTTGATTTCTTTGTTCAGACTCCCCCTTGCACATTATACTTTCGCTGTGCAGACTGACGATCAAGATTATTTTTAGAAAGTCGAAATCTCTCGGCCGTATAGCGAGGAAAGTGAGAAGCTAACGAGGCACCCGAAGATTTCAGATATACGGCGAGAAAATTGTCATGATTATCCGATTGAATGAAAAAGAAATAGTCGTGTAATTCTATCATCGAAACTGGAAGAGTCGTTATCAAATAACACTATTCTTTATCAATCAAATAGAATTATTTTAGTCAAGTTATTTATTTTTATTTCACATTTCACTTTCCTTTTTTTATTAAATAGTTAAAAATATAATCCACTAAGATTTTTCATTCAAGAAAGTCCAACAAGTAATTTGTTATTTAAAATTTGAATTTTGTTTAATTTTTACGTAATTATGCAAGCAAACTATTAAAGCGCGAAATTTGAATTTTTAATTGCCTATCAGGATATTCTATACTACCACTAAAGAAGTATAAACGTAAGGAACAAAGCAAAAAAAAAAAACGACATACCTTGCTGAGGACCAACCGTCCTCGTCTTTTTGGGCACAGCTCTGTCCGTGACGTTATCGTCCACGTCTTCGGTGACCCTCGGAGCCTGAGAATTGCCTCTGTAAATCTCTCCGAGAGGTAGTTTCTTATTAATCCACGGGGCGAATTCCGTAGCCCTCGGAGGAGTCAGCCGATCGTCGATAATCCTCCTGGCAATTTTGTCCACAACACCTTCCGAAGCAGCAGAATTACTCGTAGTCGCCGTTGTCGTCGTCGACGTCGACGTCGTGCTACTCGTCGTCGTATCCTCGGCCATCGAGACGCCGACTACCAGCACTAGCCCCAAAGCCAGCAAGTAAACGCGCGGCATTGTTTTTTTTTTGTCAAAAATTTGTTTTACAACAGATGCTCTCGCGATCCCGCGAAAGAGATCGGTTTGCGACGAGCTCGTGAATCGAGGAACGTGATTTGCGTTTCGTGTCGTCGAATGGAAAACAGTGTCGCGCAGGCCGCCGCTCTCGCGCTTTTTATATGGTGCACGCGCGACATCCTCGCGATGTGCTTCGACGCGCGCCTCGTTACGCGCCTGCACGCACGAGAGCTCGCGCATTTTATTTTTTTTTTTCACCAAATTGGTATAGGATGTTTCGACAGGTTCGCCTTTTTTTATGGGTTTGCTGCGGAGGCGAGCGTTTGCAGCTGAATGTGAGTTACACACTCATTTTCAGCGTCTAATGTGGAAATTGCGGCGCTCTCGACGGGGGAGTCACGCGAGTGTTGGAAGATTTTCAAAATAGGTCTCAGCGCTCTCGATATTTTCAATTTTCGAGTGCGTGTATAGTATCGCTCACCAAGCGAGTTGAATTTCTGATCGGGAGAAGTCGTTGTGTTCTTGGGTGCGCGGAGTCCGCTGAAATATTGGAAAATGATCTTATGTTCGAAAAAATAGATAGATTTGGTGTATATTTTTTAGAATATGTATATCTAGGTACAGTTGGATACATACTGATTGGTCTATATCTGAAGAAGTAGGATCCACAGGCCTGTGTTTTTTTTATCAAATCAAATCTTTCCAAACACAAATGAGTTTGTTAGAAACCAGATTGCATTCAATTTTTGTATTTTCTTGACTTTATTCGTTCTTTTAAATTCACTTTACAAAAATGTTTTTAAAAAACCACTTCGTTCAGATTAAAATTATGTGTATTTAATTGAACTGTCTGTTTTGTCTTGATATGTATAGTCGTTTTCCGAACTTCAATATGCATTCAGATGTGAAAATATAAAATAGAATTAAATTTTCATTGAAACTGAAGTGCAGTAAGTATTATATGAGACATGAAAATTTCCATTAAAGTTGATAGTCTTGTTCACTCTTTCAATTTTACTTCTAGAATCTACTCTAAGTTCTATCTCTATCTCTAAGAAATCTACAAAGCAATATCTCAAATTATGAACTTTCATCATTGTACGAGATTGTTTGTTTATATAAATTTAAACCTAAAGAAAATTAAATATTTAATGGGGTCCGAAAGTGAAACTAAATTAATTACATTATAAAAATAATTAATTACATTATAAAAATAAAATCATGAAATTACATGCTTTTGATTAAGTTTATATTATTTTTTGTTTGCTAAATTATATGCACATGAGAAATCTTATTTCTCTTATTCCAGTCTAAAAGTAAGTCGTTTACAATTGATTCAAAGTATTTTAAATTTTTACGCATTGATTGCTTGTAAATTGTGCCTTGAAACAAACTTTCATTGCAACTATAAGAGTTCGCAGTTATCAAACCATCGAATTAATTCTTTTGAAATTAAAAATTGTTTGAAATTGGATCGTTGGTTAAATTTTTGTACCTAACTTGCTGTCCCTTTGATATTTCCTTCGAGCGCAGCATAATTACAGTTTAGAGAACTCAGCTTTATCGGATGCACTAATGATGTCGAAGCTTCGCAAGAGTGTCTATCAGTCAATCACGAGCAGAATTCATGGCTTCGCCCATAGCTTATAGCTACTAATGCGTCTGCTATCGGGAGTGAATTGCTGTCTACGCCAAATTTTCTAGTCTATACTGATCTCATAATAGATATTCCTCAACACGGTATCAACTCGTTCGACTGAATCGATATTTCAGTATGTCACACTTTGTCTTACGCTAACTGACGGTAGCACAGTAAGAGATACTTTCCTACTTACATATAGACTATACGACATTAAGGAAATACGACTGCGATTAAAAAATATGACTTACTCTCCAATTAAATAGTGAAAAGCTTTTGCACCTTCACTTTCAAGATGCGGAAATGGCTTCTTTATTCTTGTATAATTCTCATTTTCCCTCGACTTTCTCACATCATACAGAATTATTTACTTATGCGCGTTTGTACATGTACACGTTTTGTTTCTATTGTGCAAAGCTTAATTTAACCGTCGTTGTATATGGATCACAGTATACAAAAGAAATGTATTTGAATAGAAATACCTCTGAGGCAATTAAAGTGTGATACAATTAAAATTCATTGATTAAGGAACAAAAGCTAACAATCCCTTTATAACACGTTTGGTGTTTGTATATACTCACGCCATCGAAATGATACACATTGACACAGATTTCGCCTACACAAACATTACGCAACTATACGACCTGTAATTATTTGCGCCATATAAAAAGTGTATTACTTAAAGCAAGTATATTTGCATTCTCTACTTTAACAACTGTTTAAAGTAAAAATGTATGTATAGGTACTAAATAACTGCAAGTATTTGCGCAATATTTTTTCTTCGGTTCCACAATCGTGTCAATTCATCAGAATCGAAAATCAATCCTCAAAAAAAAAAAAAAATAAATAAATAAATAAATAAATACATAAATAAATAAATAAAATTTTCCACCCCTCTCCCCATCTAACGAACTTTCAAAAGAGCAGAAAAAAAACGAGAGTAAAGCACAGCTCACGCGAGCATTGATACAAAGATAAATATCACAGGCAGCCAACGATACAGTGCGGTTATTGCACAAAACTACGCTGCTGGGACAATTAGTTCCACTCGGACTTTACTGTTCCCTCGCGTTCTCTCTCCTTCTCGGGCGCGTCGTCGCACCTTTTCAGCTCAACGCAATTACACACGCAGTGCGCTCGTCCTGCGACGATTTCTTCCTCCTCACGCTGCGCGCCTCGCGCGCCTTTCGTCACATTGTTGTTATATTCGTCGCGTGTAGCGAACGCTGCGCATACCGGCGACGACCGCACGACGTTGATGAGTCGAGAAAAAAAGGTCCTTATTGTGCCTAAGTATAAGTATATACGAGGCGGATTCAAGAGGGACAGTTTTGAGATAATGAACGGCGCTTCCAGCTGTAGACGTCTAGAATTTCATCACGGGTGTGAGCTGATTTTATATGCTTGATGAGTTTTCCTCTTGAAATTTTCGTCCTAAGATTCTATTGTCACGATGCGTGCTATTGTTGAGACGGCGATTCTCCGAGGAATATGTATCGCGGGGAAAATAATGATGGTTCGCATTTCTGTATGTATATTGCGTAACGACTTTCAATTCTGAATGGTCTTTATTCGAGGGAAAATCGTCGAAGGGAAAGTCATCGATGATTTGAATTGAATAAAATTGGAGGAATAAAAATACGTATAACATTTGGGTGGCTTTGGTAAAAGTGAATTTATTACGCGGTTATATTATATGGCTATATAGGATAAAAGTTTATGTAAGAAATTGAAAATATTTTCTCCTATCAATAATCGATAATTTTTGTTTTTTAATTATACAGTCAAATAAAAATGCTATTAATTTTAATTTAGTTAAGTACTTCTCAGAATGATTATAGAAGTGAATCTTATGATTAGCAGAGGCTGGCATTGGCAGAGCTATTATTAAGTTTCTACCAGGGCCATACATAGATGAAGATATTACTTGGTGAAAAACCGTACTGAAGCTCCACAAGACTTGTTTTATCATAATATTTGATCCTATTCTTATATGTTCATAGATGATTATGATGAGCCCATGAAAAAATTAGATGTATTAAAGAACAGAATTACATGCATTAACTCTGAATTCCGAAAATGACTTAATGAAGCTCTTCAACTCAGGGAATTTATAAATCAGGTTGAAGAATCCAGAAGATTAATTTATGATGATGGTTGCAGAAGCTCTAAAGAGTTAGGTAATAACAACATGGTTGAATTATATTTAAGTTTAGTTTCATAATTTTTATTTCCATGAATCCTGTAGGCAATGAAGTATACATGTATATCACACAAAAAAAAGAAGATCTAGAAAAAATCAACTATTACGTTTAGCCGAAAAAGGACAAAGCTGCATATTATTCTCAATCAAGCAATATTTTGACAATTGCCTCAGTCGATGATGCGAAGATAAACAAAACTTTGGCTATATCCAATTATGGAGATGACATAAATATTTGTGATATTCTAATAAGTTAAGATTCTTGTATATACAATATGAAGCTATACCTATTATTCATGACTAAAAAAAGTTCATTTTGCAAGTTTAGAATCATTTATGTTCAATAAAAAAGTTAGTTTTAAATTTATGAAACTAAGAAGTCAAGGTAAATGGAAAATGTTAAAACTTTACTCATTTTTTCAAAAGTTTATATAAGTGCCTTTCGCCCCAGACTATTCGTTGGACTCATCAGTAAGATGACGAGTAGTTTTATCTTAGATGCAACATAATATTTTTAAAGTCAATGTTTTCAATGATGTTAAATATGTTAAATACCGAAATAAGCGTATTTGAGGTTAAATGAAAAATTAATGGGTTTCTAGCTGGAAACCTGCTAAAAAGGTACCAGTGGACAGCGGGTTTCCAGCTGATTTCAAGTTATTTTTTAATGGAGCTGGCTAATTTCAAGTCGGTTTTGTGTTAACGTTTCCAGTAGGGTTTGGTATTCTACTTTGAATGCAAAATGCCAGTGCAATGCCATTTATGTGTTCATTTCTAAACAGCGCTGATAATATAAGTAGAGTAAATACGCACACAGGCACACACACAGGCGCACACATACACACATATATATATACACACACACAGATCTCTTGTACATACTCACGTTTCGGCTATTGACCTTATCTCGCAGATTAACTCGGGCGCGATGCAAGAGTTGCTTGAAGTCGTCGTTGCAATATTTAGTTTTTTTACGGTATAGCTCGAAGCACTCGTGCATTATATATGAGCTATTGCGCGCAAAAAATTCTACTAAAAACCTTCGCTCCAAGAGCAGTACAGCCGGAGTAAAATATAAAGTGATACGACAAGTGGTTCATTGGACTCTGAAGTAGAATTAATTGGTGTCAAGTGAGCGCATGAATATACGCGTTCGTGTAACGCTGCATTGTTGACGTGGTTTCCAGGTTATGTTCGTTTTTCTATTCTATCGCTCACTTTGCATCTCTATTGCGCGAGTAGGTAATAAATAAAATAATTTTAAAAAAGAACTAAAATAACGTCATTGATATACATACACACACGCACATACACACACACACATACAGGTGATTCCATGTGAAATCGAAAAAAAATTATGTTTTACCTATCCAAAAATATATAGATGTTGTTTTATAGAGTGACAAAATATATCGTGAATTTTCTTAGATTTTTTCCATCAAGTACTTTCGAGTGACAGAGGGTCAAAGTTCATGAAATACATGTTCACGAGGACAATATATAAAAACCATTTTATCTGAAAAATGTGTGGTCATTCGTATATTTATTTTTTAGTAGGTGTTTGTGTGTATTAAAATTTAATAACAGTTTTTATTTGTTGTAATACAGTTGTTTATGTTGAAACTACGAATTTTTAGTTATTCCGTGTAGACAAACCATCTGCGTAAAGGTCGGTCCGATTTTTTTTGTTTACTATATATATCGGATATGCCATATAGATTTGTAGGGAGGGACCTTAAATGCTCCTTGACAGAACCAATATAGTTTTTCCCGTCAAGACGTAAAAACTTAGGCAGTCAAACAGCTTTACCGAAAGAAATATATCCCAAACGCGTGAGACAACCTTTCTTCGCAAGGATTACTCGAAAGCTCACGTAATACACACACCCCTCTCCTAGAAAAAAAAATCGATTTCCCACAGCACAGATTCGATTCAATATATATGATCGCAATATTTACAAACGCATCCGAAATCCGATTCATCGGGCGCTTTGGGGGTGAAAAATCGCTGCGTAGCCCACACGGAAATTGGAAAAATGCCAGGTGCGTCTGTATACGCGTGTACAGATAGTGAGAGAAAAAAAGCAGGTCTCTCGCGCACGAATCATCCTGTGGGTGACACGACGATCAAGGCGATACGGCATCGCTGCGAGCTTTTAAGCTCGGGGTGTGTTAATATACGCCCGAGCTTGCTCAAAGCTCATACTCCCAGGCTTTATGTATGTATATATGTATATACTCTATACAAAGCTTCGCGAACAAAGACATCGTGAGCTTTTCTACGTAGGCTTCCCCGCCGGAGCTTTTTTTGACGGAGAATCATCTCTTTGAAGTTAGATGTATATACGAGGCAGGCGAATGACACTACTGTATAGTCTGACTCTAGGGGTCGGTCGCGAGGGAGGGGTTTAGAAAAAAATTACTAAATAAATTGAAAAAGTATTATGGGGAGAGAAAAAAAATAATAAGTTCCTTTAAACGATACTTTTGGTGAATCCGTGTACTGAATTTGTGGCTCGAGAAAATAAAATGCATTCGGCGGATGCTCCATATGTCAAGGATATAGTTTTTTTTCGCATTTTACGCGCTGTAACCGCTTCTCACGTTTCTGTGTTGACGCATACATATATAGACAAATCGCCGATTCTCGTCAAACTGCGCAGATACTCGAGTTTTTTTGTTTTCACAATACAAAAAACATTCAACATAAACATGACACATTCTAGAGTAGTAGCACTCGAATTCTCTCGTGAATCGAAAATTCATTGTATCAATAAAAAAAAGATCTCTCCTATATACTTCATCGATGGTTTCGAATTCACATTTATTTGCACGATAGAGCGCACATAGTCGAATAAATCTTCAATTAAGATTCGAGCACGCATTTCGCATTATCGAATATATTCATTTGAAAATTGTTCGCATCAATCATTGCAGCTTCCACTTCCAATAAACTTGACATTATACCCAATTTCGTCGAATTTACAAAATTCATTTTTTCTTCGCGCCGCGCCGCGTATTAATGCGGCTGCTCCGTCGCAATGCTCAATTAAATATCCATCGAATTTTTCCGCTCGATTCAGCTGAAACTACTACCTGCGCGTTCATCCGCGCGATAAATCGTATAATTTTATTATAGCCGCGCACGGTACGTTTCGCCTCTCTCAAAGTGCGCAACTCATTATTCAGCTGCAGAGGAGCCACTTATTCGAGAGGGTGCAAGGCAAGCCCTAATGCACACCTCCGACTTACAGTTCGCATTAGCTCGCGTGGCTCGATGCGTATATATATAGTAGTACATCGACTGCATGAGCGCAGCTATCGTATTTCAGTGTAGATATATACACGTATAACACTCGCTCGCAAGGGGAGATAAAAAGTTTTCGCGCCCTGCAGCGCTGTTCCTTGCGCCCGATGTACTTGGATATTCAATTACGCCAGAGCCGTCCGAAAAAGTTGGAAATTTTTTCACGTCCCCCGCCCCTGCGCTGCAATTTGCGGCGCGCCAACTTTTTGCAAATCAGCATCGGCTCTTGTGCAAGGCGCTCCTGCGCCGCGTTACCGCATTATTATTCATCATCGCTGAAAATGTAACAAGGCCGCGACCTCTTTTTCGACGGGGATACGTATTACGCGCGTGCATGCGTAAGAACTTTTATTTCTCCTATTGTGTATAACTGTATACTGTATATATACAGCAGGCACTGGCTGCCATTACTTTGGCGGTTCTTAAATTTTCATTTGCGACCCTGCGGCATAAAGTATTCCGGATCTCGTTTTTTCCTCGTTCGCAGGAATCTCTCGTCCCACACACACACATACACACGCAGTAGCCCTTCAATGTTTAACGCAACTTTTCGTAGAGAGAAAGAGAGAGAGAGAGCCGACGAATTTATGGCTCCATTATCTTCGCTTCGGGATTGCGATGGCTCGTAAATTTTTCAAAAACACACACGCTACATTCAAATCATTGTCCGAAAAAACTATACGCACGCATCGCAGTATTCGAGTGTTTTTCCGCAGCGTCGCAATCCCGATACGTATATTACGTATGTAATACGCGTGTATCCAGCGACTGCATAATCTCTCCCATCATAAAGACAAAAATACGAGATCTCCCCGCGGCACTCAACGGTACGTAACGCGTCCGCGCGCACACGCGCGCACAAAAGCGCATAAAAATAGTTTATTCGTCCGGTATAGAGATCAGCTGTGGCAATATCGCTCGCTCCCATCAAATCAAGCTTGATATATTATTACGCCTCCTCCTCGATGACTGACATCCGAGTATGCTACTAATGAAAATTCACTAAAATCGGCGCCGTCTATACATCCATATACATACGAAATTCCAGGCCGACTCCAACAAGCAGCTCGTAAAGCTGTAAGGCGAAGCAATTCGTTCCGCCTCTCGGACCGCTCATAATCGCGTCGTCGCACTTTTGTCTCGAAATGGGATCTCGAGCGTCTCTCTCTCTCTCTCGCAACAGCCGCCGCGCGCTCGCGCAATTTCGCGGATTGCGAGAGCCGGGAGAGTAGAGTCGAAATGAAAAAGGAAAAAAAGAGGCGTACGCCACTCGCTCTGTATGCGGAAAAAGGGAGTCAGTAGGGGAGAAGGTAGTTCTCTCTCTCTCTCTCTCTCTCTCTCTCTCTCTCTCTCTCTCTCTGTGGAGTGGCCGAGAAAACGCTCAGGGAGGGAAGGAAGAAAGAAACGACGACGAAGGCGACGACGACGTAGCTGGCTTTGCGCTCGACGGGAAGCCGGAAGACGAATATATGTAGGGAGAAGTATAGGCGCGTTTTTTCGGGGATGTGTGACGAGGAGAGCTACTGCGAGATTATTCGCATTGTGCCCAGTTTGTACAATGCGCGATGCCTGCCTTTTGTTTTTATATTATTTTTCATGTCGTTGTGCGAAATGCGGGATAAACGAGGTCGACGCACTCTTCCCCCTCTCTCTCTGCGGCTTTGAAAATATTGTATGCAGTTTGGAGCGTTGATACGGCTTCGTGGCTCTGAAAAAGAGAATATAATATAATGCTCGTTTGTAATAGCGGAGATATATGTCGGTATATATACCGCGATTGTATTATTGCGCGTTTTTATTATTATTTTATACAATCTATGCGCGAGTGCGTTTCCGCTGAGAATTCTTTGCCGAGATGGAAAAACGGGCGATTCAGTGGGGGGATGCGAGTTAATGCCGGGGAGAAGGCTGTTGGATTATGCGCGCGCCTGTAAAAGCCACGTTGCAATTAGCCGTGGTTTATACGTTATGTATGTGGGTATAAAACCAATTTAAACACGCGCTGGTAAATCGCAGTTGCGCGATTTTCGAGCGATATCGATAAATTTTAATTAAGGAGATAAAGCACACCCTTTCGTATGTTACAACGAGAGAGATAAATTAAATGCGTAATTTGGAATCGAGATGAATGATCATTTTTTTTTACTACAAAAGTAAACCTAGTAGCATGGATTTTTCCGCTTATCAAAGTTGCTTTCTGCTCCGGATAGCTTGGGAATTTATTTACAGCTAGAAAAATCAATTTTTTATAATTATTAGTCTGTTGAATTTTTGTACATTTTCTGGACTAAAAAATTTCTAAGAGATGAAATAAAATTATCTATTCATACGAGACATACTTAAGTTTATAATATTTTGCAAAAAGAATCAGTTTGTTAGTTGTGTATCTGGAATTTTATTTTAAGTGGAAAGAGCCATCCAGTATGGTTAAAAAGGTAGAAACGCAAGTTTAAAAGACTGAAATTTAAGATAATATTGCCTATACTTTTAGTGTGAAAATTATCTGCATTCATTAATATCAATTTCATTTATATTTATATTTTGGATAGTTGGTGCTTTTTCACTTTAAAAGGAAAACTACTACTGAAGCCAAATAAAAATGCAAACTGTTCACTGCATTCTTGCAGGTATAAAAAGACGCAATTAATTTAGTAACTGTGTTTTTAAGATAAATGGAAAACGACGGCCGTAGTGTTCTTCGTGCATGATGTATCATTAAATACTTGTCTATCTCGCTTTAAAAACATTTGCGAGTTAAAATATCACCAGCAGCCGATGCATTTCAATTCGCAAAATATTTGCTACAGCAACTCGATAGACGTCAATAGAATTGCGATTTTCCGCAATTTCATTTCTCTTATTTGTTGCAACTGCAAATTACACTCCCTCATTGTCTGCAGTGTCATTGTGGCGGGAAATTTAAATTTTTAACAATTGACTTTCAGATCCATCTCATTAGCATTGTCGCGCAAACAGAAGTCTGATCGATTGGCTCGTTAATATTCCGAAGCCACACATGCGACCAAGCGCATACACCTCGCACGACGACTAAGCAGTCAATATACATAACGCTCTCTCTCCCTGTACAGCATGCATGCAGTATATTGTACAGCAATACAAGAAAAGATACGAGTGCAGGTGAAAAATAAAGCCGTTCGCCGAGCAGCCGAGCGAAATATAAGGAAAGCCTATTACAGCACCTCCCAGTCAATCAGATACACATCAGCACAGAGAGACGTTGGCTCGATGAGCCTCGATAAATATGAAAGGCCAGCTGCGCTCGATTTACCGGGCGCGCGGTAGTCGAACCAGGCAATCACCGCACCTCGACGCAATCCACGGCACATTTGGCCCAGCTATAAAAACATCATAGCCCGTATTTGCCGGCTCATCAGCTGCGCCCCAACGAAAAACTAGATCCTTCCATATACAATGTCGCGCGTATATAGAGTCGGCAGCGGCGTGGCATATAGCAGGAGGAGAGAGCTGAGAGAGAGAGAGAGAGAGAGAGAGAGAGAGAGAGAGAGAGAGAAAGAGAGAGAGAAAAGAAATAAGGGACGGCGGAAAAGAGCAAGACACAGAGGCGAAAAGAAGAGAAACG
Organism: Philotrypesis tridentata; assembly: GCA_018906965.1. Classification (NCBI taxonomy): domain Eukaryota; kingdom Metazoa; phylum Arthropoda; class Insecta; order Hymenoptera; family Pteromalidae; genus Philotrypesis; species Philotrypesis tridentata. The sequence continues at coordinate 1,320,152 of JACCIB010000039.1, forward strand.
AGTCGCTCGAAGGGTGGCTATATAGGATGCCGCAATCAATACGCACATCTGCACGCGCCCGCGCTCTCGGTCCAGCGCAGGCTCTCGTCGGCCTGGCAACCGCGCCGCGCACCACCTTTCTCGCGCCTGCGTACAGCGCGGCCCTCTCCCCCTCTCTGCCGACCCCCGTTCGCTCTCTCTCTCTCTCTCTCTCGATTATATGGAGCGAGAATTCATCCTGACGCTGATTCGGGCCTGGCTATATCTATACGAGAACAGCGAGAAAGATGATCGGAAGCTCTGGAGGGTCGTAGAGTATTTCGAGGGGAAGAGACAGAGAGAGAGAGATTCTTCTTTTTTTTTCCCCCTCGACTTTCCATCCGACATCGCAGCCGTGGATTTTTAGCGCGAGACGAGCCGCCGTGTTCGCATATTAAAGGCGCCTGAGCGAGTTTTCCAAGCGAGTTTGGCCCACTTTCATTTTTGATGATACTCGCTCGCGCGAGCGGGGGGGCTCCTGCTGCTGCAGCGCGCGCTATCGCGAAAAAGGCGAGCGCGTAACCTTTCTGAATATTTCAAACGATTTGTGTTGCTCGTAAACGCGTCAACACGTTGCAGCATAAATAGCTGTATCATAATAGAGTCGATAAGGGCGTCGATCAATCCTCTGAGCCGCGATCTTCTTTCTCTGTGTTTGCTCAGTCGTGTGAGAGATAGAGAGAGAGAGAGAGAGAGAGACGCGAGGAGTAGGATTACGGCAGGACTTTTGCAAGCTCGACTCGCTTTCGAGGCGAGAGGTAGAGATAAAGAGAGAGAGAGAGAGAGAGAGAGAGAGAGAGAGAGAGAGAGAGAGAGAGAGCGAGGGCTTGCAAGTTTAATTTCGAAGGAGCTCTCCGACTTTCTGAAAATAAATCCGAGCTTTTCATTCGACTACGTGCGGCCCAGGGACGCCTCGAGCTCGAAACGAGAAGGATCCTCTCGGCAAACAGCTGTCTGTGTGTGCGAGTGTACGTATATAGAGAAGCGAAAAATTCGCTCGGCAAGCTCTGCTCTACAGGATGTTCATCGCAGCCGAGTTCGCCTGTAACGTGTACGGAATGGAGCGCGAGCTCACACCGTAAAAGCTGCGCTATAGACGAATTGCATCGAGCGCCGAGCGATCGGACAAGTCTATATATACAGTCTCCGCGGCAGAACTACAGTAGTATACTGCAGGCGCTGATGTACAGCAGAGTCGCGTAGCTTTCGGATGCGCCTGCAGTATACGCGCGCTGCAGCGGATTGTAACGACGAACGGCGCTGACGCGCTATTCGCATCGCGACCTCGACGATTTGAAGCGCGCGTCGGTGAATTAAATATAATGCACGCGCGCATCGGGCCGCATCAGTATGCGCCGCAAGCTCGTACCGATCAGAAGCTCCGCATCTCTCGACATCGCTCCTGTACAGAGAGAGAGAGAGAGAGACGAGAGAAAGGGAAATTCGTCGTGCACGTGATGTGCGCGACTGGAATTGTTATGTGCAGCGCACATGCAAACGTGTTGCAGAGCACAGTAGCTCGTATATATATATATGTATACGTACGTTTGTACAGTAGCTCTACCTATGCGCGCGCGCACAGAGTTGGAAGGGAATAGCTGCCTTGTCTTCCCTCCCCACCCGCCCCTCGTCGTTCGCGACTACGTTCGTATACACTTGTGCAGTCCGTATATACTTGCGGCATATGGATGGAGAGGAGCGCGCACGTGCGAGGGTGCGCTTCTGGATGTGCGGGCTCGTACACAGGGAGCTTCCCGCGTTGGCTTTGATCCTAATACGTGTAATTAGTAGGATGCAGGGAGCTGCGGGAGGGACACGAGCGTTAAGGGCGTTTGATAGAATTTTCGAAAAATTTCCAGCGAGCTCGACGGAGGGGGGGGGGGGAAGGCGAATTCGATAATGGAGCTGATTCCAGCCACGCCGCGGTACAATATGTTATGCGTGGTGCGGAGGAATCGCCGCGATAGATTCTCCGGAGCTTTTCATTAAGTTTGCCGCTTTGCCATCCCGCCCGAGAGCGCGAGAGCGAAAGAGAAAGAGAGAAAAAATTCAAATCCACGAATAAAGCTCCGTATACGCATCGCGCGTCAAACGAAAAGCTTTCTCTCTCTCTCGGCGCGGTAGACCCACGCGTCGCCACTTTCCACGTACACACACGTGTGTACGTCTCGGCACTGCACGTATACGTATTGTCATACACATGCTCGCGCGTATATAGAGGGGCTTCTCTGGCGCGGCTCCCACGCGCCTGCGTCGAGGCCCCGAAGCATCGCGGCAGTAGCGGAGAGATCCACCCCCTGCAGCAGCGGCGGTGGCGGCGGCAGCGTCTCTCTCTCTCTCACTCTCTCTCTATCTCTCCTTCTCTGCACGCTCTGTTGACCCGGAGAGTCTGCACTATAGCAGCGTCGGCGGCAGTCGTCGGTGCGCGAGTGTTGTCTGTCTGCGGGAAGAAGCACAACGCGCGCGCGAGTGAACAGCGTCCAGCTAGTCGCGAGAGGGGTGCAATGTCCGCGAGTTAACCTGTGTTTTCACTGCTGCTGCCGCTGTCGCTGTCGCTGCGACGATAATATGTGCTCGAGGAGGAGGCACCACTAGGCGCGGAGATCGTGGGACAGCCGCTTGGAACTGCAGCGTCGAAGACGTAAGTGCGAGCGATGATATATTGCGTGTACAGCTTCCCTCCGCAACGGGTTATCTCTCGGCGTTTGCGAAGATGACGATGCGAGGGTGGATGCGGTCTTAGGTGTATATACGTGTATTATAGCCCTTGTGCCGTGGGCTTGGATTTGGCAGAGAAATTCGTCTTTTCAATTTTCCGTGAGTTCGTCGGATTATATTGCAATGTAGCGAGTTACTTTGTGCGAAGATAAACGACGCCTCTTGCATCATTGTCGCCCCGGCGAGAAAGTCGCGCGAGTGTACATAATACGGCGAAAAGAGAATACATTTTCTATGCGTTCATCACATGCAAACGTTCGATCGCACTTTAATTTCACGCGTATACACATACGAATGCACATCGACGGTATATTCGCATGAAAAGACTTTACGCATTACCACCTCCGCGCTATGCATTTGTCATTACTTGTATATATCGCTTTCCACAGAGGCGCGCGCGCGCGCGCGCGTATATACACTTACACGTCAGTAATATGTGTACTCGGCAATGTTTCGGATTTTCTCGTCTTTTCATTTCCGCCATCCGCTCTAATTGTGCCAGGGTCTTCCGCTGCATTGGATTCCCGACAAATAACACTTGAGTCGTCTCCTCGAGTCGTTCGATTGTGCTCGCGTGTAAACTCCACATCTGTGACAGAGACAGCTATACTGTACGTGTGTGTGTGTGTGTGTACGTCCCGGAGACTGGCCAATACGTCACTTACACTTGTGCACAGGTCAACCGACTATGGGATTGTCTAAACAATGTAATTGTTACAGTAATATATACTGATGTGTCAGAGTGCGCAGATTATCCGCATCGGTGTATATAGTTACTGTATAATTTATGCTCGTTTAGAACAGTACACATATACACATGCCGTGTGCGGCAATCTTATCAGCGCACGACATTTTATCTTCATGCATTTTGTCTTTTATACTGTGTATGCAACTGTACACTTTATAATCTGCGAAATTCACCGTATAATTTTGCACGCTATTCACGTCTCGCTTCTTTTTCATAGGTATATATCTATCGCAGTTTCTCTCTCTCTCTCTCTCTCTCTCTCTCTCTCTCTCTCTCACTCTATGAATAATTCATTCATTTAGCGTTCGTAATGTATGTGTAATTTATGGTTATACTTTTAACCAGCGATCGCAGCTATTTCGTAGCCAACTTCTGCCTATAGCCCTGCAAACGCTTTTCAAATATTTTTTATCCGACATGTCATTGTTTTTATCGCCTCGAGGCTTATAATACATATGGGTATATACAGCAGTATAGCCGTCCAGACTGCAGAATGCACTTTATGGGTGTAACGCGAGGACTACTAACCTCATGATACTGACTGATTTATATTTAAGTCTTTCGCTGTAGTGTACATAGTCGAAGTACATGAGCGATCGAAGAGAACTGCGGCTGATGTGCCGCGAGGTCGTGACACACGATGTTTTTTCTTGCACTTCTTACACGACGATGACGGACAGTTACACGAATATACGGCTGCAGTTTGTGAGCTGACGGATTACAATAGGACTCGGGGGAAGTGTTTTTTAAGTGAAACAACGCTATTTGCGTCAGCCGCTACACGAGCGGGATTACAGCGTTGTTGAAAATGTAGCAGCGTCCAACTGCAGCTCAGTCGTTTCGTTTTGCAAATTCTGCGAACTTCATGTGTACAGGAAGTATATATCGTCGTTCGTCGTTGGAACGTATGTTTGACTTTTTTCCTGCTCTCGTTAAAAATATTGAACTCTCAAAGAAAAAAAAACAGAAAAAAATGGTGTATGACTACGACTGTATTAGTATATGGCTCGCATTTCTTCAGTTTTACTAATGACTTGCATAACTTACACTCAATACTATAAAAACGGAAACGTAAAAAGCCACTGTTTAATGAATACTAGATGGAAATAATTATTTAGGAAACAATATCGTCCTTTACGAAAACGGTTTATTATACAAGCAAGACTTTCAAATCCTCCATTTGACTAGAAAATTTAATCACAGCTAACTTACGACACACCTTTAAAATGCACGATGCATCCAAAGTTTTTCTCATTATATGCATCCGTTCCAGAGCTATACGCTGAAGTTGAGATTTATTTTCATGCATGCTTAGGTAAATTTTTGAATTTCCCCGACGTGGACACCTGAAAACTCCTCGTTCACCAAGTCTTATAACTCTTCAAAAAAAAAAAAAAAAAAAAAAAAAAAGGAAGAGAAAATCAAGTTCTCGCACTCTCTCCACACAACCAAGCGGAAGCAACCTGCAGCTAAACAAGACAGATTTGCGATAACTGCGACGCACACCCCTCTGGCACTCTCAAGCTTACAAAACTGCTCTCCATTTTCGAAAATTCTCCTGCTCTCCTCCCCTTATATACCTCGTCCTCCCGCGCTCTTAATTTCTCCCCTTTATCCTTTCACCCTCTCTTTTCGCTTTCACCCCCCAACTAACAGAATATATATGGGTACGCAAGCGGAGGCTGCATCCCTTCGCTCAGTTTTTTTTTCACTCGCCTCTCGTTGGCGAGACACATGCGTTGGGAGAGAGAGAGAGAGACGCTATTCTTCCCGGCCGTGTGTTCCGTTTGATTTTCCCCGAGTGCGCGCTGCGGATGTATTATTCAAAAAGTCGACCGCACGCGGTGTGTATGGGGCACTTCTATGTTTACTTAGAGGCGGTGCACAGCCGGCTTTCGTAATTGCACTCCGAGAATATGTATCGTTAATAATTGCGCGTCTTCCCCGCGCGCCCCGCACGCGACACAATTTCCCGCTCATTCTTCCGCGCCGCTTGTCTTGTCTATTGACGCAACATCGCGCGTCTCTATATAGCTTTCCGCCGCGCTCGGGGGGAGAATTAGCGCCGAAAGCTATAGCTTGTCGCTCGCTATTAATGAGCCACTGCGCGCGCGGGCTCGATTATTTTATAACCGCGTCGAGATTTATGTCGGCGATTATACTTACGCGAGAACGACGAATGGCCGATCGATCGATCATTGACACCCCTCGAGAGCCTACGTCGATTTATCGCTTGAATTTGACTTATTTATAGCCGTCAATTTGTTTTTTATGCGATCGCCGAGAGTCGCGTGGTCGCGTGTTTCTTTTTTGCACGGGGAAGACATTGTCTGATAACGTGTCGGCGTTGTATACACGTCGAGTCGAAATAGTAGCTGTATATATATGTATATGTATGCGCTCAATGGGGAAGCGTTGCCGGCTGAAAACGAGCTGATTTTGGCCGGGAAAAAGCTATTTGGAAGAATTTTCTCATTGCCTTTACGGGCTGGCATTTCTCGATTTTTCAGTCTACGACGCCGCTGATCTGTAAAGGGGAATTTCATCGGGAGATCGTTGCGTTTTCTAGATGGGGGTGTATAATTTTATGTCGTAGTCCTGGTGCGTTCGGTTAGAGTCGGATGAAGGATCGATATTATGCGTGAATGTTTGATGAGCCGTGCGTCCATATGAAATCCAATAGTACCAATTCACGCGTTCAGATATAGAGTGCCTGAGTCTATGAGTTTATACTTTCATGTTATATTTTTAGTCGTTTATTTTTGGTCGTTTTTGACAAGTAAATTTTCATTGTTTACGGTTTATGATCAATTATACCGGGATACAGTTCTTTGTTTACGGATGTATATCACTTTATTCTAAGAATTAAATCCATAAATGTTCGTTATTATGTAGGTAATCATAGAATACAGCTGAGCTTTTATCGTGAATTTCATACTGCCTGGCAAAATTTACGCTTAATTGCTTGCATAAATAAAATTTACTTTGCATTCACGTGTGTAATAAACAAACACAAATTAATGCAAGTGAAGTTGATACATAATAACGTGCATTAATTTATACGAAGTTTCCTGTAATTTGAAGCTTACGATATTATCTGCTGTATAAATATTAATGTGTAAATAATTAACCATTGTGCTCGATCAGAATTCGTATATACATCCACGCGAAATTCTCCTCAAATATGCATATGTGAAAATCAAAGGAAAATTTTTAATGCAGTAGCGCACGCAAAGAGCTTTCCCAAAAAGAAATCCACCCGTTAAATGTATTCTACACTCATATATATTTTGTTTCATGCATTCTTTCTCCCGATAAACGATTCACCAGCTGCATAATTTCACTTTCGCACCAGCGATTCCATCTTTATACGTGCGTTATACAAGTGTAGCGACGACTATCGCACTTCATTACACTTTACCCGAGAAAGAATCTTTCCTCGTCACGGCGGAGCTGCGCCCTTTGTTCCCGAAAATTAAATTCGTTTCGTCACTCGAAAAAAGCTCCTCATCCACGGGCGACCCAACCCGAAGCTCCCGATCCCCCCCGGCCACTGCCGTGCGCTCATTAAATATGCAACGCCGAGAGCTTTCAATAAGCCCAAAATGAAGTTCGCAGGGGTTGCAGCTAAAATAGCCCAGCTCCACGCTCTCTAACCCGATATTCAATAAAATTCGTTCTCGAACCCGATCGGCCGTCCAGCCTCATTGCAGTCTATTCCGGTCAGCTTTCAGCCCCCCCCCCTCTCCTACCACCGCTCGCTCTTCGTCCCCTACACACTTGTGTATAGATAAAGTATATCTGTATGTAAATACGCACTGGCTGTACACTTTTTTTCCCCTTTGAAAGTCGATACACCCGACGCTTTCTCTTCCACTACATAGTCGCGCGCGACGGCTACACCCGCGCCGTCCCCGGAAGGCATCCGCTAAAACCGCGGTGCTCACTCACCCCCCCCCCCCCTGCGCACGGGAGCTCTCGGCTGTGCGCCCGCTTTATCTCGTACAGAGCCTTGCGCGCGTCTGATGCCGAGAAGGGGGAAGGACGTCTGAAAAGTTGCGCTTTGCTTTGTCGCCGCGCGAGTAGCAGGGAAGCGGGAAAACGTCGGCTTGTATCTTTTCTGCCTTTTGATAGCGCGCTGCTCACAATGCGAGACTCTCGCTGTTTTTTTAAATAGGCTTGCGCGCACAGTCGTCGCTGTATATGACTTATTTAACGGCGGGGAAATGATTTCGACGTCTCGCTCGCTCGCTGTTTACGTTTGGCGCTCGGATTCAGACCTTTTTTTATAATATAAACGGAGGCTCTGCGCGGAGCGTCTACCTACTTGTATTGGCGATGCTATACTGTGCGCGAAGTTCGTATAATACTGAATGAATATTTATGAGCTCGATGAGAATGTGCGCGTGCGTGTCGTAGACTTACGCGCGAAAACTATATATTTATGTTTTCGGTTGAAAATTATAGCGGTGTACAGTGAAAGCTGTCCCCCCTAAGCCTCTGAATATTTATGACTTATCACGTTTGCTCCACATCTGATGCATTAATAGTCGCGCCGTCGCTACTGTTGCTGCTGCTGCTGGTGCTGCTGCTGCTACTGTGTTTGCATGCAGAAAATCTTTGCGCTCAATCTGAGCTTGGTCTTTGAGAAAGAAGAAAGGCACTTTATACAAGTTCCAAGTGCGCCTATTACTCGTGGATTCTTTTTCTGTATACTTCGGACAGCTCTTTACTGTGATATTGTCGTTCTCCCGGCAAACGCAATCGATGTAGCTCGAAAAATTGTCGACGCGACCCTTAAAAACATTATGACTGCTCGGATACACAACTTGATCTAATTTCAAAGCTTCGTTCGACCGGAAAATGAGGTAACGAATATATAGGAAAAGAGCGAAGCAAAATATTGACCGCCTTACCCCGTTTGGATTTAATGAAAATACTCGGTTCAGATGTCCGATATAGGGTTCGAGGGTGTCGTTGAACTCGTGCTCGAGAAAAGAAAATCAGTTTGAAAACTTTCCAAGAATCGCGTATGAGCATTGAGCATGCAATTTAATAATACATATCCGAATTGCTTGCACTAACAAGATTTTCTCCGAATTTTCGAATGTTCCTCGTACGTTATAGACTCAAGAATTTCCGATGTATTGCCGTTCCCAGACATTATCTACTTTGGCATTGGGGAAGTTTCATCTGCGGAGTCTCGCAAGCGCGGAGACGCAAAATTATTCAGCTCGAAACCTCGAATCACCCATTTGCGTCGATAAATCTTGAATCAAATGTGCGATCGAAAAATTTATTTATATTTTATGCATATTTCGACACGCTTGGCATTCGGACAGCTTTTGAATTTCATCGATTCACTCGCCACTTATGCTCGTGTATATACCGCGCAAGCTTCGATGAAGATCAGTGTATTCGAATATTAACGAAAATCTGAAAAGAAATTGAAGACGGCCGCCTCTATCGACGCCCTCCAGAAGAAAAAGTAGCCATCACCATTGTCGTCCCACTGCTATCGCGCGCCATATATTTTTATATAACAGCAGCTGTTGAGGACGAAAAAAACCCGCAGTAGCTGACCTAATGGGCAGATTTGAAAAAGTTGCAAGCTTTGCTCAGCTCTCCTAGAGATTTGATTAAAAAGCGCGGGAACTTTTGAATCCCGCTCTCCGCATGCTCTCAGCCGCACTAACACGCATATGCCTCTAATACACACACGCGCGCGCGCGCGCACACCCTCGGCCGTGTATAAGCGAGGCGAGTTTTCCCCTGCTTTTCCGGATTACCGCTCTCTCGCGTGTGTATACTCATGATCCGTATGCATAGAGGGCGGCGGCGAGGGTGAGGCGAGAGAAAAGAAAAGCGCGAGCGGGAGGCTGTGCAAGCTCCGCGAGAGAGAGAGAGAGAGAGAGAGAGAGAGCGCGCGAGGCGCTTAGTCGTGATTAATCGGCGCTCGCATGTGGGTCACGAGTTGCAGAGTCGTGTGCAGCCTAACGAGATAGAGGCTTTATACCCCGAGCTCCCCGGCTAAGCCTATTAAAGAGGCCTCTCTCCGTGTGCGTCCCTCCTCTTCATTCTCTCTCTCTCTCTCTCTCTCATCTCTTTCGCGCACAGGTGCATTATACACGCGCGGGAGGAGTCTGCGGCCGCGGGCTGTCTCGGGTCCTACACGGCGACCCTTTTTTCTTCTTCCCTCCTTGCAGCCGTGCGCGCGTGCCTTGTGTATACCACAATTTCTGCTCTTTTTTTTCTTTCTCTCTCGCTCAGGTGCCCCGCGATTTTTCCTCGCTCTTTATTAAGCCTCGAGAGGCTCGCGTGTCGCACGCGCTCCTTTTTTTCCCTTTTTCTCAACCCCCCCCCCCCCTCCCTTCCTTTCCGCCGATTTCATGCGCCGCGTGTGGGCGCATAGTATATATGCACGGCGTGCATTGTTGATCACGAAAGTGTCGCGAGAAAGCGTATTAAATGAGAGAGAGGAGAGAGAGAGAGAGAGAGAGAGAAAGAAAGGCTTTGTTCGCGATGGGGAAAAGCGGCGGGACGCGCGCGGGCTGTGCGGCAATGTATGTTTGGAAATGCGCGCGCGCGCGCGTGTTTGCGTACGGCTTTTTCGAGGAATTCTTTTATGTCGGGCTCTCACCTCGGGGTAAATATTAAATTTTGTTTGTGAACACAGAGCGATGTGTATACGAGGACGCAAGGTGTATCTTTTTTCTTATTAAAAGAAACGAGAGGAGAGAGACTCGAGTGTAGACGCACGTATATAAGCATACATAGACAGTCGAAAGAAAAAGTTCGAGACGTCTGCCTCATACAAATTTATAGCTCTTCATACAATATTTCTTATACATCCCCCTCCCCCTCCGTCCAGCTGTGCATCCCCGCGTGTGCAGACGTCCAAATCTAAAATTCTATCAGCGTCTTTGTGGTGTAGAAGTATAAGACACGTAAAAGTACCAATATTATCCTCCATCCCAAGTTCCTACACTTTTCCCCTCCATTCCCGCCGCACATCCGGCTCACTCATGCGCAGCGCGGCTGCCGAAAAAAAGTTTCTCCGCGGCGCGCGTAGAGTCGGAGCTTTGTTACACGCCTCGGCAAACACCAATGAGTCGTGTAAATAAATGTTCGACGTGTCGCATCCTCAACTCGGTGTACACACAGTACACAGTAGCACGGCACGGTCGAGCTTAAATATTCCTATACGCGCACGCTTTGCCGCATATGTATACTTGGACACGCATTACAGTTTGCCATAGAGATGTAGAGCGACAAGTGGATATGATGGATGGCTGCCAAGTTGAGCGCGCGACACCCGGCTCTGGATGGATACTCGACGTTCCCCGTCGCCCGCTGGGCTTGGTTAGATGATGATTAATTGTTTATTAGTGCGGCTCCTATCGTACGTTCCATTAAACCGCGTGTATGGATGCGATATGTGCGTATGTGATGTATCTGTCGGCGCGGAGCCGAAGCGTTCACTATTTTTTTTTTTTTTGGTTTGCAGACCTGGATTTTTTTACGGCTGTTGGCTGCAAAAGAAGAGCGCGCACTAACTCACTAAAATATTTAGTTCTATAAACTTTACAATGTCCAATTGAACCCGAGGCTTGCGGTAACTGATTTTGCAGTAAATTCATGAGGTATAGGCTCACCGATCCACTAATCGGATTAACATCCATACTATACTGCACTAAATTAATTATATCCTTGTCGTCATCGATTTCTGCCGCATTCCCCGGAACTTGCCCCAATGAAAGCAATTAACGGACGACCGGTGTACAAAATTCAAATTTCGCGGCATTATTCTAAAGCAGTTATACCGCGAAATAAATGCGAGACTTCGAAAAACTGTAAATTATGGAACGTAAAGGCAGACGATCGTTGCGGAGTCTCCGATGTAATTTAATTTCTATTGTCGCGGTTTCACGAATCCCAACAACACGCAGATTTTCGCAGATTATATGGTATATAGTTACGGCGCGAAATTCAAATTTCTATACTTGACATTCGTCGTACGCGGCTTCAACGAGCGTATATAGAAGCACACTTGCTCAACGATGTGCGAACAAACGTTGTATTAAATAAAAAGAAAAGAAATTGCGAAACTCTCGCGTGTAAAAGCGCGCGAATCCGGAAAAATGTAAACGTCTGCCAATTAGCGAGTTTCGCAGCGCAGAAAGAATGTATGCTTATATCGCATCGTCTCCACTGCGAGAGCGCGGTGCATGCGCTTAGCATCAATCTATGAGCGCCTTGGTCCGAGAAAAATCCGTAGCCTCGCTTTGAATGGCAAGAGCAAGCCGCCTTGAATAAGGTTTCCCTTCGCTGCGCTCAAGTGAGCTCCTACATATTCCAGCCGTCCTTTCTCTCTCGCAGCTCGCTGCCGACTTGTACGTGCACTTTTGCAGGGCGGAAGGCGGCACGCGGCACTGCCGTCTGCCGCGCGACGCTATACTCTTAATTATTCGCTCGGCTTTCGAGTCTCTTGGTTCCTTTCCAAGTGCGGAGTGGCTCTGCGCGCTAAACAGAAACTGCGCCCTATTCAACAACTTATTCTATTTTACGAGCTGGAGTTGCGCGCGTACGTTCCGTTTTCTGCACAGGATTTTTGCAGGAGAGCTTTCCACGATTTTCCGAGTTAACGGCGTTGAGCGCAAGGGGACGGGGGGTTAGAAACGAAATTACAAAGTTACAATATCCAAGAGTTGGCGCTCTCGTGCGTTCTCGCTGTTTCGAGAAAATTGAATTGCAACGTTGAATTAGCTGTAACGCGATCGCGCTCTGCCAAAGTGATTTCCCTCCTCCCCGATTAACTCGCGCGAATCCCATGAAAAACGATGCGCGCGAGTGTAACGGACTCGACGTTTTGCGTTTGTTGCAGCGTAGCTGGCGACGATGTGGAGCTCGGTGACGGCCGCCGGCGTGGAGAACGGGCCGGCGCCGCCGTCGCGCAGTAAGCACAGCGCGACCCTCCTCGCCGGTCACGTCTATCTTCTCGGCGGCCGTAATGGCAACCTTCCACTCAAGGACCTCTGGCGCTACAGTCTCGGTGAGTATTAGACACGACTGGCTGCATGCGACTTTGCCCTCTTAATTTGCAAGTTCGTAATTGCAATCGGCGTAAATGGAGTGCGCGAATTTCGAGATTGCCGCGCGCAGCTCGGCCGGTAAGGGAGATTGATGCTCAAGCTCGCGCGCGCATATACTTATACGCGTGCAGCGTGATTTGGAAAAAAAATTCGGCCCGTGTATTGGTTGTAGAGGTCGCTAGCGATTGGCACTGCCTCGTATACTCGTACGTTGCGTCGTGCATAGTGTAGTGTTTATGTTGCGATTGCTATACAGCTCTTAAGCTTGACTGAGAGTATTTACACTTACGTTTATAGACCGTGAAGCAAAAGCAAAACAATCGACAATTCATATCGGTCATTCGCGTTTTGTGTGTATACCTATACTCAGGATTGAATTGTAGACAAATTGCTGGGTACGTAAGACAAAAGTTGATATGTTTTTATTAAGAAGTTAACGTACTAGAATCGCATGCATTCAAGTCGAATTCGATTTTCAACAGAACGGCTAATCGTCGATTGCAGAGCGATAAGAGAATTCGAAGGATCGATTCCCCCTCAGCCATAACCTCGAATTAACCTTGCCGGTTTCTCATCACACACAGAGCATTCTACGTTTATGGCTCTTATCTCTTCGGCAAGTGCTGTAAGTTTATCAGTTGTACTTGGATGCTCATTGAGGGCAGGCGTACTTTTGCTAATTTAAAAGTGAACGTTGAATGCAGGAAAAAGATAAGTTGAATTTGAGACCTAGAAAGAAAGCTGTCAGGATGTATTCGTCGAACGAACCAGCAAAAACTGCGAGTTTTGGCTTTTCGTCATCACTCAATTCCAGCCCAGCCATCTTCGGTTCTACCGCTTTCGGTCTCAAAGCCGGCGGAAGCGCATCAGCCGCAACAGCGAATGTCTTCGGTGGCAGCACGTTCACGACGACGACGACGACCACCGCGGCAAGTAGCATTTCGTCGGTGTTTGCTTTTGCTGCAACGACCACCTCGGCCGAAACCATTACGACTTCGAGTGGAAACACGGTCAGTCCTGTTTTAGGACTAGCGAGCAATCCTGTTATCAGCACTACCACTGCCGCTGCGACGCTTCCGACTACCGAGACGAGCTCCAGCAGTGGTACGGGCGCGTTTGGCAAGCCCATCTCGATTTCCTCTGCTGATTTTGTCCCGGGCCCTCATCGACAGGACAAGCCGTTTCTGCGCCCTAATAGAAACGCTTCGGGACAACCGCTGGTCATCGATACTCTGGCCGGAAAGAAAATGGAGAACAGGGTGATCGGACAGTTGGGCGTCGCCATGTCCAGCCACGTATGGAAAATATCGAACTTCAGTGCGATCTGCAATTCGGCCGAGCAAGTCGCCTTCTCCTCGCCATTGTTCGAGTTGGGCACTCGAGAACAAGCGAAAGCCTGCAGAATGCTTCTCTATCCTAGCGGTAGTTCCGAACTGTTCAAGGACTACACGTCGATCTTCATCGAGTCTCAGAACAACATCAACGGCGAGGCGCAAATTTGCTTCTCCATTCTCAACGACAAGATGCAAATAACCTATCAGGTCTTTTCCACCGAGCTGATCGGCGCAAGCGATCAGCGCACGAAGATCGGCTGCAGCCAATACGTAAGGAGAGATTTTCTTTTGGATCCGACTAACGGGCTGCTTTCTAACGACACCTTGACTATAATGTGTCACGTGTCGCTGAGGTCGATGGACGTCATACCTATGTTCCCGTCGGAGCTGAAGATCAATAACGATTTCGGACAGCTGCTGGAGAGCGAGAAGTTCAGCGACTTAACACTGGAAGTCGAGGGCAAGGAATTTCGGGTTCACAAGGCCATTCTGGCCGCGAGAAGTCCGACTTTTTTCTCGATGTTCGAGGAGAACGGCGACCGGAAACGATTGACCTTGACGGATATTAACTACGAAGTAATGAAGCAAATTTTACGCTTTGCCTACACGGAGAAGGTCGACAAGTTGAGCGAAATTGCGAGCGAGCTGCTCGACGCCGCTCACAGATTCAAGCTTGACGATTTGAAAACGCTGTGCGAAGATTCGTTGTTGAAAAACTTGAGCGTCGATAACGCCATCGATGGCCACGTTATGGCTGAAAAGTACGACTCAAAGTGGCTTAAAAGTAAGACCATGGATTTTATAATTGATAATGCCGATAAAGTGATAAACACTCCGGGCTATAAAAACTTGGCGAAATCACATTCGACTCTGCTGGACGAGCTATTCTGCGAAATGGTTCGTCGAAAAATTGTTCATTCGATCGAGACGCCTGTATCGTCATTGTAGACTTATTATTTCTTACTGTAATTCTGTTGACTTTCTCGGGTCGATACCAAAACTTTTATTAAATATTAAGAAAACATATACATATACAAGATTGGAATTTGTATTTGAAAATAAGCATTCAAATCATTATAAAAAATAAATAATAAATGTGTGCGTTACGTTTCATTGCTTAATATTTGCAATGTAAAATCAATGTGATTATAAAAGTTACTCCAATGAATTCACGAGGAAATTGCTAGATACTAAAATATTTTAGTTCACTATACTTCAAAAGTGCCGTAATATTAGTAATTAACTACTTTTTGTACGAACTTTTTGTAAAAAATTTGCATTTCAGTACAACATGAAAAACAATCAATATTGAAATATTGAGACTTTGCAAAAATAAAGCTACAAACATTAATTTATTAACGAAACAGCCTTTCATTTCTGAAGCGATGCGCTATTTATTTAAGTCCAGCAAATCCACTTACAAACTTGCAGATATATGTTTTTATTATTACGGTTAACTGAAGTGGTGATTGATGAGGGATGGGGAGTCGAACGTGGGCGACTGTACTCTCGTGACTACTCGACGTATACTGGATTCCCGCGCAGCTGTGAAGGGGAATATCGTTCCTTGAGTCGACGAAATAATTTTCGTTTCGATACCCCCGCTGAAATTAACGTGTCTCGACACTTCGGCAGCCCTCGCGCTATGTGTTCTCGGCAAGACGGTAAATCTGAATTATTGGGGAAATGAAATGAAATAATGTATTAGTGATGCAATATATATTGCGAAGGAAATAAGAGAACGACCAATGCTGTATATAAATATCGAATTCCAAGAGGTTTTTTCGATAATAAAAATTACGTTTTTATAAAATACAGATCAAATGTAAGATTAGTTATCAATGCTTATGTTTCATAAACGTGGATCTAAAATAATTTTTAATATTACAGTAGTATACAAAGGAATGAATACGTCGCTTTCACAGCGTGTATATAAATTAATAAAAGGGCTGTTGATTATTTATTGTTTAAATTAATTAAAGAGATTGAGTGTGATTAATATTAAAAGTGATGTACATAAAATGCGATTGCTTTTTAATATGCTATTGAAATTTGGTGGGAAATTTCATGCATATAAAAAAATGAGTGTGGGTTACATAATGAACACAGACGACTATATGTAATAATAAAATAGTCAATAAAAGGGAGAGCGCGATACGCGCTATCGAAGCTTACAGTTGCAAAATCAATTTGTTATAGGCGCGGATGATAAAATTATAATTATTGCAATATGTGAAATTGAGTAAAATCCCGTTCGCGCGTTACGCGTATATTTATTTAATTTTTTATTTGCAGTCTAATGTATACTTGTAATAATACGAAAAATTCCGAAAATCAGATATTAACGAATTTATAAGAAAAAAAAAAAAAAACAGAAACGGAAGCGCGAAATTTCGCAAAATTCCCATGTTCTCTTTTGGTTTATAGACTGCGCTATGTACATACATACGCGTGTGTTGACGCGGTGATTGTCAGTCCACAGTCCAGACGGCCGGCCGGGGCGCGTCTCGATTTCAATCCGTCAACATAACGAACGTCGTCGCGTCATCGATGGGAATGTCGCCGATGTGAAACGTCACGGCAGCATAGCGGCGCGTCACTTATCTCTCTTGTTGCTCGGCGGCCGGGAGAGAAAGCAAAGCTGCAGAGACTGCACGCGCCCCGGCGTAGGACGACATGAATGAGTTTCTGACGTGAGCGCGAGGACTGCGGGCCGCGGCTACAACGGGAGATAAAGAGAAAAATTGCAAGTTATCGAAAGACGAGTCCCGGCAGCAAAATTTTCGAGTTCCCGCGTCGTCAGAACAGTGAGCCGCCCATGGGTATATAGAATATATAATTCCGGGAAAGAAAAAAAAGAGCTAATAGCCTCGCGCGGCTTTTCATTCATTTATTTATCGCTCGCGCATTTTCGTTTCTTCCGCGCGCGCGCGCGCGCTTTCCAGGTTAAAAATCCTTGTTATGCAAGCTGTCCGAGTTTCATGGAGTTTCCAATTAAGATGAACAAAGGCTCGGGAGCAGGCCAGCGCGTGCAAATACCTACGGTTATCAAGACAATGAAGGCGCTGAGCAACGTGTCGGAGCGCGACATTCTAAAGTACATGATAATGCACAGAAAGCACGTGAGGCACACCATCAAGACCGAGGTATAAAAGCGGAATTATACACACTTTTGCGCGCCGCATCCTACGCACATGCCCACTCGCATACTATACTTCCCCGAACAGTTGCCGCTGATCCTGAAGCGCTTCATGGAGTTCGGCCTGGTGGAGAAGAGCCCGCTCGGCGGCTACCGGCTCATCGAGCCGACCGACGCCCCCCGGCGACCGGCCTGCTGCGACTGCACCGACTGCACCGGCTGCTGCGGCTACTGCCCCAAGCCCAGGTCGTCCTGCAACAGTCGCACTCGCAGCAAGCAGCGCAAGGACGGCCACATCTGCCGCTGCGTGAGGAAGCGCTTGAGGAAGCTCAGCGCCAAACAGTGAAATTTCTCACTCGCATTGTACCCTTACGCGTACATACGTGTCTGTATAAACGTTTCACGTATACCCTTGCCAGTCAATAAAATCGTCGTCCAGGGATTCGCAGCTTTTATTGGGCCTCGCGTTTGTACATGTAAGCTACTTCCAGTGCGCGATTGTCCGCGCGGCATCGGACATCGTTGACGCGGAGGGGAAACTGGGTCGGGCTCGCGGAACTTATTAAATATTGCGCTGCGCCTGCCATTGTGAGCCAACTCGCCTGGAACAATTGCTTACACTTGCGCACACACACACACACACACACACACGCGCACACAGGCGCGCAGCTCCGGAAACGCGCGTCACACTGCGCTTCGCGCCGGCAGCGTCGCCAAAGTGCCAAGAAAGTTAAAGCGACGGTCGTCGAATCGCGCGACGGGGCAGAGAAAAAGCTGCACCGTCAGCGGGACTCCCATCGCAAGTCGCATTCGCCGAAGCTCCGCAACGAGGAGGAGGCCGCGGTGCATTTGCCAAACTCGCGGCCGTATGAAAATTCAATTCTGCCCGAGAGAGCGCATTGTACAAGCTCTTGTTGTGGGTCAGTAGTTTCGCCGCTGCGGCGGCTGTATCCGCGAGCGACGGAGGAAAAATATAAGTCGAGTGGGCCTATAGTGCTCGGAGCTTGCGTTATAGGGGCTGTCTCTTTCTTTCGCGTCGCCCTTCGGCCCACGGCACTTTTTCCGCGACGACGATCGCGCCACGGCTGCGTCGACGATCCGTGAGTGTAATATGTACCTATGTATGTACGTGTAGGTGCGGATACTCGGGCAAGTGCGCTCGTCGTCTATCGGGCGGAGAAGAAGCTTTGTTGCCGAGCACGTTTTCCAGCTTGGTATATAAATTTTGTGCGCTGGGCTCGGCTCGATCTTGACTTCGATTCTTGCTGGCTCGGCGAATTTCGATGGCCGTTGGCTCGGCTGTCGAACGGAAAGGATAATGTTTTTTTCTTTCGTCTTTCGTTCAAATTTCGCGGCGTTATCTTGTGTAAAGCAATATTGAGGAAATATTCCGAGAAAACAGGATTGTTGATATTGTGAGAAATTGGGAGGAAGTGCGTTGTCGAGTATAATGTGTATAACGTTTGGCAACATTTTTATTCAATTATAGCGTCGTATGATCTTCAACTTACAGAGGATTTCGAGATAGATGTTTAAATGTAAGTTTCAAACATTGCGCTAAATCGTAGATTATTAAGTACGCGAATGAAGGACAGCCAAGCCGTGGCTCATTTTATTTCCATCAGTTTCATTGCGACGTGAAAGTCGCGAATGCTCAATCGCTACCCTCAAATAAACTCTACTGCTAACGGTCTCGGTATCACTCCGCCTCACTCACTTTCTCTCTATCCCTTCATTGCCTTCGTCAAGGAAGCCTATATATATAAAAATCGATTATGCTCGACAGCGGAAAGCAGATGGGAGGAGCTACATCCCTCGGGAGAGAGGCCACCGGCACTACAGGAGCACAGCTCGGTGGCGCACAAGGACTGCCTCTACGTATTCGGCGGAGAGCTCGGCTTTTCCGCGGGAACGGAGACGCCACTCTGGTGCTACTCGGTTAAGGTAAAATCCATTTCACTCGCTTTTTCGCCGTATAATTCTTTAGGCGAGATACTCGCTCGCTCGATCTACTGCGTGGCGGCGAGAGAGAGAGAGAGAGAGAGAGAGAGAGAGAGAGAGAGAGACTGTAATTGAAATTTCCCGCGCTCTCCTCTTTCAGTCGAACTCGTGGAGGAAGATCAGGGGCCAGAAGGGCTGCGCTGTTCCCCGGGGCAGACGAGGCCACACGGCCCTCGTGCACCGCGGACAAATGTTGATTTACGGCGGCTATCAGGATCTGCGCGGCAGCTCCTCCGAGCTCTGGGCTTTTCACTTTGGTATGCGGGGACGAGGCCGCGGGCTTTTCGAGGGAAAGTTGGAAATCTGGAAGGGAAGAAAAAGTATGTCCATTGGTGCGGATGTAGTGCGAGAGCGATCGGATAAAGATATAGCAGTTCACGCCTGGTGTTTGATTTTACGAGGAATTTTGCGAATAGAAAAACTTTCGATGGAGATGAAAATGTACTTTTATTTGCTTGCATGTAGGTCGGTTGTGGGATTTCAATTGCACTTTTATCTTATCGCTTTACTTCTTGTGTAAAAATTGAAAGGGGCAATGGGAAAATTGGATTTATCTTAGCATTTTGGTTCTTGCATAAAAATTGAAATCTCTTCAACAACCGAATAATCGATCTTCAGCGAAGACTGAACTAGAGAATGCAAAGTAAATGCTAATAACAATGATATACAGTACAACAAAAATATACATTTCGATCCTTTTGGAAAATATAATTGAACTTCACTTCCACATTTTGAACTGTCTCTTGACGCTTCAAGCGCCGTTGGGGGGGGAGAATACGAGAAAATTCGAAAAGAAAGCACAAAACTAAGAATCTGCGCAGAAACGGAGTCGTGGCATCTGCTGTCGTCGTGCGACGTCGGTCCCGCGGCTCGTCACAAGCACTCGGCGGTCCTTCACGGCGACGCCATGTACGTCTACGGAGGCATGACGGACCTGCAGGAGCGCAGCGACTGCTGGAGATGGGACGTCAAGGCCGCGTCGTGGTGTATGCTCAAGAGCAAACCAGGACCTGGTCCTCTGCACGGCCACGCCGCCTGTCGACTGCCAAGCTGCATGCTGATCTTCGGCGGCGAGAGCGCCGGCTCCGCCACTAACGAGCTCTGGAGGTTTCATTTCGGTGAGCTTTGTACAGTTTGCTTTTTTTGCTTCTCCAAACGGGTCAAGGTTGACGCGGCGGCGGGCGATTCGGTAAACAGCGACGAGAGACGCAAGAGCTGCAAACGGTGCAATTGAAATTATCGCTGCGGTGACAATGCGTAGAAGCAAATGAAAAGCTGGAAACATGCGTTTCAAGGTTTAACGAAGAATTTTCTTTCTTTTATCTATCTTCGTGATTGTAAGGAGTTGCGAGATTTATAATCTCTTAAAATTTCAGTTAAAGTACGAGAATTTACGAGCCATAAATGGGTCGCGCAGTTTTGAAAGTCTTGAATTCATCCGTTAAACTGTGAGAATGGAGAATGATTTCTCATAAAGCGTATAACGCAAAGTTTTGCGTAAGTCTAGCACAATCAGAGCTCGACTTGGAAGCAAAAGCTAAGTTTGTGCCTGGTTGAGTTAAAGAAAAGGCCTTTCTTGTATATAGAATGAGCATTATATCGGTACATGAAAATTCAATGAAATATCAATTAAATTATTTTAAATATCTTGTTTATGTGAAAATGAAGTAAGACCGATGAAATTGAATAGCTAAAATCGTTGAAGAAACGAAAGTGAGAGTCAACTGCAATGAATAACTAAAATTACTTTATTTATTGCAACGTTTCAAAATATTTTATAACTTATAATTGTTGGCTTGATGAGGCCCAAAGCCGCATGGACGAAACGTTGCAATAATTTTTTTTAATTATACTACAAGGGTTGACTCTCACTTTTGTTTATTCACCTAATTATTCACAGGAATATGGAAAGTTCTTTTTGGATTTCCTTGGATAAAGGGTTGGCTTGTATCTCAGGTTGAATAATAACAACACAAGTATAGTTTCTTGATATATATAGTTTATTTTTGAATACACACTAAACTGAACTGGGCCTGTCAAAAGCGCTCGAACGCTCGCAGTAGGGCGTTCGATCCCTTCGCAACATAGATCGACACTAGACGGCCACACTATAATACTAATACAAATCGATAAAGCTTATTTCTCTACAGTTCTATACGTAAAAAATCGTACAGTTAGAATATTCTACATTTCATGTTGCATATATAGACAAGCTTCGAGACTGTCGTTACGACTTTCCAGACTGCTGCGTGTACAAACTTTGAACTCACTATAAGTATATGATAGCTGCGCCTTTAAAACAATTTTTTCCCCGACTATAGTATATATACCGATAAATCTCGACTGAAAATAGTTCCCTCTCACGGCTCTATCGATAAAACGATAAGCTGAGAGCTCTCGATGCCCGCTTGCAATCGAAAGTAAAAAAAAGGAAGTAAATAAATCTCTCGACGCCAGGAACGGAAACGTGGGAGAGACTGAGCGTGACGGGGCCGAAGCCACAGCCGCGAGCCGAGAGCGTCGCCCTGGCGGTGTCGGAACTTCTGATCCGCGGCAACGGCGTCGACAACAATCCCGGCGGCGGTCCCGCCAGTTGCCTACGGCCACGACTGCGAAACAATCAGCGCGGTAACAAGTGTCTCAGCTACGGCCGCGTCTCGCCCTGCGATCCGGCGCCGACGAGGCCCAGCTTCCTCCGCGAGATCTCCAAGCTGTCGCAGATCAATCTGTCCAGACTGAGCCATCCGAACAAGTGCAGCTACTCCGTTCTCAGTGCTCAAGACGACAACGAGCAAGAGAGTCCGCAGGAGGTGAGCGACTACGTTTTTTTTCGAATTTCTTAGATTTGAGGAGACTTCCAGATGGTCATGTATACTTTTTACGAGCTGCTTTGATGATCGACTTTCCAAAATATTCGATTTGGTGGATCACTTTCTTTTGTCTTTGTCGACAATCGACTGAATTTAAGTATAAGAACTTAAGTATCTCTTTTCGAGATTCAGTTGACTGTTGATGATTTACGTGGGATTTTTACATGTAAATTGTTGTTTTCATGTGATTTTAATCGAGCTAATTGAATGACCATCTTAGATTTTAAGCAAATTTTTAGGAATTTGGAAATGTTTTACTGCGTGCTTGCGGTGCTTTTTGCGAGGAATCACCGAAGAAAATGTAATTACCAAATTTTAAATAGCCATCAGAGAAAAGAGTTATTATAAATGATATAGTAATTCACGGAAAAGTTCTAAACTATATATTAATTCATGTTGTTATATAGTCAGTAAATTTATTCACACAATTACAGTATCATAACCAGACAATTTCGATTGGTATATGTTTTTCGTAGATATATGTACTGCAAAATAATAATAGACCTATAATTATACAACGTGTATGGCAACTATAACATCATTATTTCTTACATAACATTCAGATTCTTATTATAGCCGCAACAATTTAGTTATCATATCGCACTTAGAGAATTACGGCTGAAAATATTATTAATTTCTCAATATGACTTTCAATGTTGAATTACCGTCCTAATCGTTCCCGCAAAAACTATCGTGCACAAGACTTAACAAAAAAGAAAAAGAAAAAACCAATTGGCAAATTAGACTAGCCGTGAGAGCTGACGCTGGCGGAGTTTGCGCTCAGGCAAACTCGTACTATCCTTTCCAGCAGGTGGACGTGGAGGTAGTCGAGCCGGCGACGGGTATGGTCAAGTCCCGGAGCGCCAATACGCTGGCACGGCGCCGACAGCGGATGTGCGATCCTCAGCGCGCCAGTATGATCGAGCCCCTGCTCCACAGCGGCATGACGAGGGAGCCGGTCTCGGTGCCGAATTTTCGCGCCCTCACGCTGCCGACGCCGGTTCTCACGCCCGTCGAAGCCGCCCGACTGGTCTTCGTCGATCCCGACGAGGACACCGACGACGAGGAGCTGCAGCAGAGGCGCAAGGAACCGCCCACCAGTCAGCTCATCGAGCTGCCCGAGGAGGAGAAACGGTGAGCTTCTTGGATTCTTAGCTCTTCCGCTTTGCAGGATGTACTCTTTTTGCTTGTTTTTTCAACGTAGTATATACATGAAAGAAATATGGAATATCTATGTGACCTTCCATCAATTCTAGCATTACACGATTAGAAATATTACTGACAAATAGATAAAATAAACAGCAAATATAGTTTTCTTCACACTGCGCCGAAAGTACCACTTTCGCTCCCAGGCGCCAGGAGCGCAATTGGTAATTTCGGCGCTAGTGTGAAGAAAAATAGTATACGCACCACGGGAGTAAATTCGGACAGCCCATATCTCGCGTTTGTCACCCTCGCCTTCGGCTCGGGTGTCAATATACCCGAGATATGGACTCTCCAAGTTTTTTCCTCCCTAGGCACGTAATATACTATTTTACACGATTGTTCTCTTCACAATCATCGAACTATCTTTTTCCATTTCAACTTACCTTGCAATACATTTTTCGAAGAGACCAACAGCCGTATTTTATTTTCTAAAATTTCGTGCAAAAAGACGTACATCCGAAAAATGACCAGCCAGTTTTGCTCCGATCGATCGATCGAGCATTATCGCACCTTTAAATAGAAGCCCTTTCGACTATGTCCACAGTGACTTTGCGTCTCTGCATCAAGCCTGTCAACCGTCTCGCGGCGAGAGCTACAGCTCGCATCTGTACGAGGCCGTGCAGACGCCCAAGACGCCGTGCACGAAATTGCCGAATTCGGCATCGGTGAGATTTGCGGATCTCGAGGAAGGCGAGGAATCTACGTCCGACTATGCGAGTATTGGGGCTCGCAGTCCCGGTGACCCTTTGGCCGATGACGATTGGCCGCGTCGGGGAAAGAACTTTAGAGGATCGTCCACTGCGTCGCAGGTATGATAAATTACACTTTTTCACCACACCACGCGTAAAGTGCGTACTGTGGCTCCGTCTAGAGGGCATTACAGTAGGCCGAGTACGCGCTAGGCAAAACTTTACGGCGAGCCGCGAGGTTATTGTTTTTGAATTTGTTTTTTTCAAGCGCAGGGTTATGTCCATACATTTTATTCATGAAATAACGATTACCCATATCAATACATTAAAAAAACAACGTTTTAAACTAAATAGCAAGTAATAATTATTCATTTACAAACACTTAAGTATATAATTGAAATAGTAATAATTGTTAAAATTTTTTTAAAATATGTTTAATCCTAGATTCTTAAAAAGTATAACCTCTTTAAAAAAAATTACAAATTAAAAAATTTGATATTAAATTTTGCAGTAGAAGCAGTAAACATTCATTAGAATAAGCAAGATGCAGTTTTCAGAAGATTCGTCTGATGATGAATCATTCGATGCAGATATTCTTATACGTAATTTTGAAGAAGAATCAGATCTACTTATTAGTGATTTGTTGCCCCCCAAATCTAAGCAACTATATTTAAAAACTATTATTTATGTATATCTAGAAAGTTTAAAATTAAAATAAAATGCCATTCATTTATTATTTTATCTATATAATATGTTTATCTGTAAAAATAGTAAAAGTTTAGTATACTAATACGATGGAGTATTGAGGGAATGTTATTCGCTTATGTATGCTTCGCTCGGGCCGCAAATGCCGGCGCGCTGAAAACTCTTGTTCTGCTTTTTTATTCGTAAACAAAGGCTCTTCTCTGTGTAACCAAATAATATTTTTCGGCGCGCGCTGGCAAGCAGCCCTCGCTTCCCTCGGGCCGCAAATACCGCGGCGCCGAAAACCATACAATTCGCTTCAAATAAACACTGAAGTCAGCGTCAATTGTTCAACTCTCGGCTGCGGGCTTCGTTTTGAATCAAACAAAAATTTATAAATTTTGTAGGTAGTATTGCTTTATAGTGAACGCACTTTCCGCCTGATATGGTGAAAAGTAGTATATGCACCTTTGGAGTAGAGCGAGCAAACAGGTACTGCGTGAATGCCGCAACTTCACGCAGTGCCTACTTTGCTCGCTTTACTCCCTTGGTGCATAATGTACTATTTTATTGAATCGACAAATAATCGCTGATTGATTTAACTTAAACTTAAAAGCAAACAAAATATTCAACATATTGTTAATTCATGAGGTTTCATTAGAGATTTTATTGAATACATAACGTAAAGTATTACTTTTAAACAATCAGACTTCTTGACAGTTTAAGTATACTTTTATAAATGACGACTTTGGCATGATCGTTTTGGAGCGTGAAAATGAATTGTCATCGAAGAGAATCTAAGTCGAGACGTTCTATCCGCAGAGCCTTCGCGAGGGTCAATTCGGCTTCTGCAATCCGAACTACCTTGGCCTGGAGAGCGGCGCGACCCCGACGACGCCCCACACGAACAGCAGCAGCGCCTGCGACAGCGGCCTCGCGGACAACGGGACGACGACGACGTCGTCGAGCTCGCGCTACGCCAAGATGCTCAACAGTCCACCGGACAGCGTGCTGGAGGACGAGCCCGGGCGCTCGGCCTCCCAGACCTTCGCCGAGCTCCTCGAGCTCCAGGAGATGAGGCCGCGCGCCCCGCCCAAGAGCCTGCCGCTGCTGGGCTCGCCCTCGCGCCGCGCCGTCAGCGCGTCCCGGGCCGAGCGGCAGCGCGCCAAGTTGGCCGCCTCGGAGAGCACCGAGCGCCCGACTCCCGGCCCGGCGCCGCTCTACGTGTTCCTCGTCGGCGGCAAGGAGAAGGGACAGGTCACCGTCTTCGCGAGGCCCGTCTCCCTCTGGAAGCTCCAGCTCGCTCCACATATCTTCTAAGTCCGCTCTTCCTGCCGACTGTCTGCACTATTTTACTTGAGAGAGAGAGAGAGAGAGAGAGAGAGAGAGAGAGAGAGAGAGAGAGAGGATGTTTGAATAGAATCAAAATGCCCATGTTTCGGCTCGAATCGTTGTTATTATCACCGACATGATTTAAGAGGCTCTAAAAGTTAATTAATTATTCGAAATTTCACGACTTTTTAACTATAATAGTAACAATGCGTTTGATTTCTCTTGTGCAATAATTAATCAGTTTGTCAAATTTAAAGTTTACAATGCTGCATTAAAATTTGTGATTCCGCTACCATAATAGAATCTCGAAACTTCAAAAAACAGTGTATTTCTGTTGCGCATTTAGGCGCGAAATTTAAATGTTCACTTAACTTTGGGAGCCCGTTAACGATATTGCACACAGAGCGTCCGCGTGTGGGCATGCACGAGATTTCGCAGTCGAATCGCGTGATAAGAGGCATTCGCAAGCTGTTGTACAGCGTGGCGATTATCGACAACTCATACCAATCATCGTAATCATCGTTCGCGGCCATTGCAAACAAAAAATAAAGACAGTACAAAAGCATCATGATCCACAAAAAATGAAAGCACCCGTAATTTTAGACGATTTTTCAGTAGTAAAGGCAAGCGCGAGGTCCGGCGCGCATTCGACTGCGATCGTCTCCAGACGCGCCGATCGTTTTCGTCCATATATATACTTTTAAGTATGCAATATCGACTGCGAAATCGATTAGTCCGATTCGAAACGTCCTGCCGATGCGGCCCTCGCTAAATGCACATAGGAGTTCAAATGCAAAGAACAAAACCGAAAAAATACTTCCTCGATATTCCTGTGTCACGCAAATATAAATATATAGTCCAGGGATTAGGGCGTCTATAAGTGTATATGTACGTGTTATACTCGTGGAAAAAAAAAAACAAGTAATCAACTTACCTGTGTAAGCAAAGTAGTCTTGTATACTTTTGTCGGCGCGAGCGACACTGGTTGTGGAACCTGTATAATCTCGCCAATGTGAATCTCGACACACGCGTCGAATTGAGTATTATACGGTATATAGTACGTAAGCAGTGCCAAAGAAGAAGTTTCGAAGGGGTTCGCGGGTCGGTTCGGGCGAGACACGCTGCTCGATTATCATCATCCGGTTTATCTTTCGTACACAACTTACACACATATGAGATGAGCAGCGTATCGCCAATTCGTCCTGTACTCCCGCGCGACACTCGTTTTGTCGATGTTCGTGTGTTCGATTAGCTAACTGAATTTAATTTTCGAATGTAACATATAGGCCGAAAGTCGCGGTGCAACCGGGACGAAACGGGAAAAAAAGTAAACTCATCGTTGCAGTAGAGCTTTATCTATAATTTAGGGGCTCGATGAGGTATCAATTAAAAATGAAAAAAATGGGAAAGGCTGAAGATAGAGAGAGAGAGAGAGATATATATATACATATATATTATAAGGTAGAGGTGATAAATAAGGTATACAAAAATATGAAAATATGCATTACACAGAAGATAGCCATCCTTCGAAACTAGAAGATAAACGATGTGTAAAGCCATGTGTTCGTGTGAGATATTATACATATGTAAAGGAAGTGCGACGAGTGCAAGCGCAATCGATTGTGTGTCCAAGGGGAAATGAGAGATTGGTATTTTAGTAAAAAAATAACGACGAGAAAAGCGGAATGTAAAGAATTGAAAATGAATCTAACGTATTGTTGTTAAGTACGCAAATGTGCAGCCAAATTCGAGGATTTCAATACGTAATACAGGTATACACGGGCATGCTGCGCCCGACGCCTCACGACTTTTCTACTGAATTGCTCTTTTCGATTGGTCTCGGATGAAAAATTCGAAAAAAAATCACTACGGTCTACGCAGAGTTTCGGTTTCATCTCTCGCGCGCCTTCTATAAAAATAAATAAACAAACGAAATTGTAATCTTCTTGGAAAAAAATTGTTCTCCCAACGACGATTTTCCGTTGGGGCGCGCGAGAGGCCACACGAGAGTATTTTTTTAAGGCCCTATATACAAAGAAGACTGTCAAAAACGCTTTTGTTCGCCATAGACGTCTCTCTGCACTTATTCAGCGAATCGACGCGGTATCTATGTGCAAATGTACATAGAGCGCTACGTCAAGAATAATTTTTTGATATTAGCTAGAGCAAAGGCTTTAATTTTTTTTTCCGTTTACAATGTGAAGCGTAGACAAGAGCGAGATGAATGATAAATATAGACTTGGCGGATAGCGATAACGACTAGAATGATTCAGTAGTTAGTAACGTATAAACTTGTGTTTGTCGCGATTTTATCGAAATACGACTACTCGTGCGTCAGTGTTACTCAAACTATCCGTTAGATTATAAAAGTACATTGGAACGAAAATACAGTAGCGAGATCTGCCGCTATATTTAATGTGAGGTATAAATGTAAGTGTACACTAATTAGTGAAAATATTTTCATGTTCTTCATCACTCTGCGTTCGTTTTAGTCCTCCTGTATACGCGATAAGCGCGCTGTACCGGATATTTATTATTACTCAGTTCCAGTCCTTTATATTGAGCAACTAAGGTTTTTCATGAATTTATTCGATCGAGGATAGCGCTAGAATCCTATACCGAATTATAACGATGCGTACACTCCCTCCTTTATGATTTTTCCCAAGTTCAATTCGCGACGAGAACAGTGTCGTCTCTCTTCGTTGTCGACTCACCGTCTTCTTTCCGGAATGCAATTCTCGTCGATCGGTGCATCAGCCGTAGATAACGCAAAGAGTATAGTTAGGGAAATGTGCAATATCAGCAGAAACGACTACGTTATACATAGGAAGCCTAGAGAGTATTGTATCACAGTTACGTAAAATGCATGCATGTCCGTTCTGTGAGTGTGTGTGTAAATATACTTGTGCAGTGTGCTGCAAGCATAGCTGCGCCGCACGCAATATACAGCAAGGCTTAAGGGTGCTGTATACCCTAAAAGCGACCTCTCGTATTATCAAAAATAAAACTATAGTCTCGCTTTTGCAAAAATCCAAACGAAACTATTTTTAAAATATACCTAGACGATCACTACACGTGGGGAAACTTTGATTTGTTATCATGAGGACGGCAATGACGGGAAATTTATCAAAATGGGCAAAAGTGTAGACTAGAGGTCGCCACTAGGGCACATAACACTCTTATTAACCGCCGAGCGAGGAAAAAAGGATGAAAAAGGAAAAAAAACGATCGTTTACGTTTTTAAGTAAATTAGCGCGACGCGCTCTTGCAGCGAACCGCGCGGCAATTCCGTCTGTACGATATACGCAAGCGTCGTGCGTTGCGCTGTGACGAAACGAAAACGAATTGACGAAGCGATGAAAGCGACGAAAGATATAATCTTTTCTATTTCCGAGCAACTATATTTGCATTTTGTCGTTCGCCACACCCAACGCCAGCATTTTACGACTATACAACGTTCTCCATTGCCTGTACAGTTGAAACGAGAACGAGAGAAAATCAGCAAATCCGTCAATATATATGTATTATAGAATATAACGCGAGTGTGTTACACGAGCAAGGCATTTAACTTACACAATGTGTTTCGAATCTAGCGCTTTTCTTAGGTAATTTCATTAAACGATAAAGTTAGGTATTCCCTCTGCGTCGAGGAACTATGTATTTCGTTCGATCGGATCATATATATACGGTGTATACGTGAAAACGTTGATTTGATATTTTTTTTGTTATTCGGTTGGGGAAAAAAAAATCTCCTGCATTGGAAGCTCGATCGAGGCCACGAAGAAAAACGCTTAGCTCGAAATGAAAATAGTAAATGAAAAAAAAAAATATGATTTCAGTTTCCTTTTTCCGAGGCAAAATCGGAGGGTATTGTAAATACAACGATTGCCAATATGTGAATGGGAGCAAGTTCAAAGCAATTACTCTAAAATTTTTCATTGTTCTCAGCGTCATTGTATTTATTTCAAAAAAAAGAGAAAAACAAAAAAAAGTGATAATCTCGGTATACTTTATATACGTTGCGCAGAAAAATCTGATACCTTTTTTCATTTACTATTGTACGTTAATCGTTAGGTTTATCATGCCGTGGTAGGTCATAGCGGTTAAGTTTTGTTATACAATTTAAGTGAAATCGCAAATTACTTTTCTTATTGTTACTGTTTATTTCTTTATAAGCAATTTTCAGTTATTAAATAATTCTAAGTTATTATTAAGATTTATACATCTATTTATGTGGTCTGTTATTAACAAGTAAATAAACTAGCTGAATACAGAACAATGCGTGGACTTCCGATAATATGATAATTGTTTCTCTTTAAACTCCTGATCTCCTTGTCCTTTTTAGTATATACTTTGAAAAATAATCAAAATACCATATAGAAATTCTAAATTTGATTTTCTGTTAAAATTTTAATTGTTTTATAAAAGAAATCAATCGAGTATTTTCCATAACATAATCTCAATAATACTCACCTGTGGTTTCGCAGGATTTTTATTTACCATCAGAAACTAAAATCAAAATCTTTGTTCTACCTTCTACATTTATACAACATGCTTCGTTGGGTTTGAAGCCTGTACAGCTAGATGTCACTGCAAGCTAAAAACTGTCCTATGATCGGGAAACATGCCGACGCAATAAATGGATTTGGTGAAACAATAAACATTAAAATTTAAACAAAATCTAGATGGTTTCAGATCAGACTAAGAGTAAAAACATGAATGAAATAATGCACAATTCGTATATTTAATAATAAAATACGATTGCATTGTAGTGTAGTAGAGGCAAAGACAGAATAACAAATGCAAAATGCATAAAACGTGAACTTATACCGTAACCACAAAGTTGAAATCGTACGATGGATTGTAGGTATGTAGACTGCAAGGCCAATAAACAATAAATTATGCATACATTTAGCCAGTGCATTTCGCAGATGAGAAGATGCCTTTTTGCTCACAACGCAACACATAGCGCGGCATCATCACGACTCACTGCGCAATTGAACGATTGGACTTGAAGCGAATCTGATGCTATTCACATTATATTGAACGAGATGACGAGGTTTGGGCGGCGCTTTTTTTTCTCGTCCACGCACGTTCAATGAGCTTTACACGACAAGCATCCAGTCGTTAAAAGCTTAAACACGTGTGTTGCAATAACATAACGCGGGTCGGTTAAGTGATAAAGCTCGTAATAAAGTCAAAAGTCTCTCCGCACGATCGTTTCATCGCTCACGCAAGCGCCGTAAATCAAGCGACGAATGAACAGTTCTACGCGATGATGCTCTGCTAAATTGTGTGTATATAACACTGTATACAAGCGGACAATAAAAAGATGTATATTAGTATACTAAATTTATTGGATAATTGGGTTATACTATGTATGCTCAATGGTTCTTATCTTTTTTTTACCTACCCGCTGCGCGCGTAGGTGCAAAGCTTATTTACGGAATTATGAATAATATATGGCATTGTTTTGTAATGTTTGTTTCTACAGGCGTAGTACAGTGAAAAATAAAAAGTTTATTTTTAATTTTTTTTTTGCAAGAACTCAAATCCGCGCGTTCTGTAGTCAACGGAGTACAATAATTTTTATAGTAGGTCATTTGTGTTTTATTGGACGAGTATTTTTTGTGCAAGAATAAAATATCTTTTGTGCTAGAAAATAAAGTATTTTATAAGTATAATAAAGAGTTACGTTCCGGCGTACTTGATTATATACTTAAAAAGTTAATTATAAATATTTTAAACATTGACGTAGAGGCCTGATTGAATACTGCGTAATATCAGTGATACTGATTTAGTGAAATTCGAAAAGCGTCAGTTATTCTCATCATGCTGCAATATATACGTGTATATGTAGACTCACTCTCGCTTAGAAATTAACGTGGTACGTGGATATACGCAATTCTCACGTAATAGGAACACGTAGATTCAACATGTGCTTCACCTACCGAATAACAGTATAATATACATGTATGCACTGTACTGTTATTCATGCATTGTTTAAATGCGCCATATCAGTCTCCTTTACGCTATCCTTAAATTGAAATAATTAACCGTGCATCAGTTTCCATTGCTCTACACTCCGAAATAGCTATTGGAAGATAGGTTTTTCTTAAATTCCCGTCGGTATATCTGTTGTTTCAATAAAAATCAAGCCAAAAGTGCAGCGCGCACCTGCAATCGATTTATGAAAATTTAATTTTCAAACGACGAGCGCGCATGTAATTCCACTCTGACGAAGATACAAGTTTAAACGAGGAAAAGTTAGCGGTAATTGGCGTAGATTACAAACTAAGAGCATCGGACCCAACTAAATTTCAACAATAACTTGCTTGGTCGACAAACGGCGCCGAGGCCATTGAATTTATTCATTACACCGTGTGTAATAAAGTGGCCGAACAGTCAGCGCGCGCAGATATACATACTCTCTGCAACTGTGCAACTCTCGCCAGTCAAAATTTTAAACTTGTTTGCATTAATTAATACTGCATGCGCGCGTCTCGTGGCATTCAGGCTTTCAACATTAATTTGCCTCCATATACAGAGAAAAGACGTTTGCACCGCAGCCCGACGAGCAGTTAACGATAATCATTCCCACTAATTGGTCGCATTATCCGAGTCAGGCACTCGCACAACTATCTTCGGATTACGCGAAAGTCATATATATATATACGACGGAAAAATCAGTTGAAGCAGGCGCTCGTACCTTTCGATCCCGTGACTCGCGCGCGCGCGCGCGCGTATACAAATCGGAGCCGGCGACCGACGGCACGAGACAGGTGTGACGCGCGCGTGCTTTAAGAAATCGGCGCCGCTCGATTTTAACGATGCTAATCGGCCCGTCGCGGTCGCGCGTCTGTTTTTCACCAGGATTAGCACCAGGTGTATAACCCAGCGCTCGCCTCCGCAGCCGTGCAACGCTCGCTCGCTCCTCATTCTTTTTCTTTCTTTTTTTTTCACTCGCGCTTCTCTCGACTCGATATCCAGCGCAGTTTCCCGCGGCGCGCATGTATACGCGCACTATCTGTCGGCGCTCGCGATGTTTGCTCTGGCGCGTTTCGAGCCGCGCAATAATACCCGGGCGCGGGTTTTCAGTTACTCGTCGAGCAGCCGCTATCGCACGGCTGATTTTCCGGAGCCCGTGAAAATGATCGCCGAAGCGACGAGGCCCTGCTACCTCACGCTCCTGCTCGTCGTGTGAGTTTCCAATTGGTCTGCTCTCTCTCTCTCTCTCTCTCTCTCTCTCTCTCTCTCTGTGCGTGACACCTGCTTTATTATACCCGATCGCGTTTTCTGATCGCGCTGTCTCATCATTCCACCCGATTGATGCGTGCTGCAGCGAGTGATTCCGTATAACGAGCGGACTGGAGTGCGATCGAGTTTATTTGTTTTAAGGAGATTTTCGCGTGCATGGGAAAATCTATGAAATTAATTTTTTTTTTTTTTGAGGGGTTATGAAATTTACGAAAAGAAGAAACGTGCTTTTCTTTTGTTCTACAGAAGCTACTGATTGCGAAAATTTAACTTCTTCCAAAATCGGAGAGGCGGGATCGAATTTTTATACTATAAGAATTTCATTGTATTTATTTTTGAAATAAAAATTATATATATATACGTAGTACGTTATGACAACGTATGTGCAGGTTTAATTTTGATTTAGGGTATGTTTCGTAGTCGATCTGGTCATGCTAAATATTTTTAGAACTGAAAAACCAGGTCTTGCTGATGAATAGTGCAAAGAGTATTTCGCATCGTTAAAGCGTGTGTGTAATTTTAAAACTGCATGTATGTATATAGACATACATATATATATATCTAGGCAATTTTTGGAATTTCAATAAACCTCACATTTATAGATACCCAAATAATTGATGCTGCATATACGATCCGCTTGAGACTCGGTTATTGATTGAAGATGTAAATAAGGGATTCTCCGCTCGCGGTTCGAATTTATATTTATATACTCGAGTTTCATACGTACATTGAATTGGCTATTTTATCGTGCAACATACTTTCATCGTAAAATTGTGGCTTTATTCCAAGATTCGCTTCAGGAAAAACACACGGCACCGATGCTGCCTTTTATCTTAATAGAACGAATGCATATACTATATTCTTCATAGTATATTGTCTTGAACATCCTGATTGAGTTAGCCTTGAATGAAAAACTATAGTGATCAGTTCAATTATGACATCATGTGCGAATTTAGTGTACGTCACTGATATATAGTGTCGAGTGAATTAATTTAAAGAAAATTCTGTATTGAAATACGCACTTGAGTAATTAAAATTTTATTCTTGAGTACCTATCGTCTAAATCCTGCACATCATTGATGTAGACAGCGTGAAAGAGTTAGAAAATATTTGTCGAAATTTTTTACACATGTGGATTTAATTAAATGAAACAACGTAAAAGCACGCTTTAGTTTCACTTCATTTCATCTTATCAATATTTGTCATAATATTATATTCAAATGTTATATCTATGTTCAAATATTTGGGTATTTGATCTAATAGAAATTTTTTAATGCGCAGATAAGCTATAATAAAAAAAATTCCGCAACGAGGAAAAATGAAATCTCCCTCTCGTCAAAAGTCGTTTTGTCAAGTGTCAATACAAACAGCTGCGTGCTTCTCACGATGTTTTAATTGCGGATCATCCGGTTGACATCATTTTACCTCAGGCAAACCGTATAGCTGTGATTCGCGTTTTAAAGACATCAGTTGCTTGTTCGTCTCTTCGCGATTTCGCTATTAAACCTTTCGATGCGCATATGCAAAATTCACACATATGATGCACGAGGCAGTTAACAGCACGATAAGATAACATTCGTTTATTTTGGGATCCTCTAGTGACGTGTGAGAAGCGTTACCTTGGCGAAACGTTATACATATCGATTGTCAGATGTTAATCAAAGCAATAATTTTAGCTACGAGAAGAAAACTCGACGAAACGTTAAGAATCTTTTTACCAATTTTTAGAGACATAAAGTAGATAAAAAACCTTTATTTCATTTTTTTAAACCTAAATATTAGAAATAAAATGCTACTTTTAAAAAGTCACTGCAAGTTTACATTATTATAAGTTATTAAATTTTGAAACTGTCTACAATGATAAATTATTACATAATGAAGAGTATTCAGACCCCTTTACAGATACGATTAATTGATAAATTAAGTAATTTCAAAGCTAGTATCGTCAAACAAACATTTATAACATTTTCAAAGATAAATGCATTACAATTTACTTCACGAAAATTTGTATTTTGTTCGAAAATACTTTTTTATTCAACGACCATTCGTTAACCAAAAAAAAGAACTGCTTAATTTTCTGCTTACAGGAAAAATCGCGTTTATTTAAGCATTACTCGAAACATTTATAACGTTTCGCGAATAACGACGAGAATAGCCCGCCGTAATAAAATAATGAAAAAATATAGCTCTAATCATATTTCTGCACGCGACGTAATAAGTTACCCGAAAGCGCGAATATAAATCCATTAAGCGAATTTCACTCGTCCTATGCTTCATTAAGGTTAAGATGAAATTAAAAATATCTATTTTTGCCGAGGCGCGCGCGCGCATGTATACCGCGGGGTCGCGCGACAATCGAAATTAGAGCTTTCAATAATAGCTAGCCTGGCCGCAATAAAAATATCTCTGACGACAATTCGTCGTCGGGAATTTGATCGATTGTCGACTTTTCAGATTGCTGTCGAGAAGCAGCAGCAGCAGCAGCAACTTGTCGGCTACGCCCTACAAACAGAACTGCAGCCTCTTGACGAATGCTCGGGAGGCTGGGGATGAAAAGGACACACGAGAGATGCACTGCGCAGCGGGTCCGCCCTTACTTTCGAACGCCGAAAGGTGAAACGCATGCTTTACGAACTGTCATTTTGTATACACGTGTGCGTGTGTGAATCGGGGTCAAATTAATTTTCGGCCTTTCACGAGACATTCTCGCTGTACGTCGTGTGTCGTTCTTTCAAAATTTTCGAAGGAATTTCATTTATATCGGCAATAGATTTGGGTTTCGATTCGGCTTTTATTAGTTATCTATGAGTATTGTATTTTTAGAAAATTTATTTATTTACGATGCTGTATTTGTACTGCAGTTGGGAGACTGTGACTGTCTTGAAAATTCGTTATTGGCAATCGGACACTTTAGACGCCAGTGCGATCCTACTGCAGCTTCCGTACTTACAACGCTTCACAATCAGCAATGGAAGTCTCACTGCAATAATCACACCTTTTCCATTAACCGCCCAATTTCTCGAGGTAATCCTATAATAATAGATTTTTTTTTTAATTTTGGTTCTTTTACTTTAATTCGTACAGTTTCGTGCATGTTCAGTCAATATAAAAGCTATTCAACTTCACAGTTATGCAAAAATTTTTCGTCTGTATACCATTAAATTAGTTAATTTTTAATGTTCTATTGAAAGTTTACACCAGTCTCATGGCATCGCATAATAGATGTCGTATTAACTTATTTAATACAATTTCCATTGAATAAATTAATGCGATTTCGATTAGCATCCAGTTGTATGAATCGTAAATTGAAATATTAGCGCGAAAAAACTCGTTACACAAAGAAGCTTACTTGTAAGGTAATTAGGGTATATCGCATTAGGTTAACTTGCTAGTTACACAGCGCATTGCGCGCTGCAACGCAAATTGATACTGACGCTCTGCCAAAATCTGGACGCAGGCGGTGGAAATCACCGGAACGAGTCTGCACACATTACCGAGGCGGGCATTCGCCGATCTGCCGACTCTGCGCCGGCTTGATTTACGAAACAATGCTCTCGTCCACATCGATCCGTGGGACTTGATTGGCATTCCAATGCTGCAAGATGTCTATTTGGCAGGTACGAAAATATTCTCTGTGCAAACGCGCGCTCGATACGCTTAAGCACGCGCATATATATGTAGAGCAATATTCTGCATTCGAGATTAATTATGAGTGATTATATTGTTGAAGATGCTTTTATCGCTCGACGGTGTGAATGAGTATAAAATTAATTAATACATCCCTTCGAAGCAGTGAGTTTATTTAGCAGCCAACGATTCGAGCTGATACAGCTCCTCTACAGGGCTAACAAGTCAAATACAATAAAAATCAATAGAAATGTAATTTTCAACAATTACAAAATTAAAAACGCAACAATAAATACCTTAAAAACTATTTTAAATTTAAAACATCTCTAAACGAAGATGGCCGAAATCCCAAAAAGACTAGCGCCAACAGGCAGGTTGAGTAATTATATTGCTTGCAACAAAGAGCGTTGATTGAAATTGCAATAAATTTACGAGACGCAGTTGCGCCTTCCGCTGTATACATTATACAGTCGTATTACGTTAATCTTTCTTATTGAGCTGCATTATTGTGAGATAAATTTAAAATTTTGAAAAGTATAATAAAAATTGACGAATGAAAACTAAGTTATAATTTATTGAAATTTCAATTAATTTTCATTTTATTTAAGTCCTCCTCGGTAAATTGCACGAAATAAAACAAAAATGTTTAATCAACATCCTTTATTATAATTAAACTAATATTGATGTAATAAAAGCAACGTAATCTTGCGTACGCTGAAAGGAAACTGACTCCCGATTTATTGGAATGTCATTAAATTTTACATTTTATTATATTTTCCCTCTGCCATGTACTGCCACGAAGTATAAAAGTGTTTAATTGGTTTCCCTTTATAATCAAATTAAAATTGGTGAAATACTATCATCTCGTCCTCCTCGCAATAAATAGCGAAATAAAAGGTCAGTCTCACAGGCATACACACGATCCTCAGAATCACGAAGTTGAAAGGTTCAAATGCCTGTGAGCGATTTAATTTAAAACGCAAAATATGCAGCACAAAAGCTCTGATAAATAATAAATTAATAAAAAAAAATAATAATAATAATAACGTTTCCCTATGCACATGTTCGGGGCTGGTTTGCAACTGAACAAAGGTAACCAATGGAGCTGTGACGACGAGAGTTCGTCCTGGTTTGCGAACGCGACGTTCGGCTCGTTAGTTCAACGTATCGCGGACAGGGAGGAATTGCGTTGCTACTCGCCACACAAAGGTCGACCCCTCCTTCCCGTTATGGAAGTTATACAGGTATTGCTCGCTTTGTTTCTTTTTATATTTGTAGAAATCGTATTTGCTGACTTTCCATGTTCAGTCGTATCGGCGTTTTTCGTGTTAAGTAGGTAATGCCGCGGAATAGTCAGACATCGGGTTGGGAAAATGTGAATGAATTTTATATTCACGCATACGGTAAACAGAGGAAATGGTATACATTGTACACAAAAATACTTTACATCGCAATACTTCACAATGCTCTACACTATGCTTTCAGCTATTGTATTTGGAGCAAAGTTTTTCTGTGTACAGTATATTTCATTGAATAACATTTATTTGAGTAGTGCCGAGTAAAGAACTTTGTGTGTAAAATATTGCAGCGCAGAAAAAAAATTTGAGTTGAATAAGAAAAAATTCGTGAAGTATTTGGGATGTTGATTCAAAAGACGATTAAAAATTCAAATTGCGCGCCACTGCGCAGCAAATGAAAAAGATTTCTCTTTGAAAAAGCACAAACAAGTATACAAGTTTATTGCCTATATATGAAATTATATATCATTTTACAAACTTTGGAGCTTACGCATAAGCATCTCGTGGAATAATATTTGAATAATTTCTCAAATTCATGTAATTCAAATGCTGTTCGTCGGAACGTGCAGTATACTTACCTATATGTATGAGTTCTAAACTTAAAAATGGTAAACATTAATATAACGAGGAGCAATAAAGTAATGGTGTTTCGTAATTGTGTTTTTATTATTTGTTACTTAACTTTTTTTTATATTCTATACAATAAAATTAATACTTAGATATTCTTCCGAAGTGTGTTTTCATTTAGTTCAAGTAAACGAATTGTTGAACATCGATAAAGTGACATAGGGAGGCCTTAATTAGAGATTATTAAACAACTATTTCTTTCAATATATAACTCAAAGAAAATATTGTCTCGAATCCAAAAAGGATTTTCCAAAAAGCACTAAATAAAAAGATAATAATGATTGATTTACTTACATAAAAATGATTGTTTAGGTCGTATAATTAAAGTGAATGTTATTCTACTGCCATTCAAATTAGTTTAAACAAAATTTGAAATAGTTTGAAACTTTTTAGAAATTGAGCTTTGCGCGACGCGCACGACTCGAAATATGCAATTTTTCATTTGCTCCCTATATGAATACAAAAGGTCTATTATACGTATTATACGCCTGCCAGGAAAAGGTGCAAATTTTAACAAGAATTCGTAGGCCCATTTCTAGCTCGGGGATGATAGAACCATCCGAGCCATGCTAGAAATAGCCAATTTACCCCCTTAGGTGGCACGATATAGTATTTCAAGGTATACGGTACAAAAGAACAAAAGCGTTTCGATCGAGCGGGTCGTAGTCTATATAGCTGAATTTCCGACGACTTTTGACGTCCTCTCCCTTTCTCTCTCTCTCTCTCTCTCTCTCTCTCTCTCTCTCTCTCTAATACACACGCACACCTGCACTTGCACACACCCACACAGCGATTGCGAGAGGAGTGCCGGCTACTGGAGGTCTGCGAGTGCGAGCTTGTGTACGTCGTGAACAGCGCGGGACCAGCTCTGCAGGCTCGTCAGCGGCAGTTTATGGCTTTTGCTTCCGTCAACTGCAGCCATCGTGGTTTTACCGATATGCCGGCCTTCCTCCCTGCCAACACCACTACTCTGCATCTCGAGGGCAACAAGGTACCCAATATATACCAATATATACATATAGAGATGTAGATACATGTATATATATGGATATATATACATGCGGAGGATCCAATGTACAAGCGCACACACCCAACTGTCTCTCTCTCCTCTCTCTCTCTCTCTCTCTAATAGCTATACGTGCGAGGATGAGCGATGTCTCTGTTCGATATTGCAACGATAGACCGAGGCTTTGTGTGCATATACTGAACACACTGTATGTGTGTTATAGATAGCACCTCGTTACCCACTATAGCACGTGTTAAAGATGGATCAATTGTCTACGATGACGCACTTGTCTTGTGTCTTTCGGGCTACTTTGACAGTCTCATCATTACGACGAGCCGGGATTTTTATCGGAAATTCATTCCCGAAAATAAGACGGATTTTTCGTAGAAATGTGCGAGTATAAATTCGCTATATAATTTCCATGCCTAAAATCCGTAGCTAAACAGTTCTTTATTGCATACCGAGCTTTCAGCACGGTACAATAATGGATTGCTTATGGCACGATTAGGCACGACAGCGAATTTACGGCGGCACTACTGTAAAATTACATACGATACTCGTGTCGTGAGTCATCCGTCATGTAACTGGCGTTTTGGTCCTTTACAACACGTCGAGTCGTAAAGGAATATTTACGGCACTAGTACCGTAATAACGCATAAGCTGCCTGTGTTCAGTTTATGGATAATGGATTCTGATATGGACCATTGTTTTGAATGCACGATCTCGGAATTTCCAGTTTGTTACCGCACGGCCCTCTCAGACAATCGATAAAATCCGTGGCGAATTTCGAAGCCGAGCTCATAGAATCTAATCATTACTCAAACCCAACTAAGATAATACATGATAAATATTTCAAGTATAAAAAAGAGTCATTTTCACCTTTATTAAATCAAATACCGAGTCAGTTTTTCTTGTCATTTCGAGAATCAACCGAGAGCCAGCTCTAACCCCCTTAAAAGCACACCGTATAAGGCAAGTAAAATAGAAAATAAAATGAGATCCTCATTCCTCTGGATAGACTGTAGAGGGCGCGTTAAGTGCGTCGCGAGTGTTTAAACGGTGTATGACAGCGTAAGGTAAAATTTGATTTTCCAGATCAGTGACCTGACACCCCTCAAGTCAAATCCGGTGTACAAGCGCGTGCTCGACCTCTACCTCGACAACAATGACGTCGAGTCTGTGGCTTTGCTGGACGGTGCTTATTGGCTCGAGCAGTTTCGGCTTCTCAGTCTGCGCGGTAATAAGCTGACTGACGTGGGTATACAACAGAACTTGTCTTATTTAATTATAGATGCGCTTATTCGACTTAATTCCCGAATGTCTGTAAGTTTCCGGGCAGATTTGAATTTACGTAACAATATTTAATGCAAAATGGAAAAGATATACAGCTCGCTTATTTTATAGAAGTCTTAACGGGTCATGACAGGGCTAACAGTCGAAAAAAAATGCACAATTTTAAACGTTTGGGTAAATGAAATTATATTTTTAATAGCTTATTTTGCTCCTTAAAACCTGTACTAAAACTTCGGTGGAGCACTTTTTTAATAAAAACTTTTTTTTCATTTTTTGAAACAAGTTTATGTAACTCTTTATTAAATAATTAAAACGAATTTGAAAACAATTAGATAAACTTGTTTGAAAAAATGAAAAAAAATTTTTGATTAAAAAAGTACTCCACTTAGGTTTATTTTTAGTGCAGGTTTTAAGGAGTAAAATGAGACATTAAAAGTTTAATTTCGTTTATCCAAACGCTTAAAACCGTGCATGCCGGAAAAAAATTTCAGTAAAAAATATGTCCTATTAATAATAGATTTATGAGATAAAAAATCAATACTTTTAAGAGTTCAATAGCTTAAATTGAAGGCCTGAACGCAAACTTTTAAATAAAAGCAGTTCCGTTATGATTGCATAAATAATGAAATTTTTACCAAAAAAAAGTTTTGTTCGACCATTAACCCTGTCATATAACCCCTTAAGGGGATGTCGGATATAAAGTGACCTCCAAATCTCGAATCTTCCTTGTTTGCGAAAAATATGCTTGGTATGGAAAAAAAAATTTTATAATCATTTAATATCGAACAAAAACGATAAAAAATCGCGTGCCTTTCAAAAATTTCGAGTGATCAAAGTGAAGTATTTGTGAAATGTCGGTCAGCATGTATTTTCTGACATTTTGAGCCATCCTCACATTCCAAAACGTAATTTCTTGCTTTTTTCAATAAAGAAGAATTTTTCTCAAAGCGAAAACGCCACTTTTGATTATAATTATGATTAAATGAACAGTGACTGTCTCTTAAACGTAGAATTCAGGTTTCGGTTCGTAAAGGCAGAGCTGAATAAATATGCTCTCTAATTATACTTTCAAGTTCCCGACGTATGCGCTGGAAAACGTTTTGCCGCACAGCGAAAATGCGGTAAGCCTCTATCTGGGTAACAATCCATGGAGATGCGACTGTCAGTTTACCCCGGGATTTCAGGAGCTTTTGATAAAATACGGAAATTTGGTCAAGGACATTGGCGACGTTAGATGCTCGGCGACTGGAAATGGTGAATTTGGAAACAAACAGGTTTGTTGATTTTGCATAGCAGTCACTGTGAGTGAGAGTAAAAGTAAATAACGCATTATTTTATTCTTTGACGTTCAAAAGAATTCTGACAGTAAACGAAAAACAAAATTAATTTTGCTTATGACTAATAATAATAATATACTTATTATTTTAAAAAGCACGACAGCTGCGCGTAAGAACAATGATATGTATTATTACAAATTTAAAACCAAACGCGCCATATTTCAAGTGAAAACTGAATAGACTTTGTACAAAAAAGAGTTCCAAAAAATTGCTTGCAATCTTTTTTGACATTCGCTTTCGATTTGTTTCTTTAGTGTTTTTGATTTTATAATGTTTTTTGCTTAACGAATTGAATGAGAGTGGGCGAGCTTTTCAAATTTCAATACTTCTATTTTTGAACAAAGAAGAATACGATTTTTGGTAGAATTGCTTATATAAATATCTCGCAGAATGGAATTTGAATAATGAATCAATATTATCATGTAATTCAAATGCCACTCCACGAGACGTTAGTATGATATGCAAATTAGTTGTTTTTCTTTCGCTGTATTGTGTCGTGAATTTTTAATTGACTGTCCGATCTGCTTCATCGAGAAAGTCTATATATACAATGAAGCAACTAAAACAACAATGTTTGATTATGAGTATATTTTGCATGCAACTGCAGAAAATTAATCAGCTTTGTTGGCTATCGGTCGAATTGAATATAGAGGAATTTTTGTATTTAATTACCGGATGGAAAAATGGCATTTTCATCTGCAAATTAATTTGGAATAAAGAATTCGAGCTTTGCAATAAACGAGTAAAAACGATTCTCGCAACAAGGAATAATGTTCCGCGAATAAAAATGAGAGCCCCTATCGAGCTCATACCTGCGGGTCCTGAGCTATGCACTTTACATGCAAAGTCCGCTCGCGTTATACGCTTTCTCATTCGCTCCTCCTTCGGCGGATTGACCTCTTTTCTTCATCGTCGGCTTCTTCTGCCTCTCACTCGGCTCCTCCTCCGCCTCGTCCCCCCGTTCTCCTCTTCTTTTGCTTCTCTACTTTTTTTCAGATCCGCGAATTATCGAGGACGGAAATTTGCGTGCCTCCGGAGGACGATTACTGGCTGTATCCGCTTGATATTCTTAACGTTCTACTGGCTTCTTTGATTTTCCTGATCCTCGGCAAGCTCCTCTACGACTACTGGTCTTTCAAGCGGACCGGCAAGCTGCCCTGGCTCGTTGCCAGGCTACCCTGAGAACGGCCTCCGCGCAGCACATCTATATACCGCATAGACCGACGACGACGACGATGACGACGACGACGACAGTTCGCTCAACACCTTTATTATGATCCGCGAACGATCATAATTTTTCAATGCCCCCAGGGAGACGGCGGCCGTTCGTAGTTTGTTGGAAATCCGTAAATTCCGCTGCGCAGCCTCGACGACAACGCGATCTGCACGTGAGCTCGGCGCTGCGCCATACATACGTGCACAAACGCACAGACACATACGTCCAAATGGAGAATAATACCTATATTTCAGCGTAGGCTATAGATATATATATATATATATATAGGTAAAGTTGCTCTCGGCAAGTTTGACGCTTAGGCCGGGGAGTTTCCATCGGTTTTTGATGATATTTTAATTATTCAACTCCGACAATCTCTCAGTTGCACTGTGCCTGGGCTG
Organism: Philotrypesis tridentata; assembly: GCA_018906965.1. Lineage (NCBI taxonomy): Eukaryota > Metazoa > Arthropoda > Insecta > Hymenoptera > Pteromalidae > Philotrypesis > Philotrypesis tridentata. The sequence goes on from JACCIB010000039.1 coordinate 1,364,045, forward strand.
TATGCATCGAGATAGAGAGACATGTGCGTATATAATTTTACATACAAAGAGAGAATTCTCGAATTCTTCTAATTATGCGCTAACTGTTACTGTGACGAATGTTAAATTGTTTTGAATTCACCTATTCTTTCAAGCACACAGTGTCGCGTATCGTTGTTATATTTTTTCCCGAAAATTCTGCGTAACATAAACCCAGGTTACATCGGTTACACGCGCACACACGCACAGACACACACACAAACACAAGAGCGATGTGGTGGTATACATGAAAAGAAGTATTTCGCTTCCTTTGTAAAAATCTGCAAACAAAGAGCAGAATGAAAAGCTGTGACGAAAATCCGCGAACACATATACACACACACACACACGGACGCACAGACTGACACATTCACACAGCCGCAGCTTTCACCGAGAGTAAACTTTTGCGCTCGCGGTATATTTATTTTTAATATAAAAAAGACCGCCCCTCTCGTGCCATTAAAAATGTTCCAGCCTCGGTTTTCTTGCTTCGGTGCAAAAAACAGTGTGTGTATGTGTCTTTCTATATATATAGAAGCGCAAACCGCCCGAGGCGCGGCGGCTGACGCTGGTTTTTTCTTTTAATAAAAATACATGTCTCCTGCGTCCGCCTCAATGGCGAGAGAGATCGTAGCCCGACTCCTCCTCTTTCTCTCAACGCGAAAAATAACTTTCTTCCGGCGCGAGTGCTATACACGAGAAAGAAAGAGAGTAACGCGGTCCCCCGGGCCAATATACGCAGAGACTGCCGCGCGCATGTCGTTCTGCAGGACTCTTCGCGCGTCTCCGCCGATGTAGATGTATATATAGGAGGAGCGCGTGTACAGCACACACGTGCACGCAGTCCGACAGCTCGACTTAATATCGGTACAGCGTCTTCGACCGAGCCGTTAACGCCCGATAATCGCCAATCGTAGCGTGAAAGTCCTTTGCACTTTGATCCTCGCCGAGAGACTTTTTCCGATATTTCACTTTGCGCCGCCTATACGTATATATATATACAACTGGCTCCTGCTCTCGTGCGGCTCACTGCAGGCGTCACCTACTGCGCCGCGACGAGAACTCGGCGATGCGCAGTCGAGGAGTATAGAACGACTAAATATAGGAGCGAAATCTTTGTTTTAATGAGTTGCGCCGGACTTTGGGGGGGGGGGGGGGGGACGTGTGCATATATCCGTGTGTATGAGTTTATTTGCGTTTCGATTTAACTCTCATCGAAATTCGGTTATTCTATCCGCTGCTATACACATTGTTTGGCGGCGACGTTCGCTTTCGGGGTTGTAAATATGTGATAATCACTGCATAATCTAGAATGGTGACGCCGCATTAGCCTCGCGGTACATTTGCATGTATCCAGTTTGCATTAGGTCTCGTGGACAAAGTGAATCGTAACAAATCGATGCATCAGGAGATAATTGACCGGATCGAGATTTAAATTAGCAACTTACGTCGCGACTCTTATTGCAGCGGTACGAAAACTCCCAAATTTCTATCCTCGAAATTGTGTAGTATATGTAACAATATACTAGTTGTATATTTTAGGATTTTTAGTGTTCCGCTAACCGAGGAGTATTATTTTAAATGTTGCGCTTGAATACAGTGTTTCAGCCGAGAGTCTCGTACATAGTAGCCGTACAATCATTTCAACACTCGTGTGCGGAATTAGCGCGTTGCTGTGCACTTGGCGGCAATTAGCGCGCTTAATAAGCATGTTTTAAAAACAAAAATATAAAATAAAATATGAAGCGTATATTCTTCCAACCACTCTTTGATCGATCGTATATTCGAAAATTAATTCTTAATATAATATAAGCTTACAATATTTACGTGTAACATTTTCTAACCAATTTGCCGTTGTAAATATAGCCCGCGTTATTCGCACAGCGAATGCGTGCATTGCGCTCAAATGTGAAAACTGCAGGTGTGTGTGTGTGTGTGTGTGTATCAGACGCGTCGACTTTGAAACATTCAGAGACGCGCAGTGCCGACAAAATTAATTAATACCCTATACATCGCAAGGGGGTTACATCTGCGATTCAACAAAATCCCCCCTCTCCCCCTCCGTATACGCCCATAAATAATACGTAAGTATTAAGCGAAATTTATAGCCAACGCAAAGTTATGGAATTTATTACTTTAATTTTATAAATTCCCCTCACAAGAGGGGCAGCCGCGGCAATGATAATCCCGGGCATCAATTAACGTATAAATCTGCGACATTATTCGCATCAATCTAGTCGCGTACATAAATTGCAAGCGCGCACGAATTGTAATTGAAAATAAAACGAAACCCATCAATTAATGCGCTTGGCCCTCGCCGCTGCCGCTGCTGTTGCTGCTGCTGCTACTGCTGCTGCTGCTGGGGCCAATTAAATGTCAAAGCGCGAGAGCCTTGGCCGTCGCTATATAGAAAATCCTCTAAGCCGTGCGCGCGCGCTCGTATAAGTTCATTGAGCCCCTCCAGCTCTTTATCCAAAGCGAGACGATTGAGCCTTTGAAGGCTCGCTCTTTTAGCGTTCGCCTTATTTTCGGCCGATTCGCTGCAGTAGATACTCGTCGTCGTTGTTCTTTAGCGATCCGCGTGGATACGGGGCTGAATTCGCGAAACTTCCCAAGGTGGCTCTTGGCGAGGCGGGGCTAAGTTTTCTAAGTAAATGCCCAGCGTCGCAGCTGTTTCGTTAATTTGTTTATGGGGTAGAATAAGCGCTTGCAAAAAGATAGAGCCGCGGATATTGGGAAGAGCAAATACATTATTAAAAACTGATTGGCCATCGGAGAGAAATCGATGAGTTAACCTGACCTTGTTTGATTTATTTAAATCGGATTATAAACAATTTTTTTTAGCGATTTTGAGCGAGTATTTGACGAGGATAAAATCGTTTTTGGTTATATACTAAAATACAGTCAATATATTTGAAAAATGAATTGTTTGTCAGTTAGATTATTATTGAAAACTCAATCAAATTATTTTGTTTACCAAATCCTACTGATTTGTTTCTCATACATCTGGAGACATAAGATTCCGTGAGAAGATTTCCGATTGCGATGATGACTAACTTTTCGAATCAAGTTTAAAATTTCCAAGTTGTGTAGCGCGATGTGTAGTATACCAATACGCAGTTTATTCCATCGCCGACGCTGACCTGTAGCTTCGACAACACGCGTACAGAATTGAAAAGAAGGGGCGAAAAAAAGTTTCCTTCGGCGGATCCGAGCTAATGAACGTGTATACTCGCAAACGCACAGACACACACGGACTCGCCCGCACCCCAAGTATACGCAGAAGTTTGACACAATCTATAAATCTGTAAAAAGCTCGAGCTTGCGAATCTAGATCAATGTCAATCCGGCGTGTCATTCGATAATAATCGACTCCGCTCGCCCGCGTGCACGAATTCGCGGCTGTCGGGCTCTATTTTTAACGATCGTTGTATCCGCTTAAATTTAACATCGTCGCACCTTATCCGTTGGAGAGAGTGAAAACGAGAGCACATATAGGTATGCGCGCGCGTATGTACATATATTGTATAGGTATAGGCGCGTGTACACGCCGAGATCGATCCGTAGCCCGTTGTTCCCTCCCCCCCCCCTCTCTCTCTCCTTCTCTCTGCCGCTCTTTCCCTTAAGGACATTTACTCGCGCATTTTCCGGCCGCTATTATCCATCGGCATCTAATAAGTATGGCAGTACCAGCGGACATTCGTAATTTGCGCTTGTCACGCGAGCAGCAGGTGCGCTCGTGTACAGAGCAACGAGGAAGCCAAGTGCCTTCGCACTCTCTCCACGCTTTTCAGATTCTCTCTCGGCGCGTAAACTTCTCTTTTTTTCTTCTTTTTCTTTTGCAAGCACTCTCGGGCAGTTATTAGTTTAATTGTTATTTTTTTTCGCTGCGCAAAAAAGAAATGGTTCGCGACTTAATTAGCACGCAATATTGATGGATTGCGAGGATAAGCTGCGGGACTTTGTGCCTTGCGAGAGCTCGGGAGCGCGACTTTGTTTACTTTTAAGTTTGCTTTCATATAATTCGGTATACCCTTGCTTTTTCTGCCACTCGAGAGGTGTCGGCAATTTTAATACCAGATTAGCACGAGATTGCGATGTATGTTTCATTTTTATAAATTTTTGCATTTTATCGCTGTTCGTATCTTGCAAACATTTCATGTTTTCATTATACGCTCGTTGCTTGAATGATGGCGATTCGCGCGAACGTATTTAGAATATTAAAATTTTAAACTCAGTTATACGTTATATTTTTAATAAATTTTTAATAAAGACAATTAAACATTCGTTTCTGCGTCATATCGCAGCAGATAAAAATAAATTCATTCACTTATATGTACGAGTAGTAAGATATTAAGCACGCCTAATAAACTGGGACATATTTTCCATTGTGTAATTGTTGATTACAAAGTTAATTAAGCTTATATTTTTATTATTTTTCATGTCTTATCTTATTAAAATTACATTACTCGAGATGTGAAGCTGAAAATGAAAAATGATAAATAATCATAATACAGGAGCTATTATTATTGTTCTTTGTTTTTTTCTATTTTCTTTGCGTTGAGTCTGTTGGTTATAATGTTTAAGGCCTGGTAGAAACTTAACGATAAATTAGCTAATTTATCGTTAAGTTTCTGCCAGCGGGTCTAACTGATTTTCTTTCAAGGTTTCAAATTAATATCTGAGAAAGTTGGAGTAAGTTACAGAAAAAAATTCCATACCTTTTGTAGAATTGAAATTTATAGATCTCTATATGATTCTATACTTAACGTACAATTAGTTTAATGCTGCAAAAACCGAAAATATTATAAATGAAATGAGAGAAAATAAACTGAATTAGTCAAAAGATTATTTAAGATTGTTAAGTTCTCTGAAAAGGTTATTATGACTTTAGAGAAAAATTGCTTTTTAATCAAATACTCTGACTACACAAATTCAATTAAAATTTAGGAGATTAGGTATTTTTTTCATCAATTTCTTCAGAGAATCGCCAACAATTCAATCGCTATTCAAATCAAGCATCTCTAATTATACCTCTCTGTCTCTCACTTTAGATTTCTATACGTGTACAAACAACTTATTAAAAAAAAATTTCATTCTCAATAGAGCAGACACGCGACTTGATGAGAATCTTATCGGAAAATCTGGAAAAAGCATACAAACGGATTGAATCAACTTCTCTCTCCCCCGAGTATACAGCGAGTTGATTTTTCATCCGCATTGAAAGCCTACACACACTCGATGTATAGAATAAATCCCTATGATATATGTATGAGTATGCCAGTCACCTCTCTCTCTCTCTTTCGCAAATGTATTGCGCAGCGAATATACAGATTCTCGCGATGACGTATATACCATTGGAGTCCTATATACGGACGACGTACACGTGTACCTGTCAAGTCGTTCAAAAGCGAGTTTCGGACACTCGAATTAACATTTATCGAAACGGCCGTACACATCCTCTCCCTGTACACGGTGTGCACGACTTTAAATTGGAACTTTTATGAGTTTCGCTGTGATGTGAACTATCACGGGGGGGGGGGGGGGGTTGGAGGCAGGGCTGCATTGTACCTACCAAGCCGAATTGTATTTATATGCTGCCGCGCAGTAAAGTTTTTGCGGCCGAGTTTATACTGTCTCCTATAGCTATTGTATAAACAGTTATAACTTCTCAAAGACACGGGACTATAGTCTCTCTCTCTCTCTCTCTCGCCCTCACTCTCTGCGCTGTGCTCGTCTGAGATGATCCACTTAAAGTTTCGTGTGCGCACTTGAATGGCGCGCGGCTCGTCGGCTTTTAAGTATTCGGAGAGGAATTCGTTTATCGCGTCATCAGCCTCTCGCGTCCCTCTGGCACGATTCAATATTCTTCGAGCAACCGAATGATCGGAAGTTTTACTTCCCTGTATAATACTGAGGTAATGGAACTTTATGTACTTAAAACGCCAAAAGTTTAATATTGTTCATGGATACAGTGTGTTAGCCAATGAAATAGTGGACTTCCTGACTGGAATTTCACCATTTTTCTTGTACCAATCCCTTAATCTAATTCAATTTTTTGACTAAAAAGAGAACATTTTTTATAAAAACTATGGGTTTCTTCCAAAAACAGGATCTATGTTTTGAATACGATCTGTTAATGTTAGAAAATTTTTTGAGTTTGTTTTCTTCAATCGAAAGGAATTGTTATAAAACATCAACTGTATGTTATGTTAGATTTACTCAGCGACACTATGTAAATTCTATTCGAGACTTTGTTCTCTGTGTCTGTTTAACGAAAATAGAATCTTTATGATTAAAAAAGAAAATAATGTTATGTGTCTTGTTACAAGACAAACGAAGAGAAATTTATAGTGAGAAGAAATAATTTAGATTCAAGAGCGGAAGAGATTGATCTTGAAAAAGAGGAAGTACGAAAACAAATTTGAAAAGATTTGATTCTCTTAGATGAGGGAAAGGTGAAGTAATAAAAGGATAAAATTTTTAATCCTTTTATCACTTAGATCGTCAGGTTGTATTAAAAAAAAATTCTTCGCATTAAAGCTGTGAATAATGAAATTATTTTAGATGATTATAATAGGATTATTGATTTATTATTTTGTAAATCCACATTATAGGGGGTGCGATTCTGCATTTCTAGCGTTACAATTTGAAATTCAGTGAAATAGTCTACCATAAGTCATACACTGTTAACGCACCAATTGTAAAACAACAAATTCTAATTGTAAACTATTTATATATGTATTTATGTAATATTATGCATTTGATTTTATATGTATAATACGAACAATTGATGTTAACATTTTACATACAATGCGACTTTAAATAAATAAATTAAAAATAACTACTATATTGTCCTTAAAGTCCTAACGATATTTTGTTCTAAAGAATGAAAAATATTATTCGTATTGGTGATGAGAGTTATAATTGCCTTTAATTATTTCATAGTTTAGTACAGCTGTCGCATTGATTAATATTATTTTCTTTAATTACTATCTACAAAAGTAAAATATATATCTATTTGATTCTAGAACATTGTTTCTGTGTATTTAATTGAACCAAAACATATTCAAATTTATCATTATAGGTGCGTTCATTGACGCAATGCTCAATTTTCAAAATTGGTACTAACTACAGAGCAACGAGGAAGCCAAGTACCAACTAATAAGCAATAACTAAACGGTATATAAATAGTAGTATATAGTAGCAATATAAGTATAAGGAAATACTTCAATTTCTAAAAGTTTAATTTGGAATGGGCTGGCGTCAAGGAGCAGGATCATCGGTGGAGCTGCACTTTCCAACAATTCCTCCTCTATAATAACAGATCTCCAAATATATTAAGCTTCTCCCACGCTTGCAGAGAGCCTCCAGCGTATAACGATCCTTCCTTACCACTCGTCGTCGTCGTCGTCGTGGTCGTCATCTTCTTCTTCTTCGCCTCTCGTTACCGCTTTCATTCGACACTCCATCCTCGGCACATCCAGTAATTCTGGGATGCGCGCGCTCGGCCGCGCAAATTCAATTTCGAGGGTGAAATTTAATTATGATGAAGTATACGAGCAGAGCGACCGACGAAATTGTCAGCCTTTGAGCGGGTGCGTCAGTCAGGCACTTTGACGAAGTCCTCTTCAAGTTCGAACCGATTGTTTGCCAACAGGACGATCTTATCGATGCTAATGAAACATTGGTAAATTAATGTCACGTGTCTCGTTATTCCATAGAGTGAACATTAGCGAGTGGAAATTTATCTCTCTCTCTCTCTCTCTCTCTCTCTCTCTCTCTCTCTCTCTCTCTCTCTCTAGGTACATGCATAGCAGTGCCGCACACTAAACGCCCGATTGTTCGATGTTTATTTGGAACGCGCGCGTCTGCTAATCAATTGTTCAAATGCGAAATTACGTAAATCAGTGCGACCACAAATAGGTTTGGTATGTGTGCCGGACGTAGACTTGCAGCTGCTGGATATACTCTGTGTATATCTTTCGGGAGATACCATTTTAGACGAGATTAAATTTCGGCCAGAGGATTCGGTATGTTCTCGAGTGGATTTCGGTCAACATTTTTTAAAATAAGATATCTGAAATTCTGTTTGAGAATTTTTAGATAAATCAATGTCGCATTGACGTGCGTTAGATTTCGTTATCGAGGTAAAGTCTTGGTATAAAAATATTTCATCAATTTATTGAATACTCGGTTCAATTTATATTTGTACATTTTCGCAATAATGTATGATATTCTTTCTTTCAAAAAAGTATTGTTTTCTTAAATTTATTTTACGTACAAAATATTCGATTCAACTGACATTTTACAAAGACAATTACAGCATTTCTTTGTAAATTATTATCCCGCAGATTAAAAGTAAACTTATAAAAATTTAATTCTACTATTTTTATGCTATAACGTACAAGTGCAATGATTCCATTTATGTTTAGATAAAATATTATAGATAAATTCTATCGATGTCATCTCTACACACTTGAATTTTTTCAACAATGTTTCTTTTCGTTTGATATTTAACAATTTAGTAATCGTCAACATTTAATACTCGATTTTATGAACAATCCCCAAAAATACATTTTCAAATCCGCAATTATAATAAATGATTACAGCCAGTAGAGTTATACCTCTTAAGATTCCAAATATTCTTAGCAGCAAGGCTCCGAGCAAACAATCAGGTCTGCTTTAACCGTACTGTTTCTTTAAGACAACCGCTTTCCCAAATGTTTAAAGTAAGACTTTGCACAGCTCTTACATTCGCATTCCGAATATTCAAGTCACACCAGTGCTACCCTGCAACTGTATGCGCAAATCAAAGCCCCGCGTCAGCATCTTCAATTATACGCTTCCATTTACGCGCGCACGTTCTTTAATAATCTAAGAAATGAAAATTCATCAATGTCAGTTAGCCGGCGCGGAACGCTTCTAAAATCTGCATAGATCGCAAAACTCTGTGTATACATATACCATCTGGGAACAAAGCTCGGAGCGTGTTCGAGACACCTCCGTGGCGCGTATAATGGCGTACCGCGAATGCCGCACGTTTCATTTCGTCTCTGTAATCCTCGCGTAGCCGTTGCGCCGCATCGGGCTTCTCCCCCTCCGCGCTCCCGGCAATTTTCGTAATAATCGTAAAGGCGCGCACGAGTCGTTGCGAAAATAACCGAGAAATTGCAGCTCCTTCCGCGAATATATACACACACCTGCGCGCTCGAATGCTTTCGCCAGCTTTTGCTGCTGCTCTGCAAGGGCGGGAGAGGGGGCTCGTCTTTGTACCGCAGTCGCATACGTCGAATACTGCCGTTAATACCGTCCTTTTTTCCCGGGGGTTGGCTCTCAGATGCTGATTAAACTCTTTACATTCAAGTATCATTTATTTTTCTTGTTTTTCATTCTCGAAGCAATTTTCAGATAAGTCGTCGCAGGACTCGTACGAGCTCCTGAAGGTGTGTATGTACCTGTAAGCAGGTGGGAGTCTGGACGGTCTCTTGCGCGCTATCGCGACCGATAGCCGGCTACTTTCGGGTCAAAGGCTAAGGGGCTAGTCAGCATTGTGTGTTATACCCGTTCAATCTCAAGCGGTCCACGATAGGAATGCATAAGCTTTGGTCGTGTGCGCTTTCTTTATTTCTTCTATAGGGGATCCACGATGAAAGGGCTCGAAGACCTTTCGGCGATTTACTACTTTTCTTTTCGGTCAAAGCCCACCCGTGCGCACACACGCTTATATATACGTACACACACCCGCACACTCCCAGCTTTCGAACAAGGGGCTGATTTATGACTGCGCTCACGTGTGAGCTTTATGATTTTTATCAAGTACAACGCGATCTTTCGAATGGCATTGCACTTTTTGGATGACCGTTAAACCGGACATATACGGCGAGAGAGAGAGAGAGAGAGAGAGAGAGAGAGAGAGAGAGAGAGAGAGAGAGAGAGCTGTACATTTTTCTTATCGCTCTCCCGAGTCGTGCGCGCACTGCAGCTCTCTCTCTCTCTCTCTTTTCTTCGTATATAAGCAATAAAACGTATGGAGGTGCGCGTAAAAGGTGCGAGTTGATGTGACGTCTCGCGGATAAGGTGGCGAAGATTGCGTGTATGTATTACCGACGCTTGACGCGGCACGGGGGGCTCACTGGTAACGCATCATATTTTCAAGAAATATACTGCAATATTGTGCAGCGTTGCATATACTTATGTCCATGAGAGACGCGTATACAGCCGTGCAGCGCTATACTCTACAGCTTATCCGAGACCGATTCCTCGGTACTGAAATAATTTTTTAGACAAATTTTAATCTACGGCAGCCGCGCACCGGTTTATTGCAGATTCGTACGCGGTCCTCGTGAATCGTAGACTCACGTACGGGATCAACGCTATCTTGCTGTGAAAGATCTTTCCGAATCCGAATCTGAGGTCAGATTAAATAATTTGTCACGAAAAATTAAATATGGCCGCGTTAACATACCTAAAGTTGAAGCATCGGCTTAAAATCGAAAATTGTTATTCATTTCAATGTTTTAACTGGTTTGTTAGTTTTTTTATAACTCAAAATCAATTTTATATATTTTTAATTCACAATAATTTGCAATAGTAAACAGTTAAAGGGTCGCATTTTCTTTGAGAAAGCGGTTTGTTTTTGATATCACTATACTGCAAGGACCTCTGGTGGTGAGCTTGCGAACCCTCGGAAACCGTGTGGTTTTGAAAAATAGCATGGGAAATTGAATTTATCTGTAAATATAAAATTATTAAAAGCAAATCCCCTAGGTTTATCATTCGTAAATGAACTTTAGGCTATTATATATTCGTTATATAAAATTATAATTTAAGTTATACACTTTGGCTTACGCCTCGGATCAACCCCGTTCAATCGACTAGCTGTTGTGTGTATGCGAGCGTCGCGAGCGTCTACTGTATGCGAAGTGGGTTAGGTGTACAGATATTTTATTTATTTATTGGAGTTCTCCCGTGTTGCGGTCGGGTCTAATAATGGATACCAAAAAGAAAAAGAAATATTGTTCAGTGAGTGGATGTAAAGGTTGTTCCCAAAATGACCAAATTTCTTTTCATTTACCTCCACTTGATAGAGCTATGTATGATATATGGCAACTTGCTTTAAAAGTGAAAGTTTTACCACAAAAAGCAGTGGTATGCAGTAAACATTTCAATCTTAAGGACTATTATCCAGGTATCTATTATTAAAATCTACAGTTTGACATATATTCTGTATGGTTTGTAGATAATCAAGGGATAGTATGACCTTCGTGTTTTTTTTCTTTTAAGAAAGTTTTAAATGGTAAAAAGAGATGTTTGAAGTAAATATTGAAAACATTAATGAAGAGAAAAGAACGCAGCCAAATATTTTGGATTTCTTAGATAATGCCAAGAAATTATTTGCATAAACTGGCATCAAGTTATTTGAAGTTTTAAATACTATTGTGGAGTGCATATCTAATTTAAGAAAAGTTGAGAAGAAGAAAGTAATAAGAATATTGATAAAAGATTCTGTATTATTGACTTTCATAAAACTGAAACAAAATAATATGTACTCTGTTGTGGGCATCTTATTTAATATTGATTATCGGACTGCCAAAAGGTATTTTATCAATACCTCGATAGAGCTTGCTAAAGTATTAAGTCCTTTAATTCGATGGCCTGGAAAAGATGAAATATTAAATAATATGCCAGTTTGTTTCGCTAAATACAGAAGAACTGGAATTGTTTCGGTTTGCTTGGAGATTCCTATTAGACAATCGAAATGCCTGAAGTGTAGAATTCCAACATATTCGAGTTATAAATCATGTCATACAGTCAAATTCTTGGTAGGTGTTACACCATCTGGTATGATTTCATATATTAGCAAAGGATACGGAGGTAGAACTTCAGACAAATTAATTTGTAACAGGTCTAATATTCTCAATCGCATGATAAGATGTATTGATGCTGCAATGGTAGACAGAGGATTTTTGATTGGTCAAGAATGTGCTCAATATAGTATTCAATTGATTCGTCCTCCATTTTTGAGAAAGAAAAAATAAGCACTGCATATTCTTACATTGGATTTGGCTAGGTGGCGACCTGCCTCTTTCTCCATAAAACAGTTTCCTCTCGCAAGAGAAAGTAGGCCGAGACCATATTAATGCCACTTCTCTTGCAAGCGGCGGGCGTCTAAGGAAGCTATTAGATCCTTACTGAGGAGTCCACTCTGACAGTTGGGACGAAACGCCAACAAGTTTTTTGAAAGGTCTGCCTACCTATAGATCCCAATATGAGAATATGCAGTGCAGAGCCTACAATAAAAAATTAATAATTTTTTACTCGAGTAGAGCGATAGAGTCTTTTAGGTTACATAACGTGAATAAATACAATTATTTTTTCTAAATCTTTTAATTTTCAGTATTTTGTAACGCTTGATTAACATTGTTTGCAGTGCACTCAAAAACAGGAAGAATGTTAGTAAAATAAGCCTTTTGGCAAGTATTTACAAGGTTTTTAATATAAAAGTAATTATATGGCAGCTCAATTAATTACGATAACTATATTATCAAATGAAGCATAAATAATAAAATGGTATTTTGGAAGCCAAGAAACAGCATATCCAATTGTGCTTGTGCATAGTATTTGTAATTTTGTTTAAAAATTATTTTTTTATACGTTGAACTATAATAGATTGTAATGTTTTGCACACATCCGAAGCAGTCATTTCTTTACTATCTATTGGGCATTTGACTTCGACTAGAGTTTTTGTTGACCAGACTACTCCATTTGCACTGTAACCAAGCCATGGATACTTCGAGCGAACTAAAAATCCTGCCTATTCTACATTTATTTGAAAGTTTTTTTCATACACGTTTATCGCCTTAACTTCATTTATCACTCCATATCTTGTAATAGCATTGCCTTTAAGTTCTGAATAAAATATATTGTTAACTTTATTAATCCATTTTGGGTTTTTATTCGAACAATACGTATAAATTTCATAGCAAATACTGCCAGTAATTCTGCACTTTCTGGCCTTTTTCCAATCATCATTATTATGGCCCAGAGTTTTCATGAAAATTTCAACTGATTCATTCTGATTAATTTCTACATAATGTTTATAGAAATCAGAATTGATGTTAACTTCATCTTCTATAAAATGCAATTGCTGAACTCTATCCAATAAACTATGGACCAGTGATAGTTGCTGATTGTACTCGATACTGTAATCATTGGTTTTAAAAAATTGTTGAGTTTTTCTTTTTTTTTGAAACATGTATAGTTGCCTCACTATCTGGTGCACCTGCAATAATAATTCATATAATCTAGGCATTTATAATAACAACGAATAAGATTTTAAATTAATACAAACTAGCGAAAAAATACGTCGCTCGCTGACGCTCGCTCGGTTACATTTTGTTCCTGACTTTCTTTCGTTTTGTAAAAAAAAGTGATTTTTGAGCAATCGAATTTTTTTCGAGCCATTTCATATTATTAAAAATAATATTCTTGTTGAATAATATACTCGGCAGAGTTTCAAAAGGATAAAGCGTGTGAATTTATTTCAGTTTAAAATACAATAATAAGTGTAGTCGAACGCGAGCTTCGATATGCACTACTCTTCAGCATAAGAGTATTGCTCGGGTGACGTATCGAGACTGTGCTTCTATCCTGGCACTCAGTGATACTATGGGACGCAGTCCTTGTATAGTATTTACCCAGGCCAGGTAGGCAAAATAAGCGGAAGAGCGACGGCAGCTGCGAAGAGCGACAAACTGACCATTTTATTGCACCAGGTGCAGTTTGTTCTTCAAGGCCGGAAAACTTCTTGAAAAATATGCCCGGTTTTATTGCTTAAGGCTACTAATTGTTTTATAGCACAGGGTGGCATAAATCCGCATTTATGCCACGGATAGCCGTATATAAGTAGTCCATTATCGCACCGTGTATATCACACTCGCTATGCTCGTGTGCTAACCTCACGGTGCCAGAATGGACAGCTAATGCCACGGATAGTCGTGGCAGCGGATTTATGCTAATCTGTGCCGTAAAAAATCGTAAGATACGCGTGTCATAAGCAGTTCTTCATGGCACGACTCTAACCTCACTCGCTACGCTTGTGCGGTTATGCACGTCGTGCCGTAAAGTACGACTTATGCCACTAGTATCGTAATGTACTAATTGAACGTACATACAGCGGATTATTTCTAATTAGGGTTATTTCAAAAATACACTATGTAGATTTACGCAGAAATCCAACAATTCTGAAAATTCAAATTTGGCTAGAAAACCTGCATAAATTATAGAAATTTTTTTTGGAAAAGTATTTTATGCATTTTCAACGAAAAACGCTTCCTTTAAGAGCTATGAATTTTTGAAAATTTACAAAAAAATGAAAAAAAATGCTTAAATCCTAATTTGGCCACCCGTAGCTCGAAAATTAATGTCAAATAAAATCTGAAAAAATTCAAGACGACCTATTTCATCAAGTAGAAGAAATTTATCATATTTTGGGGATGAAAAAAATTTGGTCGTTCGATGTCACAAACAATCACTCATATATACATTTCAGTAGCATCCTTCGAATTGAGATAAAAAAGTTTATAAAGATAGCCTTTCTGAATACAATACGTCTAAACAAGTCCCAGAATACCACTAGAAGTTTAAGACTACTTAAAAAATCAAAATATCATTTGTTAAAAATAAACAATTGGATTAGATCTGCACTCTAAATTTGGACTGAATAAACATATATGTCGTCCGGTTAGTTTGTGGTTTGTTGTTCAACTAGATATTAATCGCTTGTTTCATTATTCTCTCAAAATTTCGCTGCGCACAGTAGACAGGCTGAAACAATGCAACAGACGCATCGATTAAGAACAAATTTTAAATTTTCAAAGAGAAAAACAAAAAAATAATCGCGAGAAGTATAATGCTCCCGACAAATCGTCGAGCAGAGCTGATGTTTATCTCAACTTGCAGCTCACGAAGAGAGCTCGGCGCAAGAGATTATTTGGTATGCTGCAGCTTTCGAGGACAAAAGCAGTCTAGAGACGTGTATACGTGTATTGAAAAAAAGGCATATTTTTCTGCAAATTGCACAATTTACGTGAATAGATATCCACAAAGTAAATAGTTATTCATTTCAATTTATTGATTTTATTGTTAATTTACATAATTTATAAAATTATTTATGCCTTTTTAGCAGTATTTAACATGGCCGTAAACAAGAATTCTAAATTGTTCAGTGTTTCGTTGTTGCTATTGCCCTTGAAATGTATACCCTTATGTTTTCTTTCACTTTTTGTGCCTCTATATTTTGTTAAAAATAATCACAAAAATTATATATAAAAATGATATAGGATTTTGTTAAAAATGTAGTAATATTTAAATTGGTACAATAACTATTTATTAATTACGGTTATTACTATTGTGTGAATTGATTTTTGTATGAATTTGCTCTGTAGTCGGATGTCTATTTTGACGATCATTGTATTCAACGGAGTTATATACAGGTCGAGTAAGACGTTTATTTTTTTTATTTTTTGATGATGTATTTTTCTATGGTGATACATTTTTGTTATTGATGGCACGTTTATTATATTCAGGTCGTGAAACACATTACAAATTTCAAAAAAGATAAATAAGATTTCTATCGTAAAATCGTACATGAATACAAGAGATTTTCCGCGAAATTTGAATATAAGGTCCAAAGTCAAAATCCTGTATAACAATTCTTTTGTTATTATGCTCATGAATGTTTCATAGTGATCAAGAATTTAAAAAAAGAAGAAGTAGTCAGCAATAATATAAAATAAATTAAAAATTTGAAAAAAAGTGTGTACTAAAAGAAGGGTTATCAATTGATCAATAATTGTTTATAAATTGCCATGAAAAATTTGCTTTATAAGATTGTTGCTTCAGATTTTACTTGAGATCTTATGTTAAATTTCGCAGTAGGGTTATAGACACAACACATAATAACAATAACAAAGGCACAAACTCAAACATATACACGTATCCGCACGTATACACACACACATATACAGATACATACACACATTATATATATATTAAAAACCATTAGTTTACCTCCAGTGAATGACGTTGATGCTTTATGTTTGATAGAAGAATCGGAAATACATAATTTTCTTATCATGTCCGAAGGAGCAGTTTCAAAAACGGTTTTACTCGCTGAAATAAATGTATCAGTTAATAAAAATTTGTAATAATGTGATGATAAAACGTAATTATTATTTAAAAATGGTTTTATATAATACATACTTGGTAAATTTTTTTCTAAACTGCTTTCTAAACAGGTACGTAGTTTTTGAGAGACGTTTAATAATTTTTCAGAACATTCCATTACATCTATAAAATACAAGCACATAAAGTAATGTTTTAAAGTTCAAAATTATTTAAAAAGAAACCACATTAATAATTATCAATACGTACTTGTTTTATCATTTGTGTTTCAATTTTTCAATAAATTTTCCATATCGTTACACATTTCCATGAATTTTGCCATAGTTTCTGTACAATGATTGATAATTTAAGTACAAAAGTTGTTATACTTTCGAGAGCAGAAAATAGACTGAATAGTACGTATCATAGGCGAAGACGTGCGAATATTTATTCGAGCATCGGCTTTCTGATAATAGTAGTAGTTGTTAATTGATATAACTCTAGAATAAGAAACTTCAATATTTCATCCCATTTTTGACATACATCAGTACAACTAATTGGTTCTAAACTGTTAACTCTGTTGCTGCAATATTCAACAATACAATAATAGTAAATTATAATGTAATATACAAATTATATTTAAAATCAATTGTATCTATTTACAATATAAACATTTTATTTTTATGTTATACTAACCGATTAACATGCAAAAGAGTTGCAAAAATATGTTTGCATTTTGTCATTCAAAACTGCAGGGCAAGAACATTTACTACATATGGTTTTTGCTAGATTTTTCACAGATAACTCAATGTTTACTTGATAGGGCTTATCATTAATTGTTGACGTTGGGTTTATAAAAGATGTTATATTAATTTTGTGTGGACTTAAACTTTCATAGCCACATAATAATACAATAATACATTCTCATTTTTTGAGTCGTTTTTGCTCCGGAAAAAAGTATACCCTTCGAGCGTCCATGTACACGAGGTTTTTCTCTTTCAGAATGATCTAAGGAACGAGAAAAATCAGGTCTGGTAGGTGTGCCTTCAAGAAAAAATTTTGCGATTTGTTCATGTGAGTTATAGAGTAGGATATGCACATATACACATGAATGGCGACTTCGACAAGGCCTCAAAGCCTATAATCAAAAATTGTTTATTGATGTTACTCGAGTGAGCGATAGATTCATTTTTTCTATGTACAATACGTTTGAGTGAGAGTGATATACCATCTAAATCTGATTCCGACTCTAAGTATATCCGCTAGACGGCGACCTGCCTCTTTCTTTATATCAGAGTTTCCTCTCGCAACATAAAGATGTAGGCCTAGACTATATTAATGCCGTTTCTCTTGCAAGCGGCGGGCGTAAAAGGGTTGTTCTGTTGATGTATGTCACTGCTCCACGACAACAAGTTTTCTAACGTTGTACTAATTGTTTTTAAATTATGTGTAATATCATTTAGTGTGTTAAGTTGAAACACTTTAGAATGAATAATTTTTTCAACGGTATTCACTTAAAATTTTGCAATTACAGTAAAAGAAGTTTTTGATTATTCAAATATTTACGCAAATTCATTGACTCATCGGAGTTCATTTGTATATGATGCGCGGACTGCGAGTATTACGACTGGTGATGGACGACTGTCTACTGTCGTTGACGATTGCGAATATGCGAAATATAAACAGAGTATTGTTGAACTTTAGCGGAAAAAGTTGCCCTTAAGAGTGAAGAAGAATAAGGAGAGAGAGATTGATTGTAATCTCTTTTATTATTTCTATTGCTGTCATACAGACCGAAAAGCAGTTTAAATTTAGTAAAATATAAATGAACACAAATATACAACTTAATACATATGAGAGAGAGAGAGAGAGAGAGAGAGAGAGAGAGAGAGAGAGAGAGAGAGATTAGATTAGATTAGAATATCTTTATTTTTGACCAAGGATACTAGATCCCTATAAATCAATAAACAAACAAACAAGATAAAATTTGCCAGAACAACAATGAATAATTACATAAGTGCGTGAATGATGATACATTACGACGCAAATCACGCTTGGTAAAGCCATTACATTTTTTGGCATTAACTGTCGTACAAAAGAATTCTACAATATAATCGCTAATAATCGCTAATAATCGCTAATGATCGCTAATGCGCCAATACAATAGTAATACTATATCACGTGGTACGCTATTTCAAACTACAAACTCAAACATATACTTATATGGTACTGATTGAAAACAAGGGTGGCCAAACGTTGACTTTACAGTATCAGGCAGGTATCTATCGCTAGACAAAACCTTATTGAGTAAACAAATCGCAGAGTAATTGCACCTTCTTCCAAACGGAAGTACTTTCAGTTTCTTATAATCCGGGGTTATATGATGAAATATTTTCGTGCGCGTAACGAAGCGAATAGTCGCATTTTTCGACCTACCTAATTTAAGCATCATCTCTTTAGAAAGCCAATGAGCACAGCAGAGCAATACTCAAGAATTGGAAAAATTAATGTTTTGATTAGAAGGAGCCTAACTTCGTGTGTCAGAGTCTTGACACCTACGAAGACGTGTGAGCGCTATATATATATATATATAGAGAGAGAGAAAGCGAAAAAATAGGTGTGTTCATATCGTCCTTTCCTAAAATTTCCCTATTTTAGCGCGTGCCATTCAAATATTTTACGAATCTACTTAGTATCTTAATAGTGAAAAAATCGTCCGACAACTAAGTAAGTCGCCATGCAATCGCCAATCGCCATCCTACCTAAAAAAATCGTGTAGACTTACCAAAAATCGCCACATCTGGAATAATATCGGTAGCTTGCTGGAAGAACCACTTAAGTGACATTTTGCGAAAAATTTTTTTATGTTGTATTCGAGGTGCTCTTAGTACTCTTTTTTATTGTACAATAGTAGGATTTCCGAAGTGCATAAATATTTTAAATGCCAGCCGATTGCACAATCACTTAACTGCATATCTCGTAAAAATGTTACCGCAGAATCACTTAAGTGCACTCGTTTTTTTTATTTTTGAGCGAGATACACAGTGTGGAGTACATTAAACCTGTATAATATATATCTAATTATCTATACCGATATACTCGTCGGTTTTTTTAAATTTAAAAAAAATTTTTTAATATTTTCAAATTTTTCAAAAATTGTAAATTTGCAAAAACAAAAAAATTACTGGAGTCGCTCTGATAAAATTCGTACGTATTCCTTAGCTGATTCTAAGAACTTATTACTCTTGAAAATTTTTTACAAAAGTGTGTTGTTTCTGAATAAAAAATTTGTAAAAAATTTTCAATTATAATATGCGCCAGTTTGACCACACCAAGATTCAAAATCAACTCCCAAATCACGTATCTTTTAGGTTTGGACATTTATTTTATACAGATGCACCTGTATGCATTTATTGGTCTGATGCACTCACTATGCTACCGGCAGCCATTTTGACATTTTTTTGAGCTCACCGCTGCACGCCTGTCTAAATGATCGCGCGCTCACAGCGGCAGAGAGGAAGAGACGAACGCACACGGACTCATCTGGGCGTAAGAAACGCGTGTGTATAGCCTCAAGCTGCCGCCGCCGCATACGTAATGTGCGGACGCGATTGTCGTCGTACAGCCGCGCGTTATACACACTCTCCCTCCGGCCCTACGGCTATCTACTCGGAATATAGCGATTCGCGTAGGTGTGTGTGCCGCATATATAGGGTGAAGCTGCAGTTGTGCGTATATACACATACTCGGGCTTGGCTTGGCTCCTTTATAATTAGTCCGGAAATTCTACGCGCGCCGTGACAAATTGCAGGCTCTTCCTCGTCCTCCTCTATACAGGATAGAGACGCACGCGCTGCCTCGAGCAGCTGTTGTCGCTATATATTTCCTGGGGAAAGAACAGATTTGGACTGATGAGGATAAGAGCTAAGCTCGCTGTGATGAGGAAAGATTGTATATGCCTGGGCTTTCGTACTAGCAGGTTTTAGAGAAAGGCCGGGGCTTGTTTTGTTTGCGCATGATGATTCTTGCAGGAGCATTGTACTCTCTCTCTCTCTCTCTCTCTCTCTCTACCCTGAATACACATTGGCTCGTCTCCATATGTAGGCAAAGCTACTTCACGTGTGCATACATGCAGGGATGAATTAAGTCGGACTGCTCGTGTTGCTGTAGTGTTGTTCATCTGTCGAGCCGATGGAATACGTCGCGGATCCATCATTCCCCGACGGATTTCATTATACCTGTGCTTTCAGTCAGACTCGAACGTTGCTTCGACTCTTGCAGATGGAGAGCGTTGATTGATACGCATCGGAGGCCTTGTGTGTATACATTAGCATCTCACAGTTAGGATTTTGGATGAAACATTTCGTTTGGTTATTTCGATAGAGTTGTAAAACAAAGAATTGGGTTGCATTATTGTGTCATTAAGGCAGGTTTAGAATAGTTGGACGATATATAGTATATCTAGTACGTATGTTTGTGTGAGCGTGTGTGTGCGTATGCGTGTGCATGTGCGTGTGCGCTGAGTGTGTACATTGGGTGAATTTTAATATATCAAGGCTCATTTTTTAAATTTATTTCAGAAAACTTTTTGAGAAAAAAGCCTGCTAACAGAGCTCAACACATTTTTTAGTGCATAAGTTTAAAATTATTTTATGATGTGAATTCCAATAAAAGCAAAACTGAAAACAATGCGTTAAGTAAACATTGGAATATTACGTACATAATGATGGCGCATAAGAAGATTGTAAGAATTATTTCAAGCTTGAGTAATTTTATTTCGAATAAACATATATGTGATGCATACAACTTTATTATATTGTTTAATGTCTTTGTGAAAACCTGTACGAATAAAAAATGTTAAAACGATCGTAATTTTGAAATAATTATTTCTAAAAAATTGACGTCGCTTTGAAAAGAAAATAAAACTTTTATGCAGATTGGTAATTATTTTTCATATTTTTGAAGCATTGACTTTGTTTTATTACCCAACAGTCCATAAACTGATTATAACGGGAAGAGCTTGTTTTCCTTTTACATTCAATAACGTTATTTATTAATAAATGCTATTAAAATTCAATATACGTTTAATAAAACTATTTTAAATTATTATCCTTCTAAAAAATACTTCAAGGAATGTACGAATTCATTGAGCATACTTTAATTCAAAATCCATATAGTACACCCTCGTAAAAAAATTTAAGTTTGGCCAAGTTTAGACAAATTTGGCAAAACTGATGTTTAGATAAAGTTTATCACAACATGTCTAATAAGACTTTAAACTTCCGAGCGAAAGCATGTTCAACGTAGTTGCAAAAGTTTATTAGAGTTCTTAACAAAAGTTTATTGTAAATTTTTTTTTGTAGCTTTGAGTAATATTTGTTCAATAATTTTTAGGATCATATTCAATAAAAATAATAAATAGTTTATCAATTTTAGACTGAGGTTAACGTAGAGCTCTAAAACATCGAAGAAAAAAATTTTATTCTCGGACAATTTCAAAGAACTTTGTGACTCCTTCGACCTTCAAATCCGTAATAAGCTTATTTGGAATAACGGGTCACGCTAATTGGACAGCTGCGGAAAAGTCACGAAAAAAGGGCGAAACCTATTCAATAGAAAATAGTTTTCTCTTCCATCACTCGATACCCACCTGTACACGAGACAATCCCAGCAGCGAGCCATAGAAGCAAGGAAAAAGAAAGCAACCTGTCAGAATAAAAAGGCGAGTTCTACCTTCTACAAAAACGAAACTTACACAAACACAGACACCGTGTAGTCAGCTTAGAACGAAAACCTCTGCCGCCTTGTCCAGTCGCGCGCCTCACCTTCTCGCGTCTTTGTCCGGGCCGCTGGTATCCTACCAATTACAGCTAATGAAGCACAGAAGCTAGACGGAATACTGCTGCGCACGTCGCCTCCATACGTACGTGTGCACGCCTTAAACAAGGAGGCAGACCAGCACAGCTATAGATAGAGAGAAAGAGAGAGAGAGAGAGAGAGAGAATTCCAGGTCCCGGCTGACGAGCAGCCTGACAAGTCTGACACAACACCGGCGGCTGCAGCCTGTTGCGTGACCCCTCCCGATCAATATCGGCGCTGCGCAGACCGCTCCTCTCTCCCTCTCTCGCCAGGAAAATTTCACCGGATCGAGTCCGAGGATACACACCTACGTATACACATACTTCTGCAGCCCAGTCTGTGGAATGGCTTTTTCTCTGCTCGCTGTGTTCGGAGAGAAATGGGGAGAGGGCTCGTGTCTGACCAGTACGCGACTGTTTCCACTGATGCGCAGGGACCGACATTCCCTTGCTCTGTAGAATTCTCTCGTCTGTGTGTTTGTGCAGTTTGTGTGTCCGTGCATGTACGTGTCCTCGCGGAAAGATGGAGGGGGGAGGGGGATAGGTAGACACGGAGCCGGAGTGAATTCCGCATGGCTTGTTTCGCTTGATTGGATCGAGGATCGACGGAGGTGGCGGACTGGACGGAACCGACTGGCGTTTCTTTCGAGGGCTTGATTTTTGTTTTGTTCCGATATTCTTGTTTTTCAAAAGCTCGAGCTCGCAGAATTCGCGAATGAACGCGGTTGGCTTCTTTTTTCTCGAAAGATTGAATGGACGGGCGAGTGGAAAGGATTTTTTGGATTTGGCTTTTCAAGGTGCGTACGTAAGTGATTGGTTCGAGCGATGAGAAGCCAAGGGAGAGACGAATTTCAAACTCATACGTTTGCTGCGTTTTTCAAATTTTTGACTCTCAATGCCCTCTGTTCAAAATTCAATCGAAACATTTGAAATATTCAAAGAATGCTTAAACTAAAGGACATATTTGCAGTATTCTTGAACTTTAGAATAAATATTTCTTAATACTTTTTTTACTATTCAATTATCCAAATTATAAAATTGTTCTATTTACACCGACTTTTTATAGATGGTAATTAATTTTAAAAAATTATGATGTACTACGTGCATTCTATGTTATGTAAGTACGTCCAAAATAGCTCTTTTTCATTGAAAATTTTAGAGAACAAAGTGAGTAAATTAACAAGGAGTTGCAAAATTTGAACTAGAAATGGTGTCGACTTTTGAAAACATGCCTTTCCAGCGTATAACTATTATATTACTTTCAGGGAATTATCTCGTAAAGTCAGCTCGTTAAACTTTTTTAATCAAGCACAATACATTTCCGGTGACCTCATTTATTTTTCGCTTTCTTTTATAAAATGCTTCAATAACGATCAAGCGTGTGCTTTGCTATTGTTTGTACAATACACACTGCTAAAAAATGTAACGATGGGTGATTCTACCGTAACTGGTCTAGATATTGTTTATCGCTTGTATGTGAAATGTAGTCGAATGTATATTGTGGATTTTCTTAGCCAAATTAGAGATATCGATTTATTCATTGGCATGAACTTCTTTTGCATTAAAATTTAGTGTATCTTGCCATGTTATAGAAAATTGACACTGAAATACATTGAACGGTTAAACTTTAAACCTTTTAAGGAAGTCTAACAAATTTTGTTCATTTTAAATAATATTTTGGTATGGACAAAAGTGGCAGGCAACCCTAGGTTGATATAACAACAATAAACAATACGTAGTTTATTCCATTGGCGACGTTTTGTTCCTAATGGGGACCTTTTGAAGCCATAATAATTAAAAAACAAACAAGAAATAAGAGACAATACGTCTCCAGTCACATACTTAGTACAAATTTGCTTTTCTTACTGCAATAATGTCGACATTCTTTACATAATACTCAATATAATAATTAATTATTAATATGATACTTTATACTTAATATAATATTAAATATTTAAACAATAACAATCCCAATTTTTTGAGGATAGAGTTTTTTTCATGAAGACCAGTAACTAGTTCAGATGAACTAGCATACACGGAGATCTCTCATACAGTATGCTGATGTTGGCTATTTGTCTAGGTAGAGACTAAGCTATTCTCTAGGTAGAGACAAAGGAGATCCTTTAAGATCGAAGGTCTGAAACGGATGAGGTTAAATTGTAATGCTGTGTCCTTGCATAAATGCCAATGCTGACTGGTTGTCGATGAGGGTTCATTTGAGATGGAAAGATTGATGCTGGTCTGGTTCTAGGTGAGACACGAGTGTTCCTTTGAGTTTGAACCCTCGACATCAACTGGGTTGAAATGCAGTGCAATCGAGCCTTATTTATGCAGGTACCGACTGGTCGTATAGGTATATGAGAGAATAAAGTTTCTTCAGGCTTCTCACATATGTCGTCGTTGTTTGGTGGAAAGGGAACGAGGGGAGCTCCTTCCTACTAAAAGACTGCCACTGCTCTGGTCTTAGGTGACAGAGCGAAGCCCCGAAACAAATAATATAGAACTGGGATGCGGTGGTTCTTCGTTTATGTCGATACTGTTTGCTGGAAGATGAAAGAGGAAGCTTTCCGTTGCTTGAAGATTAATGCTATCCTCGGCTTAGGTAATAGGGAGAGCTCTTTCTAATTTAATTTTTTCATTTAGGCTTCAGATATCTGTCACAGAAACATATTGACAAATCGAGACAATGAAGATAAATTACGTAAGCAAATTTTGTCTGGTATTCATTGTACGAATTTATTTTTTTGTATAGAACATGAATATGATAAATGCATCTTCTCTAACAGACTATAGATGTTGACATTTGGTTGTATAGCGCAAATCAAAAAATTGAATTGTAAATTTATTAGTAAACAAAGACAGAAACGCGTTTTTCATAATCATTATTCATTCAGTCCATTATAAATTGATTCCTATATTAATTGTTGCTATTAACTTTATACTAGTCGATCTGTGAGATTCGATGTAACTTTCATTGTTTTGCTCTATAAGCTGATTAATCGTATCGTTAATGTATAAGCTACTAAATTATTTACAACGCGCTGAATTAGTTCGGATCGATGTTGATCATTGTATCTCCTATCAGTTATATAATTGATGTGCATGTACAAAAAAATTATGATGTACCGCATGGATTCTATGCGCTAAGGTAATATTAGTATGCAAATAGAAATAGTTTTTGAAAAAAGCGATACCAAGTAAATGAAATTTCGAAAAGACTTGATGCCACGAATTTATCATTTGTAAACCTGCAAATTGCCCTAAAAATCTATGAAAAACATATGTCTACAGACAGAAGAAGAAGAAGTTACGACGTACAGTATCGTCGCAGATTATACGGAAGCCGTCTCTCTCCCTCTCGTTTTTCTCCTCTCGTTCCCACCTCGTTCCAGCCTCATTTTCTTCCTCGCGGTCGGCTCGCTCGCTCGCCGACCGCGAGTCGATTTCGGGGCTAAGGTCGTTTTTAATTGGCAAAAGCTCCTCTCGTTCTCTTTCTGTTCCGCTCCCGCGCCCTCGCCCCCCCCCCCCTGGGCTGCAGCCTGACTCTGGCGGAGCGTATTTGCGGTTCCATTACCGCAGCTCGGAAAACTCTCGCGGCTTCGCTGCGGCAAACGACTTACGCGGCAGGCCGACGCAGAGAGCGAGAAAGAAGCGGTAAATTAAAGAGAGGACCCTCGAAGATTAGATAGCAGCCTCGAATTTCATTAGGCATTCGTTATTATACGCGAGGCGCGAGCGCGCGGTGCGCATCGACTAATCAGCCTTTGAACGTCGTTATGCGCGCTGTATGATTCCTCGGGTTTCGTTTCTGTCTCCCTCTCTCTCTCTTTCTCTCTCTGTGGCTCTACTGCATTATTGAGGTACGAGAGGAGATGAAAAAATTGTACCGCTTGTTCTTTTGAGTTTTCGAGTAAAAATGCACGAGCAGCGCATTGTGAGGGGTGGGGCGGGAATTTTTTTACAACAACGCTTGATACAAGCACCTGGCCTCGTGTGCTTTGAAGGAAGAAAACTTGAGGACTTTCATATTTTATCTTAAGACGATGTTTTTCTTATTGCACTTGAGTTATGTCTTATATTTTACGGATATTTCTTCGCGGCTGTAAAAACGGAACAATGCCAGAGTGGCTGAGAATCTACAATTGCATTTTTATCCGATGTCCTAAAGCACAACGAAGTCATATAATACTTCGTGTCTCTTTGCGGAATGCGTTTCCTTTCTGTCGCTCCTTACATTCTTTGCTTTTCTATTTATCCTTTTAAGAAGGATTATCCAGCACGGATAAAACGCAGAAAAAGTCGGCATGATAGAGCTTCTCGAGTGGACTTACGAGCAGACAGCGCTCATTTTGACTTTTTTTATTCATTGTGAACCTCTGATAATCAACGCGGCAATATTAATGCTTCCTGTCTTTTTTCTGAAATTGATTTTTGTCATCTTTTCTTTTTTAATAAGTATATCAAATAAATAATAATCAATTTTTAGTTTTTAATAAAAATAATGAAGCTTGAACTTCCACAGATTTTTCTATCCTCAAAATTTTTGCATCTTCTCTAAGAACTTTAGAATATTTAATATGAACATTTTCAAAGTCAATATAGCTATAAAGTTTTAACAATAAAAAGAATTTCTCTTTTGTTCGCACGCAAACTTAGAGAAAAAAAGCAGTGAAAAACAATTACCTTTTATTTCTTACTTTTTTCTCGTGAATACGCAAATGTTTTGTATGCATTAGCCACGATCGCAAGCTATTAGACGTGTTTGTCGATTGCTGCACCGCGCCAGTAAAAGCGATGATATTTTCGTTTTTTCCCTCTTCTTTCCCGTCGTCGGCTATTACCATTTTTAGTCTTTTTTTTCACCAGGATTATAGCCAATGCGCGTTTTTATTGTAGCCTAGCGACCAAGTAATTGCTTTACACTACATTGAAGGCATCTCACTCGAAAGTACGGAGGAAACTTTATATTATACTCTCTTCATTAAAGTTTTCATGCATTTTAACAAAAAAAAAAAAAACGTAAATATTGTACATTTTCACCTATACACATCCATGCATGTCTAAGTGAAGAGGCGCGAGAGTGCACTAATTAAAAATGTATGCAAGAATTGCGGAGTTATAAAAAATATTTGCCGCGGGGTACAATTAAAAATTCACGCTGCATGAAATATAGAAGTTGCATATTTGAAATTACGATTCGTAGAAAATGTCAGCTGTAAAAAAACAAAGGACATTAAGTTTGTTGGTTTTTTAAATTATATTCACACTGCATATTAATTAGCTTCTGAACGTTACCTCTATGTGATTTTAAATACAAAAATCAAAAAGTACTTTCTGCGATTTTATTTCCTCTTGCGAAGCTATACTTGAAATAAGTTTCAAGACCCTTTTATTATACGTAAATTGAACACATTAAAATTATTCCATCGGTCTCGACTGCTTACACCACTGTGAACAAATAATTATTAATCGATTATTCCAGTAGGGTGGCCTTTGTACGTAATCATTTTGCAGACCGCATTCGACAGTACGTGTATATGTATACATGAAGGATCGTATAGCGAAGCGCGGAAAACATCAATATACATCGACGCTTCCGCATGATCGAAATTAATAATCCAGGGCTGCGAGCGCAAACAAAGAAGAAAATCAATTCCAATGATATTCGCTGGCCTGCACCGCTGCTCGATATGCATTGAGCCATTTTTATTCTCGCGATTTTTGACTGCAATAAGATAAGATATGTCGCTGTAAAAGAGCTCACCCCCTCCCCTCCGCGCAAGAATATTGCAAAACCGTATTCTCTCTTCCCTTTTTACACACTCTTCCACCAGCGAATTTTTCGTTTTCGTTATATATACGTTCCCCCTGCATTTGCATCGAAATAAAAAAAAACCGCTGTCGAATCTCCGGCACGTTTCCTACTTCGACCTAATTTATCGCTTGTCGTTGAAGAAAAGTAGATTTTTGTAATCGTAATTTTTAATGAAAACGATTTTATAATACGATACTAATTCTGCAAAGAAACAAAGAGATTTAATATCTATTCATATCTACAAGATTTTCCAGCCTGTCTAAAATAACAATCTTGCGTCGCGGAGCAAGAAAAAAAAATGTTTCCGCAAACAACTTTTGTTGATCTATAGCAGGGGACTGCTTAAGGAGCGGTGAAACGCCTGCCGCACTCGGCTAGCGCGCAAGAGCCGAAAAAAGCGCGCGAAAATCGATGGAAATGCCTTCGGAAAATCAGATCCTCCTTAAAAAATCGCTGGCCCGTGCAAACTTTACACAATGCAAATGAGACATTCAGCGCGGACATTAGAAATTCAGATTGCCTCGAATCCCCCTCGCTCTCTCTTTCTCTCTCTCTCTATATCCACTTATTTCCTATCTCTAATTTTCCTCTTACTCCCGCATTTTCTCCTCGTCTCGAGAGCTATACGTATACATATATTCGTAGATAGATATACACGATAGGCGGCTGTGTATATATATCTATATATATACACACACACACACAAATTTCTTGGCTTTCTCCTTACTCTCGCTTACACTCGAGGAGAGCGCATCGATGCGGAATCGCCGGGGGACTGGCCAACTTTGGTCCAGAAAGCTCTCTCTCTCTCTCTCTCTCTCTCTCTCTCTTCCTCTTTGCTGTGCCGTGCGATCGCCTCTTTACATTCGGTCTCAGGGATTCTCCCTGCCGACGAGAGAGAAAGAGAGAGGAGGGAGACTGAGACTCCGAGAGCCTGAGACCGAGAGAGAGAGAGAGAGAGAGAGAGAGAGAGTGGCTGGCTCCCTTATTCCGGGGGCATAGCTAGTTTACGTTGACTCCGCGGCCGAGTTTACAATGGGCGCCGGATATCTTTAGCTTCTCCTTCGCTCAATGCATGCGCATCCATTTCTCCTCTATATGCGACTTTCCTGTCTAATATATATATACCACGTATAAGATAAGCGATCGAGTCTATATCGTCCGAGAGCTTCTCTACGTGCGCCCAGTATTTCGAGCTCCTGTGCTGATTTCTTCGAGTCGAGACGATGGACTGAAGAGACTTTTTGAAAATCAAGCTCTCCCGACTCCGCGCGCACGCAGACAAAAAAATAATTGTAAGTGACGGCGAACTCTCTCTCTCTCTCTCTCTCTCTCTCTCTCTCTCTCTCTCTCTCTCTCTCCTTTCGACGCAAGCCAAATCTCCGCTGAATCTCGCGCTATACGCTTACGTATACACAGGTATATTATACGAGTTCGTTCCTTTTCATCGAACATCTGGAAATCGCGGCGCCCGACTGAACTCGCGCAGCGTGAGAGGAAAACGAGGATGAAGTAGGGGAAAAAGAAAATTGAGAAATAGTCGACTCGGAGGGATAACGGTTGATTACCAAGAGCCGGGCCGCGTTGTATAAATAAGATTAGCGCAACTTCCCGGGCGGCGACTTGCAGCGCTACGACGCAGTAGTCGCGGCCGAGCTATGTATACATGTATACATAGCGCGAAGGGCGAGAGGGAATCTTCTTATAGAGCTGTAAAAATAATTTGTCGGCGCGTATTTTCCAGCGACATCCCCGCGCGCTCTGAGTCTATATTGTACAGCGTTATATAGACTCGTTCCTTCTCGCGTATATATGTAATAATGCTTGGTCTTCGCGCTATGCACGTTATCGCACATGATTCGAATCTCGCGCGCTCACGCGGGACAAGCTCATTGACTCGAGAGAAGGCAATCGCTCGGTCATTATCGTGCCCGGGCCCCTATATTATCTCTAATAAAGGATCAAGACAGTCTCTAGAACGGACGCGCACGAAGTTTAGGTCAACGTTAACGGATGGCCCAGAAACCGAGGGAGCAGCTCGAAATTTCAACGTATATACATATATACATATATATGCACGCAGATAGCCGTGAGACTATATTCGGTCGGAGCTTCTCGGCTTTGCCGAGGTGTATAAATTCATTGGGTAAATAAAGCATTGTTATTGAAATTAACTGAATATTTAATCCTAAAGTTTATACGAGCTCTCGAAAGGATTCATTATGTGCCTACGCAAATAATGTGTATAGTGCCTCGATTTTTCGCTGAAAATTTTATTGCTTTTTTTACCTTTTTATATAAATCTTGTTTCAACCGATCGAAACTTTATAAACACTGTATTCTCAGCCGCCCTCGGCGTAATATATATAAATGTTGGAGGAATTTCCATATATACTCAGAATAGAGAAACATTCTTTTTCAAAGTTCTCGTCGCGATCGACCAGCGCAGTAAATCAACATTATCGGGCGAGAAAAAAAGCTTGGAGTCTCCATTCAGCCCATAGAGAAGGGCCCCATAAAAAAGAATAATTACCCACCGACTTTTCTTCGATGAGCAGAAATTAACGACACGAGCTTGCAGAAAGCTCTGGAACTGGCGCAACAGACATCCCCCTTCTCTCTCTGTCTAACGGAGGGGTGGTGGTGGCGCAGAGAGCGAGAGAGAGAGAGAGAGAGAGAGAGAGGAGCGTGACCTGCAGGAGCTGTAAAGAGCGAGAGGCTCTCGCTCCGCAATGCAGCCGAGTGCAGCAGCAGCAGCAGCAGCAGCAGCAGCAGCGCAGCTCCGGCGGAGGCTGCCTGCAGCGCTACCAGGTGGCAGGTTTGCGCTGCGTATCGATTTCTTACGAATCTAGCCGGGGGTTCCGCGCGCGACCCGCTATCTGTCTAGGTATACTTATATTACTCTCTCTCTCTCTCTCTCTCTCCCCCTTGCCGCGCCCGAGAGCCTTGTTGTCGGCCAAGAACTTGCATGCGCCGCGAAAAATCTATAACTTTTCTCATTACTTTCTCGGCTGCTACTTTTCGCCCGGTGTGCGAGGGCAATTTTTCCTCCCTTCCATCGAGGCTCCTTGTTGCGAGCCAGAGCCTTTTTTTCTCGTGTCGAAGCCGCGCGCGCGCGCGCGCCAGCCGGATGAGCGCGCGAGCCCTTCCCGTATAAATCATCGGGATAACTCGCGCAAGCTCTCGCGTGTGTGCGAGCTTTCGTAAAAAAAGCGCGACGCGAGCTTTATCGTGTTGTGAGGAGGCTACTTCCCCCCCGGATTTTTCTTACTTTCGTGCACTTCGAAGATGAAGTGCGATTGCTCGCGCTCTCTCTCTCACTCTCATCTCGGAGCTTTTTCTTCGCCATGAGTTTGATGACTCGGATCCCCCGCAAGAATCATGAGCTTTTGTTTATTGACGCTATTCTCTCGTATAGATCGAGAGCTCGCAATCTCGAAAAGTTGTGCGAATTCGAAAAGGAGTAGCGCGACAGCTTCGTCTGCATAATTAAACTCGGTCAGTCGTGCGATTCGAAAGTGCGATTCCCAGAACGAATTCGCTTGGAATTTTAAAGGGTATATAGACGGAGGCGGCAGACTTCCGCAGACAGGCGTCCGACCGCAGCGTTTGTCGTTGCGTCGGCTGGCGGACTTGGTGCGACTGCGAAGTCGCTCTAAGGCCATAATGTTCCCTTCCGATTGAATACTGCCGATACTACAGCCAAATTCGCAACAGTACGAGGGGCCCCACGTGGAGAGAAGGATTGATAGTGTTCTTTTTCTCGGGCGTTGGTGGCTACTAAACACGCTGTCTGGGAAGAGGTATTTAACTTGCGTGACTCATCTGTCGTCCTCGCGGTGGAATCCGAGAAGTGTTCGGATGCATTAGAGTAGATCCGCGAATTGAGAATTGGCCACGGCGTCGCGTAAATTAGTGAGACGTTGAGTTTTTCCTGCGTCACAGGTTTGTCTGGGTTAATGCGGGAACGGAGATGCGTTAAAAAAAGTATGTTAAACGAGCGAGTGCGAGAGAAAGTACGTATACACAGTTCGAGCCGATTTAATACCTTTCTTAAGAGAAAAGCATATAGGCTCGAATTCGGGCATCTGGCGACAGGCAGTCTCGAGTGTGCCGACTAGGCGATGCATTCGAGCTGTTTATGGCGTTTTATGACTGCCCGGATTAGGCCGGCCTGCCTCGGCGCAGCAATAAGAGCGCGCGGGGTCTGTTTTCGGGTGGCGAAACTTTGTTTTGAACTATATATGTCGAATTTCAACAAATAAATGCACTTGTCTTTGGTCTCGAATTCGCAAAAAAAATTTTAAGCTAGAGCTTTCGGATCAATGGGACTTTATTATTATTATTATTATTATTTTTGTAACGAACATACATTTTGATCAGAGCATCGAAACTTGGCATACTTCTTTTTAAGTTAAAGCTCTTTTGTAATACTTTAGTATTCGAAAAGAGCTTTAACTTTAGTATTAGTTATTCGAAATTTTAGTGGTGCCTCGAGAACATTCGTAGTTGTTATTATTCCAGTGTTTTGAAGTATTAATTTCCTGTAAAAAAGCGTGAATGGCTCAGAAATATGGTTACTAGTAATTTTTCCCATGTTCCTCTGCACTTTTGACTATCTTTCGGATCACAGAAGAAAGTCGGATCGGTCCGAAACCTCTAGCTTTAAAAAAAATTTTTTCGATTTCTAGACCAAAGAAAAGTGCATTTTTTCATTATGAAATTCGACATATGAGTAGTTGTACGAGTGAGAGAGCGGGAAAAGCTGCGACTTTTGCGGCGACGAGGGACGAGCTCGAGGACTGCTGGTGACAGTTCAGTTCGAACCTCGAAACATTATACACTTCGTGAATTTCGCTGTTCTGTGCTATGCGTATTTTAATATACGCTCAAGTATTACTAGTTTTTGTTTTTTTCTTTCCCTCGTCCAACTTCTCTTAATCACCTATACACACACACACACACACATTTACGCACCATAGTGAAGGCGAACAGCGCAATGCAAAGATGCGACTAGGCAGAGTCATCGATATCGCGGATACTGCATCGGGGAGAAATGAGAAACCGATCTTGTAAGCACATCGGAATTTCGCTCAAAGCTCATGAATCATTAAAGCTTTACGCAGCGAAACGGTGGCGGAGCGCAAGCGGGTCAAGAAAGTGGCTGCAGCACGCTATACGAAATCTAGCTGTACGAAAAGGCTCCTCAAAGAGTTTGCCCCGTGTAAATACGTGCGCAGCGCGAGCAGTCGCCGAGAGCTTATAGACGGGGGGAGAACTTATGTATATACCTATAGAGAGGGCGGAGGAGCGGGGGGAGGAGGCGGGGGGGGGGGGCGGAGGAGTAAGATCGAGCGGAGCTTGCGAGGCACTCGGCCGCGTTTAATTATTCGTTCCGTGCGCGGGGCCCCGGGAAAATTAAACGGGAAAATAGCGTATCCGCGTAATGGATCACCGTCTAATGATGCTGCAGCGTGCATAATACTATATAGGAGCTTTCTTCGTGCTACATCCTCGCTCTATCCGCGTTATCTGCGCTAGGGCTGCGTGAGCACGTGGGCGAATCGAGGGTACTTTATTTTCTAAAAACTTATTTTGCCTCTGCCAATTAGCTGCTGCGTGAAAGAGCGAGACAGAGAGAGGGGGGGGGGGGAGTCGAAACAGAGAAGAAAAAGAGTCGGATATTGATTCAGGAGGAAGGCTAGGAATGCCACTTGATTTTTATTGGCTAAAGGTCAAAGCTCAAAAGGATCAAAAGGATTTTAGGCTTTTGATTATTAGGTTTTTGTTACTCGAGTTCGGATTGGTTGAACGAAAGCGGCCAAGGTTACGTTCAGTATATCTTTGTAAAGCATACATATTGGTATGAACACGTTAAATTACAAACAACAAATGATAAATCTAAAGTCCAATTAATGTGCAACGTATTGTTTAGAAATTTTTGTAAACATAATTTTTCAAAATTTCGTGAAAATTTTTAACGTTTTCAAAAATTAATAAAATTAATATTGATAAATGGATTGTGATGAAAAATGTAGGTTTAGATTGTTTTCAAAATGTACATTTTTCAATTTTATAAAAATCCTTATCTTATTATTTTAACTTTTTCTCGGTATTAATCGAATTCCAAGAAAACTGATTTTTTTTACAAATAATTTAAAAGGGAATTGAATTTCTGAATATCGCTTTAAATTTTGTTAGTCTTGTGACAAAACAAACAGAAATAATTCATCCAGTTGACTCCAAAATTTAATCAGCACTAAGTTAGGACAATGCCTAAAATACATGGAAAGTTTCACCTCAATATATGTTTCCGTTCAAGGTTCAAGAGTTACAGTAAGGACACAATTTTGGTTTCATAAGTACAGTCGATAGTTATAGTAACTTTAAAAACTTTTAAAATCAGCCATGTCATTTTTCAAGTAGAACGTGTCAAGTTTGCAATATAAGTTACTGTTTATACCAGTAAAGTTTACATACGTGAAGGAATACAGATACCTATATACAGATACATTTTTTAAAAACTTATTATCTTGATAGATAACTTCGAACTTCGATCTCCTTGAGATCAACAATAAGAAAAAATATTTCAAAATTTGCGAATTTACCCAGCATGCGTATTTGGCTGTATATTATAATATCATCGCCCGTACAAAGACTATATACGACAACTAAAAAAAGACCTATTTTAATTTGCCATTTTAGAAACTCAGGAATGAATCAATTTATCAAAGATAAATTTAAAGTATGCGAATTATGTTTCAAGATCATCAGATTCTTGACGAACGGAGAAATAGATCTTTTTAAGTTGTCATAGTCTTACGAAGTGTCAACATTAGGTGAAGCATCAGTTGATCGGTCGCGATGTAAAATTCGGTAGAAGAGCTACCAAGACGCACGTAACGACGCTTTACATTAATACGATGTACTGAAGGATTATACTTATGATTGCGCTACATTGGATTTGTTAGCAGATGCATATGAGGAAATCTACGGCCAGGTGTCAATTTTTGGGCGAAAAAGTGGAAGATTTGCAATTTTGAGGGCACACTAACCGGGCTAGGTTTTTTTTACTCGTAAGGGCATACAATACAAGAAAATTGACCGAAATACATCCGCGCCCTATGCCAATAAAAAGTTACGGGCCAAAAACTGAAAAAAAATACGCAAATTTTTTTCGCGTTTTTTCCATTCTCCTAAAAATTTAAGAGTAGGCCATATGTTAAATCAAATTTCTAATCAACTAAAATAAAGTACTTGAAAAGACCTTTCATTTGGATTTAAATTTGTCTAAATCGGATGCACTGATCAAAAGTTTCGCATTTTAGAAGTGGATGAACTTGGATTTAAGATTTACGAAAATGACCGCTCTTACCTTTTTTTTCTTAAAATCCTTCTAACTTTTGATTCAAGCATCCGTTTGCAACGTTCAATACGTCAAATTAAAGGTCTGTTTTTGTACTTTTCAATTACTGGGCGGGTTTTTTCTTTTCGCTTATGATGAGCTATATATATGCTTTTCAAAATGATCGTTCTTTGAAAGCATATATATAGCACACTACGAAGAAAAAAAAATTTTTTAGACTCAATAGCATAAAAGTAGAAGAAGAGAGCTTTAATTTAAGCTATTGAACTTTGAAAACGCACGATTGGATCAAAAGTTATTAGCATTTGAAGAAAGGGAAAAATCTCCGAATTTTCGAAAATCGATTGATTTCATGGAAAAAAAGCGAAATTTGCCAATTTTTAAATTCTTGTGTCTTCCGATCCAACCGACCGATTTCAAAGTTTAATAGCTCAAATTAAAGCTCTTATCTTCTACTTTTTTACTAATTCAACTGAAGTTGAAGTTTCTCGTGGGATAGGCTATATATATGCCTCTGAAAATCAGTAAAAAACGAACAACTTTAGAAGCATATATATAGTCCATGAGATTAGAAAATTTGGATTTTGATCAACTAGATTGAAAGTTGAAGAAAAGAGCTTTAATTTGCGGTATTAAACGTTGAAAACGATTGGTTGGGTCGCAAATCATGAGGTATTAAATAAAAAAAGAAAAACCATGATTTTAACGATTTCTTCCATGTCAAGCTTGACAAAATCCAGAGAATTTTACGTTTCTTCAAATCCTTCTCAATTGCGACCCAACCAATCGTTTTCAACGTTTAATACCGCAAATTAAAGCTCTTTTCTTCAACTTTCAATCTAGTTGATCAGAATCCAAATTTTCTAATCTCATGGACTATATATATGCTTCTAAAGTTGTTCGTTTTTTACTGATTTTCAGAGGCATATATATAGCCTATCCCACGAGAAACTTCAACTTCAGTTGAATTAGTAAAAAAGTAGAAGATAAGAGCTTTAATTTGAGCTATTAAACTTTGAAATCGGTCGGTTGGATCGGAGGGCACAAGGATTTAAAAATTGGCAAATTTCGCTTTTTTTCCATGAAATCAATCGATTTTCGAAAATTCGGAGATTTTTCCATTTCTTCAAATGCTAATAACTTTTGATCCAATCGTGCGTTTTCAAAGTTCAATAGCTTAAATTAAAGCTCTCTTCTTCTACTTTTATGCTATTGAGTCTAAAAATTTTTTTTTCTTCGTAGTGTGCTATATATATGCTTTCAAAGAACGATCATTTTGAAAAGCATATATATAGCTCATCATAAGCGAAAAGAAAAAACCCGCCCAGTAATTGAAAAGTACAAAAACAGACCTTTAATTTGACGTATTGAACGTTGCAAACGGATGTTGGATCAAAAGTTAGAAGATTTAAGAAATAAAAGGTAAGAGCGGTCATTTTCGTAAATCTTAATCCAAGTCATCCACTTCAAGCGAAACTTTTGATCAGTGCACCGATTTGAATTTAAATCCAAGAAAGTTTTCAGTACTTTATTTAGTGATTAGAAATTGATTTACATAGCCTACTCTTAAATTTTAGGAGAATGGAAAAACGCGAAAAATTTGCGTATTTTTTTCAGTTTACCCGTAACTTTTATCAGCGCGTTGTATTCGTCAATTTTCTTATTGGATGACGAGTAAAAAAACCTAGCCGGTAGTGTGCCTCAAATTGCATCCACTTTTCGCCCAAAAATTGACACCTGCCGTAGATTTCCTCATATAGTTCTTCGATAGAGCTGCCGACGAGGGAGTTTGATTATCTATTCGATATTACTTCGTGCTGCGGCGCACGAAGGCTTATGACTGTATACATATATAGGCTTGAAAAAGTTGTCGCCGTGTAAAATATCCGGATTCGAAATGAAAGAGAAAACTTTTTTAATTTTCTCTCATCGCCCTCTCTCGGCAGCTGGCGATAAGAACTTTTATTTTCCTCGAGAAAGCGGCTATATCCGAATCGGAGGTATAATTGCCTTAATATTTTAAAGTAAGTTAATCGCCGGAGACAGATGCGTATAGACGAATCCTGCGCGAATCTCGCGCTCCGAGCAGCGCATCGAGTTTCAATCCGTGTCAAGTTTCCCCGCGATATCCGCTAAAGATTGACCAAACATTGGCGATTCCCTCATCGAATAGGCGGCCGCAGTTGTTGCGACGCGCGAAGACAAACAAAGCACAGTCGCACAGAGATGATCGCTGCATCAGCTCAGCCTTATACCCGAACATGTCACTACTTCATAAATCACAAGGACCAACTTCGCGCTGTCCTCGAGAACTTGAAGATTCTGCCGCCACAGGCGACGCCCTACGCGTATAGCACAACTGTGTGCGAATATACCCCGAGCTCCACCTATACGTTGTACGTGACGAAATCCACGAAGAAACTGTACTTTTCTCGAGTTCGGGATCGTTAAGAAATTTTGCTTCTTACCCGGGAAAACTTTGTAGTAGTAAGTTTTGGAGATGTAAAAATGTGTTGGATTATGCTTTCTGAGTGCGCCTGCGTTTTTCACAAGTTCCAATCGAGCCAAATCCACGTCGAGCTTTTTCGTTAATTTTTCCGTGCTTCTTTGTCGAATGCTCGCAATGAATCGCTTTAACTTTAATTTAAGAACGGATATCTCCACGAACACTTGGTTTGGATAAGAGGTTGTAAGAATTTGAGCGAAAATCGAAAAATCGGTTATTTTTCATGAAACGCGCGAGGATCGTGAAATTCGTTGTTTTCGAAAGTAGACACAACTTTATATCCAGGAGCATCCAATCTAGATAAATTTTGTTTTTTAAATTAAAGCCTTGTCGCTGCACTTTATATTTTTGCCATCTCGAAAGTTTACTTCGCCCTCGGGGGGCATATTTATATATATATACACGCGACGTTACGCGAAATCGATGCGCTTTTCCGTTTTTTACTCCGTAATAAATTTTTCCAAGAAAATATGATAATATCCGCAATCTTCTCACTTACACGTAGAGCAGAGAATGTCTGTATATCGGATACGGCAATAAAACAAACGCCGACAGTTCGACAAGCGATGGAAGCGCATTTCCCCCGTTGATTTCATCGGATTCATGCATATACCCTCAGTGTGTTTTCCATGTGCACAGGTATTTATTTATATACTGCACACCTAGGAGCGAGAGAGAGAGAGAGAGAGAGAGAGAGAGAGAGAGAGAGAGAGAGAGAAAGGGAGCGAGAGTGAGAGATAGAGTGAGAAAGGTGCAACGCAGCCGAGAAAGCTGCCTTTGTTATATATGAAAGGGGCTCGTGTGTGTCTGGTGACGTAAACAATGACCCGCTTGCGCCGTCGGCGACTATTTTCAGATATAACCCGATTCGAGAGATTTTTATCCCGTTTTCCCACCCTTATTCTCTCTCTCTCTCTCTCGCTCTCGTTTTTGTCTCGGCGGCGGCGGCGGCGGCCGCGGCGCTTGTAAAGGCGGCTTGTAAACGCCTATATAGCGCGCTCATGTATAATTGACGCGGAGAGCGCGCGCGCCGCCGGTGCGCGGCCGATACGCTCGCATTACGCAAGCGCAACACTCGCCATCCTCTGCTCTGTGTGTGTGTGTGTGTGTGCATTATTCTATCCAGCCTGACACACAGTGGCTGCAACTATGTGCTCTATACGTATACGCTGCTGCGCCGACACCTGTAGGAAAGAGAACCAGGCCACTTTTATGTGCCTCTATGTACCCGCGCGTACACACATGCTAAATGCAGCTCCTCGGGGAGCTCCATGAGAATTTTCAGTCTTTCACTTTTTAATATACAGGGGAGAGCATTTGTTAGTATACTTTTATTATCCCTCGTTCAATATAAGACAAGCGATATTTACGTATTTTTTTATTTCTGGCTTTTTTAAAGATTAAGCTACGGCGTTGCGACACTGGTATGTATATCTATAGATAGCGCAAGTCCTCGTGGGTTTGCGTGCGCGCTTGTTTCCTTTTTTTTCTTCCTCGAGCTTTCCTACGAACTTTTTGTTGCTTGTTTTTTTTTCCTGTATTTTTTACATTTACACGTGGCCAAGGTACACCGACGAGGAATCTACCATTTTTCAAGGTCTACCGTGCAAGTTCTTATCCCGGCAACTTGAATGATTTGCCTGATAACGTTTTTTATTCACGAGATTAATTTGAGCACGATTTCTATATTGTGTTATTTTTCTGTATTTTTAATGTACTTTAAAATAACTACATTATAAGATAAGAAAGACTGTCGGAACTTTCATTTAAACTGTCTCGCGGGAATCTCGACAGGAATTCAAACGAATGTATTTTCGAAAAAGGGACAAACGTTAATAGAACAAGTTACAAGTTCTTGAAAATCGTATTAATTTTTACGAACTCCTTGA
Organism: Philotrypesis tridentata; assembly: GCA_018906965.1. Taxonomy (NCBI): domain Eukaryota; kingdom Metazoa; phylum Arthropoda; class Insecta; order Hymenoptera; family Pteromalidae; genus Philotrypesis; species Philotrypesis tridentata. The sequence goes on from JACCIB010000039.1 coordinate 1,403,664, forward strand.
ATTTTCTTGAACTACGATCAAAATCTAAATGTAGCGCTAGCGCGAAGAATGCTGAAAGATCAAAATCGATAGGAAATCTGAAAAGATTGATATTTTCGTTCCTGTTATTCAACAATGAATAGCTCATTTAATAGTACATTACGATACTAGTGGTATAAGTCGTACTTTACGGCACGACGTGCATAACCGCACGAGCGTAGCGAGTGAGGTTAGAGTCGTGCCATAAAGAACGGCTTATGACAAGCGTATCATACGATTTTTTATAGCACAGATTAGCATAAATCCGCTGCCACGGCTATCCGTGGCATTAGCTGTCCATTCTGGCACCGTGAGGTTAGCACACGAGCGTAGCGAGTGTGATATACATGGTGCCATAATGGACTACTTATGCCACGGATAGCCGTGGCATAAATGCGGATTTATGCCACCCTGTACTATAAAAAGGTAAATATTACACTGCGCAAATTCCTATTATATTTGTACTTATCTTGCTATATACTATTTACGCAACTGAATCGTATGCCATTATCCAAATAACTATAATGTATCTGTTACGTAAACTATAATGTATACTTCCTCAAGCGTTGTATACTGCATCTCATAATACATAAAAGAAGTTGAAAATATGCAGTGGAAAAATGGTGATAACGAGTATACAGATACAATTAATATACCATTTAAAAAGAAAAGTTTCTTCCAACAACACAAGCGCACGTACAATAAGAGCTCGATAATTTGAAGAACAGAAAAACGATAACACTTTTTCCAATAACTCACTCCTTCATCCCAGCCACTCGTCAAAATTATCCAACTCCCTCCCTCCCCCCTTGCTCTCCAAATACGCGTACATTCCAACAGCCCGATGCCAAAAAAGAGCACTTTCCTTTTGAATTTCCCGCGAAAAGCACTCGCGCGCGCAGTTTATCGCTCCGTCGATCCTCGTTTTATACACCATCGCTGCCTCCGCGCGCACGTCGCATGCACGCACCGGCAGAAAAAAGAACAACCAATTAGTTAATAGCCGGTCGAACGAGTTCGAAGGAAAAATAGCTATATATGCGTGTGCGTCTACGTACGTGCATAGGTTAAACGTGTGTACGTATATACGTGAACGTGCTTTGCTGGGCTGGAGGGGTGGGGGGCTCGTACAGAATGAAAACGAAGCGCGCGCGCGCGCGCGCACTCGCGGGGGGCATGAAAATTCAAACCACAAACAGCGAGATAAATTCGCCAAACAGCCGGCCGTCACGCGCGCGTTACATCGACTCTCCTATATATGCGGCCGCGAGCGCACGAAATGAAATTCGCGAAAGCGCTTCGTGCCTTTTTTCCACTCCCCGTACATTGTTGCCTGTACTTTTGCTTCTCACCCTCCCTCGGCCTCTCTAGTCCCGTTATTTCTCTATCGAGCACAGCCACGACTGCACGCAACTCTCGCGAGCTTCCTCGAGTATCAGATCGTTTAAGCTGAATGCACCGATAATTAACGGAATTTACATATAAACAGTGCGTCGACGATAGCGCGCCGAGAGTCTGTATTACAGTGCGGAAGCAGCGAGCGAAAATTTTCGTTTTCAATTCTGCGGTCCCCTTGCGGCTGTCGAGACTGTGTATTACGCGATACATCGATTTTCTGCGCTCCGGATATAAAGTGCAACCATAATTACTATAGACAAGCAGGCGCGCGCAAAGCTCGGAAAATCGCGTATGTTACTGCGTATACGGTGCGCAATGTTCTATACACCGCGTGTGCAGATATGTACGCAACGTGTCCTCGGGAAATAAAAACTCAATCGATGCAAGCCCGCTCGCCAACAAATCGAGCGAGCAATAAATCAATCCTATAAAAAAAAGTAAAGCAAACAAACAAACAACGCCGAAATCCCGGGGAAAAAATTCAGCCATACCCTCGCTCTCCTCGCTGCGCCCGTCGCGCTCCGACGCAAACAAAAAGAAGGAAGAAAAATATCTGCGGTCAAAGTGCAACAGCACACAGCAGCGCGCGCTCGCGCGTCGAGGGTCGCGCGTGTGACCTTTGAAGCCGCAGCGTATCGCGTATATATCTATAGTACTAGCCGTATAGTCGAGTATTGAATCAACAATTGCCGCGCAAAGTGCATTATATTCGCCGCGCTCGCTCGGACTAAAGAGCGCGTAACGAGCCTCGGAGCGTCGTCGTTGCGGCCGGCTTGAAACAATCGGCCCCTACACACATCGTTTGCGTATATAACATTCTTCTACACACGTGTACACATAGGTTGCATGGTCGAGTAGACGTATGTAGCAGCCATCGGCTGTCGAGCCAATCGTCGCTGCCGCGCGGCGGAAGAGGCTCGTTAATAAACGCGGGCTCTCGCCATCAGCTTCAGGCCGCAGGTCCACGACTCTCCCGAGGAGGATAGCGCGGCTGCCGCCGAGCGATCATCGCTCATTTATCCCCATATAATGCTTCACGGCCAATGAGTCGGCTGTGCCTATGTGCGTGCGCGTGTATATTGCGCATGTACGCTTGTATACCCCTCTCTCTCTCTCGAGATCGGGGATGACGATTTGCGGGCAATCGAGCGAGTGCGAGGCGACGATCGCTTTCTCTCACGGTGCGTCTGTATATGTATGCGGGTGTGCAATCGCGTTGGACAAGGGACGATGATGCGCGTGTATTTCGCTCGTGAATTGGATGCGATGATGTGCGAATCGCTGCCGGTGGGAGCCCCGGAATGGATTGATGCGCGTGCGAAACACGAGTGTCTTGTAAGAACCCGATTGTTACACTGGCAATGAAATGATGGCCGGCTGGATCGGAGAGTGTCTCTCGTATCGCTGGGGCGAGCTTTTGCTAACGCTCTCGGACGTTGTGTATTCTTATGATGTATTCTCGCGTTGATTGAAATTTTCTGAAAAATCAAAGATAATTCGATGAGTGGCGTAAGCACCTTAATTATTACACGAATTTCAATCGTCCCGTTCGTTAAATCGCAACAGCTTTTCCTGCCAGCTGATTTCGACGATGCACATTTTAATTATACGCTTATATTTTTGCATCATTAAATTTGAGGCTAACTATTCCACTAGGAAAGTGAGTACTTAAAAATTGAGCTTTTGCGCAGATAGTAAACGCGAGAAATGGGCGAAAAATACAGCGTGACAATATGCGCGGGCTACAAAAGAAAGCGAGAAATATATAGATTATTAATACAGTCAAAAGAATAATAAAGCCGAAGCGAGGCGTCGCGGGGGCAGGGTTGGTTTGTAGCACGGGCTACATTTTCTTTTCACGGAGGTTCACAATAAGTCTATTTTCATCCAAAATCGCCCATTCACCGGGAAATCGATGTCGCGCCTCGTTACAAAAAAAAACCGCCACCACCAGCGGCGCTACTGCGACTCTTTTTTTTTCATCCCAGAGAGAACCGCGTTTCGCTGCTCTGTGCCCTCGACGCTTTCATTCGCCATTATAAAACGCCTCGAATCGCAGTTAACGAAGAACGAAATCGCCGCTACCAGCACCAGACACAGGACGTCCTTGTCGCTTGAACCTGAATATGTATATATATACATACATTTATTCGGTGTATATTCAAATCGACGTTAATTAAGAGGAATCGCGAATACAGCAGACGAAAAAAATTGAGCTCTTTCGCTTATATGACCGAACAATGATCGAATCACAAGAGATGTTTCGCGTAACTGCTGACCTTCGCTGTGGGATAACGTATCATTTTACAAAATATCTATACAGTTTGCATTGTAGCACCAACGCAAGAAATAAAGTTAAGGTAGCGAGAAAGAAAGTCTCTCCCCTTTTTTCGCATCCCGCATTTCCCTGATTTTTCGCAACGCAGTGCGCGCAGAGATTCCGTGAGAAGCCAAGGAGTTGTCATTTCGCCTCTTCCGGCGCGAAATTTGAATTCTCAATGGACAAGCTGCGCCGGAAGAGCAGCTCTCCTTCCTCAACGAGGTCCGCAAGCGATCGTCCCTGCTCTAGTCCCGCGGGGAGAAGGTGGAAGAAAAGCTCTCGCGGCGAGACACCGCGCGAGCAATACGCACACGCGGCTCATAATAAGTGGCAGAGAGAGAGAGAGAAAGCAGTGGTGACCTCCTCCACTAACTTCCATAGCCCCGCGCGCGTAGCGTAGGTATATACCGCGCAGTATGCGATGGAGCGAGAAGCTCTAAAGCAGACGTGGAACGAGCGGTCTCTCGCGCGCACACGCTTACAGCGAGACAGAGGGAAGCGCGTGTGTGGGTATATGCACGTATAGAGGGAAAGGAGGAGTAGATCGGGCGAGCGCGCGCGCGCGCGCACAGCACTACCGCCACCCGCGCGAGACGTGCGCGCCGAGCGAGGCGGGAGAGAACGACTCGGCTCGCAGCTCGGGCGCGATCAGTCGACCCCGTGCATCGCGGCACGCTGGCCGCCGCGCTATTCTCCTCCTCGAGCTGCAGAGCGCAGACAACTCCGTCGATCTCACCGCCGCGCGCAAGGCCAAGGCCGAGGAAGCCGAGTTGCGGCCGACGATCGTCGCGCGAGTACACGGTCTGGCTGGGCGAGCGTTGCACCGGCCGATATGCGCCCGGCTACCTCGCCGCGCCGGAGCGCGCTCCCACGCTGAACTTGAACCAGATCCGGCGCGAGAGAGAAAAAAGTGAGAGTGACGTGCACCGCACACGACGCACCGAGAGAGCTGAGAGAGAGAGAGCAGAAAGTGTGTGCGCGGGTGTCGAGAGAGAGAGAGAGAGAGCTCGGTGAGCTTGCGGCGGGCTCGGCGCAACTAGTTGCCGGCGCGATGCAGTGCCCCGACAGGCTCGCCCTCGCGCTCTGCGGCCTCCTGGTGCTGCCGCTGCTGCTGGGCGGCCGCCTGGCCCGGGCCAGCGACGAGGAGGACGACCTCTTCGGCGCGACCCACAGCCACAGCGGCAACCATCGCTCCCGGCAGACCAGCAGCGCCGCGAGCGACTACATGGAGGACCCCCTGATCGTGGAGACGACGACCGGGCCCATGCGCGGCCTCGCCCGCACCATCCTCGACCACGAGGTCCACATCTACTACGGCGTGCCGTTCGCCAAGCCGCCCGTCGGACAGCTGCGCTTCCGCAAGCCCGCGCCCCTCGAGCCCTGGCACGGCGTGCTCAACGCCACCGTCCTGCCCAACAGCTGCGTGCAGGAGCGCTACGAGTACTTCCCCGGCTTCGAGGGCGAGGAGATGTGGAACCCCAACACCAACATCAGCGAGGACTGCCTCTACATGAACATCTGGGTGCCGAAGAGGCTGCGGCTCAGGCACAAGAGCGCCGGCGGGCCCGACTCCGCGGAGCGGCCCGCCAACGGCATGCCCATCCTCGTCTGGATCTACGGGGGCGGCTACATGACCGGGACGGCGACCCTCGACGTCTACGACGCGGACATGATGGCGGCGCGCAGCGACGCCATTATCGTCTCGATGCAGTACCGGGTGGGGGCCTTCGGCTTCCTCTACCTCAGCGAGCACTTCGACCGCGACAGCGAGGAGGCGCCCGGCAACATGGGCCTCTGGGACCAGGCGATGGCGCTCAACTGGCTCAAGGACAACGCCCAGGTCTTCGGCGGCGACCCCGAGCTCATAACGATCTTCGGCGAGTCGGCCGGCGGCGGCTCGGTCAGCCTCCACCTCATGTCGCCGGTCACGCGGGGCCTCGTGCGCCGCGGCATCCTGCAGAGCGGCACCCTCAACGCGCCCTGGAGCTACATGAGCGCCGAGCGGGCCAACGAGGTCGGCCGGCTCCTCGTCGAGGACTGCCGCTGCAACGCGAGCATGCTCGAGGAGAACCCCGCGAGGGTCATGGCCTGCATGCGGCAGGTCGACGCCAAGACCATATCGGTCCAGCAGTGGAACAGTTACGGGGGCATCCTCGGCTTTCCCTCCGCCCCCACCATCGACGGCGTCTTCCTGCCCAAGGACCCGCTCGACCTGCTCCGCGAGGAGGACTTCGAGAAGACGGAGATCGTGATCGGCAACAACGAGAACGAGGGTAGGTAGCCGACTCCGCGCCGACTCCGCCCAGGATCGCGCCTCGCAATTCCTCGCAATAACCTTCGAGTGAGCGAGTTTCAGTGTTGCGGTTACACGCGAGATCGAGTGCTGCGATCAGCGAACCAACCTTTTCACCTTCCTCAAATTCATTCTCCTGCCGAATTCTCTTCGTACCTCCAATATCGCGCTTATCGGCAATTGTCCAGTTTTTTTCTTCTTAAAGCCACGACGCATGTGCACCTGCGTCAGAATTTTCTAGAGTGCGCGCAAGCACGCGTGCATTATGGGAAAAACGAAAACTACGACGCAGATATCGGGCATAACGCGTATACATTATATCCTTCTCCGCATTCGTCTCCTACCATACAAAAGCCGAATGAAAACCGAATCTCGCATTATTTCCTGCAATCAACGTTTCGATTGCAAAGCCGACCGAAAAGCTTCCATCTCTCTCCCCGATAACCTCGGATATTCCAATAAATCAAGACGTTCCCTCATCTCGATCTTTTCTCCGCGAACAAAGCCAAAACGCATTTATACGCGCTTTATACGCTGAGAGACGGATCGCCCCGAACGCGCGCTTAACAAACAATTGTATCGAGTTTATTCATCCGGTAACACAAAAGAACTTCCCAGTGGCTCACCACACAAAACCGCCTCGTTATGGTCGCACAATGCATCGATTGCTCGGAGATGCGACAGTACCGACAAACCGATCGCAACTCCAACAGTGTGTATACACATATAGACATTGACGCGAGATATAAAAGCCTGCAGAGCTCTCGCAGTGTAAGCTCGGTAATTCTTCAAAGAGGATCTCGGACAATTACAAAAGGATTTTCTGCGGCATAGCCGCGCCCACGTCGCGTCGCGCCAAAGTTGCGACGCTTGCGCGTCTACCCGTTTCCGCCTACCTGTATACACTTGCACTTACACCGGGTCTTTCTCGCGCGCGCTCTCCCTCTCGCCCCGAGTGCGAACGTGTATACGCGGAACACGACGCGCGTTATAATACACGAAAACGTCGCCGTCGTTGGCCGATTATCCTATGCAAATTGCGTCGCGGATACATAATAGCTACGCAAGCGGGAGCGCGGGAGAGGGATGGAAGTTTGGAGCCTCAGCTCCGCGGGAGTGTGTGACGCACGTGCAGTGCGCGCTACTGTGCAGCTCCGCCTCGCTCTCTCTCTCTCTCTCTCTCTCTCTCGCGGAATATGATAATGCGGGCTCCGCGCAGTATAATGACGATGTGTACGTACGCGCGCTTTCGGACACGCGTCTCGAGCAACAGTATCAGCTCCGGAGGTCGTTTAATTACATAAGCGCGCAGCACGCGCGTTTATATATATATATACACGAGAGCACGGAGTTTTCCAGGGAGAGAGAGAGAAAAGCTTCTCGGTTAGCCGAGCTTTATTTCCGCAGTGTCGTATCTTTTCGGCCGAGAGCGCGAGAGCTTTATACACCACTGACATTGAATTTACATAGACAACTCCGCTCGCTCTCTCTCTCTCTCTCCTCCCTCGAGAGATTTCGACTGTCCGACTTCTTTACGAGGCCGAGCGAGTCGTGATTGGAATAAACGCTTCCTCCGCTGCTTTTACTTTTCTCGCGCGCAGCTGCAGCTTTCGTGCGGATACGCACACAGAGCGCCGAAGCTGCGCGAGAAGCTCTGATGGGAATATTCCAAGGACAGGTGTGCGGAGGGAGATTGATTGGGAGGGAGGATATACTTTCATGCGCGCGCTGCGCACTTTTCTGGGATTCGTGGGCTGGATATGAATTTCTGGTGTTGCTTTTACGGCTATGGGTTTATGTGTTATTTATCGTTGAGAAGATATGGCACTCGAGGTGTGGGCAGGGGGGGATTGTGTCACCGCGGGAACGATTCCTCGATTATTCCATGCATGTAGACGAGTGAGTATTTCGGTACACACACACACACACACACACACACACACACACACACACACACATTTTTGACGCTTGACACGCTCGCTGTGCAGTGCATTTCAATGCATTATAGAAGAGCTTGCGAGGAAAATAGGTATAGTGCAAGGGGCTGGAAAAACAGTGCGGTGAATTATTTTGCTGGAAGAGCAGACAGTATGTACCGGAGCGCACATCGTCGGTCGCTTCGACGCAAACAACAAGTCGCGTCGTGCAGTCGTCGGCACACCGCGCGCGAAAACACGTACACAGACGAGGCGTGTGTGAAAGCGGGGGGAGGGAGAGAAGCTCGCTTTTTTGCCTGCGTCGGCGGATCGTCTCGAGAACCCCGCGCGTTGTTGACCCGTACGTTTTGTCTTTCAAGAATCTTCTGAGCGCGCTCGCGCGCACCCGGGAATTCAGTTGAAAGTATAGCAGGTAATTGGATGATTAGTCGCCGCGGCGCGACGAGGTGGAGCTTTCGAAGCTCTACTTCACCTGGGGCTCGCGCTTCTTTCCACCTAAAGTGCAGCCCATCGAACGTCAATAGAGGCAAAGTGTGTCTGAGACGTAAGATGCATATACATATGCGAATCGTTACGCGGTCTGTCCTTAGATTGAAAATGTGAGCAGAGAGCGACGGATATATGAAAAATGTGTACGTCCGGCTGAGCTCGTAATTGGGTCGGATATTATTATTACAGGTTTGAAGCTGTTTATTATCGATGAAGAGATAAATGTGTGAGGAGGGGTAGCCGTATACCGAGGAATTTAATTGATTTGTTGGGTTAACCTACTTTACTGCGATAATTAACTTCATCTTCAGCGGTCTGCTAGCGATTATTAAGGTTCATGATAATAATATACGTAAGGCTCTGTCGATAAAATATGGTTAAACTATAGGGTAATTTTTGGGGAGATTTTTTCATGCGGCTTCTTCTCACGTTAAAAATAGGTAGACGGATATAGATTGGAATTCCATTGGATAGCATCTGCAAATTTTACGAGAGAAATTCTCCAAATTAATTTTTTCCTAAACATTAAAAACAAGCGAAAAAATGAATTCGTCGTCTCACCGTTCTACACTATCGACCAATGAAATTTTTGGATAACGCTCTGAACTGGCTCATAAGCACTCTGAATTGGCTCTGCTCGATAAAAATCGCTATCTCCTTTTTATAGAGTGATACTGAACGTGAAGTTGGCAATAAGTTGATCGATTATTGATTAACTTTAGAGTTAATCCTATCACTTCATTTTAACATGATTTACGATATTAAAGATTTATGCTGAATTATCAATTATTTTTTAATAAAAATTAATTGTTAATATGATTATATTGTTATATAAATATTAAGGACATGTGAAGGCAATTGAAAATTCAAATTTCGTGCTACAATTCACAAAAAATGATTTTCTTACAACACAAAATATGAATGTAACATGATAAGAAGTCGAGTCGTAGTTGCACTCCGTTATGTAATAATTTATATCATTTTACAAAGTTTCAAGTTACTCTGCATTACAGTATAGAAGAATTACATGAATCGAATTCTTCTCGTGTTGACGTATTTCAGTAGAAACTTGAACCTTCGTAAAATGATAAAAAATTGCGTAATAAAGAGCAAGTTTTCAACTACTTCAAGATTTGTATAAACTCCATTTGTAATCTCTGTTACGAATTAATGATTTACTTTTTTGTCCACGACATATCGTGCCAAGAAATTTTAATTCAATTCAGACATTTATATTCATTTAAAAAATCGTTGATTTAACTACCGCCTACTTAGCCAACTAAAATTTTGAATGTTCTACTTTATCGCAAGAAGATAAACCAAAGATTCATTCCAATAACTCTCACTTTCCATTTTTAATCAAACCTCAAAGCGCAACTGAAACGCGTTTTCCCCGCATACAATGCGTGAATCCGGAATCTTAAAAAAAAGGAAAAAAAAGTAGTGTCCAAACGACGCATTGCGCCACATAAAAAAAGCAGCTGCATATACAGTAACGATGGCCGCTGGCGAAACGGCCAATAAACAACGCGCCATTGTATTCTTTATGCAGCTATTATTGTGCAGTGGCCATGCAAGATTATGCGCATATATATCTACGGCAATCGAGAATCGACACTTGCCATTTCACATCTAGGTATACTATGCGACGTAAGAAACTCGAGTCAGCCGGTGCGCTTCGCACGTTCTATATGGCGATATTAAATTACAATAAACGCTCGGTGTCTCTGTGTGTACGTAACCAATGCTCTCCTTTATAGATACGCTACATGCGTATAGTGCCACACGCGTTAATGAACAGCTTCGCTCGTAAATTTAATTTCGTTTCTCTCGGCTCTGTATGGAGCCAAGAGCAAGGCTATAGGCCAAGCGTGCCTAGTGGACGTTCAAAATAGTGTAGTGTACAACGTATAGGTTAATGGTGTATGCCTGTACTACACTTTTAGAGTAATTTCAGCAAACGAGCGGCATTCTTTTTTCGAAAATTGAAAATTTTGACCGTGGCTACGATCGAGACTGAACATTGTTAATTGCACGGTTTTTACGAGATGCGTGCCTGCTTTACTTTAAATTTTGAAGAAACAGTGCCTGTTGCAGCTTCCGCCGAGACAGTCGATTAATTGTCTCGTCAAGCTTGCGAAAACATAAAATGTAAATAAGGAGGCTGATCGACGATGCGTCTGCTTTTACGATACAGCGCGGATTGTACATACATGAGAAAATAAAATATCAAATTTCTTTTCTCTCGCTCGCTGCGGATTTACGAGTTCGTTTTATATGCTCTCGAGCTTTCGCCGCGGCGACGTGAAGAAAAATTGCCTCTTCGAATACGCGGAAAGCCGCGAAAAAATGCACTGGAATTGTTAAAGATTTTTTCTAACCTTTTAGGCTCGGCGCATCAGTATTTTATGATGCGAAGTCATAATTAACATTGAAGAAGCTTTTTTGTTGTTGAGCAACATACGAAACGCATGTACAATTTATCAAAGAAGTGTCGATTACACAAATCGATAAACTTATATACGCTCGTATAGATACAGACGGACTTTCTAATGTGAGAGAAATTGATTAGCTTGGGTTTTCTGATAACAAAATTACGTAAGTTCGATGTCTCACTGAGTTTTAGAAAATAATGGATTTTTCATTTTTTTTCAATCTTTATCACTCTTGACTCAGTGACGTATTAAACAAAAATTAAAAGCTATTTTTAAAAATAAATCGGAAGAGCTTAAAAAACATTGTCCAAATCGATAAACTGATTTAAAAGTTATACGCATAAAAAATATTGGAAAAATTTCTGAAAAAAGTTCGACGTTAACCAATGAATTTTACACTTTTTCAAAATTTATAACTTTTCATTCATTTAATGGATTTTTATCGATTGTTTTTATTAAAAGTGCAGTTCAAACATTTTTACATATATAATAATAGTTCAATAGAAATAAAAGAGATACTTTTAAATTATCAGTTATACAAATTAAGAGATTGAGGGCACTTTTAATTACGTTTATGCCTCTTTAATTCAGAAATCGCAATACTTCGTTACTTATTTATAGACTCTCGTGGCATGAAATATCGTATGGAACTGGTACGTAAAGGGTTGTTTAACAGAACTCGTTAAAACACTCATCTTCGGCTCGTGCTGTAATCTCCCGTTCAGCAAATAAAGCCTTGCCAATACTCGTTGCATAATATACACTATTGGGATTTGAAAGTCTAATTAGTGCCAAAATATTTTGTTTTTCGCTTCCTTTCCTCTATTTAGTAAATGTAAAATCTCTTAAACTCCCTAACTCTTAGTTGAAAAAATGTATACAGCAATATTTAAAAAAAAATTTAAATATATTATTAAAATATAATAATCTTACTGTTGTTTATATAAATCATAAGATAATTTGGTAATATCAGTGCATGTATCTGTAAATACACATCTAAGCAACAAAAAAAAGTACATAAATAAATAAAAGACGACCGAGCGCTCGATATAATAGACGCTCTCTCTCTCTCTCTCTCTCTCTCTCTCTCGCACTCACTCTAAGTCGGTCCGCGCGGCCAACCGGGAAATTAGCGCTCCGCTGCCGAGTAAACAGTGCGCACGTACACTTGGTATACGTTTTTCGAGTTTACAGAGGAGGCCCCGGCGTGAACTCTGCTCGCCGCGCGCGATCGATTCGCCCTCCCGAACGCGCAGCCTAGCCTGGGAAAAGGGGTAAGAGGGTGTAAAGCTCGGGAGAGGCAAATATAAAATAGGCACACACGCGTATAACGTATACATACGCCGCCGCCGTCGCCGCGGTGACACTTAACTCGGTTAAGCCGTGACCCGTTCTATATGTCAAATTTAACGCTTACGCGCCTAGATTCGTGTGTGCAGCGCGCGCGCGCGAGCGCGGAAGCCAAATTTTTCGCGTTTCCTATATATGTATATGTGTGTATGCACGGAGCTTATATGCATATATGTATAGGGGCCGGTCGGGAGCTGCGCGCGAATAGGAAAATTCGCAGAACTCTTTGCGCGAAAAAAAGGAAATCAAAGAAAAATGTTTGCCACCGCGATGCTACGCCCTTTTCCATGTATTCATGCCGTACCTTTGACAAGTAAGATTTCGTTAGTGTAATTAAATTTTTTTTTCTAATATTTCCTTCCTGTCACCGGTGAATTTCTTGCACAAGAACGACACTGTCTCTGATCTTTTTATTATTCAGTTATATCCTTTTAGTAATACTCTCAATAGAAACGAAAAGTTTCGTTTCTTATTTAAAACTTATTTTAGAGCAAGCACAGGCATAGGATTTATTCTGTCAATCAGAATTTATCTCTAATGATGCTTGCTCAATAATCTAACGCTTTTGCAGAGATAAACTGAAAATCGTTTTTCTATTTCAGTAGCAGAGCCTATAATCAAATAAACTTAAGACGATTATACGTGCACGATATAACAGATCATCAATAACCGTTTGATTGACTTACCGATTATAGTCATTAACGATCTTATTCTTGTTCTTGCAATCTTCAAAATTGATATAGACTCTAGAAGCAGAAATCGTTGACACAACGTCCTTCAAAAGAATTCGAAGAAAGAAACGCGTACTTATTTAGTTTGATTGAATTAAAATTCTACAACAGACAAGAAACGCGTACATAGGTGTATAAGTACATAGAAAAGCATGGAAATTCGCTTATACGCGCGCGCCGACGCGCCGCTTCGTGAACTGCAAAGAAAGCCGATGCGCAAACAAAGAAGCACCACGGCATAATAACAAGATGGGCGCGCGTTATAACGAAAGGCGAGAGCCGGCGCCGAAAGAAACGAGCGCATCATCGACGTTATAGCTGGCTATAATACTTAGAACGCGGAAATATCGACGAGTGTCTCCGGGGCACATTCGCACGCGAAGGCCTGCGGGTATCTACACACACACACACGCGGCTACGTGCACAGGTTAGAGACGGGCTTTTGCATCTTTAATCGCTCGCGGAAGTTGAGGTGAAGGAGAGGAGGAGGAGGTGGAGGAGGAGGAGGAGGAAGCGCCAGTCGTGATAGTAGCCGCCGCCTACATAGGTATATAAACGCGCTTTATCGATTCGGTTCTCTCTCTCTCTCTCTCTCTCTCTCTCTCTCTCTCTCTCTCTGCACACATTCCGCGCGAGCTCGCGCCTCGACGAAAACGAAGAAAAAAACACATATAGAGTCTACGCGGCTTTATGTACCTTGCGTATATGCGCGACTCTCGACACGTCGGCTTTAATGCATTAGTCAGAAATGGCATTATAATTCACTGACGATACACTATGTTCTTGCGCGTATAGACAAAGCTGAATATGTGCATTCGAGTGCAACTAATTCTGCACAACTTACGGTCACCGATACATATTTGGGGGAGTTTGCAAGTAATATGTTAAAACGGAGAAAGTGGGAACGACAACGCGCGAAAGAGAATTTTTGAATGGTTTAGTATGTTTATTCACTAATCATGGGCAAAACACATCATGGGAAGCAGTTGCATTTTTAAACTTAAAAATAAACGTTTTCTGCCCATGATTAGTCAATAAACATACTATACCATTCAAAAATTTTCTTTCACGCATACTCGTTCCCACTTTCTCCGTTTCAACATATTACATGCAAACTTCCCCAAATACGTATCGGTGACCGTCAGTTGTGCAAAATTACTTGCACTCGAGTGTACTTAGAGGAAGAGAGAGAGAGAGAGAGAGAGAGAGAGAGAGAGAGAAGGAGAAAGAGATCGGTATATACTGATTCGAGCTTTTTCCCCTCCCCCGTGTGATCCTTAACTTGTTTAATTGGTTAGTGTAATTCAGCGGATGTCGTCGTTAAATATATGGGTCATTCTTCAAAAAGTGGTGTTTTTCATGTCCGCAGTCTAAAAACGGACTTTTTGGAAGCTTTATGATTCGGGAAACGCATAAAATACTTGTAATAAATGTACTTAACAAACGAGGATACATATATAAACATTTCCTTTAGGCACGTATTGTTGGTTGCAGTTTATAAGGTTAAAATGTCATTACCGTAACATTTCTCCTAAGAAAGCTACGTTAATAACAATGCTGCTAGACTTCGGATATGCAAATAAACACCCGCCAAGCCATGGGATTTTCAAAAAGAACATATTATTAAAAAGTTTGTCTAGTTGAGCTCCTTATAGATATCATTTTATGCATTCCTGTAGTCGTACAAACTTAAAACCTTAATTTTGCATTTTTGAACTTCCGCCTATTTTCCATCAGTGTTGCCATCCTTCATCGCAAAACCGATTTAGGCCAATACATTTCAAATTGAGCCAACTTAAGGCATATTTTGCATAACTACTTTTTTTCGCATTGTTGTTTTAACAGTTTTTATGTAGACTTATTTGTTGAGGTAGACAAAATTGTCATTAACGTAACGCAAGCTAGCGTGTGGTAAGTAAATATATATATATAACCTGAATGAGCGAGAAATGTTAAAAACCTTCTTAAAAGAAAAAATTCGCAAGGAAATTTGATCATTTATAAATCGCTCTTTACAGCGTAACATTCAGTGGTCAAATGTCAATAATGTAACGTGTCATTAACGTAGCAACCCCTTCGTTTGCCTATGTTAATCTTACGGACAAAACTTAATCACAGCAGCAGCATTTTCAAATCGGTCATTTTTTATGATAAAAAGCACCACTTTTGGAAGAATGACCCATATCCTATTATATATTACGTCTCGCTCGAACTGACACGTTGTACGATTCTCGTTTGATCGCTCCTTCATTTATTTTTCCATACCTCAAAGAAAATCATTTCGACTAATTATCTAGTCTCTCTCATCTCGAGTGTGCGACAGTTATCTTTCCTCGAAATCGATTTCTCTCTCTCTCTCTCCTCTCTCGGCCACTTTCTACATCTCCCTTTGTTTGACGCGCAATCGCGCGCGGGGCGTTTGACGCGAGAGAGAAATTCCTAGATATTCCGTATTCCGCGCGAGGAATGTATAGGGGCATAATATATATACTACATTTAGACATATATATACTAGATTTTCAAGTTTCCCGCTCTTTGTTGATCCAAGCGAAAGTTTATCCCGCATATGCGCGTCGCGCTATACTGCGGCGCATCAGAAGCGCGGGGCGAGATGATCCTTTAAATTGCGTCTCGTCTTTATATATATATACATTCTTCTGTGATATGCAGTCTTGTTCAAATAATTTCTGTTTGACGAGGCGATGCGCACTTGTGCGCAAAAATTATCACGCGGTCTAGATATACATAGGATGTTTACGCAAAATCGACACGCGCGCGCTCGCCCCCCCACGCGGTTGGTCCAGTCTTAATTGCAGTTCGACACGCTTCTTCGTTTGTCAATAGAGAGATTTATACTAGGTCCGCCCGCGTATATTCGAATATTAACAGCGTGCGAGCATTGATATACATCGACGATATAGGCCAGTCGCGCGGTATGGCGCTTTATCCGCAACACACACGCGCGCGCACGCCTCGCGTGATGATGCATATTTCGGGAAATTCTCACAATTGGCACGCATCTCTCTATACCTCTCGCAACTGCACATGGCGGCGTCAATAGCGGCGGCGACGACGAGGAGAGGAGGCAATATGTCAATGGCCATCGCGGAGAGCTTCGTATTCCTAATTGAATTCGCGTATGTTAATAGATACACACACACACACACACACACACACACACACCCATAACACAGGCAGAGCGCGCTGATACGAAATTTCTCATTAGCGCGCTAGTCCTAAAATAGCCGCAATAATATACACGAAATATCGTATACACCTGCGAACTTTCCCTGGTATCTATATATATATATATATATGTACGCGTGTATACATGCGGTAGTGTATATACGCAGCACAGCAGACAAACGATGCGCTACTGCGCAAATCATATCCCCTCGAGCAATAATTCCTGGCTAATCAACGTCTCGCTCTGTACAATCTGCCATTTATTTTTAACGGTATAATTCAGCTTCCAATTAGCGCAAGCTCGTTCCTCTCTCTCTCTCTCTCTCTCTCGCAATTATAAAAGATGCGAGGCAAATCACAGGGAGGGGGGAGGGGGGAGTGGCAGTTACCGCTGGGCGAGATCTACATATATGTATGTGAGCGATGAACCAACGACGTCATTGTCGCTGGGCCGAGGCCACCGGTACCGCCGACAACCTATACATGTATATTGTATACTTATATAGCCTTTCTCTCCCGTTCTGACTGTCTCTTTCAGCGCTTCTCCATATCTTCGCCTGTCACACGCCCGCTCTCTCTTTTTGACCCGATTTTCCGTGCTGCTGCCGGTGTAACCGCGTCTTTCTTGCCCTACCCCTGCTCCCTCGCTTTGTGCAAGCTCGACTTTTGCGCTGCTCTTTTTCTACATATTATACGCCAGCGATTTCTCTTTCATGTTTTTATCTTTGCGCGCGTGTGCTGTGTATGTGTGCGCGAGTGTGTCTGTCGCGTCGGTATTTGCGCGCCTGTGCGAGCGCAGATACGCTGTCCTTCGATTTTTGCCGACGAGTTTTCGATATCGCGCTCCGCGGATTTCACTCTTGGAACGCGCACGCGCCCGCAGCTCCCATCGCGCCGCCTATATGTGTGTGTAATCCAGTTTTACGCTCGCTTTCTCGGCTATCGCGCGATGTCCACGTCGACGCCGGGGGGGTTAACTTTGTCTTTTACGTCAATTTCGCGCAACGTTTATATCTTCTCCTCCTCCCCCTCCTCCGCCCCCAACGACTCTTACACTTTCGCATTGTGTATATTTGCTTTCGACGAGAGCCGGCTTATTAATTAGCGGTATGTAACCTAGATATTTTATTACGAATATTCGGAACGTGCGCGCGATGTTTCAAGGACTTTCACTGATTTACATTCTATAAATAAATTATCAATCTACGCTAATTGCCTCGCGTCCGCGTTCAAGTTCACTCAGCGCAGGGTCCACTAATGCGTATAATGGATCTATATTATGCTTTGCTGGTATAACGTAATTAAGTACAATGACAGCTATAAAACAAGTGTGAATTAATAGAATATATCGGTCTACGTTTATGTTGATTCTTACGAATTTTTTCTCAACAATATATTAATTCTCAGCGCAGAATTGAACAACAAAACTATGATTTTCCTCGGATAATTTTTTTCGAGACAAGCGCTCGAATCGTTCGCCGTTCCAGATCAAAACAATGCAGTCCGCCGACTTAACGTCTTTAATCTCGACAGCAAGATAAGGAATCTCAGCGCGAAACCTCGCAATCTCGGCCACAGAATCAGCTGTTGCCGCAGCGGGATATCAATGACGTCCTGATGGGCTCAGCTGATTCAGCACGACAGGACCTGTGTGCAGCCTAAGCCAGAGGGAGAGAGAGCGCGCGGGCGATCGCGTCAGGACGTTAAACCGCGAGGGAAAGCGAGAGAGAGAGAGAGAGAGAGAGAGAGAGAGAGAGAGGCGATGACAGACACGCACCGGCCGTACCGTCGCTGACTATAATAACGCGGCGCGAGGCGGGCAACGCTCGCGAAATTCAAATTACGCGGGTACGTGTATACGTGCTCGCAAGCTCGTCTGGCGGGAAAATTTGATCGCGAGGCTGGTCCACGCGCGCGGGGTCGACGATCGCCAATTAGATTTCCAGCTCTGCTTTACTGCTTCCAGAAAATAGTGTGTCTCAGAGCGCTTTATCTGTTTTACGATAACTATGTGTGTAGCAAACGCGGTTCGCGCGTGCATCGGGGCTAACGAGAGGGGGGGGGGGGGAGGTGATTGAAAAAAGTGTTACGGTGAAAACTCGAAAGAATGATAACCCGCCCTGGTGTACCGATTACGGTATCGATTCGATAAGTGCACGGAAATGACACTGCGTTGTGAGAGGCGTAATTACGGAGAGCTGGGGGACTAGTGTTTATCAGCCTTTTTTTGTTTCGAATGTCAAAAGCGCTTGTTGCTTTCAGTCATCCGTCGGCTATCTCGGTTTTTATCTTTTTTTTTAACATTTTAAGTGGTTTTCGCAGTAAATACTATACTGACAAGCAGAGACTCCCGCAGTGACACAATTTTTCTTCTTTCACAATTCGAAACAGTACGTCATCTCAAATCGAAGCAGAGGTCTTTGCTCTTATAGAGTCTCTCGAAAGCTCGTTACAATAGCAGCAAGTCTCTGCGCGATGCGTCTCACATTCGGCAAGAAGCCCGCACATGTAAACGGTGAATTTATCTCTCGCGCTGAGCTATACTCTCTCTCTCTCTGTACGCGCGTAGATATGCAAAAACAACGCGCGTCGTGTGAATGGCTTTATGGCCTTCGTGTCGCGAGACATAAAAGCGAAAAGAGAGCATAGCCCTCCCCCCTACCCCCGCGCGTATACATTGGTCTACGGAAACGTTTAGCTCGAGCCTAGTAATTTCTTTTTATTTTTACTTTGAGGGGCCGGGGGGGGGGGGGGGGTGAAGCTTTACGAAATCGCTCGGCTAATTGCGTTTTCATTAGAAGTTATTGCGTCACGGGCTTGAGCCGCCCTCCGTGCTATTTTGTTTTCGCCGTCGTCGCGGACGGTGGGACGCGTTGTTCGGCGCGGTGCGGGCCGCGAAAATAGCGGAACGGCGCAGTAGGATGCTTGCGATTTATCGAGTCGAATTATATTATGCCCCTGCCGGCAATGGCCTTTTCCGTAAAGTCAACGATCCACACGCGCCTCGCAAATACTTTCGGTCAACAAACACAAAGCTCAAGCGGTTCTCGCCGTTGCGTGGACTCTCTCGCGTGTGTGCAACACATGAAATAATTAAATAAACCGCACGAACGAAACCTGTTGCTTTTGATCAATCGGCTAAATTATAGAGTTGGCCGGCTCTATGCGCGCGCGCGCGCGCGTTCTTGTATATACTTAATACGTTTTAGCTCGTCCATTATGATTGCCAGTCGTAAAGCTGTCCCCATAAATCCTCAAAAATTTATTCATCTCCGAATCGTATAAAATTTACAGAGTCGTTCGAATTCCCTGGTATGCAGTATAGTCGCGCGGCGGCGACTCTCATGCATGCGATATCGGCCGGCGGCGCGGGTTGCGGCCGCGGATATAAAAGTTCCAGCCCGCGCGGAGTTGACGCTTAGCCAAACTGCGCGTATCTCTCTTAAGTAGGTGCAAGCGCTTTACGAGCTTTATGAAAAAGGTCTGCGAGCGCACATCGCGCGCACGCCCAAGTGATTCCCCGGCGAAGACGGTGTCTCGTAAAACCTCGGACATATGCGCTGTGGACGGGGGGTAGGAAGAGGGAGGGAAAGAGAGAGAGAGAGAGAGAGCACAGTGCATTCGGAGCACGTGAAGGATCTTTAAAGCGCGCGAGCTCTTACCTCGCTTAATCTGTCTTACTCTTTGATGTTGAGGCTGCTCTTCGCCGAGTCCCCCCCTGTACTTACGTTCTTCTTGACTCTTATCGCCCGCCACATGTTGAAGGCTTGGCCTCGACAGTGTTGCGCGGCTAACGAAAGGTCACGAGCTTTTATTGATTCTGTCGCTTCGTGCATGTTTTTAGGGGTTGTAGATCACAAGCTTGCTCCCTCTCTCTCTCTCTCTCTCTGTCTGTCTAGGCTTTCGCTCTTTTCCAGACGTACTGATGCGGGAGCCCAATCAAAATTCGAATCGCGCGCCGTAATTTACTTACTTGTTTTCCCCATTGATCGTGCTGAAATTGCTTAATATTTTACAGTGGTCGACAGAAATTTATGGCGTCACATTGTAAATTTCTAAGTGGACTATAAAAACATAACGTAGGTTGGTCCTTTTTATTCCAAAGGTTTGCGTAATTAAACGTAATTTTTGTAAGCAATTTTAACTGTTACCCGAGATGAAAATGACGAATAACCTATAAGAGCATGATTCACACAATATAGTAAATAAATAACTTTTGATTGTATGAACGACTAAGTGTCGAGGTCGGGAATATTGTGCTCAAAAGTATACTTCAATGATCGAACTACGAACATAAACATTTGCATACGAACTGAACGCATATAACTCTAAAAGTTTCTAAAGCTTGCAAGAGTTATGTGTACTCGCACGAGTCTTTGGAGAAATTAAAGGCAACTTATTATACAGAAGCTGTTGCTTTTGAAGAAAAAAACACAAATAAATAGGATAAAAAATATACGAGGACATAAAAGAAAATACGTTAAAGTCTCTCACTCGACCGTTAACCCAATATATATAAACCCGCAGTCGTTATTACACCGTAGCTTCATTGCTTTTGATTATATTATGCAATCTTCGTAACAGCCGATAGTCTCTAGAGGTATTATATTGTCATCAACGGCCACTATAAACCTTCGATTCCTCCACTATGTGTATATAGATATAGATACAACGATATAAACGGATTTCAATGCAAAGCGTTCGTTCGTTTCCTCTTTAAAGCTTCCAGCTCCCCGTATATCGGGCTAAAAATTGGACTCGAGAGCGAGACGAGGTGGCCAGACATTGTTCGGCAAATCTAATTACAAAAACATTCGCACCACAGGACATAGAATCCACGAAGCCTCGTGCTATGTATATACACAGCGGTCGTTATAACGGTGACCTCCGCGCGAGCGCAGGAAACAGGTGAATCTGCAGTATATACAGTCGCTCGGGGTAGCGCGGCCCTTAATACCGAAGCCCAGCCATACATATATAGTACATACGCAGAGAGAGAGAGAGAGAGAGGGAGAGAGAAGCACGTATACGGGCCAGAGGACGCAAATTCGCCCCTTTGGCGCAGCTGCGCTCACGTATTCTCGCTCTCTTGAAGGAAGCTCGAGCGAGCGTGTTCAGAGCATGCAGCGGCTCGTGAGTATTGTTACGCCTGGCGAAGTCAGGTCACGCTCGCGGAGAGGTCGGACTACTGCAGGGGGGGGGGGGGGCACGAGGTTGTACCTTTTAATACCCGCCTGTCTCTCGGAAGCTGAAAATTTCAATTTTTTTCCAATTCCCATATACCCTACAGCCCTGTATATAGTCGCAAGCCCACTATTCTCTCCGATATGCTAAGCGCGTACGCCGATATACCTGCCCGACAGAGCACTGCACAAGTGCTGTATATACACATGCGCGGCGCAAATCGAGAGACTATACGCTATATACGCCGAAAAGCTCAACAGATGCGCGAGCACCCTCGAATCGCAGGCATATAAACATTCGACGGGCTATACACGCGCGCACAGTTCAATCCCTGTATACTCCGGTAGAGCAATAATGACGTTCTCGCTTCCGCGTGCGCGCGCGCCTCGAGCTCTTTTCGCCGACCTCGAGAGCCACCCGAGTGTATGCGTATAGGTATATATATATATATATACCTACAAACACACTTTCTACCTACAAACAGCCTAGCTTCAAGTCAGCGGCTTGGAAAGTCGCATCGGGCGGTAGAGTGTACAACGACGTCGCTATAGGATTCCTCTCTTTCCAATAATGCTAAAAAGATCTCTCCGCGAGTGGATGCGGAGGGAAGAAAACTCGCGCGCGCGGGGCGCACGTCTCTGGGTGCGGCGCGGAGAGCCGAGTGAGAGAAAGAGCCGATGCGCGCTTGGCTTTATGTATAAGCTTTACGTATACCTATGTACGCGTATATATACGTGTGCATGATGTATGGCTCGAGCGCGGCCGCGTAAATGCGAGCCAACGGCGGAGGCAGCTGTCGCGAGCCGGAAAATAGAGGAGCGCCAAGAATAATGACGGGCCGCAGAGAAGCGAGAGAGCGAGCTAAAGGAAATGCTTTTATTAGACGGCGACAGCCGCAGTCTTTTCTCGCGCTTCGCCACTTTTGCCCGCGATATCCTCGCGCGATCTGCTGCGGACGGATGTCGCGATAAACGCGGGTCCAACTTGTAGCGCCAGTATTTTTCATGTTTATTCATCGTTAGATTTTCGCTGGATTTGCAGCTTCGAGTTATCGGGCGAAAAATTCGAATGCGCTGTGGTCAATTACAAATGGTTAAGTCTCTATAAGCGAAATTGTAGAGCACCTAGAGCGTTCAGTTAATTCTAGAGTAAATGATATAAATGTTTATTATGCTGATTGCGATTAATCGGAGAGCTTTCAGGAGTGGAAAGCTTTTGATTTACGATATGAATCATTTGGAACGAGAGCTCGGATAAAAATTATACGAGCAGTTGAAAAAAGAGAAAATCTCCCGGGAACAGCTCTTTACAAAATGAAGCACAGCTCCTCCGTTTTTTAAAGCTCATAAATTTGCACTCAAGTGGTTGGTTTCATGCTAATTTACATTTTGTCTCGTCAATAATTGCATTTTATATGTTTATACCTACTTAAACCAGTACATTTGACAAATTATTTCGATTGATGTGCACGCATAATTATGCAATGCATCAATTAATAACGACCTAATCGCACAAAGTGATTACACGGAGATTTATAAAAGATTAAAATTTATGTCTTGCCAAGCACTTTCGAGAAAGTGCCGACAGCGAAAGCCTCGAGTATGCGCGCGTTTTATAAATAAATTTTCATGAGGCCGCAAAGTTGCGGAGCGCGAGTAAAAAATCTCGAAAGTGTGTCCGTTAAAAATTCGAAAAGTTAAATAATTCAGTGAAAGTTACGCCATAATTTTTGTCTCTTATACCTATACACCCCGATAAGTGAAATCTGCCACAGCGAGACCAACGGAAAAGTTCCAAAGAAAATAATTGTGAAAAAAGCAAAATTTTGCTCTGTAGTACGAAGTGATCCCATCTGTGCATGCATATACCGGAAGAGCCTGACGGTTTGAAAGTTGCCGCTTTATACATATAACGTTGGGTTTACTGTGCATTTGATTAGTTTGGGATTTCTGCGTCGCGCTTTAAAATAACAATTGCGCGTAGAAGCGCATGTATCCCGGCGGATTTGTCAAAAAAAAAGTGTACTTAAAGTTGGGCAACAATGGCGAATAAGCGCTAGTGAGTGTAATAATAGTGCAGTCGAGCATTTAGCGCTAAAGTACGATTGCAAAGTTTCAATTGAAAGCTCTCCCCCTAGTTTACATGCGCTTGCGCAGAGCAACTTTTCGAGCGCTTTGTTCGTATATGTACACAGTTACACAGAGCCGCAGTTCCGTTGGCTTTTGTACGGGAGAGCATAATTAATTGGCTCGGACGTCGCGGAATCCCGAAAATGCCGTGGCACATAGTGCCGCTGTTGCTCGGCTCTTTTATGCGCGTGAGCTCTCGCAATTAATTAATTTATGTATTTTTTTCCTCTTCTCTCCCACTCTCTCTCTCTCTCTCTCTCTCTCTCACTTTTTCACACTTTCTCGACAAATTTGCTCGCTTTGTGAGCGGTTTATGCTCACTGCTCTGTGAATATACGAGCTACTCTATAGTCTCAACTGTTGTGAGTCTTAAGGTCCCTCCCTATAAATCTATATGTCATATCCGATATATATATAGTAAACGAGAAAAATCAGACCGACCTGTGCGCAGATGGTTTGTCTAAATGGAATAATAGGCCTTGAAAAAATTACTGCGTATAGATTTTATAATGCAAATTGCGATAAAGCGAGCTTACTCTCGTACATGCTTTCGATTATGAGTAAAAAATCGTGGAAAATGAGTAGATTTTCGAGCTGTCCTTTTCGATACATATATGTCGATAAACAATTGCCAAGTTCTATTTATAACCCCATAGAAACTGCCATTTGCGAATGGTATATGCGGCGATAAGCCCGACGAATTGGCGAGAAAATTGTACGAATAGTCATAAAACGGTTTGGAGCGGTTCTCGTCCACATTCTAGGAAACTGAAATATAAAAAAAAGTAATTTATTGAAAATTTCTAAGTCTAAAATAGGTTATTTGTTTATGTATTTGATATATTTTTATGTATATATTTTGATTAACATATAGTTTGTAAAGCGTCATCATGATTATTCTTTAATTTTAGTGAAAATTACGCTGTTTTTGGAAAATTTATTTTTATCGCATTATAAGATATACAAAAGTTAAAATAGATCAGCTCGCTATAGTGGCGATTTCTTTAAGGTTACAAATAGAACTTGGCAATTATTACTACGACAGCTCCAAGCACGCACAAGAGTAACCTCGCTTTATCGCAATTTGCATTATAAAATCTATACGCAGTAATTTTTTCAAGGGCTGTCGTTGTTCTGTTTAGACAAACCATCTGCGCAAAGGTCGGTCCGATTTTTCTCGTTTACTATATATATATATCGCATATAATATATAGATTTGTAGGTTGGGACCTTAATCGTTGATTCGAGACATTGAAACTATGGAGTCGAGAGCTTTCATTGGCTGTATAATAATTTTTGCGCGTGTTAATGCAACTGTTAGTCGTGCGAAATTAAATTCATTAGGCGCGCTGCGTGTGCAGGAATATCGAAAAATAATCGACACATGTTTTTTCTCTTTTTTTTCAATCAAACCGTCATCAATATATTTTCCGCGACTGTTCGAGATGACGCGAGCAAACCAATGATTTATTACAACGTCATTTTTCTCTATCACAAAGCTATCTCGACAAACTGCGGCCGCAAGATGAATTCGATTCAGTGTACGTATACCTACACGCTGTATACCACCCGAGAATGTACAGGAGTTGATGACTCGCACGCGGAATTTCAATTCCACGCCGTAAACTTTGCTTTCGAGTCTCTCTCTCTCTCTCTCTCTCGCTTCGGATCATGCGCGCGAGTATACGGATTTCGCCTCGAGACATTGTATACGCTCGATTCGCACGTGAACAAGATACGTCGGCCAATAAACTTGTCCACCTTATCTAGAACAATGAAATTACTCGTAATAAACACCAATTGCGATTTGACGAGGCAAAGCGAATTCCACTGTGCGGGCCGCATTAAACGCAGGGCGGAGATGAGAATTGGGAAAGAGTGAGAGAAACAGGAAAGAGAGCCAACTCGAAATCGAAGCGCGCGGGCGCAAGCTCGAGGCGTCCAATGCGATTTTGTTCGCGAAGGAGCAAACTCGAGCCGAGCGACAAGATTCCTGTAACGCGCCAAGTTAAATCGACTTTGGCGTATCCGCCGAAAGTGCGCGACACTTCGCGAATCGGTAACGAAGCTCGCGCACGTGCACCTGCCGCTCGGTGCGATAGTTGCCGCTAATTATCATTCCCGCGTCTTCGTACGGCTACGTCGAGGAGTAAACAGCTGACGAGATCTTTGATACTATTTTATATATGTTCATATTTAGAATTATTTATATTGGTTTTTATGGACTTGTTTCTGGGAATATTAATTTTTTCTTGGAGTCTTCGTTACGCTCCATCGATTCTCGGGTATAGGAAATGCATACTCAGCACTTCAAAAAAAAAGGGCGAATCAGAAAGTACTAAATTATTTGAAGAAAATTTTTCAGCACCTCTTCTCAAGCGGGCAGGTACTTGAAAAATTTTCGTAAGTTTCAAGAATACTTGAAAAAAGTACTTGAGTACCTTGATATACTTAAAAATTTCGTAGTACTTGGAGCAGCCCTCAAGTACTTGAGAAAGGTACGTGAGAACTTTTTTCAATTTCTTAAGTTTTTAAATTCTTTAAAATGTTCTAAATTGCTTGACAAATTACTTTATTGACAAATATAAGTACTTAAAATTCGATGCTTGAGTATACTACTTATTTTAAGTGCTGCCCGCAATAATATTGTTACGATATACCCACTTTTCTGTGTATCCGTTAGTTCGTCAAACTCCTCTCATCCATGTTCACTGAATGGAGATAGTACTATAGTCAGCACGAATTGTGACCCAGTATTCAGCGAAACAGTCGAACAATTAAAAATGCAAGCGGCCTTGAGAGGGTATTTCCGCATCAACGATTCCCATCCTCAACTAAATGTATTCACGGTCTTGGTTAATGATGATTCGGATTGCGGTAACCGCTGGGATCGTATGTATATGATGAAATCCGTATTTTTCATTCACTTTTTGGCCCCCAAAACTTGCGAAAAAAAATCTCGGGCTACATCGACCACATAAGGTTTTTCCAGTTCTACAGGATGTACAGAATAAGAAAAAATAGTGTACCCACGAAATCGATCTTGTGACACTGTTTTTAGGCCATCTTTGTGATTTTGTGCAGAGATTATTACGCATTTTAATAGGCATATAAATAGGCTTGAAGTGCACTAAAAGAGCTGTCATTTGAACCCAAACTTGTCTAGATTCGACGCTATGATCAAAAGTCACGTACTTTTGAAATAAACGAATTTCGATTCAGACTCCCTTTAGGCTGGTACCAAACTCCTCGATTTTACTTTTTTTTCTTTGAATCCTCGTAACTTTTGATTCAGTGACTCGATTTTAACTTTTAATAGCTCAAATTGAAGCTCTTTTCTTCTACTTTTCTGGCAATGAGTCTAAATTAAATTTTTTTGATATAGTGAACTATATATATGCTTTCAAAAAATGGTCTACTTGAGAAGTATATATATTTAAAATATTTAAATTTAGACCTACTAAAAAAAATAGAGGAAAAGAGCTTTAATTTGACCTATTAAACGTTGAAATCAAGTCACTGAATTAAAAGTTACGAGGATTCGAAGAAAAAAAATGTAAAATCAAGAATTTTCATAACAGCCTAAAGGGACTCCGAAGCAAAATTTGTTTATTTCAAAAGTACGTGACGTTTGATCAGTGCATCCAATCTACACAAGTTTGCGTTAAAATGATAGCTCTTTCAGCGTATTTTAAGCCTATTTATATGCCTATTTAGCCTTGCATTCGAAAAAAACGAGCACATTTTGCTAAAAAATGCGTAATAATCTCTGCATAAAATCACAAAGATAGCCTAAAAAAACAGTGTCACAAGAACGATTTCGTGGGTACACTATTTTTTTCTTGTTCTGTACGTCCTGTACAACTGGAAAAACCTTATCTGGTCGATGTAGCTCGAGATTTTTTTTTCGCAACTTTTGGGGGCAAAAAAGTGAATGAAAAATACGGATTTCGTCATATATACTACACTATGGTATATGGAGAAATTCCAATTTAATACGCAACTAGAGTATTGAAAAAAAATCGTACTATATTTCTAGGAACATGATTTCCGCGCTTTATGCATGCATATATTGTACATATACTATCGGAAAAAATAGTGTTTTTATTAAACTGATTTTGCCGTAGCGTTTTACTCCCCAAAGGTCATTTCCTACGCTTTTTTTCTTCCAATTTCTTTTTTCATTGATAAAATGGAATCTTTTCTGTTTTCATCAGAGCTGGAAATTCTAAAACTCACATTCTGAGAATGGTAAAGCCTGTATAAAAAGCTTTTTCTAAATTAAATCTACAATATACATGGCTCACACGTATACTTCAGTATATTATTCTTTTCCCACACACCCACACAATAGAGGAAATCGCTATTTTGTGTACGATATTGAAAAAAATAGCATAAGCACTCGGGGTGGTAAAACGTCGAGCTTATAACACGTGTTTATCGCTCTCGCTTTCGGCTTGGAAGTCAATTACACGCCCTATGAACTCGTCAATTTTTTACTGTCCATTAGGTAATGCAATATTCTATTATAAAATTTTTTTGCGGCGGTGTTTGCCTTGTGTTCCGCTCGTTTCGTATGCGAGGCGAAGAAAAAGATTTTAAGGCTCAGCAGAAAATATTTTTTCCAATATTTTGAACGCTTCGCAAGTGCCCAACGAATCCACCTTGTATTTCGAGCTTTCGCGTGCTTGCTCGAATATCCCGTTCGTTTTGATTAGCTGATATTTTACGAGCAACTTTTACGAGATAGAAGTTCCTGCTGCTCAAAATTTTTCCGTCAATAGGCCAACATTTTTATTTATGCGTGCAAGTCGGACGTTCAAAGGAAATATTTATTGCACTCGCTCGAAAGCAATGCACTGCGGTCTACGGAGGAGTACTTTTTTCGACCGCACACCAGGCGGCTCAGGCAGAGTGAGAGAGAGAGAGAGAGAGCTTTCAAGCCGGTTTGTTAAATATTTTAGTTCGTTGAACGACGTATCAATTTTAACTTAAAAACGCGTATATTCATTCCACCCCCCCCCCCTTCACCGCGATATGAATAATTCAGCCGATGGATCATATTGTAATTAGCCTCAAACTGTCGGGAGTTAAGTTTTTCGTAGAGCGCGCGGGCGCGTGAGCCGATAATAGAATGCAGCGTTAATTAATAAAGCGTACGCCATATAGAGTGTGCGGCACACGTTTTGAACGGTAGACGGCTCTCTCTCTCCCTCTCTCGTGCGCGCGCGTGCTGGTACAGCCGTGAATTCGGATGAGCTATTGATGATGAATAAACGTTTTTGCAGCTAACTGCGCGCGCGCGCGCGCGCAGCCGATAAATTGCAATCGCGCGCATACGCGCATTCTCGTATACAGCTTTGCAATCGCGTAGCTCGTCGTGATTTACGGGCGCGAGGGCGCATCGACGAGGAAGATAATAAACTGCGCGATCGGCGCACATACGCGCGCGCGCGGGCACCAGCAGCAGCCTATATACACCGCCACTATAGCCCACTATTTCCGCCGATACGTCCCGCAGGGCAAACAGATTTAATTATCCTTTTTTTCGGGCGATTCGCTCGGCCGCGCATACGTATACGCGGTCCACGATGGCGGGAAATGGAAGCCCTTTTTTTGCGACGAGCGCGATGGACGTCGCTATTTTTCGCGTTGGAGCTCACGGGCTAATTCGGCTCCGCGCATTATGCAAATCAGCCAACTTTCTCGCTCTCTCTTTCCGCACACCGCGCGTAGCTATCTCGCGAGGGCTCGACATTCAGATTCATCGATCTCCAATCCGCGAGGAGAAAAGCTTCCTTCCGAGCTTGCGGCAAGAAGCTCATCGCTCGTCCTCTCGAAGTATAAGGCCGCGGGCTTGGTTAATCACGCGAAAGAGGCCGCGGACGCATACATTGAACGGCTTTCCACTCTGTATAAATGCAGCGCGTCGAGAGCTGCAGAAGCCGCGCACGCGGCGCTTGCGTTATAAAAAGACAGCCGGTTAATTGCGGTAATACAATAAAGAGCCACTCCATTGCCCGACTTGGTGCGCATATTAATAAAGGGGTGGGAGAGAGCAAGCCAGAGAGAGATAGAGAGAAGACTGATAAAAAGAAGTAGTAGGTGGGCGTCGTCGTGCATTCACACGAACCCGGAGAGAGAACGAGAGAGAGAGAGAGAGGAGAAGGTGTGTTCAGTTGGAACAGCGCCATACCGCGTATAAAGGGGGCAGTAGTAGAGTAGCAGTTGAACCGTCTGCACAAGGGCGAGGTTTTAGTGCTTTGCCATATTATTAATGTTGCAGAGCGGAAGCTAGTTCGTGCCGGGTGATATCGTGGCTCTCTCTCGCTCTCTTTCTCTCCGCGCTTACTACTTTTCCTCTCCTTATCCGGCTATATCGCTTACAGTCTCGTCCTTTCTTTCTCGTCCCGTTCACCGCGCGCAAACTTTGTCTCCCGCGCGTTGTTTATACGTCCACGGAATTTTTCGGGCTCTCGTAACTTCGCCCCGAGAACGCCGCGAGCTTTCTTCCGAGCTTGCGAGTCGAGCTTTTTTACTAAGTGAGTTACCTCGCGTCTCTGCCACTACATAGTGTGCAGCTGCATTTTCGTAAACGACAACACAAATTTCGACCTTCTCCCCTCCGTCGAGCTCTTCGAGAAAAATATAAGCTCGCCGCGCGCACGCTTCGCGTATACTGAATTTCATCGCGGGCGTTACACTCGTTAGTCCAAGTTTCTAGAAATAATTTTTCCGAAAGTCAACTGGAGCAAATAAAACTGTCGCCGCGTCTGACCGTATCGCGCTCGTTCTACTGGACTCGAGACTATAATAATACGTGTCGCGGGACGTTTCGGTTCCGGCGAATTTTTCTCCGCAAACTTTTTTTTTCGACAAACTTCTCGCGATCCGACTCGAACGAGGAATCCTCCGAAAGCCCGAGCGATGCGCAGGGAGAGAAACGCATTCACTGTCGATTCTATGGCATCACGCAAGCTCACGCGGATTTTATGCAGAGACTGTACGTGAGCTGGCGCCGATCAAATCACAGGCGCACACCTGTGTCTAGGTACCCGATGTACGTGTACGCAGTAACAGCAACACACGTGTGCAGTATTGAAGGCAAGTTGCCTGTATAGTCGACGCGATGCGGGAGAGGGAGAGGGGGAGGGGAGGGAATGGAAGAGAGCACGCGGAAATTGGGATGACTGAATTAGCTGTTCGTCGCTCTGCTCTCGCGTTGATTTTGAAAATCGATATGGGAAATTCGCGCGAGCTGAATGCGCCCGGCAGCGGCGGCGGCCCTCGCCTTGCGCGTTTAAACGGAATTATTATTTGGTCGAGGCTTAATCGAGCGCGCGTGACGTGCCCTCTATGCATGTCTATGTACATATATATGTGTATATATATATATATATATATATATATATATGCGTCTGCTGCGCCGCAGTCGATAGGTCATACACACCTATACACCCACGCAAACAGCCACACAAGCTGCAATTGGATATATGCGCGCGAGGCTTTAATGTCCAGCCGCGGAGCTGAATGGCTTGGAGTTTGTCTTGTATGTTTATTATAGTTTTGCGCATTTCTGGCTGAACGCGTAACGCGCGCGCGCACTCGCCGAATATTGTTTTGTCGGGCTCGTGAATGCCTGTAAACGCCTATGTATATATTATGTTTGCGGTTTGCTGTGTGTGATGTATGCATATGAATAAAGTTTGCCTTCGCTGAACTCCACTGTGCGTGTGTGGAGGGGGAAGGGGGGGGGGGAGTGCGCGAACGTGCGTCTAGTCAAGAAGTTTATTTTGGGGAAACTTTGGCTCGGAATTTCGCCAAGTTTTTCATGTTCTCCACAGCAGATTCGTTTGTTCCGTTATTGTGTAGCTTGTAATGTTGCGTGTAACAATACGGGATTTTCGGGGTAGAAGTTTCTTGATTTTTCGTTTGAAGGTGTGAAAATAGATTTATTTGTTTCACTTCACTATTGAGAGAATTTCGATGTTGTTATGCGGGTGGGGTAAACAATAAGGTAAGGTTGATGGAACAATTCTCGAGTTGCTAGATGATAATTTGCTTCAAAATATTTTTTTCTCTTTTGAGTAATTGGAGTTGTTTGTGTAACCAAGGAAATTTAAATAAACCGCGGAAACTAGGACTCTCTGCTTTGTAGAAAAGAGTTTTCTCGCGAGAATCGTAAAAGACGCATAATTGCTCATAATAGCACCGGAAAATATTAAGCTTTTAAATTGATTAACACATTAATTAAATAGAACAATTATTCGTATGGTTTTACAAAAAAATACCATATGGAATTGCAGTTTTAGCTTTAAAAATGAAGACACTCTGAAAGTCAATTGATAAAAATTAATAAATAAACAAACAAAATAAATAAAATAATACATACCTCTTTGTTTGACAATTAATGATAAAAATTAAATCACAATAAATCACGAGATGTTTGCTAACTGTATTACATGATAATCTGTCATCTTGAATAGTTTTAAGATTCTTTTGAAGTAACTAAATAAAAAAAGTTTAAGTAGTGGAGATATATAGTCACGTTATTCAAAGTTTTTTTTTATGGTACTAAAATCGAAAGTTTAAGCTTCGTTTAGCACTTATTCATAAACTTATGATAAACTATAGGCTGAACCCAATGATTTACAAATTATAGATTTCTCCTCGTTCTATTGTTTTCTTTTTCTAATTCGTACTATTACTTATTAGTATTATTATTCTTATTATTCCTATTATTATTTTTATTCTTGCGTCACAGGATTACAAAAGTTCAATTTTTTAATAAATAGAAACTTTCACTTGCTGCAAATAAAACAATCGCTTTTATTCCTCATCGCAGCATAGAGACAGCCAAAAGATCCTCTTTCAAATTCGAATGACCCAAATCCGGCATGCATAGTGCCAAACTCAGCATAAGCGTTAGATGTACTCGTGCTGGCTTTTCACAGTCGAGGAACAGAGAAACGGAAAAATGAGCGAAAGCTGTATAGTCGGGAGAGAAATTGGGGAATGGGATGAGAGCGAATTTGGGCGTTGACACGGAAAGCGGTGGCTCCTATACGTACAGCAGAACTGCATCGAGAGTAAGTAGTGCGCATCGCTATCGTATATATACTCGGATCAAGATTTCCACGCTGAATGTTTTAAAGTACTGCTCGAGACATCGTTTAGTGCTTTATCGTCGCAGAGTAGGTGTTTCGCGACAGTGTTTCGAGTTCGACTATTCCTCGAGTTCGCTGGTTCTTAAGTTTGAAGAGATTTTGTTCGTAAACGCAATAGACATAAAAGGTATACGGATAACAAGTATATAATTGCACGGATAAACAATAGACGGCATAAGCTTGAGAAAATCATAAAAGGATTAAGTAAATAAATAGGTCTAAAATTTAACGGCGTATCGCAGCATGCTATTCGAAACTTGCACGAGCGGTATTTACGTGTATTTCTGGTCGTAACTTTTTTAAGCACTAAGCGTTTTTCCGAAAGTGCAGCCTCCTCGTGCCGATAAGTTACAAACTTTGCGACTACAAGCGGAGATAAAAGTGTTTCGTTTTTTTTTCTTATAGACTGCAGCTTTTGATATTAATACAAAAGTTTCATCATTGTTAGCGGCTTTCTCTTCACTTATTTCTTCTCTGAATAAAAGAGTTACTTATCATGTTTTGCTGTACATGCATCAAACACGATTGTATTTTTAGTTTTTATTCCTTAAAAATCCCTGATAAAACGAACTGACAGGCTTCATCAGTTTCCCGATGGAATAAATAACGAAATTCGTCGTTATTAAATGAAAAGTCAACACACGGCGCGCGGGTGTTCGGAAAAAAAGAGAATATCACAATTTTGCCGAGCGTTAAATCCACAAGTGTTCATTATCGATATTCCGACTAACGCAGAGCCAAAGTGAAATGGAAAGTTCCAATTTTTCCGTACCCATATAATGACGAGCGATTTGTCCGATACCATGCTCTCTCTTCGTGAAACTTTTATTTTCCTGTGCTTCATGCGCATTTTCTTTATACCTCCATTTTCTTGCGCAGCTCTTTTATTTATGCGCTTTTTATCGGATTTTTTCACTTACTCTATTTTCCCCCCGATACATCGGATCAA
Organism: Philotrypesis tridentata; assembly: GCA_018906965.1. NCBI lineage: Eukaryota > Metazoa > Arthropoda > Insecta > Hymenoptera > Pteromalidae > Philotrypesis > Philotrypesis tridentata. Next base: position 1,437,250 of record JACCIB010000039.1, read on the forward strand.
GCAAGTTTCGATTACTTTTTTAATAATGTTGATGCATGGCTTTCAATACAAGCAATGCTGAGCTTAATCTACTGATAATTATTGGTATAAAAGAAAATTTAAGGAAATGGATACTCCTTTTAATTACAAAAGTTAATTGCTTTTTAGATGAATTTTCGTTTGATTTTTCTCTAAACTTACCGAATAAATACGTGTCCGAGCGGATCACAATACAATAAACACAGCTAATTTGCTTAGAACGTAGGATAGAAAAGAACTTACAAGATTTAATCGCTCTAGGGAAATAATAATGGGGACCCTTATTACGCAATTATCAGCTATTATTTTGCAAAGTTTCATGTTTATGTAACATATACCTCGATGAGAAAAGTTAGTTTCATGGTTAAAAACAACACATTAAACTAACTTTTCTCATAAGGTTATTGCACAATAAATTTGAAACTTTGTAAAATGATAGATAATAGTTTTTGTATCAGCTGTAAAGGAGAGTTGACCAATGCGTGGGTCCAGTTCCAAATTATATTAGCAAAAGTTAAAGTTAAGTATGTGATTTTATGATTTTGTAGCTTGTCAAAAGTTAGTTTTGAAGCCTTGTAAATTGCACTTTTTTATTAATGTCGGTAACTTTTAAAAGTATCTGTTTTGATTCGAAATATGTGTGTATAGATTCTTATTTTAGGAGCTTGCGAATAATTTTCATTTTCTCAATATCAAATAAAACATATTTTCGAAATGTTAAAAATGACATGTATATTTCTTTAACTGTTTACATTTGTAGAAGCCAAGCCAATAAATAAAAGCTACTTTATCATTAAAATTTTCATTGTATCGTTTGAAAGAGACTATCAATTCCAAATTCTCTTCTCAATGTTCGGAGACGAAATGAAAAATTTTTATTAATAAATCGAAGCCCTTCTGAAAAAAATTTATTTTTTATTAATATAGGGTCGAATCAAAATTTAAAAAATTCAATTTCATAACTTTCTCGTATTCCAATGTATCGAACTTGAAAATGATGAAAGAAATTGTCATTTTGAATTCTTATTTGTGAATACTGTCGAAACATACTTTGTTGTGATAAATGAAAATAATATCAGCGTTTGAAAGCGCGCAATTCAGCACAATATTATTCCAGTGAACAGTAGGAAAGTAAATTCCGTACACTTCATCGTGTGATGTTTCACCTGTATAAAGCAGCAACGCGTCACTTTATCTTCAGCAACTGCAACAGCGTACTTTTCTCCCCCGAATCCCGGCAAAAGAGGCTTCATCATCGCAGTCATTCGTTTCGCGCATCGACTGCCTTATCCATCCCTTCGTATATCAGCCATATCTCTTAACAGTCTGGCAGAGACTACATATACGGCTCGTGAGCGAGCGCGATCCGATTGTTTCCATCTGTTGAATCTGGCCGGGAGCCAAGAGCCTCGCGGCCACCACTGCGCGCGTGGAGCTCCTAATAACGTTACGTCGCTTCTTCCCTGTGTTCTGCGTCAGCTACAGGTATCCACTACTGCGCGTGTGCCCACACACGTGTTGGATTTTACACCTCCAGCCACTGAATTCTGACTGTGGAGTTTCACTTGCGGATCTATGCACAATAGTGCATCTATGTATGTACGTGTGTGCATGCATGAGGCTCTGAATACGAAGAGGTCGTCCTTGCTTATCTTGCGGTTCGACTGATTTATTTTGCGGTGTCTGGATCGCAAAGTTATTCATCGTATGGAGCAGATTGCGGCTACATTTTTCATTTTGTTTCTTAGATTTGCATCTTTGAATGTGAGGTGCATAAAGAAAAATTATTATTGAAAATAATTTATAGGTAAAAAATTTGCAACACTCTAAACAAACACTGCCACAGTCCTCGGTTATAGCAATCTTTTTTTTTTAAATTTTTACAGCCTTTTCAAGTCCTCATATGAGTCTTATATGGCTCTGCATTGCCTGCGCTTGTGAGTACTTAATTTCAGTGCACTAAGTCCACTATTTTTAAATACTCGCGCAGAGCAATGGGGACCAACAGTTTTATGTACAGTGAAATATACACGTTGTACACAGTGGAATCCGAACCACTGGAGCTCAGATGTATAGACACTTATGTAAACAAAGAGGTATCCCCAAAATCGTCGAGATTCAGGCTTGAACCCAGGACCTCTGGATTACTAACCCCCGATACTCTACCGATTGAGTCATCGTCGCTCTAATAGCAATTTGAAGCTCACATTTTTTGGCATTATTCTTAACTTTATTGAAATTTTTAGTCTTAATATAACTTTGGACTGTGATATTTTAAAACAAATTCCCACTACATTGACTCTAGAAATGAGTGTCCAAAGAGTAAGAAAAACCTTCGTTTGGTCCAATCCGATACTCTGGTGGGTCTGAATCTTTGTGGCACTTACACAAAAAGCATGTTTGCTATTATAATTGTTTTATATACTATAAATATAGATATTAAAAAGGTTATTAAACATTATTTTTTAGTAGTTCTAATTGTCCAATATATAAATATAATTTTATGAAAACAATTATTTCAAAATATAGTCATAATCTAACATAAAATTAAGTTTTTCAAAATTGTAAGCTGGTTAAGTCCCCTTAAATTTTGAGGCATTTGCAGTTAAATTTTTTTTCAAACTTTAAAAAACTTCAAAAACTTTTTATAAAACACAATCGTCGAATTTTAATATTAGTGAATTATATGTTGCAGCTTTAGTGAAATAAAAAGAGCTAAAATTTTAATGAAAGTAAATTTTTAATTCATTTATATTGATTCTTCGTACATAGAGTGTTGTCCTTTGCATCGGTGCGAATACGCATAGTGTCACATGGGGTTTAAGAAATTCAGAAGCTTGAAACTTATAGAACGATCGTCCTCGTGAGTCCACTGTATGTGTATTCTTAATTTACGACAAAAGCTTTACTGAAAAGTCCAGACTTCAGATATTTGCAACTATAAAAATACAGAATAGGATAGAAAAATTGAATTATAGCTCAACTCTCCCCTAGATTATAATATGCATTCTGCATATCATGGGAATATTTATTAATCTTCGCTGCTTGGCTTGTCTGTTGCAGGTAAGCGGAAATGAATGTACATTTATCTGAAACCTACGATCGCTCAAACTTCTTGCAGGTAATGAATGTATTGATCGGCAACTTGAGCGCATGATTTATGTGAAAAGTGTCATACATCCTTGCGGCTAAATGATAATCGGCACCGATCGCATCGACATATAGCGCTATATATACACCGATATACGTAGTATACGCGACTTTTATCGTTCCTGATTTCCTTAATCACGAGCCGGTTGAAAATCGCTCTGCGAACTGGAGCAAGCGTTCGATGCTCCTCTACCTACATGCGATACTCTCGATATCGGCATTTTAATGAACGCGTATAACATATACTTATCAAATCTTCGTACACTGTCGATTTGTGTAAAAATCAGACGAGTCTCGGTAAAACGCATCAGTTGAAAAGTTTACTTTCGCGGCAACTTCCGAGCCAACTCAATGTACTATAAGAAACTTAAACATTCACGTAACATAACACTGACCGTCTATAGCGTTTGTATAGCGTATAGCGTTTCTCCACAAACGCAATCTTGTACTTTGATACTAATAAATTAATGCGCGCGTGAATTATTTAAAACTAACAAAACTATGCTAGACACCCGGTGCATAAATTACACTATACCTGTATGAATACGTCAGATTGTGGGTGCCAGAGATATAGACGTTACCTGCAGTAACAATCCGCACAGTTATTGTTCTTCATAATTGTTGTTGTACTGCGCACCCTAAATTTCACGCACAGTACGATACCTATACATATCGTACCGAACACGCGTGCATTCTACGCTCACGATCAGCAACAACGTCAACCGCGCAAAGGCTCGCACTTTCGCAATCGAGACACAATCTCCTGATACATCGGCTGCCCAAGTATATATACACACGTGCTCTATAAGAATGATCGCAAATTGCCGGAGCAAGCTCCGCTGCTTAATTATACTTGCATCTGATCCGACGCTGTGCGCTTACACAGCTCTCTCTTTTTTCGATCTTTCAATTTGAAACTTCTTACAGCACGTCAGATGTCTATGTGTGTGTGTGCGTGTACATACCGTGACCGTAAAAAGTGTAGCATGATGCTATCATAAATTGTTGCACGTATAGCGCGCGGAGCTCCAAGGTATGCGCGCGCGAGTTCCGCTGCAGGTTACATATATATATATATAAATGCGGCTGTGGTGGTACCTCTGCATTACACACAGGCTTGCAGCTTGCGAATAGTATATACGCGGGAATAGCCAGGGAATAACATAGCGTTTCGTGCGTTGCCGATTCAAACGCGCGATTAGCGCACGTAGCTCCGCGTAAGTAGGTCGTCCAAGAGGAAATGCCGCTATCCGAGATATCCTGGAATACGTGAGTTTTTGTTTTATTAGGCTCTCCCTCTCTCTCACGCGATTAATTTCTGCTTTGTTTTATTTGCGCGCGAGGGGTGTACCTATGTCTATGTATACAAGAGAGGGAAATCAGTCGCGGTTTTCGATTGATTTGTTTTTGTTGGCGTACACTCGCAGGAAATGAAATTGAATTGGAGCAGATGAAAAGGCTTCGCATCTGCGGTACGGACAAACGAGCGCAAATGTGCGTGAAATACTTGTATACAGTGTGTCAGTATCCAATCTTATGTCAACTGTATGCGGTAGAGATACTCGTATAAGCTGTAAATGGTATCAAGTAAACATCAAAAACTATTACAGTAATACTAAAAATTAATTTTAATTTTAACGGGTAATACTAATCTTACATATCAAAGCTGATCTACGAGTTAGATCTATTTTTAATTCGGTTCACATTTTATAAAGTAATGTATAAGTCTTCAGTATTATAGTAATAGTAAGCCAAAGCCGTGGCCAACGTCGCCAAAAATTTTAACTAATTTGAAAAAAGAAATAATAATAAAAAGCAATAATTTTTATCAAAATGAGATTAAATAATTTTTAAAAGTCTACGCACGTAATGCAGAATTATTACTGAGAAATTAGCCTCTTCGCGCGTCGCGCTTCGAGCCGTTGATTTTATTATAAAAATAACGCAGCTGTAACGACGCAGAATGAAAAGTGTTTTCAAATACGTTTCCACTCGAGTCGGCAAACAAGAGCAGTAGTTAGAGGATAAATTCATGAATAATTCTCAAAAATTACTTTAATCTAAAGAAGAAAAGTACGACGTGAACAAACAAGAATTTAAATTTCCCGCGAACGCGTAACTTCGTAATCCGCAATGAAATACTGGCCACGCTTGCAAAAAAAGAAAAAAAGGGACATAGGAAAATAAAGAGAAGAGAGCGCGTATATAGGGTCAGAAAGAAGTGCAGAATAAAAAGACCAGTAGTCACCTCTAGAAAATATCGCCGAGAGAGAGAGAGAGAGAGAGAGAGAGAGAAAACGCGTACAGCACACGTCGGGCGTATGGTCGGAGCGAAATGCGTCGCGACAGCAATGAATCGTAAACGAGACTTTGCGAGGCTGATTGCGTTTGGGATTTGTCGGAACAGCGTAGCTCAGACTCCATAGTACATACTCGTCAGTTCTCTCTCTCTCTCTCTCTTCCTGTTTTTGCCCTTTCCCTCTGTGCGCGACTCTCGCTGAGAAAAGTACGCTGACGCGAATCGAAGCATGTGTGCACGCGTACGTTTCGCCGTCGTCGATGAGAAGCGAGCCGTAATTTCGTGGTGAAAGTTTTACTTATTTCCGGGTAAATATAGAAGGGCTGTTTTGCTCTTTTGCCTTCAATTAAAGCGACGCAGGACCGACTTTATTTGAGTGCACGATTGTGCGGAGCTTCCGGGCGAGCCGTGTTAGTCAGTGATGTGGTTATGTTCTCTGATGCTTTTATATTGGTTGTATTTTTCTTATATGCCGAATTGGACTTGACGCGATTTCGTCTTGGATGCTGAAATGAAGAAAATGTTGACTTTTAGTTTTGTGCGCGAGTTATAAGCGAGGATGGAATACGTCGTTTAATAATACCTGTTCCATGTTGATATTTCATTAAAAAGCAATACGTCGTAATTAGTTCTATATTTCTCAAATTGGCTGTTCCTTGCTCTTATCTGGGCCATCTAGCATAGAGCGTTGGGAAAGATAATCGGCTAATACATTGCTATTTTAGAGACTAAATCAATTAAATACTTTCACTTATAATATACGTATAAATATTGTTATATATGTTGAAATAAACAAGCAAGTAAATAAGGTGTAAACATACTAGATCACGTATCTGATCACTTCAGAATCCGAATGAAAGAAAGAAAGAAGGCAGACCTTTTTTTTCCTTCGAATTGTGGATTATTTTGAGAGGAGAGAGGTGATTCAGAATCCGCATAATCGAATATACCTATACAGCTTGTCTATTCACGTAATTATGAAAAAATATTCAATGCAATTATAAGCGTATATTAATTTTATAAGCACTTTTAATAAACGTTCAAAGTTGGAAACTCAAACTTTACTTCGAGTTTTATCACTTAAGCTTACTTGATAAATTATTCTGCGACAAGAGGATATTTAAATAGTTTTTCAAAGTACTACACTAAAGTGCAACTTTAAATTCAAATACACTTTCTTTTTCCTGTTCAACAACTCTTTAAATTCGCAACAAGTTCATTAAGACATATAGATAGCCGCGCTTGCTGTCAACGAAAATCGTGCTAATAAAAACATTTTTTAAATTCAACAATACAGCCTTGTGACGTTTTCCCCAGTGCGTGATTCGAAAAGTTCCGACAATGCCGTACAATCAACTGTTCTCTCAACACCCTGCGTCTCTCATTGAATCAAGGGGGCGGAAATTCAGTAAAAAATTCAAATGTCGCGCCACAATAAAGCTGTCGAAAAACAGGGACTCTGTTTCGCTGTTGCGCATCAAAATGCTAAAAAATCAATTGCGCCAAAACGCGAGACAGTATTGTGCTTTGTTAGCCAACGAAACTCCAAAAATCCAATACCCAAAGGACTCTGAAACGTCCATAACCACGATTCGTCTCTCTCCTTCTCGCATATAGTTGTCGTCGTCGTCGTCGTTGCACTTCTCGGAAAATCCAGTTGCCACGGGACTGTATTACGTATTTCTAAGACACATACAGAAATGGCGCGAAGCAATCGGGGTCGACATTGTTTCCGGGCCTGACTTTGGCAGTCTCGAGAGCTCGAGATGAAAAGCCAAACGGATGAGGCGGACCGCAAAAGGAGGTCGTGCGACTGATGGCTTAGTAAAGGAGGGAACGCGCTGGAAGCTCCTGCGGTGGGAGTAGGAGGACTTTATTCATATATCACGTCTAACCAGCGCCAATATGCGGAAATTAACGCGCACTTCTGCCGATACTCGGCGCCAGACGCGACGGAGCAACGCAAGTTCGAGAGGCCTCTTTCCGAGAGGCGAGGCGGTCGTTCTGTCTTGACTCTCGTCTTGCCTTTGTCGATACGTGTATACACGTATTTCGCTCTTGATCTACTATTGTCGCAAGCTTTTCTAATGTCGAAGCGTCAAGTCGGCAGAGCTTACCTAAGCCATGATCAATTTATTAAAATAAGAAACATTAAAACTGTAATATTTATTTATACGGAATCTTATACACGTTAATCTTATTTATTATAGTTATGATGAACGTGAATTTCAAATGCGTCACATAATTTCAAATAACATTTCAAATAACATTTCAAATGAAGGTAAATAATTTATTTTTTCCAAATAGATGTTAATAATTTTTGTTTATTTGCTGAATAGCATTCCTTTTAATACGCAAAAGCAACAATTGCTTTTTTGATGCTTTCTCATCTGAATTTTGTTCAACCTCAATTATCATTTACATGACAATTTTGTAATTTAAAAGCAATACAGCACAACAATGAGTATGACACAGCTTATTCAATGTAAATTTTTGTTACATCTGATACACACGAGAATTTATACTAAAGCTTAATCGCGATATGAAATACACGAAACATTTACATTGTTGACATGCCCATATAATTCATTTTCCTAGAGCAATAAATCTTATTATATTATTTTTTGTCAGCGTACAAGCAGAGGACAAGCCAAGTTCCCCGCCTCTTCTATACAGCGACGAAACTAGAACTAACTGTACCGTCCTCCGCTGAGGGCATTACGACGAGGTACACTACGCTTCGTTTGTCACGTTCTTTGCGGCCATAAAATAATAAAGGCTGTATCCTCGCGAGGCTTAAATTGTAAACTGGGGGATTTTCCCCCCTCTCGCCCGAGCAATATTTCAAAATACTTATCTCTAGATTTTATCGGACGAATTATCCAAGAGGTATACGTATAATAAGCTCCCCTTTTTCTCATACTTTTAATCTATGCCATCTCGATGTATGTGCTATGTGTATAGGTATACGCGACGAGGATAAAGAATAAGCGGGGAGGAGCCGAGGCAGGATATATTTTTAGCCCCCGCCAAACAAACGAGCTGCCTCGCTAAAAACTTTCGAGCAGCCTAATTTCGGGATCAGACGACGACGCGCGAGCTTTATTCCCCGCGCGCGCGCTCCGAGTTTCCATTCCGTCCTAAAAAAAAGGCGCGCGCGCGCACAAACAGAAACTTCAATATCCGCTTCTCGACCTATATATCCGTGGCAGAGAGACAGAGCGACTGTTTGTCTATTTCTCATTAGATGAAACAGCAGTAGCAGCTAATACGGCATCTCGAGAGCCGTGACGTGGATGCGCCTCGATGTACAGCTGCACGTATTACGTATATACATATAGATATAGAGCAGACGTTCGAAAGCATTATAGCGACAGAGAGAGAGAGAGAGAGAGAGAGAGAGAGAGAGAGAGAGAGAGAGAGAGACGTTCACGGCCGGCTGATCAACGAACCGACAGCCGTCACTATCTGCGCACGCGGAGTATTTAGCGAAGCTTTCATCCGCGCAAGTGTCGGCTGTGTTTTGCCATTTCACGCGAGAGGCTTTTCTCCTCTCTCCCCCCCCCCCATCTCTCGCCCCTTTTCTAATTACAGAAATATAATTACGTATTCGCGTTGCGCATAAAGAGAGACTTAGGGGCGTATACATAAGATCGCGATATGGAATACGTATATATACATCGGAGCGCGCGCGGAGAGAGAGAGAGAGAGCTTCTTCCGCGAAACGCGCGGCTATATACCGCGGCTGATGCAAGCGCGCGCGAGAGTAGCTAATCGACGAAGCGCTAATTCCACTCGAGACTCGAGTAATTCGTTACGCACTCGGCTAATTTCTTGAAGAGCGATTGCTCGAGCGCGGCCCGACGTTAATGCCTCAGCCGAGCGCGTCGCGAAACTTAATATAATTATACTCCCGCGCGCGCAAGAGCGCCGATCAAAGAGACACGAGACTCCAGCAGCAACAGCAGCAGCAGCGGCCGTCGGCTGACGAGCTCTCTGTATACACGGAATTTCTCGACTAGTTTTCTTAAATATACTCGAGACGCGTTTAATTGTTGCGAATTGAAGGAGAAGTGCGGGGATTCTTTCTCACGCGAGTTTGCTCGATTCGTTGGGAGCGTTGTGCGTATAGACGAAGGTATGGACTCTTGTATTCGCTGTGTAGAAGCGCTGCCGAATGGGAGATGCAGTTTTTCACCCAGTTCAATGTACGATTATCATCGCGAGCTTCGGGATTTCGCCGCTTTTCCGCGAACACGCGTTGAAGTTTGTTTAGTTGCACGATTTCAGTCATCCGAGGAATTGAGAGTGCGATAGTATATAAGTTTACATGATTTTTTGACAGGTGTCAAAATTGTATGATTTTTTTTTTTAACAATTATGGTTAATCTGAAAAATGTAACTTAGTTTGATTTTGATTGTAATATAACAAGGGCTATTAGTTTGTTTTTCTGATTGCATTACCACATTTTTTCAGAGATCTCAGTGCAGCTTTACCAATTCGTCCCTCCTATACAAATTTCAGTAGGTCACATTTCGGTCAATCCCTATACGAACTTGGCCATTAGAACGTCCATTAATTTTTCAGCAGCCAATATACCAAAGCCGGATAATACGTTCCATTATCCAAAAGAAAAATTTTAATACTTTTTCAGCATATATTTCTATAAAAATTAGTATGCTAAACTAATACTTTCACGAAACAGGGACTTCCATCAAGGGATTACAGCGGCCTCTTCACAATTCCAAAGCGGATCAGAGAAGAGAAGTTAAGAGTTCGAACTTGATGAAAAAAACGATCCTCGTAATTTCCATTAACATAACGAAACGTCTTTATCGCATCAAACTTTCAGGCCGCCCCCTCTCTATATGTATCTGCATATAATAAAGCTCTCTCTCTCTCTCTCTCTCTCTCGCTCCCGCGGAAAATCTGTAAACGGCGCTTCTAAGCTTCGGAGAGCTTAGGCGCCACGGAAAAATCGTCATAAATAAATCGAACGCTATCATGTAGCCGCTCAAGGCGATTCGCTGAATAAAACATCGGAGATCCGATTAGCCGGCGAGTTCCTCTTCAATATTGCAAGAGCCACGAATTATCCTCGCAAGCGCACGTCCCCCTCCCCCTCCCCCTCCTGATATACGCGCGCGTACAACCGAACCCTATATATATATGCGCGAGAGCGCGCATTCGCGTATCTGTATATAGGAGAGAGGCCGCATTAACGCGCAAATCACGCGTTCGCGAGCGCATTAATGAAGCGGCGGACGCGGGAATTTATTATCGGCCGATGAGCTACAGGATTAGGCTAGCCGTAATAGCGATCGCTAAATTCCAATCGAGTCGTAATCATCGATGTTGCCGCGCCGTCCTGTAATGCCCTGGATGCTCTCCGCCGCGTTATATGCACTTGCGAGAGGGCTTCCCCCCTCCCCCCTTACTCCCCTTTTAACGCAGTGCTGATCGTCATCGCGCGTGTGCACGCACGAAATAGCGTAGGAAGCTACGCGAGCGACGACATTAAATAAACCGGCCTAATCGCGTTCATTACGCGGATAAGCGCTACAAATCACTGCCACGGACATGGCTAATCTCTCAAGTCCGTCCGTTCGCCAAGTGTATACATGTGCTGTTCAATATAGATTCGCCGCGACAGCTGCGTTTGGGAGGATTGTCCTTTCTTTTTTGTTGGCGTATTGCGCTTACTTATATTTGTTACGGATCGCCGATCTCGCATTGAAGAAAATACGATGTAACGCGAGGATATTGCATGTACGTTACGTATATACTATATATGTATACCGACGCCGCGAGAGCTACTTTTTCGATTCTTCAATTCCGCTTGTCTCTCACTTGGTTGCGCACTTTCTCGTTTTCTCCCTTCCCGCACATATATCTACATGTACGAATATACGTCTGTGCACACACGTAAGCCCTTCCGCTCCTCCGCTCCTTTTGTCATTTGAAATTTTAATCTTCTCCGCAGCGAAAGAATGTCATCCCTCCGGGGTCCCCGAGCTATCCCGCGCGCGCGGTCCGTTTTCACGGTTAGGTAAATTACGAAAATGTTCCCTTATTCCCATATTCTTCCGTATTATTAGATTAAACGTCGTTTGTCGTGCAGCCGGGCGCAGCAGGCTCTGTAATAATGCTTCGTTGCTTACCGATATGCTGCGCGCGTACACGCTATCGCCCATTATTATATTCATTATATTACAAGTGACGCGTTGCGAGAGCGCATTGTTATGCGCGAATAACAAAACGGAGGCTCGTTTGAACTTGGTACGCGCGCGCGCTTAATTAAACTTTGCCGCTTCGGCTTTTCCAGACCCGCTGCTGCGCGCGCCCGCGCGAGTATACGCGGAGAAACGCGCCGCGCCCCTCGAATGTGTATTGAGGAGGCGAAAAGGAGGGAAAAAATGGCCCGAGCCCGAGCGGTGATTCCTCTCCTCGTCGCTCTTCCCAGCGCCGCGGGCTTTGTCTATAATGCGTCTGGGCTGCTCTTCCTCTCTGCGCTCTGTATACCGTGTGCAGCGGAGTTCGCTTAACGAAAGGGAGGGAGAGAGAGAGAGAAAGAGAGAAAGGGAAAAAAGGAGTCATTAAAGTTTGAATTGGCGAATTTAGAATCGCGGCGATGCAGCAGCGCCGGCCGACGCGAGCGAGGCTCCTGTAATTACGTTTTCCCTCAGAAACCCTGGGAAATCTAATAGGGAGTCTCTCGTAATCAGACTAATTTTTCTTTTGTGTAGCTGCCGCGAAATTTCGAGCTTCCTCCTGCCGCTATCCTTCCCTTCGACTTTCCATTCTTATAATTACGATCTTTCTTCTATTAGCGAGCGTTAATTCGTATATATATTCGGTTTTCAGATCATGCGAGAATGCAGTAGAAGCTTCTCTGTAAGCACGAATATGCTTGGCAAGCGAACATTTTTTTCAGACACGCGAGACGTATTTATTAAGGGCACAAGCCACCTGCAAAACTTATCTAAAAAATTTTAAATATGATAAATAGTATATAATAAATAAATTTTCTGTACCCTTATAATATAGTAAATATCACTGTGTCAATAACTCATATAGAATTTGTTCGACTACTTTTTCTTGCTTCAAGAGTCATTTGAATTGTTGTACTCGTTAAAAAAGAGTAAAAATAAAATACATATAGTTTCGCTTATCGTTTCTTTAAAGTATACAACAAGGCCGTTGAGAATTCTATGCAGTCACTTCATAAATATCACTCAAATACTTCATTCGCACAATTACAATTTAGCTACCTGTGTACTTGAAATTTCATACTCAGGCACGTTTTTTACGTCCCCGCACTCAGCGCCAGATGTATGCAATTACACATTTTCGAACGCACTCTAAACGAGAGCCATGCACACTGTGCAGCGGTACTTACAAATCGTAATGCCGAATTTCTAGGATTACTCGATTAGAACCGGGGCTGCGCGCGCCAAGTTGAATTTTCATCGACTCATTATACGTATTGGAAATATTTTCAGCGTCCACTCGACGGGCACTCACAAGTAGGTCAGTAAATAACGCTCCTCTGCAAATGCGGTTACGGACTTTTGCCTTTTCGAAAGCATTCTCGCAATTACCGCGCGCGCTCGCGCGCAAATGGAAGTTCGGCGTCGTGTGCTCGGGATTCATTAAAGCCTACCGCGACTGACAATGCGACCTCGTGCGTGTGTTGGTATAATTTTCGATGGACACGCGCGTTCTGTATAAGTATATACAGAGTGTACATATACACGTGGAGCGACGACTCGCGAGCAAATCGAATCTGAATTTTTGATGCGTACGTTTGGTAATTGATGACTGGAAAATACTTGGCCGACTCGCTCGTCACCGCTAGTTCGACGCTGCAAATATGCGAGGCGTGTATTTTCCATGATGATTATTGTGTGCTCGACGCGAGCGTTTATAATTGCGCGTTATAATTGCAAGTAACGGCGGGTCGATTAATTAATTCTTCTACGTTTTCGGCGACGAGAACATTTTTTAAATTACATCTTACCAACAATTTCTCCTTTTTTCGAAAATAATTAGATTCTGCGAGAAAGCATGTTGCCAATTTGATAACGAAATGCTTATTCAAAATACAGCGACGCGAAATTGCCTACAAGAGACAACTCGCAATCAAAACATTAATTCATTATTAACGAGTTTACGCTTTACTCTCCGTAGCGTCATGGATGAATTATTGAAAAATTAAAGCTCCAATACCGAAAGCAAAGCTCTCGACACGCGGAACGACCTTGAAACTTGAAGATCGATAAAATACAAGAAGCAAGTGAGTATATATATGCACATAAGTAATATCGTACACTCTGCGCGCAAGCTCGAGCAAAGTATTGTAATTTTCGCTCGCTGTATATACAATGTTTAATTATATTCGATGCAGCGATATTGCATCCGGTCGTATTGTAAACAGACGCGATTTGAACAATCTATTCCTATTATCTAAGCAAACAGTAACAAATCGATATCTTCTCCCGCACTATTCGTTTGCAGTCGATCTACTTCGGTGAAATCAAAGTGTTACGAGGATTCGCAAAATTGCGTTTGCACACAGTGACTCGCAAACAAATGCGTACTCACGTACGTATATACATCATGCATACGTATATAGCTAAACTCTGCTGACCCAGTTTCATATTTTCAACCTCTGTGTCTACATACCTTTTCTTCTTCGCACTTCAGCTATACTGCGGCCATAAATTTAAAACTACGTGTCAACGTCCATGATGATATGCTTGATGATTTCGATAAGTATTATAGTACTCTGAAAAAAACATGCGAGGGTTTGAAGAAAAAACAGTGGAATTAAATATATCGATAATATACGCGAGGTATTACACTTGTAGGATTTTTAGGTGGCACTTAAATTAGACATCTTTTATATTTTTATTTTAAAATGTTAGGTATATTTTTAAATAATTCAAATGTATGCTCATCAGGTAAAAGTACCGGATATTCCATTACTCTAGTCATTTTTTCCAAGTGTTGTACTTGAATTATAAATTTTATTCTTAATACCATGTTTTTAAAGTCTTGTGCAATACTGGTGACACCCCTCAGCCACTGAGTTCACTGATTTCTTACTTATTAATTTTTTTATACTTTTATACTAAAAATATCTAAAAAAGAAAATGTTTATAGATAATTTTTACGGTTCGTATAGAAATACTATATATCATGAATTCTGCGTATTCTTTTATAGAATACAATGGTTATAACATGACATTTTTGCAGTTTCGAACACTCTCTTTGAAGTTCAAAATAAACGGGTATTTTCTCATGTACAGAGGTTATACGGGAGACAGAATCATAAACAATAAACCTTTTGAGAATGGAGAATGTTTGAAGAATTGCTTCAAATGGTTCACGGTTGGCGTGCAGTTGACATCTCTTTTGACATCCTGTATACAGTGTCGAGGTACTTTAATATATTGATTTCAATTTGTTTGTAGCCGTGTCTGTAGAAAGGCGAGACGTATTCGGTTTATTAGTTCCTCTGTTTGAATAATAGAACCTGTTGATTTTTAATTTCGCCTGTACAAACATTCAAATCGGATCTGAAACTTCCACGCACAAGTGTGTGGACCGAGCGAAAATGGAAATTTTAACGCCTTCATTTGGATTATACATTTGCTCAGTATGGAAACATGATTATTTCAACGAAATCGACTGCTCTTTGAACAAGACGTACCGCTTCATTATTTAGAGTCATCCTCTAATATAGATTTATCGATTATTCTTTTTGTGCTTATTAATGATGCAGTTGACCTATTTCGCGGCGCCGTCAAGTCCGACATACGCGCGTATACATTTCGACGACAAGACTAATTTTCAAATACTCAAGCTATTTACGGGCTATAGATTTTCCAAAGTGAAAGAAAGTGCGGCGATTGCTTCGCCGTCGAAATGAAAGACTTTCTAGATCAGTGCGTGCAGACGCGCACATACACCGCATTGCAGTGCAGCGAACAAAAGATGCCTTTCGCTCGAAATGCGACGCGCAATTTTGTCAAAAATTGTATCTTCGGGAGAAAATTCATGAACGCGAGAAACAGTACAACACAAAAAAGAATGACTCTCATTATCGAAAAACTCCGCATTAACCGAAAGCAGCAACAGCAGCAGTAGCAGCAGTACTATAGCTGACGCCACTGAAGAGTCAACCCGCACATAATAGCTCGGAGTGTATATACATATAAATTATACGAAAATGCGGAAAACAAACGACGGCTCTAGCCGAGCCTTTTTTTTCCGCTCCCGTTGACACGAGCCAGAGAAAGGAAGTCTCGCATTTTCCCCAGTTATTCCGGACCTGTGCGCTGTGTATTTATTCGCCCGCACGTCTGGAGGGTAGCCCCTTCTCTCCTCTCTCCTCTCTCTCTCTCTTCCTGCACATAAGCCCTTTGTGCATTATATCGTCGACTCTCTCTCTAGCGCGCTTGCGTATATCGAGCGCCGAAATTACGCTGCGACCGCTTCTGCTTTTATATATATATATAGGAGCCACGGGCTTGAGGGGGCATTATTGCGTCATTTTGTGAAATTCTCATTTCCCGAGAGCAGAGCGTTCTGCTGCAGTTCGCGGTATGACCCGATTTCAATGGCTTGCGCGATATGTACGTGCAGTGTGTGTCTGCCTGTCTGTGGGTGGTGTTCTAGAGCTTTTTCCATTTCTCGCGATGACGACTGCGCTGCACGTCGTGACACGTGTTTTTCTTTCTCTCTTTCTTTCTTTCTCTATTGTCGACTCAACTTTTATCTTACTTAATCGAGACGATGTACTTTTCTCGCTGTCACGTTTTCGGAAGGAAAGCTTGAAGTTGCCTGGAGAAAAGATCTCGCGAGTGCGAGGTATATATAATTTATTGTCGAGAATATAAGTTTGCTGTGTGAAAAGAGAGAGAGAAGAGAGAGAGAGAGAGAGAGAGAGAGAGAGAGAGAGAGAGAGAGTAAAATTTTCGCAGAGGAATAATATTGCATTTTCGAATAATCTAAGGAGCTTTTTTACTTTCTTTTTATGGGATCGCGGCGGCGGGGCAATCGATGTTATCGTAAAGAACAGTCCATGCGTATTCAAGGTTAAATTGTGGAGATACCCTGTTTCTCTATCTTCTCTCCGATATTTTATTCATCAGTCGTCAATGGTATCCGATTTCTTCCGAGTGCCCGAATATTTTATGTATTCGGACCAAAAAATTACGAGGTATAAAATAATTTATATACTGTACACACTCCTCGTTGTACCGTATATCTCTTCTTTTTTTTCATGCAGTGACAACCGTGCAGTGGCTTGTTATTGATTGCTTTTGAAGTTAACAACTACCCTCTAACATTATTTTTTTGTTACAATGTTGAGGATAAAAAATTCAATTTTTTTTCGTACAAAAATAAGTATGCGCTTTTAAAAGTGATAAAAGGTACTTTATAACTGAGAATGTTTATTCAGTCACTTACACTTAATTTTTGAGAAGAATACTTTTTAAGTTCTGCAACAAATAATGTACATTGATTTAGGTAATTGAAACGTCAATCATCAAAAATATTGAATTTTCCATCAAGGAAACACTGCACGTATTCTCGAATACTTCGAGACATCCCTCCGAGACCCAAAAAAACATTGATCCCCACCCGGAAAAAAGCATTGTCATGTCGTCTTTCGAGGGGGTTGCGCTTTTGAAAAATTCCTGCCGACAAAACGACGCTTGTCATCCGCTTCGCGGATATGTCCGCTCCGGGGCGACATAGACACATTTCGTGTCGAATACGTATGTATCATATACGTATACACGTGTAGTATATATATATACGTAGAAGCTTTTCTTCTTTCCCGAGAGTCCGGTACGTATAAGGTTATAGTATAGCGAGCTATAGTCGAATAGGATTTATCGCCTAGTCACGCCCGTAACGACTCAACAGATTGATATTTAACCGGCGAATGATAAGCTTCAAGATTACACGCTTATATGGGATCGTTAAGATTTCAGAGCCACTTCATTTCAGTACTGGATTTTCTAGATCTACGTATAAGCATATAGCTCTCGGTAGTGCACACAACTATGCAATGTCCTGATTATATACTCATTGAATTATTGGCTGATGCTATTTTTGAACTATACAAACGCGCAGCGCTCCTCTGGGTATATATACATATAATTCTACCGCGCAATTAATCGAATCGTAAATAAGTCATTACCAATTATACGCCGCTCGACAGACGACTTTCCGTAACTGCGGAGAGTCGCAGAGAGGGGAAAAAAGCCCGGCGAAGGTTATACCAATTCACGTAGACTATTTGCTTAAGTTCAATTGGGAATCGAAGAATCGTGGCAAAGACCTACATACGGCTTTCTCTCTCCGATCCGACTGTTTGTTCAAAGTTCCTTCAAGCACAGAACTGGAAAGCTCGACTCACGTGAATATATATATATATATATAGTCACTCCCACACGCGCAGAGACACAGCGACGCACATGGGTTTCCGACTGGCGAACAAAGCGCTCGAAAAGGACTCGAAAATATTACATAAAGGTGGCCATCATGTATATGTATAGCTGCGCGCGGCTTAGCCGTGCATACATATACCGCGCGTAATAATACACGTAAACATGGATCTCGAGGCTTTGCGCGCACGCGCGCGCGTGTGTGAAAAAGCTCAACGCGATAAGAACGCGCAAGAGGCGGACGACTCTCTCGCCTTGGGGCTATATCCGGAAATTATTCTTCGAAGCTCAAGAAGCCTCTCTCTCTTCTTCTCTCCTTTTTCTCTCTCTTGCCGCCGCCGTCTATTCGAACACTGCGCCCCCTCGGGCTCACCTTTGATATTGTTTTCGCGCTTTATTTTTCTGTCTCCGCGTGTCTCGCGCACACGTATATAATACCTATATTCCTATACATATACTTTTTTCTTTTTGTTTGCAGACGCGACTCTCGCGAGAAAGGGAGAGAGAGGGGAGGGGGCGGGGAGGGAAGGGCGGAGGACGAGTCATTTTATGCAGCGAGTTGAGCCTCGCTCTCGGGGACTGAATATTCTAATTTCACGAGCTGTAAATAGGGAGCAGAGATAGTTTAGCCTGGTGTAAAGTTGACGTAAGTAGAGCGAGAGCCGGGGAGACTGTTGGGACTCTCCGATGATATTATATATACCTGTAATATATGCATAAATCCGCGTGGGCTTCATTCTCTGTTATAGTGGGTAGTGTAGCCTTAACGGATTAGCCATTAGATTGTGGTCAGTGCGTTTATCCGAGGAAATACAGTTAGTGTCGGCTTGAATAACCGAGGGCTTGAATATCTCATTAAGTGCTTAATCGATCTTTTTATAATCACACCGAGTCTGGCTCTGCAGCCTCTGGCTAAAAGGCTTAAGCCACCGCCGCAAATCCGCCAGTTTGATATGACTTTAATTACCGCACAACAACGCGCCAATCGATTGTGTAATCGCCACGGGCACTTGTTCCATCCATATACATATTTGTTCGCCTTCACTCTGGCGCATGAATATATATATATATATATATACACATATAGGTGATTAATAGAAGTTGTATGAGGGATAGAAAAAAAACTACAAATACTTTAAATCTTTGAGCGTATATTCAAATACGTATAGCACAGTTTAGCGAAATTCACGAAGTGTAATGCTTCGAGGTTCGAACTGAACTGCCACGAGCAGTCCTCGAGCTCGTCCCTCGTCGCCGGAAAAGTCGCAGCTTTCCCCACTCTTTCACTCATACAAATACGCATATACACTTAAAAACAACAAGACCCTTTCTTCTACTGGTCTCCGCATGTTCGCTTCTCTCGTCACCCCAAAAAAGACTCCGCGCGGAGTCCGGAAGAATCCGGACAGTTATAAAAGGTCGCAAACAGCTCGAATGCATCGAGACTGCCTGTCGCCAGATGCCCAAATTCGAGCCTATATGCTTTTCTCTCAAGAAAGGTGTTAAATCGGCTCAAACTGTGTATATACATACTTTCTTTCGCATTCGCTCGTTTAACATACTTTTTTTAACGCATCTCCGTTCCCGCATTTAGCCAGGCAAACCTGTGACGCAGGAAAAACTCAACGTCTCTGCTTACATTGGGAAAACCTACGCCAGGAATGGAATTACAATTTTCGTTTTTAAAACTTAATTAATTAACGCGATGCCGTGGCCAATTCCCGATTCGCGGACCTACTCTAATGCTTCCGAACGCTTCCCGGATTCCATCGCGAGGATGACAGGTGAGTCACGCAAGTTGACTATTTTGGCTGCAGTATCGGCAGTATTCGACCAAGAGGGGATATTACGGCCTCAGAGCGACTTCGCAGTCGTACCAAGTCCGCGAGGCGACGCAACGTCAAACGCTGCGGTCGGACGCCTGTCTGCGGAAGTCTGCCGCCTCCTTCTGATGCGAACGGAACAATATTATTGTTCGCGATTGCGCCTCATGCGTGTAGTCTCGTAACAAAATCGCTAAGGCGAGCGCGAAAGGTATAGATTTTCCCTTTGGCCCATACCTATTGCGGCATCCTCGCAAGTCGAAAGCAATCTTCGGAGAGAAAATCTTTGATCCCCGCGTGCAGCAGCTGCACAGAGTCTGCAACTGCGCGCGCGAGAAGAGAACGAACGCCAGCCGTCCTTCTTATTTAAATATAGGCTGCGCGGGAGCGTCATGCATGTGTGCATCGGCGTATATTGCACATATAGTGTAAACTTGCACCTATACACAAATTGGATATATGCAAACTTTTGCAGCGCGGCGCGCGCACTGGTGAGACGCGTGTGTTTATTCATGACTTAAGCAGTGCAAAAGCCAAAATCGATTCGACTGCTCGAGGCGCAGCTGTATATTTTCGGCGTGTGTGCGCAGCTTAGAAATTCCTTGTTTTATTTTTCGCAAGCGCGCAGTACGCCCTCTGCGGCGCGGTGCTACTGTTTCGCTAGTTTTTTTTACTCTTCTGTTATATATATATGCGGTGTCGGTTAACGAAGGATTCGAAAAGTTGTATTGCGAAGCTGCGCGGTGCATAACGAGAGCTCGAATAAATTATAAGCGCCGCGGCCGCGTGCCGTTGCAGTACTTATATGCATGAGAGGAAGGGAGCAAGAGAGATATTTCGCTCGTCTGCAGCGAAAATTTCGATGAGGCGTAAAACACGATAATTCTTGAACGTCATTATATTATCGGACGACTCGCTGTTCGGAAGTTGAGGGAAGTTCGCGGAATATCTCGCGCAAGTGTCGAAATAATATCCCCGATGGATAATTTAGGTGGTTTCTCTCTCTCTCTCTCTCTCTCTCTCTCGCTGCGGAGAAACTTTCAGTCGAATAAGTGTCTTGTTTATATCCTTGAAATTTATGACTGTTCCCGGAAGTCCTCGAAATGCATAAGCGAGGAAAAACTTTTTCTCTCCCGAAGTGTGCGGAACCGTGATTTGCGCGAAAGCTCCGCGGATCGTCGCGTTTAAAACGAGAAGACGCACTATTATACGTATTTTATCGGACGCGTTGCTTGACGTCGTTGATCAAGATTGTTCTCTCTCGCAGCGCTTTGGAATCCGAATTAGACGCGACGGACACAATACGTATTTGTCGCTGGAACAATGTCGCGAGCTTATTCATCCGTGTTCCCACGGGTGTTGTGTCGATCGATCGATCGGGTTTCCAGTTACGTGCAGCGCGCAACGTGTAACGCGGGAGAAAATCGTCCCCCGGCCGGGCGAGAGTCGCATTTTTTAAGAGCTCGCCGCAGCTGCCTCGACCTCGATTGTCTCCAGAAACTCGTGCGCTCGCGGCTCTTGCGCTCTTTTATACGTACACACGCACGCATATATAGGTATACTGCGCAAACACGTGGATTTCGAACGACTCGAGCGAAAGCTCCCTCTCATCTGGCTCACCATCTTTTACGATTTCTTTTTCTTTCGGCCAAGTTTGTCCTTTGCGCACGAGACGAAGAGCGAGCGGCACGAGCCTGTGCAAGCGATTCGATTTTCGAGCGTATAGTAGGTATATGGTTCGCGGTAAAAGTGTAATGGGATGGAAAAATTTTGAAGGAAATTTTATCATGTACTTTTAATGCATTTTTCATTGCTCCCTTTCACTCAACGGTTGCTCGCTTTTCTCCGTGGTTGCATCGCGCTGCGGCGCGCGTGCGTTTCCGAGAAAAGTTTGCCGAAAGAAAAGTATTGTCATAGATGGCGCTGTGAATCCCACGTTGTGACACTCTAAAAGCTGGAAATGCAATTTACAGTTAGCGCCTCTCTCTCTCTCCCTCTCTCTACCCCCCCCCCCCCTCTCTCTCTCTCTGTAGGAAAACTGGCATTTGGGCATGTTGCAGCAAATCCGAGCTTAACTTGAAAATTGCTTAAAATATGAATGTTAAATTCAGCTCACCGTAAAGCTTCTAAATTGAGTTTCAAAATAATTAATTGCGTTACTTAGAATACAACTAGAAAATTTGCTAGTGTAATAGTAAGTGGTGAATTAATTTTTATAATAGGCCACAAGGGATTAATGGGGAAATTATATAGTGAATTCATATTTAATCGTTATACATATTACATGTAAATAATTAACTTAAACTTCTAATCAAATTCATAACTATCGACAAAACAACGCTAAAATTTGGTAATTAAATTTTAATTATTACGTGCGAATACATTAAAATGTTTCTTCATAAAATTGTTTACTAGTTTTCCAGAATTTCAAGTATACTCTAACATTTCCACCTCACCTACATCAATGAAGTATTTGACTGTATATACATACGAAGCAAATGCATTTCATAAAGAATCGTAAATTTTGAATGCTCTCAAAAGACAAAGTTGGAGATCCAACTCCGTCTCTTTATCCTTGTAGTTTAGTTCGCTCATTGCGCTCGACTTCTATACGTATATATGTATACTCTGTGTGTATACGGACGTTGCGCCCACGCGCGACCCGAATTTCTTCCTCGATTCTCATTAGACCGCACGATACGTACCATTGATTCGGTGATTCCAAGCGACTTGGGGCGCTTTTATCTGGTTTACCTTGCTTTTTGCTGAGCTCGATTGTCAGAGCGCGCGATTGACACGCGTATAGCTGGGTATTTAGGTAAGGATAGAGATATCTAAAGAAGACACTGAGATATCATAGTTTTCCATGAGTCACTGCCCTATTAAGTTTGAAGAAGCAAATTTGTAGATCTGCTGTTATTGAGCTTCTTTAGTTAGAACAATTGATTACCTAATTAATAGATGCATGTTCAATGTTATAACTATATTCGTCTACATCATAATTTTTAATGAATCTATAATTTTTGATATTTTTAGCATAATATACATATGCATGCGGGTTCTTTTTTGGATGATCTTTAAAACAAAATTATTAATAGAACGAATGATGCATTGACGATGTGATCGTATAGAAACAGCTTTATACCTGCAATGTTAGCTTGCGTTAGATTTGCAGCGACTGAAACTCCTTCGTTTTACGATCAACGTAATGCACCCAACTATAATACGAATCTTCTCTGTTGTCCTTAGCGAGCCTCAGTAAAGGCGTACTTAGCTTCATCTTGTGTGCCCTTGATCCCTGCGGCACTATCGCTGGATAATGCTTCTGCGCGCTTCTATATCTGATGTGGTCGTCATCCCAGGAGCCACGTCGTTGTTGCTTTTTGTCCGAGACATTCTCTTTGTCTAGGACAAAAAGCTATGCGCTTTTTTTCTCCAAGCTTTTTCAGAACGTCTGCTGTGCAATTCTTTATTGTGAAACATCGACTTGCACTGTGTAGTTCGAAGCTCGAGTTACAATGTAAACATAAACATAAATGTGTACAGCTGCATGTAAAACCGAATTACATTAGCTTCGAACTTTGAGATGAGCTTACACTTATAGCAGAATATGTTGTATCTCCTTACTTGCAACTACTAAAATTCGGGGTCAAATAGGTGAATATCAAATTCGAAAATTTTATTATATTTGTGTAATGTAAATATTGTTCATAATAATACTTTAACAATTTTTATGCAAAAACTGTAAACTTCCGGAAAATTTTTTCTGCTTTTACCTTTTACTGCTATATTGTTGTAACACGTACAAGTAGTACTGAAGGTTCGTTTTCACGTTCAAATGTGACATCAAAAAAAGTGTTTACAATGATTTTTAACAAATAAGATCACCTCAAAAGCGTTGAAAATAAAGATGAAAATATGAAGTTTTGGTCCTTGAAAACTTAATTAATTATCTCTTAAGAAAACACATTTATCGGTACAAAGCCTCTACCAATTTATTATCAAAACATAAATAGGGCAAGAATAAAGTACCTTGCATGCACAACCATTCTTAGTGTACGTCAATATCATAAATTGGGAAAGCAGAGTATACGACTATAAAATGATATATAACGAAACTTTATAAACTCTTGATAAAGGTAGCACTCGTTTTACGTTTTTACAGTAAACTAGGCAAGGTTATCAAAGTTATGCGCCTCAGAAATGCCGGCTTCTGTATGCAAAGATTGAAAAGACAGAGTGTTTCGTTACTTAAATCTAAGAACGAAGTTTAAAAGTAATTTCAGAATTTTCGAGTGCGTTAGCCGAAAACTTTTAATTCGATCCCAGCAGCTATTATGGGTTTTCTCGAAAAAAAGGGAAAAGATAAATGAATGAATTTCAAGTGCAGTAAATGAATAATGATTCGCAGCCGTCGTAAACAGAGAGCCGGTGCATGCCGGGGAACTTTCAACGGTGAAAACACCCCGTAAAAACTCCAGAGGAATGCAGACTGCTCGCATAGAATTTTGATGGATTAACAAATATTTTTCGAGGTTGCCCATAAAAGTTTCTGGTTTTTAATGCGAAAGAGATAAATTTTGCGCTTTTACAACCCGCGCATAGTGAATAAACACCGGGGCCGTGTACCGCGAGGCTCTTGCGCGGTCACAAACTCATCACCTCCACTGCGCTCAAGATCCGCTTTACAAACAGGATTTCGCGGCTATTCCTGCGCCTGCAAACTGCGCTCGCGAATAAAAAGCAAAGAGGGCTCTCCGTCTTTACTCCCGCGCCGTTAAATATCTGCGCACCACTGCGCGCGCTATTTAGAAAAATCTGCTGCGTATTCCGGGAACGCGTAAAAAGAGCGGAAACGCGCGCGGGGAAAGCGCATATCGATACTCGATTCGTCGGCAGCCATTTGACGAATGGCCACCATGAAAAGAAGAGCGGTTATCCTTTCGAATCGACGAATGTTACGCCATCGCTATGCGCGTAACAGCCGGAGAGTCAGCGCGCGGAGATCAGGTGAATAAAAAGTCGGTAAGAGAGAAAAATGTAGAGCGCGCGCGTAAAATTCATCGAACGACGCGCTCGCAAGCACGTACACACGCGCGTACGCACATGCACGGAGCTTTACGCATTCGTGCACTTTTACGCGCAGATGTGCCTGGTCGAAAACACGCACGCGTATGTCGAATTCTCCGAAAAATAAAAGTGCACTTTTCTTTGCTCTAGAATTTCTTTTTTTCAGCCAGAGCTTTCGGAACGGTTAGACTTTCTTCTGTAATTCAAACGATGATGAAAAATGCCGAGGGACGTGGGAAAATTTACTGGGCAACTATAGTCATGAGACATTTTACGCTCGCTTTTTATAAAAAAGTAATCCGATAAAATACTGGAATAATAAGAACTGTGAATGTGGTTGAGGCATAAATGAAATTTCTAATTATACTATGGTAAAGTACAACAGAAGAGTTTTAATTTCAAAAATATCGGATGACAAGTTAAGGTCCCTCCCCACAAATCTATATGTCATGCAAATATATATAGTAAATTAGGAAAATCGAGCCCATTTTCGCGCAGATGGTTTACCCAAACGAAGTAACGATAGGCTTCGAAAAAATTAGTACGTTTATGTTATATTATCCACTTTGCGATAAAATGAGCTAGCTCTTATAGCTGAATCCATTTTTCAGCCAAAAATCGTTAAAAATAGATATCCGTTTCTGTAGGGTTATAAGCAGAGAAGAATGTTTATCATTTGTTTATCAAAATATATGTATTGAAAATGACAGCTTGATAAGCTACCCATTTTCCACGATTTTTTACTCAGAACCGAAAGCATGTACGAGAGTAAGCTCGCTTTATCGCAATCTACATTATAAAATCTATACGCAGTAATTTTTTCAAAGTCTGCCGTTATTCCGTTTAGACAAACCATCATCTGCGCAAAGGTCGACTCGATTTTCCTCGTTTACTATATATATTTGTACGACATATATAGATTTGTAGAGAGGGACCTTAAGTCCGTTAAAAAAAGAATAATAATGACAATCATGTTTTGGCTTACCGAAGAAAGTCCGATCGGTCCGAAAGCTCGAGCTTGAAAACAAATTTTTTTTCGAATTCTAGATCAAAGAAAAGTGATTTTTTCTCGAGAATTCGACATGTACACGCAGAGACATACGCAAGTACGCACGTACGCACGCAAGGGCCTGTATAAGCCTCGGCGGAAATGAGGAGGGTATACAGTCAAGTCTGCAGGTGGGCTGGCTTGAGTCGTCTCTCGTCTCCTAAAAGCGCGCAAGGAGCTTTTACGACTCGCACGCTCGCGCTCCTTATCTCCGGGTTCTTTCTGTCTTAGCCTCTGGGGGACACGTGAGCGCTGCGGTCGAAGAAACATTACTTTCTCCCTCTCTCGCTCTCTCGCTCTCTCCTCCTTATACGCGGGCTCTCACTTATGTTGACGGCTGGTGGAGCGACTGCGAGAACCGAGCGGATGGCAGCTACATTTTCGGGAAGGGTTCAAGCGCTTTTTGAACGGTCGTTGAGCCGGCTTTTAAAAGTCGCGATTCGAGTGGATTTCCTGAACGAGGCTGTACGGGATTTTTTCTCTCTCCCTCTCGCCGGCTCTCCCCTGCTCGGCATCGAGCAATACTCTGCGCTGAGCGGCTGCTCCGTATAAGCTCTCGAGCGAAATTTGAACGAGCGGAAAAAGCGTATGTGTGAAAAGACGGCGACGCGCTGGGTTATAACGCGATAGCGGCGGTAACGGCACACAGTCACTTTAGGGATTTTACGATTACATCGAGTGGCCCGAAGACTCTGAGTCTTACCCCCTAAACATTTCTCTTGTGCCGGATAATCTCTAGTTTTCATCGCTTTCCAAATGTCTACGGGATCTACGCACTTTGAAAAAGCGTTGGCCTTCCCTCTGCTATTTATCGTTTTTCAATTTCGAAATTAAAAATTTTTCCGAGATTTATATTGCAAAGTATTTGCTGGACGAATTCCGTTGATGGAATGGAATTTGAGTGCCTTTGCTCTCTTATGCAATTGCTATTTACTTTCGCATCGATCGTTTGGGATTATATTTTTTTAATTGCTTCGATTATAATTCGTAGGTTGAAATTGCCTTATTATTAAGTCTCGATTAATCAATCGAATCAATTCCATTGCATCAATCAAATTATTTCGATTGAATATTATTGTGTATTTGATAAACTGGTCGTTCGGAACTACGAGTATAATCGATCAGACAAACAACCGAGAGCTCGTCGTCTCTGCTTCTATCAATATAGCAGCGATAATACTTGGCATATAAATACTTTGCAAATACAAAGGAGCCTTGAGAGTTAATTATAGCGGTTATCGATGGCTTATAAAAATATTACAACGATGTTCTCAAATAGCGATTCTAGTTCATCGAGAATGAATATTTGTAGCAAGTGCTTAGGTCGACGCAGACATTGAAAGCAGCTAGTTTGCGAAGATAAAAAGTCATTCCAATATAAATGAGTTATGCAGAACTGACGATTCGAGATTTCACATATAACTGTAAGTAATTATAACGCGATTCGAAGCAATGAATTTCCAGTAAAATGCTCGGTAAAGTTGAAAATAAAGGTAAAAAAATATCAATTTCGATTTTAGAGAATGTTTATATATATTTCATGAAAATATAAATAAGGAAAATTTTCTTTTAAAATAACTTACAAAAATCAAACATTTAAAAGCATGAATTGCCTTTGAAAGGATTTTCTCATAAATATATAAGACCAATTTTAAATTTTTTTATGAAAAGTTTAAGCGGACAGGAGCGCGTTACAACTGGCAGATTTCTTTACCAATTTCATAAGCTCTACCCGTAACAAAAATAGCACACGAAAGAAAATACAACATTTTTTGTTGCACTTTAATAAGACTTAAAAATTTAAATATATCTCATTTCAACATACAATTTTATAATAAGTTTCTCCGTTCAATTTCTTATAAGTTCAAATGAATATTTCGGCGAGTCATCGTCTTTTTGTTCTACAAGCGCAAGCTGTTGCTGAAATTAAAAAAGTTTTCCGGCAGATCAGTTGAACGAAATTCCGTATCTAAAAAGAAAACTTGAAGAAGCAATAGCAACGAAAAATGCAAAATGTATATACGTCGAGCTCAAATTATGGTCATCTCTTTCGGCATATGTATACATTCGCTATATAGTTAATCGTAATTTAGACTTCTGTAGAGTAAATAATAAATTGGGCAAATTTGTAAATAATCTGGCTCTTAAAATTTCCCGATTTATGCTCAATAAAAAAATTTGGGTGGATATTGAGAAGTACCTAACAAACACATTGCATTATGACAAAGATGCCGAGGATTTGGAAGGGCTTCAACATATCCAGAAGTCGAAAATGACTTTTACGTTGTGCAGAGCTGCATGTATGGGCGCTTGGATACACAGAGTATCCGCGACGCTGTTTCTGGAGGTACATAGCTACACAGCCTCAGTGGAGGGGCGGGGATACGAACTATCCCAGCCTCCACTGAGTTGAAGGGCGAGAGCGCCGGCTAAGGGGACTCTTCTAGTGCTTTCCTTCGAAGGAATATTAATTACAATTCCATTAAGTCTAATGGTTTTTATTTAGATTTTAAGGTAGCACTAAAAAGTGTAGAACCTAGGAGGGGGGGAGGTTTACGTTTGAGAGCTCGGCGATACGACCCGAGAGCAAGCCTACGTCATAAAACAGCCTCCTAAGATTACCAATATTCGACTTGGCTCTGGGATACAGCCCAAGTCGAAGTCGACTGCGTTCACCAGAAATTCCAATAATAGCCTAGAGCTGTTCTGCTCGGGGAGACAGCCCGAGGATGAGTGTGTTCAGTCTGGCCGCTTGCTGTCCGTATATCCGCGCGAGTTGACTTTTCTGGAGGTTGGTCGCCGGGTTGCTTGTATACAGGGTGCTTGTCCGACTCGCGTCTAGTTTGCGTCTAGTGAATTTTATTTTTTGCCTATTTTCATTAATTTGTAGCTCCTTAGAGAATCATTTTTTGACGAAAATACCCACAATACTTTTTTAAGGAAATTTTCTCTAGTTTCCAGGAAAAATACTTTCAACATAATACACACACACACGCGCGCGCGCGCGTTACAGCAGCATTATATATAAGTTAGACATTTAAATTAAAAATTTTGAAAGTCCCAGAATGCCACTCAAAGCTTAAGAACTTACTCTTGAAAAAGCTAAATATCACTAATCAAAAACAAAAAATTTGTATGAAAAAAAAAAAAATTTAAATAGTAAAAAAAATTCTAAAACAAAAAGTATTCTTGAGATTTTTCTGAATTTCGCTTCACTTCTGAGCCAAAAATCGATGAAAATGTCGAATTTCACCATAAAATTTACTATTAAAATTCGACACTTGCTAGCTGTTTACTATTAAAATTCGAAATTAAGAACGATCTCAAGAATGACTTGTTGTTTTAGAATTTTTTTTACTACTTAAATATATTTTTTTCAAATAGGATATCAGATAAGATATCCAATTTTTTGTTTTTGACAAGTGATATTTGGATTTTTCAAGTGTTCTTAAGCGTTGAGTGGTATTTTGGGACTTGTACAAATACTTTTGTGTTTAAAAAATCTATATCTTCACCATTTTTTTTATCTCAATCCGAAGGATCAAATTTTCAAAATTTTGAATTTAAATTTCTAAATTAAAGCTGCTGAATCGTATATCTATCATATTGAAAGTGTTTTTCCTGGAAACTAGAGAAAATGTACCTAAAAAATATTGCATGCGTTTTCGACGAAAACTAGGAAAACTAGGAGTTGAAAATTAATGAAAATAGGCAAAAAATGTAATAATCACCGATTTCATGAACTTTGAGAACATGCTTTAGAAAAATTTCCAATAATTTTTTAAAGAGATTAAAAATTTTATTTTCGATCGTACAGAGAATCACTCATATACATGAAACCAATACGTAACGAGTGGCAGTGGTATAATTCGAGCACAAAGACCGTCGCAGTATATAGGCTAGTTTTCCATTTGGGTTCAATTTGTTCCGGAAATGAGACAAGTGGCCAATGTCTTATGGGCGAGTCAATCATTGGACTCTGGTGCGCCACTCGTCAAGTTCGCGGTCACGACCGCGTCAGGCACGTCCACTCGACTTGGAGGCTAGCCAATATTCCCCCGATGCTTCCATATAGCAACACTGGCTCTCAAAGTGCTTTGTCCTCGTGTGAAACGATTCTCGCACTGAATCTCTCGAGTTCGGTTTAATTGACGGGCCGAACGACCGAGTCGATTTTGAATCGAGTGAGACGCTAATTTCAGAAAATTACTTTGATAACCTTGTAAGTGCCAGTATTGCTTTAGACGCCGCGACGATGCAATACTTGCGGGATGTCGCTTTGATCTTTGATGATTTGACGGAGGGTTGGGTTATTATTGCAGTTGGTCGATTTTTTGTGATCGTTACAGAATTTCTGAAATGCATGGTGTTGAAGTTTACATTTGAGTTGCATTGGAAGTGCTTATTTCAACTAGTATTTGTTATAGGCTTTAAAAACTTAAAAATAATTGATATTGAAAAACAACTGAACTCGTGCAAAGCATTTATTGTACTTTATTTCTATAAGTAAAATATAAATTTTGTATCTAGGTCGTATAACACCATTTTGCCAAATTTCTTTCGGGGCGTAATAATAATTTTGGATGCAGATGGTGTAAAATGATAAACCATATTGCCACGTTAGTTAAAGTGATGTAATGAGGATTGAACTGCAGAAGGGGAAAAGAGAACTATTGGGATATATGTCCTAAGAAATCATTTATTTTGTAGTCAATTTATGTTACAATTATTTACAATAACTTTATCAGGTTATATTAGATTCTAGAAGACTGTGTAATTGTTGCCTGCGGCTGCTGCGATGTCTGTCTCTGAGTTCCTATGTATTGCAGCTGTTGAGTCAACTGCTGGAGGTAGAGCTATGTTTACTGCATTAATATTGCAGGTGCTGTTGATAGTTTTGGGGCGACTGTTGTGCTATCCGAACCAGCAGTTTATGTTTCGTCATGTATATAGCAGTTTATATTTTGTTATAGAATATATTTTTCATGCGGACAGTCAATTTTCATTTGACAGCTTGTACATTTTCAAAAACGACAATAGTCACTTTGAGAATAAGAGACAGTTCATTATAGTTGCTTTTACTGAATCATTACAGTATTTTTTAATTTTATTTATTATTTATTTACTCGTTAATTGTTACGTGAGCTAGTTAGTACACATTTCGCATAAGCGGGTGCATATTTTAAGAAATTAATTTTCACGCATATTGCTGTTTAGAATGTACAGAATCATATACATCAATGCATATAATTTTCGATTTTATCGCGACAATTGGATAATATCGGATAAATTTATCATTACTTCATTATTCAAATTGGATAATTGTACTGCAGGAATGATAAATGATGAAAGGAATAAATTGCCTTGCGCGCGTTTAAATTGAATAACACTGTATAATACGCAATTCATTCCTCTACTTATAAGTCATTCGCAGCGTTGAATCGTAACGCAAGACAATCCAATCAATGCAATTAATTGCAGCATAAACAAAGCCTGGCGCGATATCGAGACGAAAGAGATAAAAATTCGCTCTATCAAAAATGTACAAAAGAAGCATAGCTCGAATATCCCCGAACTAGAAAAAAAATGTTTTAAATCACTCAACAGAATTACGCTCCCTATATATATACCCACATAGTCATATACACGCATTCACGGCTCTCGGATACACAGGACGCGAGCAAAAAGTGCCGTAAAAAAGTCGTCCGTGCCATTGAGAGGGCACACACACACACACACACACACACACGCGCGCGCGCGCGCGCAGAGAAAGAGAGTACCGCTTGCGAGAGCAGTGGTGCAGCGGTTTGTTCAAAGGGCGCAGCACCGACGAATATGTGAAAGAGAGCCGATGCAAAAATATAATGTTCCTTGAAGCTCCGGCGCCGCGGCGGCGATAGCACTCCCGGGCTGCACGTATACATTCATATTTAAAATCCGCGCGCCGCATGAGACGAGCGCGAGAGAGAATGGGTGCGCGCACGAAAGCGTAAATCGATATTCCATCGGCGCACGCGGGTATCGCGCGCAAATCGGCTGTACCGCAGCATCGGCTAAAATTATCCGGGTTTTCACGCTCTCGGCGGGGCCGGTCAACGGAAGCGTGTTCGCGCGCGGCAGCGCAACGAGAAAAAGAATAACGCGCTCACGGGCCTCGCGGATTGCGCAGGCTGAAAAAGCCTTGTGCTACATAATACTGTGCGTCGAAGGGACGCGGCGAGAGAGTCTCTGTCTCTCTCGGATGGAGTGTGTGATCGATGCCGGGAGAATTTGTCGTTGTTCTTTCGTAGATTTCCATGGAAATAGAATGTAACGACGTTATAAGCTCCAGTTTTGCCATCAGTCACCTGCGCCGATGCTTTTTTCATCACGTGGATATTGCGCATATCGGATATGCGCTTCCCCGCGCGCGAGGAAACAGTCGGACGAGGGCGGGAGCATGAATTTTCATGCCGCTCGTAAAGCCACAAGCCAATAACGGTACATAAATTTTGCCGACGCGCGGAGGTATAACGTCATTGATTCGATGCGAAAAGTTTTTCGATGGATAAGTCCTCTCTTTCTATCTCTCGCTCTCTCTTACCGCGGAGCAAATAATTCCTCGGTGTAGGACGATATATATCCCTGCGGGCGGATGCTCGAAGTCGAGCGCGGGAAAGCTCCATATTCCGACGATAACTCAAGGAGCAGCCGGGCTGTTCCTCAAAAAGCGGCGCAAATTCGCGCGAAAATCTGCCACCGTAAAAACGTCGATAACCGCCGCCGCCGCCGCCGCCGCCGCCGCCACCGTCTCGCGTTACAGCGTAAAAAGGCCAAAGGAAAGCGTATGTATCGAACGCATGAGAACATCCGGAGGCGCTTCTCGAGTAAAATTCAGCCCGCCGAGCTTCTGATGGATGGTCGCCGCGGTGTGTATCACGGTACACACGTATAGAGGTGTACATAAACTTGCTCCCGCTCTCTCTCTCTCTCTCTCTCTCTCTTTCTCTCGAGCGAGTTGGTGTAGGGGGGCATGATACATATATATATATATATATATATATATATATAAAGCGGCGGGAGAAAGGTGTGCGCGCACGTGTCCACGGATAACGGGGGGGGGGGGGGGAGGTGAGCTTTGCACCTAGCGCGTAACTTCTTCTTTACTCGGGGGCAGGCGCGACGTCCGCTGACTGTGTAGGGCCGGCGTTATATAGCCGCTCAGGCTTTCCGCGCACGTTCTTTGGGATTCTCTCCTCTGCTCTCCTCCAGTTTGCCCGCATTTTTCTTTTCCTCGCTCAGCGCTGGATGCTTCCATTATCCTCTCCTCTCTTTAGCTGCTCTTTTTTTTCTCCGCTCTCTCTCTCTCTCTCTCTTTTGCTCTTGGACTTCTCTGCGCGGTGGTCGCCGCGCTCGATAATTATGAGCTATTTTGCGTCTTTTTTACATTTCTCAGCGATTGCCCGGGTTAACTTGGAAGAATTCGTTTTGTCATGGCTATACACGAGAGCGATGAGTGTTAGTCGGTGCTTGGACAATTTTTCGACTCTTTTTTAGTTGTGCGACGAGAAGAAAGTTTTGGAGCGGTGACGTGTTCTTTTTGAGATACTTGCGTTAGAAGGTTTCCATGTTAGAAGGTATTAAACAAAATTTTACTTCCACCGCGAGTTGAAAAGATGTTTATAACCATGAGCTTGAAAAGATAAAACGTACCTAATTCGGAATCTTGACACAATTGCATTTCTTCCGATGAAAAACGCAAGTTGTATGCTGAGCTTTGTTTTTCGATGTAGAGAGAGAAATGGGACAACCATTTCAATTAGCTGAAACGTCATTAGCAATTATGTCGCAGCACTCAATGTGAAAAATTAAAAATTAATACAGGTTATTGGATAGTCTATCATTCGACTTCAGAAAACGTAGCAAGAATAACATATGTGACCTCTGAAATGAGGCCAAAGTGTCTTGAAGCTTCTGGCTATTGGTTAAACTTATCTCGCAAGTCGAAGAAACATTAGAAAATCGAAATTTTCTAATTAGAACAAATTTTAATATAATTATGCGAATAAATTACGTATGAACAAAAACGTGCAATCTACAAAAACGATAGTGTATAGCAAGAGGAATTTTAGTGCGAGGGATAATCTATCGAGTATTTATCGAGTATCTATCTCTGTAATTTTGTTTTAACATAATCATATACTCCTTCAATACACGCATCAGTTCAGAACAATATTTTGAAAGTATATTTTATTTGGTTTACTATGTACATCAAAACCGCTCCATTGTTTTGTTTAACTGGAAACCGTACGTTTGAAAAATATCTACTTTCTTAGAAGAGCGAATCAATGTTTTATCAAGAATTTTGCGAACACAGCATGCACGTCATTTCGCAAAAGGAAAATGGATGTTCAGTACATATATTTCTGAAAGAACTCCATAATACTCGGAACATTTATATCGCGCAAGCTGTCCTTTCAAAAATCACTTGAATTCTTGAAATTCAGTTAGCGCGGGTTCTTCTCTTCGGAAAACCGATATCCGTTCCCTTCGAAAATCCAACCAAATCCGCGATCCTCGCGGATAAAAGTTTGAACTTGCACACACACACACACATACGGCGCATTTCTAAATCAGAAAAAGCGAACATCTTTTCCCTTCCTCCGCGCGCACAGACACCCCCACGGCGATCTATCCTCGAAGCTCAGCGTTTCACGTGGGCAAGCCTCTGCCGCGGCGCAACGTCAAAGGCGGAGTAAATTCAGTGGAGAAAAAAGTCAATTACACATAATTAAATCCGCCAAGTAGGAAAGTTGCTTTCGCAATCAAGCCATACATATATACACGCATAGAGAGAGAGAGAGAGAGAGAGAGAGAGAGAGAGAGAGAGAGAGAGAGGGGGAGAGAGAGAGAGAGAGAGCAGCCCATCTTTTTCCCTCCTCTGAACTTGTTATCGCATCAGGCGCAGCTCTCCTCTCCGGCTTTTTTTCCTCCGCATCCCCGCGTATAGAGCAGCAGCGGCTAAGCTCGTTGAGCCCGCGCAAAAGTTGCGCCCGAGTTATACCGGAGGCGGCGGCGGCTGCCTCGCTCTCTCTCTCTCTCTCGCTCTCGGAAGAGAGAGAGAGAGAGAGAGAGAGAGAGAGAGAGAGAAAACGAAGGAGCCGCGCGTTGCGCGTCCGGAATACAAGTGCCTATCGGACAAATCTTCGAAGCGCGCTTTGAGCGAGCGGCAATGACGGGAAATGGAATTGGCCGTCGCGATCGATGCTCCCGGCCCGATTCCGATCATCCTTCTTCATCTTTTCTCTCTCTCTCTCTCTCTCTCTCTCTCTCTCTCTCTCTCACTTTTTCGAGCGCACGTGTGCGCATGATGTATGCAGACGCGTGAGCTCCGCCAGCAAATCGTTACTCACCGAGCTTCACTATTTTTCCATCCTCGATTTTCGCCTCTTTATACGTATACGTATACAGAGGATGCGTCGATCGTCCTTCTCTCTCTCTCTCTCTCTCTCTCTGCCTTTGAATATACACTCGGCATTTTGAATATTCACCGATTTTGCTTATACACGGCTCATGAGCCGGCTATTCGAGCTTTCGGAATTAATGCGCTCGATGATACACGCTTCCGAACGCGCGATCGCACCGCTGAGAGAGCCGGCTCGTTACGCGTCGTTCGCCGAGCTTTTTAATGGGGATAAATTATACACCGTTTAAATGCATGTATATACAAATGCGCTTTATTCGGCTGTAAACGAGCGAATTTATTGACTCACGCGCGATTTTGCGCGACGACGTTATTCTTCGCGCGTTGTTGTTCAACTCTTGTTCGATTGTACTAGGCGCGCAACCACGATTATTTCGTTGTCGAATCACGACGAAATCTTGTAACTCTGCGTACGGCCATCGAGATCGGGAGCGTTCGGAATTCCCGATGACCGGGGGAAAATCCGGCGTCCGCGCATCGATCGCCCGACTGTCACGCGCGTATGCGCGGGCAATGAATCGCGCGATTCCCCCAACACACACCAGCAGAATAGATTCAACAGGCGAATCGCCACTAATGGAACGCGCCTGAAAAATTAATGCATCGCATTATTAGCTAAATCGAGTGCTATCCGAGGCTATTATCGATTTCAGCCGGCATCATTTCAATGTATTTTATACTCACGGGGGGACGCAGAGTGTGTGATACAGCCGATGATTAATTAAACGATCGCGGCGCCAAGCGCAAAATCTGATCGACAAACAGGGACGCATATACACGTCTAATTTAAAGTTTCTCCAATCGCGCGTTATGAAAATTGCAATCGCGCTGCGATCCCCTTGTAATTCCGTTAGCTAATGCAGTGCATACGCGTCTGTCTGGCGGGATACCTGTGGAATGCATAAATACGTATATGTATCGCGTCAATAACGTTATCATGGCTATTAATGCCTCGAAAAGCCTATTTTAAAACCAATCAATCATCGCTATCTCTCGGTTATGGTAATCCAAGAGCTTATAATATACACGTACATCGGAAAATATTCAGGCTGCGTCGCTGGATTAATCATTTTACGAGACCATAAAGCTCTATCGTCGTTATATGCATATATGAAACATCAGAATTGCCTCGGCGCGACGAGGGGAGGGAGAGCGCCGTAGAGTCACAAGAAATCAAATACTTTTGCAAAGCCATCTTCGACTGACAGAATTTCAATTTCATCCTCCGACCCACTTTTCTTCGAGTCGAGACAGAGCTGTCGCTCATCGCGATGAATTTTTTCGCGACGAGGACTCAAATCCTAAATATAATCGATTCGCCGGGCGCACGCGCATCAAGTACACGTATGTATATATATATATATATATGTATATCTCTCATATACGTATACACTGCAGGAGTCGCACAGAGGCGGTGCAGGCGCACTGCAAACGCCGTCGTACCGGGTTATACGACCGACGAAAGAGGTCCATTATTCCCTCATTATCCACTCAAACATGGCGGAGGTGTTGGTTTGTTGTCGGGGAATCGATAGACTGAGGGTATATATAGCTGCGGTTACTGAGGAGTCGATGATGATGGTAGATCAGGAGGGACGTTTGCCGAAAGGACTGGTTTACGCGGAGTAGCCGGGCACAATTGCGCCGTTTCTCTTTTGTTTTGACATTTTGAAAAGTTTATGGGAAAAATGCGTTTCGATCGGAATGTATGCGGGGGATCAGGAACGCGTGCGA
Organism: Philotrypesis tridentata; assembly: GCA_018906965.1. NCBI lineage: Eukaryota > Metazoa > Arthropoda > Insecta > Hymenoptera > Pteromalidae > Philotrypesis > Philotrypesis tridentata. Next base: position 1,474,320 of record JACCIB010000039.1, read on the forward strand.
TTTATCGTTATGCAAAAGTAAAATACTTTTGAAACAACAGTTTTCCGTGGAAAACAAAAATACGATCCAAGTGTTTATTTTTTTTACTTTCAACAAAGACAATCAAATAGAATTTTTTAACTGACTCACGTACTGCGGATTACCGTTTATTCGGTTTAGCGCTTGGCTTCGTTGATTATTTTAACAAATGCATCTGTATTTATGTTTCAGGTGAGTAAGCCGTTCCAATTGTGTGAGTACAAAATAAATAAGTTTATATTTCGAGAAGCGTCAGAATTTCAGAATATTCAAGTAGACCTTCATTAATTTACAAGGACGTCATGCAACAGAATTAAACTGTAAGACGTGAGAGCCACATCTCCCGAAATAAGGTTAACGCCCTACAGACGTCTATATATTCATTCCAGTACAATAATGTTATATCGCGTCAAATTTAGTATCCGAACAGTCGTCCAATTTACTTCTTAAGCTCGATTAAAAAACGAACGCAACTGCGAGAAAAAACGAAGAAGGCGAGCGCTCGCTGGACTCTCGGGAAACGATTCGATCAAAAGCAAAGCTGCGGCGCATCCTCGGTGCTCGCGCGCGTGCTACATTTTAATTGCAGCTCGAACATCGAGAAAAATATTTCCAATTACCTTTTTCCCCCCGTCGCGTCCGAGACATTCGCTCTGCGGCAATTAAGCGGAAGAGATACGCTGCGTGTATTCCTTTGGCGCGTCGGGCATCGGTATCAATTGCGGCAATTAGACGGCCGGAAAAACGGGTCGTCCATAACTTTTTCTCAGCGACAGCTCAACTCCTTCTCTCGCTCAGCTCGGACTCCTCGCTGTGTGACACTTTTATAAAATCGTTCGAGCCTCTCGCGGAGCAACTCGATCTTCCGGGCGGGGGATGCGCGTCAGGTCCCGAAGATAAATTGCCGAGGGGGAGAAGGAAGAATGAGACTGCACACGGGCGCGTAAAGCAGTGCACGACCTTCGGACATGAAATCGTCTTGTTTGCGCAGACCAGTACGGGCGCAAGAGCGATCGACGGATCTGTATATGCATTAGTTGATGAATTTTACGAATTCATAGTTCCTCTGGTGTCTGGCGGATTTATCGGGTTACCGTGTCACCGAGATTTCATTCAGATTCGATATTTTCAGCTCTTTCAATTAAAACCTAACTCGGCATACGCATACTTATCAAATTGAAGTACGAGAGCATAACGACACGGACTCTCGTGGCGGTTATTTTTCTCTGAAAAATTTCGCGTTTTGCTCGTCCGACCATAGCCGGACTTTTCTACTGCCGAGCTAAAACTCGCCTCGGTCGCGCAGTGAAATCGCCGACTTTCCGCTTCGAGCTCGCCGCATTATCGTAATAAAAGAATTACACCGCATTCAAGCTCTACGTCCAAATGATCCTAATCATCGTTTAAGCGAGAGTTCAATTAAGCCCGCTCTTGGAGAGTAAATTTTGCCCAGCGCTGCGGCTTTCCCTCGGAAAAATAAAGAGAGCACAGCTCTCCTCGTGCACACGCGGTTTGCAAGTCACGTAAATCATTCGTGCGTCGTGCGCGAGCGCTCCTCCGAATTTCCCGGCTTTTCTCTAGCTCCCGCCGTCTCCTCCTCCCCCCTCCCCCACTCCACTCCTTTCTCCTCGACAAAAATCAAGCTCAAAGATCCCAGCGCTGCGCGCAGCCTGCCCCCCGAAAAATTTCAGCGGAACAACTTTGCCCCGTGCGGTAATACGCGCTTACCCAAACTTCACTGTATAGCGAGAAGTTAGTTTCCCGCAGAGCCACACTTCTCCTCTCCTCGCCTCTCCTGCGCGCTCGCTCCTGTGGCCTGCACGTGCAAACGGGCTACTGCCGCTGCGGTCGATACACACGTGTCTGTCTACGTGTATGGGTGTATGTGTATACGTGTGTATAGGGGAAAATCTAAATTTTACCGACCCTTTCCGAGCGTTTAAAATGCTCGAAATAATTTCGCGAGCGCGCATTTTTCCTCCGGCTTTATAGGATGTACGGCACTATTCTCTCGACTGCGGTCTCGAAGGAATGCTTCGTTTTTAAAGCTATTTTCCATGCTTTCGCGCGCGGGAGAATTAGCGCGGTGAGAAGATTAACAAAAAGCGTCAATTACGCACGAAGGAATGAATTTGGCGCGTGTATAGTCAGGAGGGCGCCGTAAAAAATTTCATTTCAGGAGCAAGAAAGTGCAGCGAAAGAACTTCAATTTTAAAAAAGAAAAGTTACGAGCATTTGAGAAAGGAAGGGAAAAATCGCTTGATCTCCACGCAATAGCTTGATTCTTACGTAATCAAGCGAATTTTCGCTTTTTTCAACAGCTCCTTCTACTTTTTTACTCGAGTTGATGTAGAAACATTATTTTCTTTCCAACTAAAACTCTTTTCAAAGAATTATCAACATTTCACGGAGAATTAACAGTATAAGGCAAAGAAATTGGCTGTGCGCACATCTATATACATTTTAAAACGATAAGAAACAATTGTAGGTTGCCAACGTATACATAATTCGTAATGTGACAAAACTTCAATTATGTTTTCCTAAAAAGAAAGTTAAAGTAAGAGTTTTAATTTAAAAAAAAGCATCACCAAAAAAAGTCACTCGAGTGAACGCCGATAAGGATTTGTACAAAAAGTTTTTAAGATCTTTTGAAACAGGACTCTTTTCCGCTGTCTGCGTGTATTTTAACAAAGCAGCAAAAGAATTTATATACCCAATCTTTCCGAAAACTCTATATCCGATTAAATTTAGGTTTTTCCATACGAAGTAAGAGAATCAACAACACTGTGTACACGCTTAGCCGATGAAAACCATTACGCCGAAAAACTGTGAACGAATAGTTTAAAGCGGGAGCGAAGGGTCTCTTGAAAAATGATACCGCGGGAAAGTATGCGTTATGGACTTTGTAGAAATGTATATTTCGTCGAGGGCGAGACACTTTATCATCGCGTCAATCTTTCTTCGCGCGCAGAGGATTTTCTCTCTCGACGCGGGAGATCTTTTCAGCATAATGTTTTTTTCACGTAAGTGACATACATGTTTTGTAATAGTCATCGAGAGTAAAAATTCCGTCCGACGCTCGATAGATTGATTTATCGCCGACGATGTTTTCTGCTACATTGTACGAGTAAAGAGCTGTTATGATTTTTTTACGGTACGTAATATGATCGACGTGTATGCGAATCGAAACTCGTGCCAGTAATATCAATTGTGTATTTGGGTACAATGGATTTCAAAGATTTTGGGTCGCTCCATGCAAACTGAAAATAACAATTTTGACGTTTCTAGGTTCTCGTGGCATATTTTCAAAATATAATAATAAATAGAAACTAAATTATGTTTAATTATGAGGTAATTTATACGCTGCAGCGTAAAAATATTATTCAGGTATTGTAATATATTACTTGAAACTTTCTTGAGGACACGATTTGATTTTTTTCATTTACTGTTCTATGACGCGAAATTGAAATGATTAATTAGAGCTCATTTCCATAATTGCAGTTTCAATTGAAAAATAAAAAACTTGATGCTTGAATGTTGAAATCGTCAATCTACATTTACCAGCTTTATTTCACCGCAACCGCAATAATTTTATCATCAGTAGATTTTTCCTATTGATCACTGAGGTAAAGACCACCCATCCACCCTTGAAGTTGAAATCCGCCCTATAAAATATATTTTTTTTAATTTAATGAACAACGATGATTTGAAAGAAATACTATCACAATATTTTAGAGTCTTACATCAGGGAGGATTACAGCCTCGAAAAACGTAGGCTACATACAATGCATAATTCTACTCAACTAGCAAGATGCGGCTTGCTTAATAAATTCCTTGATAATAAATCGCATAGCATATATTATACGATAAAAAAACAACTCTACTATCCTGCACGTTTGCATATTCGCATCGTCAACAAAAAACCGGCGACTTCAAAGCTTCCGCGTGTACACAGCCGGGCCATCCTTTATTACGCTCATCTCGCTCAGCTCTTTAATAATAAAGTCGAAGTCTTCCCTTTGTCTTTCCTCGCCGTCTCAGCCGCTCTATTTAGCAGCCCGGCTTTGGCGCAAAAATCATGCAAAGAGCACTTGCGCGCACGCACATCAGAGGGGAAAATATAAAGGTCATGGATGTTCGCCGAAGACTTTTGCTCACCTCGTAGTGCTTTGGCAAACTGCCGATGGCAAAGCCTCTTCTCTCAGTCTGGTTTGTGCGCGACGTAGGCGAGCTGCTTGAAGCTCGTAGACGCGCGACGATAGAAGAAAGCTAGACAGTAGGCTTCAAAAAAGCCACCTGTCCTTTCATCTTTTATACACGGCGCAGAGGTGGCAGCTGCTGCTACTGCTGCTGCTGCTGCTGCTATTAAGTGCAGCGCAGCGTGTTTGCCTCGAAAATTTCCTTCATCGCGGTAATCATTGCGACAGGCGCGCAATAGTCGTTGGGCTTTTGTCGGCGCCCTCGCGATGCTACATGCGCAGGCGGAGCGCATTGTGGCCGCGGGCTGCAGAGCGTCTGAGAGGACGCGTTGTCGATAAAGTTTCTTTATTGCATTCATTAGAGGCGAGGCTCGACGCGGCGGCGGGCTGGCTAATTGAATGAAAGAGCTTCCGAGAGTTCGTTATTGGCGGCTTGTTGAGGTTCGTACGCGCGCTACGATTCTTGTTTATACGCGTCGTTTTCTTATCGATCTGCGCCTGCTCGTTTTGGAGCGGGAATGTCGCTGTTTTAAGATCACGCGATACTCTGATCCTGTACTTCGAGTTGTATTTTTCGTTGCTGGAAATGCGCTTTTAGTGAAAAGAAAGACTGACTTGATTGAGTCTGCGTCACTAAGTTTCTTAAGGGCGATTGAAATGTCAATTTCCCGTTGAAAATAGACCGGCTTCGCTGATGAACACATTAGTAGCATGAAGCTATTATTAGTAAGATTCTGTTCGTGCAGTCAATGATAATAAAGTTAACCGCTGAGTCGCTTATCTACTTTCCGCTATTTGCTGTTTTTTCCCGTGATGCAATAAGATTAAAAATAATGTTTACGTTGATGTGAAAATTAGGGTCTCGTTTGGCTTAGATGTTGGAGTCTTTCACACCCTGTCTGGTACTTTTCGTTGTTTATTTTAATTAATAATCAACCAAATTCAACTAACACTCTTGTTTTTGAGAAGAATACATGTTAAATTGTTTGTTTTTAATACACCCAAGCAGAAAGTGCGCACTTCATTCCCGCCGAACTAGAAATAAAGTGCTGCGTTAAATGGACTCGGGCATAAACAACTTGTGCTGTTATACTGTTGTGAGCAAGGTTAGGGATTAAATGCAACACTTTTTTCTAGTTGGACAAGGATAAATTACCAATTTATGCTGGGCCGTGTTAAAAAATTGTGTGTTTCATTCAGGAATAAAAGTCATCTATTTGAACCTGCAAATTTTTCAATTCGTGGGGTATTACAGTATACTTTATGACCTCATTGTATATAAATACCCTGCTCGCTTCGCTTGCCAACCCCCTAATTTCATTTTGTCTTAATTTTGCTTTCTGATCGAAGAAAAAACTTTGTAACCGGGAAAATTTTCATATCGTAAAATTTTGATGATTTTATGGAGGAACAAATTTTAATTATAAACCCCATAGATGTTTTTAGCTCAAATTTTTAAAAAATTTTTTTAGCTTAAATGAAAACAATATTCTTGGTATAGATTTAAAATATACGAATTATATTTCAATTTTATCACATCGTTGACAAATTAATTTATCCTAACTTTCTAAAAAATTCTCACATATGAAATAGAACAAATAAAGCAATGTAAAATTCATGAAAAATGTATCAAATAAAACTCAAAATCAACCAGGACATACTATTAAAAATAGAGTTAATAGAGGGGTTCAAAATCAGGGTTTTGGGGGTGTCCAAAATTAGAGTTTAAGGATATCCATAACATTAAGGTTTCAGGGGTACCTAAAATTAGGTTTAAGAGGTGACAACAGGGGAAAAGAGGATTGCGTGAGAACGGGCTTCTTGAAACGGCGTCGACATATCTTTACAATTTAGAGATATGTAATAAATTATTATTGATCAGAGAAGAGCATGTTACTATTCTTTTTGAGGTGAAGAAACGGCTTTTAATCAAAGTTAGAGTGGTTTTGATATATTCCTTCCGCTTGACCTGTACTTGCAGTCGAATTAAGAGCGTTTTAGCCCAATTTGAATGCCTGAAAATTAAATTGAATTTAAATCTAACTTGCGAATGATTATTATAAATTTATATTATCAAGATAGACTGTTTTCGTTTCAAGTTACTCGTGGGCTTTTTTCTTGAGACTCTATTTCCGGCTTTTTAATTCAAAAACGCTTGCATTCTATAGTCTCGAAATCTGCGTATGAAAAATCTTCTTTTTAAATTTCTTTTTCCTCTAAAAATAGGGCAAGAAGGTCATTGAGCGGCCTTCCGCATAATATTAAAGAGGTGTCGTCAGAGTCTTCTACTTCTCCTTCTTTTACCTTTCTTCTTTTAAGTTAAAATCTCTAGCGTCGTTTAGATGTTAATTAATCTGTTGCACTAACACTTTGCATTAACTAAAAAGATATCGTATAAAATATGTATATGTACATAAACACAAACAAATAAATATTTTTGAAAAAGCTTCCAGCCCACTCGAATTTGTAAACCTTTTTGGTATCATCGTTCTCTTAAAGTTGCAGCTTTTATACATCAACTTTTAAAAATAAAATCGATGTTAATAAAATAAACTCATGGAACTCCATCTCAATAAAGTAAACATATAGTTGGAGAAGATTTTGCAGGCCATCTGAAAATTGAGGCATCACTCGAGGGTAGTTTTTGTTATCTCATAGATAGTCGTGTACGCATAGCTGGGAAGAAAAGCATCAATTAATCGAAGAGTGGTTTTACGTCAAGATCATGAATGAATAGCGAGATTCATTGAGAGTTCAGTCAAAGTGGCATAAATCACGAAGGCGAGAATGGCTTATCGTAACATTTGTACAGGCATGAAATTTAATTCGAATAAAAGTTACGAGGCTCGTAATAATTTAATCGTGTATTTTAATGCATACTATACGCGGAGCTTAAAATAGCAAACGGCTTTTCCTGCTTTTTACCACCTCCCGGGGCAAGCTTATACACGTACCTGCATCTGGAATATGTGTCGGAACAATTATCCAAATACCAGTCTGCCAAGCTCTCGACTTGGAATTTATTACGAGGAAGATCCTTTAAGTTTGTAAGAGCTCCTTGTTCAATTTTCCCAACTACGTGCTAATTAACCTGAAAATAGCTCCCTATACATACCGATGCTATTTCAGCATAACATTAATACCGCCCGGACGAAGCAATCTAAACTTTCCGAATTCACATTTCATCCATCCGTGCGAGCGAGCCTTAATTAATCAAAACAATCGCGAAAAATTACACCTACTCCGTCCCCAGCGAAAAAAATGGCTTTCGAAAAATTCCATTGTCAGGCTGCAGCCTCGGGCCGGAATAATATCGCCGAGTCATTAACGCGAAAAATAATCAGGAAGAGGGAAAAACTCGAGCGCGCGCACGCGCGCAGCTCCGTCCCATTCTCTCGCGTTCAACAATGCTCACTCGGAGAAAGAGAGAGAGAGAGAGAGAGGCGCTTAATTCGACAAAAAAAGCTCGAAGCGCGCGAAATATTTCATGCCGCGCCTCTCGCTGGCAGTTCCCGCGACAAGAAAAAACAAGAATAGGGAGGCAGAGAAGAGCTGCAGCGAATTTGAATTTCACGCGTCAAGGTGAAACTACTAGACAAAAGTGCGGCGCGCGGCAGCAATAGCAGCGAGAGAGCGAGGGAATGAGAGAGAGAGAGAGAGAGAGAGAGAGAGAGCCAACAAGTTGCCGGTGTTGAATCGATAGAGACGGCTACGAAGTCCGGGGTGAGGGTAGGGATGAGTTGGCTCTCCGTCTACCTGTGTATCCCACCCTACGTTTACCCTCTTTCGTTCGCGCTGTCTTTTATTCTATCACTCTCCCGCTCCTTCTCTTTGGTTTATCTTTCTTTTTAGAGCCGAGCTCTCTTTCGCACTGTACACATACCGCTCTCTCTCTCTCTCATGCGCGCGCGCCTGCGCATCTTTCAATTTGCACCGGCGCGCGAGTGTAATAATTTAGTAAGCACTACTATAGCCCGATCGTTATTCCGCTTATCTCGCAGTCAACCTAATTCCGAATGGCTATCTCGCTCTCGCGCGCGCGCACGCTTTCTCTTTCGGCAAGATACTCTTCTTCCTTTTTCTTTTCACCTTCCATCTATCATTCTGGGTATCAAATTAAGTTTAAGCGCATTCGCTTGCGACCTTTCGAAGGCGCTCCCGGAGAGCATTTATATATTGAATCGCTAAAATGATTTATACTCGTAGTCTAGTTTACATGCGCCATGCCCGATGAGCCGTGATGTATTTGTTTATTTTCGTATATTACACGCAATTTCACTTTGAAAATTGCTCCACCAACCGATTACGTGCATATTATCGTGCATAATCGTTATATTTCAGTCATTCTGAGGATAATAATATCAGCAACAAACAAACAAAAAACAAAAAAAACAAACATTATTATTATTAATATTATTATTATAATATTTTGTTGCTATTATTATTGTTGTAATTATTACTTCCGTAGACTATTCGATGCCCGTTCTCTCGCCTTCGTCGCGTAAAAGTACAGAGGCTATATATGCGTCAGCTCAATTCGCTCGGCGTGCAGTGTATACGCGTATATATCGAATGTCTTTACGGAGCAGTCACTCTTCGGGCTTATACATATAGAGGTATCTTGGTATATAAGTCGGCCGGCGCGGCGGGCTATACACTCTTTTGATTTTATTCCCCGCGTCTCTTATCTCCATTTGCCGGGCGTCGCTCTCGCGGGAGAGAGCGCAGGGGGGGGGGGCTCTCCCGCGGGACACTCCGGAGTAGCCGACGAGCGGCGGCCGAGAGGCCCCTATACGTTTTTACACACGGCTCGTCTGCTGTATACGTGTATACAGCGCCGGAGCTCTATTGCGGAAGTGCAGTCGCGAGATTCTTTCGGCGGAGGTGGCGAGAAAATTGCCGGGAGAAGTTTGTTTAAGGATTGCCTCTCGGCTGGGGAATATCTCGGCGCCGAGAAGAATTGCCGGTTATCTCGCTTTCTTACCTATAGTCGTATACTTCTGACGCTGTGGCTTCGCGTCGGACTGACGCGTGCGTGCGTGTAAGCAATAATGGTTAGTTTCAGAATTTTTTGGAGGTATCGCCCGCGACATCGGAGTTGCAGCATACGGAGAGATATGGATATAAGGTTATATTACACATGATAATTTATTCACGATAATCAGAGGAATCAGTAATGGCGGCCGCCCCCCTCCCCCCATCGCCGCCCTTAACGACGCAAAGCATTGTTAATGCTCGATAATAAGAGACGTGAATTACGTCGCGGTAAATCAGGACTAAGATGCTCTCGGTATAGAAGCAGGTTGTTTCCATTTTCTTATCTTAAAAGCTTTAGCGCACGAGACTCTGTTCTCCACTTAATCTTCGCGGGGGGGGGGGGGCAGGTGGAGGGGGTGGGGTTTACCCCCAAGATCCAGCCATTAGGAACATGTGGGATACGGCTAATATATAACACGACGCTTATACCCTATAAAACATTTTTCACTCCTATATATACAGCGCGCGCTCTTCCCTGTGCGGCTGCCTTGTAGACTTGCCACATTGCCGGGAAGAGAATCCCCTATAGAGGAATACTCCAGGGCATTGTCCCGCTGGAGAGAAGCTGTATTTTTCGAGATATACCGTATTATCGGCATGGAAATAACACTGTAAAATGCAATAGTTTATGCGATACTCGCTCTAGAAAAATCGTCAATCTCGACGGCAAGCGCGAGGATAGTTTTAAAACGAAGTCGCGCGGAATTGACAGGTCGATGTCTTTAACTGGCCTGGCTACCCTCCTTTCGCCCACGCGACTTTTCAACTTTTGCGTTTTATTTTCCTTATTATTAAGTTCTACACTTATGCTTCTATGTTACTTAATTCCTTAGCATTCAATGTGCCTTTGACTATCCGTTTCATAAAAAAAAAAAGATCAACTATCACGTTTTTTTACCCACCGTCGCAGATAAAGAAACAACAGACACACGCGCGCAGAACAGCGGATACGCAGTCGAGAAAATTGAAAAAGGTTTCCCTGGAAAACTTTCAATTCCGCGGATTCCCGAACGCCGATCCAGAAGTAAATTCTTGAAAAATTACATTCCAAGCCGCTCGCGCGGCAGCTACATGCAAAAAGGATTCGCCACACCTACACGCAGAGGAGGCGAAAGACAGACAAGGAGATAGCTCTCACGCCCCAACCGATTCATTCTTTCGCGCGGGGCGAGAGTCTTTAACTTTCATCCGCAGCAAGAGGAAGAACTTTAGCCGGAGGCTCTACATATATACTGTTTCTCACTCGTTTTTGAAGCCAAGGCGCGTATAGTTATGGAACTAGTGCTGCTGCTGCTGCTGCCGCCGCCGCCGCCGCAGAGCAAAGTTACAATTGCGAAGAAGACTGGGCTGGAAAAAGCAGCCACAGGACGAAGAGAATGTGTTTGACCCAGTTCGACATTAAAGCCTTCTTGTATACGTATACGGGGCCTGACTCTGGAATATCCGCGACTTTGCAGCACGAGGGGAGGGGGAGGGCCAGTTGGAGAAAGCGTAAACTTCCGGCGCGCTATCGCGGAAATGGAGCAAGATGTCGCGCGGCTCTCTTGATTGTCTAAAGGAAGTTGCTGACGTGTTGTACATTATATATAGAGCTTTCGCGACGATGAGTTTATACATGTACAGTAGAGACAGGGAGAAAATATTTGGGTACGTTGAGTTGTTAAATGCGCCGTTCCCTTCAGAGTCAATTAAATATTTAAATTAAGGGCAGTCGCAAGCACAGAATTTGTTTATAGCGAAAATTCACAGATAAGAGTAAAATAATGCAAATGTATAACTATAATGAAAATATACACAGCACAGTCGACCCGGTGACTTATGCATAAAATATAAAAATGCAGTTCTTTCATCGCCCTCAGAACCAAGTATATCGCCTCGTGTTGTCGCATTGAGTTTCCTGCGCGATTCATTTTATTCCCTTTGTTCAGCGCGGCACGAGCGATATTTTTCGTCCCAGCCTTTCATGCGCCGCTATAATGACAAAGAAGCTTTTAACTCGAGAGAGCCCCAACGCCTATACGTAATTAGTAACAGGTTTTTCATAAACAACGAGGGGGGCACTCTTTCAAAGTGCGCCGATCGAAAAAAAAATCGGCGAATATTTTTGCGTTATATAACCAAACTTTCATTGCGACGATATACAACGCGCGCGGAAGCGGCGCATTGTGCGCGCGCGTAAACTCGGCCGAGCTTTTGTGAATCGCGCGCGCGCGCCGGACTTTTGTATACCCGCGAAAATACCGAGCGAACCGACGGGCTGATGAAAATATAAAGATATTCTTTTGAAAAAAAGCGCGGAATAACATCGCGACGATCGGATTTCATTTCAATCTGCAGAAGCCGGCCCGAGCATTATCAGCTCCAGTGTACGCGTTTGATCTTGGCATAGCACGAGGCGTATAACGTGTATGCAAAAAAAAAAAAAAAAAAAAAAAAAATTGAGGAGCAGGAAAAAGACGAGGGTAGTAGAGTCGCGGAAGCCAATAACACTGGCTTTTCGCTTGACCTTCTTCCGCTCCCGGTCAAAAGCGCATTTTATATAAACGAGAGCGAGCGCATAATACGTGCATCAGCCGCGATGCCTGGCTGTATACGTGTCACGTGCAGCGGTAAACGAGCCTCGCAGTAGCCGATTCGACGCCGTGTACAACAACCAGATTTTCCGCTGATGTCATACGTATACAGTCGTCTGTAAAAAAAAATGTGCACACGCACGCACACGGGCATGCGCGAGAGAAATACGAGCCACTGTTTACTTGCTCGGTGTATTGCGAATTTTACGCCCGATGCCCGCTACCGCTGCTGCACAAGTGGTTAATTTGACGCTGTGCACACACACATGCATAGGCGCAGATTATAGTTGATTTTACTCTCGTCTCGTTGCGTAAATGGAATTTCTTTCCGAGATTGATCTGCGGAACTGGGATGGGGACATTATTTTGCGTTACTTCCAGGGACAAAGCGTTTTTAAAAGTTGGAAAAAAAGGCTTCGTTGAAAAATCGATGCATCACTTTGGTTTTGTTGAAAATTTTTGAGCTTGAATAATGAAACGCTTGTACCTTCGGTTCTAGATATTGTATCCCTTTTCGGGGTTGCAGGATTTCAGTGAAAAATGAAAAACTATTGGAAATTTTGAAGCACTGTATGCATGATATCAAGAGATTTCATGGTTCGGCTGAATCTAAATATTTGATAAGTGCTTTGTACATCCCGTACTTTTAGCATATGAATGATGGAATTTTAATTTGAATCCTCATAAAATATGTTATAAAAACAAGGGTAACGAAAGAAAAAAGTAAAAAAAGGTCAGAAAGTCAGTATCCAAATAAAAATTGTTTCATTCATACCATACATATGCATATACATTAAATAGCGGAAACATTGCACTGATGCGTCATTTACACATTCTAAATAAATGCATTTAATGACAACAAGGAAAAGCGATTTGAGTAAAGTTTTGAGATCAATCAGTCATGAACTATTAATTATGGTAATCATAATCGTGTTTACTCAGTAACCAATTTTACTAAAAAAGAAAATTTTAAGGCTAGTCGTGTAGAAAACAACTGAATATTGTGCTTAAAACTCCGTGACAAGTGACTGAAACAGCATGAATTTAGAAGAATAAAGTAAAGACTTCGGTACGATAAAATAAAGTAATAAACAAATTTTACAGAAAATGTACTTTTTGCTGTTAATTCAAGCTTGATTCCTAACAAACAAGAATGCTTGATTCGGTGGTTTAGTTAGTGGTGCTATCAATTTATTTGAAAATTTCTAAGTAGGTCACAATGTAGCAGAATTCATGCGGTCGTGTATATAAAGCTGATGATGATAAAGAAGTTTTTAAATGAAATTTGATGGGCATTCGATTATCGAACATTTGACGAAAGTTCGCGCGGCTTCGTTGGAATCTCTGTATTCTTTCGATAGGAAAAATTACTCGAGGTTGATATTCGACGATCTAAATACTTGGGATTTTCCAACGTTGATTGAATCTCAGTTATAACATTGGAAAGTCTATATTTAGGTTGCTCTCTTTTTGCAAAATTTTTTATCATTAAATATTTACGTAAACATAAATATATCGTGATTATCCTGAAAAATAATGCTTTTCACCTGCAAAAGTGCTGAAATTAGCCTTAAAATTGTAAAAATTTTACGAAGGTTGTTAGTGCATAATTGGAAATTAATCGGCACCGAGATCATTTAGGGCTGTAAATTTTCGACTTTGGCATCACTTTCAAGACATTATTATACTACCTGCGGAATCTGTTTTTACGCGTGCGATTTATAGAAAAACTTTCATGACCGAAATAAAAACGTTTATACAGAATTTATACAACCTCGTACGTAAAATCTTATTTGGTCGTCTAGAGGCAATGATACGCGTTGCCTAGACAGTCATAAATAAGATATTGCTCTGCAGATTTTATAAGTTCACTTCTTCATAAAGCGGTTGTATAAAATTTTTATGAATGTTTTTTTACTTAGAGAGACACCAAAATGACGAAACGTGACTCAAGTAAAAGTCATTCGTAAGCAGACTTTATATGATCGCTTTGAAATTTGCAAATCTGTTTAAAATTTGCCGGTTCGGTAATAATGGATTTTGTAAGTGCTTTGATTTGTGTAAACCAATTGTATAAAGTCGGTATAAATTCATCAAATTATTTAAGGCCATATGTATTACTTTATTTTAATAGAATATTTCGCTTTTCAGTAAATTACAACCATTTTTTTGAGAATTTGATAATCTAATCAATGATCTGTCCATAAATTGTTGATATTTCATTTAGCAATTCAGAACGGCAATCGATACCGTCAATCAACACGACTGTGAGGTTGCTATAATCAAATATGTCCGTTAACATCAGTCTCTGCACCGATAAATGAAATATGCCAGTCATCATATAAGAGTCATATAAAATATTTGCGAAATATAAAATTATCTCAGCCACGAGTCATTTCCGGCCCCACAAAATTTTCCACTAAAATATCTAACGCAAAATCATTCACTCGCGTAAATCGCGACCCGATCCTAATCTAAAACAAAGAAACCGAAGAGAAAAGTTCGTCGAGAGCTTAAACATCCTCGAACGCGGAGCTCTTTGCTTCTCTTTCTCTATATCTCTCTCTCTCTCTCTCTCTCTCTCTCTCTCTCTTGCTCGGTGTAATTAACGCGCAACAAATGAAATTACAAGTGGAGCAGCCGGGCTCTAGCTCGGCCACAGAGCGCTGAATTCCCACGGGAATGAAAGCTAGCCAAGTGGGCCCTGGCAATTCCTTAGCCTTCGCGCTCGTGCCAAGCTTTTCGGATGAGAATCGCGCACGCGTCGACTTTTCCCTTCATCAACGAAAGAAGCGCGCCGCTGGTCTATATAAATGAGGAGAAAATACTGACGAGATAATCTATTTTTCACTTTTCTCCTTTCAATCAGTGACTCCCGGCGATTCTCGCTATAATCAAATCTGCGCCGCCGAGCTGGACACGTATGTGCGGAGAGAGAGAGGGGGGAGAGAGTTTGCTGTTTTCCTTTTCATTTTCACGCGGCGAATAGACCGAGCTGAGCGCTTCTGTTACTCCACGCGAATTTTCCAGCGTTTTTCAGCTGTACACGAAATGTAGGTCATGTACAGGAAAAACTCTATTATCGCACGATCTTAAATGGTATTCGTGCATATTCTTCACTAATCTGACAAAGGTATTGGGGTGGAAGAAATGGCAATACAGTACTGTGAATATAAGAAATTGATTTATGTTCCGAGAACAGTATAATGCAGTCTACCGTGAAAGAGAAGTATGTGACTTCAGCGTTCGCTCGAATCATTAATTTTTCCTCAAATCGGATAAAGTACGTTTCTAGAGGTATTACGTATGCTGCGCAGTAAGCGAAGGCCAGGCTTCGTCATTCCTTTGATGCTTCGCTTCGTACTCATATATATATAGTTGCAATCTCATTATGCGCTTATTTCGAGGGCACGGCTCGAATATGCTTGACATGCGAATGGCGATGTATATTACTTTTTCCAGCCAACTATAGGGCCCGACTACTTTTAGATGAGAATAATTGTGTGCTTCTGCCGGGATATTTTAGAATGGCTAATTTAATTGGCCCTTTAATTATAGTAATATTTAATAAGTATTGGCTTCCGGATGAGATTAACGTATTTTCCTCTCAATTTGAAATGATCCAAAAGAAATCAGTGTAATTAAAACGTTTTTGGTATATCTTAAAATAAATTGTTTAAAAATGCGGGCTTTACTTTTTGTCTTTTATCTGTCTGTCAAAGGCTACTCAATTTTTTTATATCACAACAACAAAAACTGCAAATAACGAATCGCGATGTAGCAAGGAAAAAAAGCCGTTGCTATAATAGATTGGCATAAT
The DNA here is from genome assembly GCA_018906965.1 of Philotrypesis tridentata. NCBI lineage: Eukaryota > Metazoa > Arthropoda > Insecta > Hymenoptera > Pteromalidae > Philotrypesis > Philotrypesis tridentata. The sequence goes on from JACCIB010000039.1 coordinate 1,489,967, forward strand.
ATGTACGTATGTACAGTCCACCAAATTAATGTATCGTTTTGCATTTTAACTAGATACTGAAATATGAAATATATAATTCTATGAAACGGAATAATTTTTATAAAACATTGACGAGTAATTTACAATTTCTTTTAACTACAAATATTTATAAAATCATGAAGTGCTGGTTACAACGTTTAAATTAAAGTGGGTTGGAAATAAGTAAAATTAATGCAATAGACTGACTAGTAAATATGAAGAAATTCGAGGCGAGATAGCTATGAAATCTACATACAAGTATAAAGCTCAACTCTCGACACCATTTCAACCCTTAAAATTACACTTCAGGGTAAGTGCAACACCGAATCTTATACTTTATCTGTGTACTCAAACGAATCATAAGACTCAAAGTGACACTGAATTGAAGGTATCACCGGATGTAAAACCTAACATGAACCCATCCATTATATTTGGCGTTATACTATACCTTGAGCGTTTTTCTCCAGCTTCCAATTTTTTCCACATAATTTTGAGAATATTTCGACAAGAGCTCGAACGCTTTAAAAAATAAGCCTAGCAATTTCGCAGTATCCCACACGCACTGTCTCATAATTCTATTTCTCATTTCCCGCAGGTATTCGCGCGAAAATAACGTATTACAATGTATTCGACCTTAATAGTGACCCATTATTACACAGCGCGTAGTTAGCGCCCGAGTGCAACGCGAGGGTGATATTCGCGCTGTGCAATGGGCCAGTTAGGTCACAAGTACCGCATGAAATTTTATAGCACAGCCTAGCCTAGAAATCTGCAGTCGCACTTAGTCGTGATATAAGCCGTCGATTTGTTCCACAGTGAAATAATCGACTCCATAGGTCACGGGTTAAGCGTGACTTAAACGTGTATTCAGGTCACACTGCGCGCTCCATAAACATCCATTACTCCCTAGAATGTTCAATAGCACGCCCGGATCGTGAACTTTGCCCCGTCGAGCTGTTTAAGCGTGCGCACAAAAAAAGGAACGCCTGCTTCGTATCCCGAGCATATAAAATAAAGCTACCTGCGCATCAAGCCTATACAACGGACCGCGCGGAAATTCAGAACGAAAACACTTACGAGCGCGCCATCAAGCGCCCCCTTGTATAAATTCACTAAAAGTCTCATTCGGAGCTTGCGCTTACGAGAAGTAGCAAGTCTCTGCGGCTGCATGCGCTCTGCGTAAAGTCGCGCGGACCAGCGCAGAGCAACAGTTAACCGTGTCTACATATGCAGTCGTACTTTAGCGCTGAGAACGCAGCGCAGCAAACCGCCGAGTTCTCTCGCGCTCGCTTACGCGTATGAAGCGATAATTTTCAAGCCCGCTTGCAGCCGGCCCGATAACCCGAGCCACAAATTTCAAGGCAGACGGGAGAGCGAGCCGCACACACCGCGTGTGTATATTAGAGCCTCGCCCGCGCGCGCGCGTGAAATTCAATCCTCCGTTGCAGGAAAGAGAAAGCTCGTCTGTATGCGCGCGCGCGCGCGTATGGGTGTATACGGGGCACGCCGTCGAAAAAAACAAACGGGAGACAGACGAGAGCGTATACCGAGAGTCGATGAATAACTCACGGTATGGCACTTTTTTCTCCCTGTAATATTAATTCTGGCGCGCAACGGCCGGGGTCGCGTTATAACGTAACGATGTGCATGTGTACGCGGGAGGAGGAGGGGGGCCCGCGAGAGAAGCAAACTTTTTTGCGCCTCGACTGAGCGCCGAGAGATAACGAGCATCTCTATGTCTCTCTTCTTTTCTTCCGTTTTTCTCTCTTCCCTCCTTCGGCTGCCGCCTAATAATTTATTTGGAATGAGCTCGTTAATGAAAATCTGAGTGAGAGAGAGAGAGAGAGAGAGAGAGAGAGCAGGTTTCGGTAGATTACAGCGCGGGAACGGGTCCCTCGCGTGCTGCCGGCGCGATGAAAAGCCGGGGAGGAGTCGATAAGTAAGTCGAGAAAAGAGGCTGTTGAGAAATTTAGCTCGGTGCATCATTGATAAGAGCGCGCACAGTCGAAGCGAGAAAGAATTTTTAGAGTTTTTTTCTGTTTTTTTTTCTTCTTTTTTTTCCAGCTATAATGTGATTACGAGTTTATTGAGCGCGCCACGGTGGGAGCATCGACTTTCGCGCATAAAGTATAAATTTTGTCGCGGATGCGTCCGGGGAAATAAAATTCACCGTTTGCCCTGTGTATCCATCAGCCCGACGCGATGTAACTGCGTGACACGACTTTGCAATTGGAAACTCAGCTCCTTTCTGAGACGGAAAGTCCGTAATTCTTCATTTCGCTCTACTTTCGAGATGAAATTTTTACGACTACGACGCTCTGTAGCCGAACGATCTTTCGATCGAATTGATAAAGAGGTAAAAAAGTACATTCGAGCAATTACGACAGAATCCGGCGATAAATCACTGGGGCGGCTTAAAATAGTTGAGATATTCAAAAGTTGGAATTTATCGTTATCGATAAGAGTTCGATCTTTTTTTTACAGCCGCGCGTGCTTCTCGCCCGTGGTGTGTGTGTGTGTGTGTATGTGTACGTGTGCGTATGCATATATTTTATATACACAGCTGACTGGAAAAAAATGCGAGCCATTTCTTTTTTGTTTTCTGTTGCAGGAACGTATTTCATACTTTACGACTTCCTCGACTACTTCGACAAGGATCACGCGAGCTCGCTGGAACGTGACAAGTTTCTCCAGATCATCAATACGATATTCAAAAACATGTCCAGCATCGAGCGCGAGGCCATTGCGTTTCAGGTAAATTGATCTCGAAACTTTTTTCTAACGCCCGCCCACCGCGCGTTCGCCGCGAGCGAAATTCCAAATTCTCTCTTGGGAACAGATTGAAAAACGAATTTTTAATCCAAAGCAAACATCGGTCATCCGCAGACACACATCGTTTCCGTCTTTCGCAACAACTGCTGCCCACGTGCGCGCGTCTATAAAAGATGGGGGGCACGTGTACGTAGGGAAATGTGTGCGAAAGGGTAACAGTGCGATAAAATAACAAAGTACCAAAATCATTTTGAAATTTCCGACGTATGCTTTGTGCAGCTCTGTGTGTGTGTATAATATGTGTATGTGTGTGTTATAGGCAGGTTGGCAAGAAATTATGTGAGGATAATAATTTGATATCGCACGCCTCGTTTGCCGACCTCGCTCGTCTGCGCCAATAAGCCCAAGGGTAGGCGCCGTTAGGACGGGAACCTGCAGCGCTCCCTTTGCACTTGGAAAATTTACGAAAACATGCGCTTGGTTTGGATCGTCGCTATCGTAAAGATTAAGCCGAGCAGAAAAGTAATTTTCATATAGTTCTGCATGCGAGTTGGAAAAATTTATGTCATCCGGTAAATCCAAATCCAGAAAATTCAGATCCAGAAAATCTATTTCTATATTTAAATTTCATTAATTTCCATCAATTGTTATGAATAATCTACCTTAGATTTCTCATTTCATCAAATTTGATTAATTAATTAAATTAATTCTTAAACACATCCTCGCGTAGCGTACAAAAGTACTACCGTAGATAACTTTTACCAATAACGACATGGATAATAGAATTTACAATTCTTCACGGAAAATCCTTCATGCTCATACAGCATAAAAAGATTAAGCAATCGTCCATGAGCTGAAAACAAATCGATGTACAGAAAGTGATGTCTTGAAAGGAGACGGGAAATCCTGCGAGGAAAAGAAAATCCAGGAAGTAAGCCGTTCATCTGACCGGTAGCAGGAAGCCGCAGCAGCAGAGTCCCGCGCAGAACAAGAGGCGCAAAGGGCGCGGCGCAGGAAGCAATTGCCCTGGGAAGCATCTGTACTTCGCATAATGGCTCACCGAGCGAGTGAATTTACCATTGTTGCGCGCGAGCTTCCGCCGAGAAGTCCAAAGCTTAAAGCTCGGCGTCGCTCGCAAGGGCAGAAAGTTTCAGTAGCTGTTGCGGTAATGGCACTTATTAGAGCAACGAACTAAAAGGTTCACTGCGTCATACACCGCACCTTCTTTTCTCCCCCCCCCTCCCCCCACTCCCCCTCCTTTATCGCGAAAAAGTTGCCGCTACCCGCGCTCGGCTACTCTACAGCTTTTCTTTCCTCCTCGACTTATACACCTTTACCGCCGAAGCTTTAATTACTTTAATTAATTGGCGGGCGCTAGCGCGTCAAAGAGCCGAAGTACAACCCAACCCCCTTCCCCCCCCACAACTCGGCCAAGAGGCGAGAGATCGATTTTACGCTCCGATGACAAAAGTTGACGAGCGATGCCTCTCTCGAGCTACCAAGCAAGAGTTGTTACCGTAGCTTCGGAAACTTGACTTCGCCAGAGAGCGAAGACTTGTTTTTTGTTGACGTTTTAATATACGATCCGCGAATCCGATCTGCCGAGGTTGATTAGGCTATCAATTTTATGATTCCGGATCGTGGAAACTTGTTCGATTCGGTAATTTAACTTGCATTAGTGCAAAAGGCTTATGCTGGATCGTTAGAGAATCGTAAAATAAAACGATAGTAAACTCGGCTGGACGTGTACGAGCTGCAAAGTTAAATTATTGGAATCTTGATTAGGATATCTGGCGTATAAAGTAGCTTTCGGTTTGTCTTAAGCAAAGAAAAGCTTCAACAGCCTGCTTTTCACGTAATATAATTTAATGTGAATACTCTTCTCAGCCTCCGATTATCCAATTATCGATACGTACTAAAGTTAGTTCAGTTGATCTTATGATTAGATTAATTGCAATTAACTGATCTGCTTACTCCAACCAATGAAAAAGCCCGATTATTAAAAACGTTCCACGCGAACAGCCTGCTTTCAACGAGTCATTAACCCAACTCTAGTAGTAAAAGTCAATTTAGTCAGACACTGCTTTATCCTTTCGGCTAATCGCTCATCGCTTAACTCAATTAAACTGAAAAATCATAATTCCTCAATCCCTCGTCTCGCCTCATATCAGCGCGTGCAACCGCTTTTTCCCCCTCCGTCGAACGTCCGTCCCCCGAGCCCAGTGTAAATATTTTTTCAACCAGCCCATCCAGCGCAGTTTAAAAAAGCTACAAAACCCGTTCCTTTGTGGGCTATTTTCTCCGAGCAATACGCACACCACACACACACATACGCACAGACGCCAACATCGAAACGAAGATCGCGTTCGTTAGAGAAGCATAAGTTTCGCGGGTTGGGTACGAGAGGGAGGGGGGGGGGGGTACACTCAGTGGCGCGAGACTTTGACGAGGCCGTTTCTTCGCGCCGCGCGAGCTCGTTAAGGGAGCTCTCGCTAAGAATCGCCGTGGGGCTTGCGCTCGTCGAGCGCGCGAGAGAAGAAGAAAGAAAGGAAGAGGAAGAGGAGGAGGAGGAGAGTAAAGAAAGGGAGGATGAGAAAAATCGCGCGCGAATTTTGCCCTCCGTATACTTCCGCGCGGGAATGAGAGAAAGCGCGCGTTTCTCCAGGCGTCGGCTTGATGGCTTGTTGCATCGCAAATTGCTGATTTCTCCGAGCGCGCGACATCGCGCGGTAGAGAGAGAGAGAGAGAGAGAACGATTTACATCTCTCGAGCTACCGAGGGCGCGGCTGTAAAATTTCGAGGCTGCATCAGCTACTGGTCGTACGTGTGCGCGCGCCAAGATTGCCGCTACCTGATTACTCCCAATTTCCGCGCGCTAATGTTTGAATTTGTATGCGCGCCTTGCGCGCACGTGTGCCTCTGTGTGCGAGTGCGCGAGTGTCTCGGGAGAAGAGAGATGCTCCCGCGACAAGCCGTTTATTGGGAGTTAAAGCGAAGCGCGTGCGGCGGGGGAAAGGTTAAGGGAATGTTTGCGCAGCGAGTGATTTAGTGGAGGAGGATTTAATTTGTTGTCGCGTGTTTGTTTTTTGTTGGATGCGCGCGTTAACGGCTCTTTTGGGGATAGGTGAGCATTTGTTGGGAGCGTGCCCCTTTAATGAGGGCGTAAAGCCTCGATTATATAGGTCGTAAAAGTATTGTACGGAATATTCCGCAGAACGCGCGCGAGAGAGAAGTTTGTGTTGCTTAAAGTTGAGCGCGAGAGCTTACGAAAAAGGCCGCGTTGCATACAGTCGAAGATCGATGGTGATATTTATATGAGCGATATTTCGATTGATTATTTCGTTCGCGGCTTGTCACAAGCACAATTTCCTCGTGGAAAATCGAGTTTATATCCGAAACTTTTTCCAGGCAAGTTTTGCGCGCGACGAAAAACTTTCGCGAATAATTACATCTCTGACTGAGCGTATTATTAACTTTCGTTTGTGTTGCGGCGCAAAAGTGCTTTCTTCATTTTCGAATGCTCGAGCTTCATCCCGAGTTAGTTTTTAAAGTGAAGCATTCTTGAGATGGCGGCGTCGCTTCGCCGTAATTTATCGTCGTACAACTAACACCGTTAGCTGGTTTACGTCGTATATTTTTCTGGACTAACATTTGCCATCACAGCTTCTTCTCGGTCTAACAGTCGATGGAACTTGCAATTAATTAAATGGTAACACCCGATGCAGATATAGCGTAAAGTAATAAATATATAATAAATATTGAGTAAACCAGGGAAGGATTTCAAAAAGGCAAATTTCGCTTCTTTAAAAACAAATAAATTTATAACAATACATGGTTAGCAATATGTATGATGGGTCATTACTTACAATGACGTTCCATTGTGGAATTTTCACTTTTTTTTCATCTTATACTGGAAACAGATGTGTCTGATGCATATTTTTCTGAAACGTTGCTTGTTATTCTACAATATTGCAGAATTCTATGCTATATAAAATTACATTTATGTGTAATAAGTTGGCACCAAAAATTAAGATTAATAAGAATAAAATCAAAGAAATAAATAGAGTTATTAGACTCTAAGCAAATAAAAATACGTAAAATATGTTATTTATTTGAAACTGAATTTATTTTCAAATGATAAAACAAAATAAAAGTTTACGCTCTTATTACACCATTTTCTTCGTATGTAAGAAACAAAATTCTTAGCTCACTTTAGCTTTATCTTAGTTTAGCAAGTTGGAAACGTATAATTATAGCCACATAGAGAGGTCGCTAACCACATCGAGAGCAACAATTGCTCATGGATTAATTCCAAACAAGGAAAATCGCTAAAAAAGCATCGAGCGAGTCTGAAGAAAAAAAATCTTTAAAATATAAATAGACCAGCTTCTCTCGACTCCCAGCATTCCGAACGACTTTGAACTAGTTTCCGGAACTCGCGCGCACACAGTGCCAGTCAGGCACTCTCTCCGCGAAGTTCGCCTACACCCGTAGGCCATCCTTTTCGCGACATGCTTTCTTCGCCCCCCTCCCCCCGCCCGACTTTTCTATCCCTAACCCGCCACACATGTGGGCGGAGTGTAGCAGTTGAATTCATCCCCGAAAAGAGAAAGAGAGAGAAAAGAAAGAGAGGAGAGCCCAACAAGCACAGCGATGCACTTCCGGTGATTCTCCGAAAATAGACTCGACAAAGGCGAGCGAGAGAGGAAGAGAGAGAGAGAGAGCCTCGGAGGAGGAGAAAAAAAGGAGGAGCAGCGTCAAAGCGAGCCGGGAAAGTAATTGCCCGGGAAATTATTCGCGAGACGTGACGCTTTGACCCTTTGTATTCGAGAGCTGACGCACATGGCTTACCGCTCAAATAAATCTTCTGGGGTAAAGACCCGCGGCCACGCCGACCGCCACCGTTTCTCTCTTATATACACTCTTCTCTCTGCGCGCCCGACCCTTTTTGCTCTTTTTAATTATGCTGATATTTCCCTCTGGCGACTGCACGGCGCTCTCGAGCTCTCTTTTCACGGGGCTAAGCTGTCGGTGATTTTGCGAGAACGAGCTTTGACTGATGCAGCCGACGCGGATTAGTTTCGCGCGTGTGCGCAGCTCAGCTTAGCTTGTTTTGCTTTGCGGGCGCGAATTTGCGAGTAAAAAATTTTGATTAATTTCGACGTTTTCCAAGTTTCCGACACAGTATAAACATTTTTAATTAGATGTTATGCATTTGTTATCGTAATATTTTATGAGGGAGCAACATTGTTTGTGGGGAAGTACGCAGAAAAGAATTTTGGTGTTCCTCCTAACTCGCGTTATATTAACGTTGCATGCGCGCATCTAATATATTTACAAGCTTTTCGTACCTACATCTATAGTTTGAATGTAGCCTGGGAGGCATATTCCTTTGTTACTGCCGTAAATCTTGAGCGGATGCATGAAATGAGCTAAAACTTGGCATGCATCTTGCGCATGACCTAGCCTAGAATTGATTAAATTTCGTATTAGTGTACATGCAGTAAATGGATTTTGTAATAAAACAATTTGAAGCTCTTACTCGGATTACGCGACAATTTTGCATTAAATAACCTTTGCTCTGTACACTGCTCTTTTCCCGCAATACGGCTCAAAGAATTGCGGAAGCTCTTGTCGCTTCGTTGCCGTTTGTCCATAAACGGAATATATTTTTTGTTATCGAAAATAATCGCTCGAAAGCGGAGCTATTTTCTCCTCGAACTATGGGGGTGAAGAGTATACGATATTCCGTCGGCACGTTCATTGGCGCGTTTCTGCAACATCAGGCGTAGAAAGAAGAATAAGAGCGCAAAAGCGACGCATCGCGCCGTGACGCGATAACTCGATTTATAGCTCGGCGGATGCGCATTGAACGAGTCGCGGGCAGTTACGACCGCTAAGGGAATCCCCCTCCGGTAGTGCGTCTTTATATATAGGGGCCGCGAGATTGCGAGACGTTTGGGACTGTTTTATGAATATAATAGAAGCGAAGACTCTCGCTTCCAGCCACTCGTAAAAAGAAGAGGCTTTTCTCGAAATTCCTTGTTTTTCCAGATTAGAATGAGAGCGGCGCGGGAGGCGAATTTTGAGTTTATTGATTCTCGGCAGCTCTCGCAGCAGCAGCAGCAGCAGCAGCGCCGAGATATTTTTAGCTTCGCGCATATTTGCGCCGCGGAAATTGAGGCGCGCTTCTCGCGCCAATCTGCAATTCATTTGTGCGCACATTGTGCTCCGCGCCGCAGATTAGAATTTGCTCGGCATTGCGATTCAATTATTTTCAACGCTGTTGTTTATTAGAAAATCGGCGTTACCGTAGCTGGAAATTTCGCTGAAAGCGCGCAGCTTTGATGCAACGCGCGCGTATTGAGTATCCAGGCCGATACGAACGAGTCAATTAATTAAGCGAAGGCCTGCACTTGTAGAGCGCGTGTAATTCACTGCCAGACAGGGAGAGAGGGAGAGCTATCATTAAAATAGTACAATAATCAAGCCCGGCGATTCGCATTAATAAACGAATTTCATCCTAGACAATCCGTAATCAATAATGCAGTCGGAATAGCAGTTATTAAATTTGACGAGTGTACGACGCACGCGCGCGCGCACATCCGCCCCCGAGGGAAAAGGGCGAGGGTGAAGGCAAATTTTCACGGCCTACCAACGTTCCCGAGCCATCGTGAATAAAGAAACTCGCCTCTGAAAACACGAATCGCCACTCTCGAGCCTCCTCCGACTCTCTCCCCCTCTCCTCGAGTGTGTCCGGAAAGTTTTCGAGCAGCGCAAAAAAAAAGAAAGCTTGTGGACTCGCCAGCAGCAACGTATGCTCGTCCAAGCATGCATCCATATACGCGAGGGCGGAAAGGGCAAACTCGAGGATATTCCGTTCTACACGTGCAAGTGATGTTCGACGCGCCCCGACTCCTGGAGCTGACGCCCGCTCTCTCCTCTCTCTCTCTCTCTTCACGAAAATTGCTTCCCGCCGCGCGCGAAGAATCTGGAGAGCGCGCAGCTGCGCGAGCCGGGAGAAAGACAAAGTTCGCCACTGAGGAACATTTCTCTCCATTATATCTCGGCGGGACAGAGCTGAATCAGTTGTCTCCGGGACGTTTTCATATAGGAGAGAGAGAGAGAGAGGGAGAGGGAGGGAGAGCAATGTTCCCGCTGTTGGCTCCTCTCTCTCTCTCTCGCTTACTCTCTCGGGTTCTGTAAGTTACTTCTGACGTGCCGCGCCGTGCGCGGAGATCGATTGTCTGCCCTGATAACTTCGACTCCTTTTCTTTGCCTCGCCGTCTATTCGGGGTCACGAGTAATTAAAGATTTTTCTAAAGGATAAGAGGAGAGGGAGAAAGAGAGAGAGAGAGCGGAACTCTACGCTAGATCGCTGTTTAGATTCCACTCAAAACTGAGGAGAGTGAAATTGTTTTATGCCGCTCGTTTATTTTGGAGAGGAGCCGCGGGAGAGTCCGCGTCCGACCGTGCTCGGCTTATTCCACTTAAAAAATCGAGTCGCCGTCGTTTGGAAAGGCTCCGCCGTAAAAATTTTGCCGAGCTTTTTTCTCTCTCGCATCGTAAATCATAATGCTCGTTGCAGGCCATCGACGCAAGCGTAATCTCTATTCACGAGCTAATTATTCCAGTCGAAAAAGTATTAAACAAACGGAGCGGGAAAGTCTCGAGTTAACTTTCCACAGTAGCCATAAAACTTGCGTCCCGCTGGGTGAAATTTATTTGGCGCATTCTTTGATTATTCAAAAATCCGAGTACGGCATTTTTTTTTATCGGAAATCAGTTTTAAGAATTTTCTGCAGAAGACGCCGAGTTCCATTGAATGTTACATCCAGTCGTTACGAAAAAAAGTGTAAAAATGCGTAATATATTACACGGGAAAGTTATTGTCGGGAAAAGCTGCGCAAGTTCGTCTGACTTTCTACATATAGCTTCGCGGCAATTGTTTGCGCGCGGAAAGCCACATGAAGTCGATAAGAACCGAGCGATTTTGCATTATCACCGTACTTGCGATTTATATCTATACCATTCGACGCGACTGTCGTCGCTCCTGTCCAGAGCTCAATCCTTCGGACGGACGTCTCTTCCTTTATCGGCCCGAGATCCACCGCCGCGATGGCCTTGACGAAGTTTTTCGCTGAATTTCATTCTGCCGCGGCGGCGATGTGGTCTTCGCGCGATATTGACGGGGAAGGCTACTGCGCGGGGCGTATAGAAATTGATCGCTGCCGCTGATTCAGCTGCTGCTATATCCCAAGCACTCGCGAGCTTTACCGGGATCGAGATTTATAGGTTGCACGCGATTGTTTTAGTTTTTCGCGCGGTTCTGCAAATTTTTGCTGCGATGCGCGGGATTATCCGCTTTGGCCTTCGCCGAGAGAAAATAGGGCTTTGTAACAGTGAAATTGTAACTTTCGTCGAAGCGCCGCTTGGAAAACATGCTTGCGAGAGGCGTTGGAAGTTGGAATCACGCAATTTCAGAAAATTTCCGGTTACCTCGATTCAGGCGCGTGTATATATACCATTTGATCTCAGGAATTGTGTACAACTCCCATGTTGATGTATACCGAAGTTCGTATGCTTTTTATTTTCGCTCGATTCAGATAGTGAAAATAATGGTTTTTTTTGTCCTGCACTTGGAACGTCGAGCCACATGTTGATGAATTGGTAACGATTCTTTTAAGCTTCGAGTGAGCGATCGATCGATTTAGATCGCAATCGCGACGAGGGAGTAGGAGTGTATCAAAATAGATGTTCTGCGCTCGCGAGAGAGTTATTGTTTGTTTATGACTTGTGAATGCCCTGCTAAAAGCGTTCACGGTACACGGCTAGACATTGATTGATTTTGGAATCAAAATTACAATTATACTATTTTCATTACATTGCGAATTTTATGATGGTCTATTGCAACGATTGAACGTATAAATAGTTTTGAATGATTGAATATCTAAAATGTAATGCTGAACGAAGACCAAGCTAAACTGCGGGCAATTAGTCAAAAGCATTTCATCCCCGTCTACGATTTCGTACCTATTTTTCCCGCGGAAAAATGAATTGCCAACCAGTCCAGCTCTTGCGCGCAAGAACTGAAAACACACATAAGCTTAAGTAAAAGCTCCAGTTAACGAGCAGACTGGCTATCAGCTTAATTTGTTGCTTCTACAGCGAGGCACTTCTCATCGCAACAACGTGAATTCCCGCCGTATAGTGTGGGAGTAGCTAAAAAGCGATGATCCGAAACACTTGTCTCGACAGATTCACCGAGTCGAAAGTACTTGCGCGCACTGGGTCACGCGAGGAAAGCGAGAGACGGAGAGAGGGAATGCGCTTAAGCTCTACGTCGACGGCGCTTAATTTATCAGTGAACTTTGGAGCTGCTGTATACAAATAGCTCGGTCGCGACAACTGCACGAGCATTTTCCCGACTTTTGAGAAATAATCTGTATCCTCTTGCGAACTTTTCCAGTCGGCGTTAATTTTCTTGTTAACTCTTTGTGAAAAAAGAACTTTGACAAGCCCTGGCAGCTAGCTGAAAGAATAATTTTTGTGGATAGATTCTTTTTTCACGTCGTAATTTTTGAGAAGTTTCTAACAACTTTGCAAAATTCAATAATTTTAAAAGTAATAATACAAGTTTATAACGCAGCTAACGAATCGAACATGAGAATTTTCTTTTAATTGCTAGAGCTCATGAAGTTACGTTCTTATCAAAACTGGTTATTGCTGTCCTTCAAAGACGTTCGTGCGTTTTTATCGTACGCATTTATCTTCGTGAAGTTTTGCGCTTGCAATGTACGCATTTTTTACATAATCAAAAGCCTTTGTAAAAAGAATTTTTTCAATTCGTGCAGTGCAAAAACGACCCCTTTACATGCATTTTTTTCGAAATTTTTAAGAAAAATAAGCAAGAAAAATCCTTCAATTTCCCATTCATTATTTAGTACCATAGTAATCCTCAAATTTTTTATTTATTTATTTTTTACAGCAAATATAGTGAGCAAGTCATACGGAATATCCTTCAATAAACGAGGTTTTCAAGTGTTTTAATAACACACTGCGCAGAAACAAAATACGATTTTTTTACATTATTCAAACTTCGTTCTTGGATTTTTGTTGTTATACAATGCAAACTTAAAGCTTTGAAAGGCAACTTCTTTAATTAACGCGAATGCGAGCAAAGAGCCGTTGTTTTTCGTCCGCTACATTATGACGCGCGAGATTAAAATTTTTAATTACCTTCCAGACCCCTTCATTATCCTGATGAATGCTAAATGCACTGTATTTAATATTCCAGGATGGCAATGCACTCTTGACCCGTCTCTGGCATTGCAATAAACATCGCGAAAATCTTAACAGACAAATCGAAACAACGGGCTTCGCGCGCGCGCGCAGGGCTATACGTCTCTGGAAAAATCCCTCTCGCGAAATAACGCGCGTTTCCCGCCGGGCAAACAAACTGCGAGGAGCAAACAAAACTAACCGCGCGTCTTATTAAAATTCATGGAATTCTCAAGAATAGCGCGCACACACATTGTCCGATGTAATAGCTGCGCAGCGGTACGCCGACAGCCGCGACCGCCTCCCTTTCTCTCTGTGCAGAGGCGCGCATGCAAGAGACGACGCAAAATGGAATCCGAAGGGAGCAAGCCCCGGCGTAATAAGACTCGGAGGGCTGCGCGCTGCAGCGAGGCTTCGATTCGAATCACTCCGAGCGGATATCGGCGCGGCAGCTCCGGGAAATCCAATTCCGTTGTTAAGAGGCTCCGCTTAAAGGCTACTGCTACTGCGCTCTCGCCCTGTACACGTGTCTGTATAGATATATATGAGTGTAATGCGCGCAAGACGCTGCGCTGTGCAGCGCGCGCTCCCGAGAAAGAGAGAGGGAACGATTAGGAGATCAAGCCGAGGCGGTAAATTGGATGACTTGCGCTCTTTTCGGCCTGTCGGCCAACTCTCCCGGGATGATTGAAATGTTAACTGGTGCGCAGACTCTCTTCGCGCCTCTCGGAATAATGGAAATTTTCGCGGGATTGAGTTTTTAGCTCGCGCGCGCAGCAGGCTTTTTTTGTGCGCGGAGGAGGGGGAGGGGGAGGGCAGGAGTATTATCGAGGCGGCTTCGAGAGATGTATGGAAATGACGCGAAAGAGGAGCCGGTTTATGCATTAATGAAATCTGATGCCAGGACCCTTTTTTTCGTCAGATTGGATAATGCTTTTCTCCATTTTCCAATGCGCGGACGCCGTAACTCTTTTTTCCTCTTGATGCTTTTATTTGCTGTGTACTTTCAGCGAATGGCATTTGTATGTTTGATACGTGATTTAATGCTTTTTTTCCTTTAGCGATGGAGAACTTTCGTAGATATTCAAAACACGTTGCGTTAGTATATAGAATTGTATATTGTATTGTGAAGTATATGAAAGGTTACATTGAAATTATTATTTCTAACATTTATAAATTGAATTAAATCTGTATTTTTAAAAATGTATTTTTTCATGTCCAAGTTAAAGAAAGTCATAGTGGTAAAAATGAAAATTGTCAATTTTGGTCCTCGACGACTGGTTGTACCTGGAATATAACATGTGTGAAAATTCTTTTATATTATTTATATCGCTTCTGAATTTATTTGAATAAATCGAGATAAACAAAAAAATAATATTAAATTCCTAACGAAATGTAGATTTTTAATATTTTTAAGTAGATAACGTCTTCATTGTCACCGAAAGATGTTTTATAGTTTTTAATTATTCTTTATATTATACTTCAAATTATTTTAAAAATATTATTTAAAAAATTTGCTCATGGCACGTAATAATTTGCTTTCTGTAGATAGAATTTTATAGAGAAATACGAGTGAGATGTGGAATTTAGGAAATTTATTCTTCTCCTGTATCGAAAGAAAGTTTTCCGACGAAGATCGTAAAACGAAAAAAACTGTAAGACCAGCTATGGAACCTTTGTTCTGGAATATTATAGATTCGAAAAAGCTGGGAATGATTCCCCTCGCCGCTAAATTTTGCATCGAATTTTGAAAAATATGTTGGAATTTTTAATAAATAATGGCCAGCACTAAAGTGTTTTTAAATTTTTTGAGCTATAAATTGTATATTTCATTTATTGTATTATATAAAATATAGTTTTATCTTGTAATACTCAAATGTTTGTATATAAGAACCTTTATATACAACTTTGTAACCAAAGATTTTTATTACGTCAAATCTTCCTTCCGCAGAGTAATTTAAGAACGCGGTTGGCTACTGTTCACTCCGTATACATACTGTTGTAATAGGACCGGGTAAATAATCGATGAACACGTTTAATTAGAAAAGGGCAATTAAGAAGAGACTTTATTACTCAAGACGTAACACGTATGAATACAACAGCTGTCAGCGCTAAACTGAAAATCAAAACCATAATAAACGTGAAGTTGCTGCGGGTTGCTATGCATGATTCCGAGTGTTCGAATCGCGCCGCTCGGACCTGGGTAAGAACGTCGTCTTTGTGAAGAGGAAGCAACGGATGCAGAAGTTAAGTACACTTTCCTTCTTAATGAATCATCAACAGAGATTCCTAGACTTATTTCTCTCCACAGGGAGGCATTGACTGAAATTGACCGACTGAAAGCTATGTCCACTCGCCGCGAGCTGTTTCCTTTGACTGGACACGATACGACACCATCAGTCACCAAAAGCTCACTTTTACAACTTCTGAATCGGACTTTATTGGAAGACAAGAAATCTCTTCGACAACGTTTACGAGAGCTAAGTCATCTAACACAAATACAAATACACTTAGTCATTCAAGTATTAATCTTGGTTATAATTATAAACTAGATGATTACGATGGATCATCACCTCTTCGAGAATTTTTAATTCAATTTCAGGTTATGGCCAGGATTCATAATTGGTTTCCGGAAACTAAAACAGTAGCTCTTATTTCTAGTTTAAAAAAAAAAGCAAAGTCAATTTTAGTTGAATCTGATATTTCTTCTTCTAATTTTGAGAATCTGATTTCTAGGTCAGAAGTAAGATTTGGTGATAAGCACATGGAAGCAACGTACTATTCACAATTTCAGACTCGTCGTCAACACTTTGGTGAAAAATTTCAGACACTTGCTTCTAATTTAGAAAGACTTGCAACTTTAGTTTTTCCTGAATGTTCTATTGAACTTCAAGATAAATTTGCTTGTTCTCAATTTATTACGACTATTTATAATTCTTCAATCAAACAAACACTCAGTTAGAAAGGATTAAATCGTTGAAAGTAGCTCTTACTCGTGCAATGGAAATAAAAGCCATTTATGATTTTAACAAGAAATCTCAATATCCTAAGAATAATTCTACTCAGAAAACTGGAATTAATTCTTCCAATACTCAATTTAAACCACGGTCATCTGAAGATTACTTGAAAAACTTTGAATGCTGGCAATGTGGAAAGAACATCTTGTCCGACAAACAATCAGGGAAACTAAATTGTGTTGGACTTTCCGGAGCGAGTTCGACAGAGTTTAGAAAGGCTCCATCTGATTTTCGTATTAGAAGAATTCATGGGAATTTAATTCATTTTTATTTTGATGGCTTAGTTAATAATAAATTTTGTAATTTCAAGTTAGATTCCGTTTCAGATGTTTCTATTTTAAATTCCAAATTTGTAGATTCCAATGACAGAAAAATCTCCAATCGATTCAAGACTGCTTCGTTATCCTACAGGAGAAACAGTTCCAGTTCAATTTTTAATTTCTGTGATTATGGAGTTATGTTATGGACAATTTATGTAATGGATATGGTCGATGATTGTGTACTTGGAGGTGACTTTCTTTATTTAACAGGTAGAATATTTAAGTTATATTGTTTCTGAAAAGGGGGAAACTGCTGATCCTAAGAAGATTGACTGTGTTAAGAATTGGCCTATTCCTCAAAAGAAGAAAGATGTTCTTAGTTTTGTAAGTTTTTGTGATTATTATAGAATATTAGTTAAAGGTTTTGCAGATATAGCTAAGTCTCTTTATAAATTAACTGAAAAATCAGCTAAATTCATTTGGTCACAAGAGTGTCAAAATGCTTTTTCTAAATTAAAAGAAACACTTATTTCTCCTCCTATTTTGGCATTTCCTTCTCTTGAATCCGAATTCATTTTAGATACAGAGTAGAGTCCTCTCTAAGTCAGAAAGAAATTATTGTGTGACTAGACGAGAACTGCTTGCTATAATAGATTCATTAAGAAATTTTCATCGCTATCTAATTGATAAACAACTTCTTATTAGGACAGATCATTCTTCTTTAACTTGGTTATTACCTTTCAAAGAATTAGATGGACAATTAGCTCGATGGTTAGGTAAATTAGATCAGTATGATTATAAGATTGTTCATCGTAAAGGTAACTATATAGGAATGCCGATTCTCTCTCACGACGTCCTTGTGAAGATTCTTCATGGAAATATTGTTTGAAAGTAAAGGGTAAATTTTATGAAACTGAAGAAACTGTTGCCTGAATTATTTTTGAAAAAAATTTACCCTGAGATTGGAAAACAATTCAAGAAGCTGATGAAAGTATTTCTTTCATTCGTTGTACGAAAGAATTAAACACAAAACCAGACTAGCAGGATATTTCACCCTTAGACACTTTCGTTAAAGTTTATTGTTCACAATGGAATTCGTTAGTATTAGTTGATAGAATTTTTCTTAGAGAATGGATTTCTACTAATCTCAATTATAAAATTCGCCAATAAATTGTTCCCAAAAGTAAAATCAAAGAAATTTTGGAAGAAGCTCATGACTCATCTTCCGGTGGTCGTTTTGGAATTAATAAAACTTTAGGAAAAATTAAAAAAAGATTTTATTGGGCGTCTTGTAAATCAGATGTAGAAAATGGGTGTAGATCTTGTGAACTTTTTATTGCAAAAATGGTCCTTTGAATAAAGGGATTAGTCAGATGAAAGTTTATAATTCAGGTGCTCCATTCGAGAGACTTCAAATGGACATACTAGGTCCATTTCCAAATGTTTTCTTCAGGCAATAAATTTTAGTTATGACGGATAGTTTTACAAAATGGGTAGAAGCTTTTCCTCTCTCAAACATGAGAACTAAAACAATTGTTGAAATTTTTGTTAATGAGATTATTTGTCATTATGAAGTACCTGTGGAAATTATACAAATTTATTTCTCGCTTAGTAAAGGCATTATCACTTTTATTAGGGGTTAAGAAAACTAGACACCTTTGTATCCTCAAACAAATGGTCAGGTTGAACGTCAACACGAAACACTTCTTCAATACCTCACTAAACATGTACATGACAATCAGAACGACTGGGACGGTTGGTTGTCACTCTTTTTATTAGCTTACAGGTCCTCAAAACATACAACGACAGGAGCTACTCCAGCAGAGATGTACACGGAGATGGCTTCGACCTCCGACTTTCTTTGGACTTAATTCGAGGGTGTACACCAACAGGAGTCCAGGTTGAAGAAGACGGAATCTACGTACATCAGCTGCATAGGAAACTTCACAAAATACATCACCTTACTCGAGACAAAATATGTCTACAATCTGAAAGGACAAAATCTTGGTACGACAAACGAGCTCGAAACGTTGAATACACTCCTGGATAGAACGTTAGATAGAACCAAAGGGAAAACACCAAATTGCAATAGAATTGGGTTGGTCTTTGGGAGATCAATGACGTAGTATAATGCATTTGTCGTTCTCCAAGGCATAAATCCTAGATTGTTCACATTAATCGTCTTGGAACATTTACTGAGAGACACCCTGATTTGACTGAAGACTGCTCTGCTCATGGTTTTTGAGCTATGATTTTCCCACGAGTGTTAAGGTAAATTCCGGAGCAGGGACTTGCGGAAAGGTACCATAGTAAATCAACTCCCCACTCTTGTCCGAACACCCGATTTGACGTTATACCTAGAATTGTCTGATTAAGCCCAGAGGAACGATAGACTGAATATATTAGCCAGAGGAGAATTATTGAGATGATTAGAGATGGGAATATACTTTCAAGAGACGGGTCCAATTCTATTCCTGTTAAGTGGTGATTCGTTCTACACCTATAAACATTGCTCGGTAACTTGGTGTTCGGCGTGGATCAAAGTATAGGATATTGGTGATTCCTGTAAGTCATCATTGGAATTGACCAGAGGATCAACCCGCTTGAAAGGAAGTTCTGAAGAATGAAGTAGACAATCAGAGAAGGATTGATGATAGAATTATTGAGAAAAACCGGCTTGAGGTTATCGGGACGACAATCTGAAAAAGAAGGGGGTAATGTTATGCCCAGGTCCGAGCGGCGCGATTCGAATACTCGGAATCACGCATAGCGACCCGCAGCAACTTCGCGGTTGTTATTGTTTTGGTTTTCAGTTTAGCTCTGACAGCTGTTGTATTCATACGTGTTGCGTTTTGAGTAATGAATTCTCTTTTTAATTGCCCTTTTCTAATTAAACGTGTTCACTGATTATTTCCTCGGTCCGATTACACCAATACCTATATGAGTCATTCCACGGGATACTGGAAACTTCTGGGGGCCTGGACTACTGAAAAATTTTGGGTAGGGTACACTTACCAGACCTATTTTTTCTGCATCATTATCGGTTGCCACCCGGGTTTCCGATAGAAAAAACGCAAAAATGTTCAGACATTTTCTTTTGCATTTTTACTGTCGAGAGTATTATTTGTGTACTGTGAATCCTATGGGACTTGGCGCTATACTTTATATACACAGAACGAAAGTGCAGCTCAAGAGCTTTAAATCAAGCCTAAAATTTTTAAAATCGGATGTTCCGGTCACGAGTTACGCACGCTTCAATACTGCGAACTCTTTATAGGGCTCTCGCGAAACTAATCGATTTTCACTTTTTTTTCAAATTCTCGAAACTTTTGATCCACTGACTCGATTTTAAAGTTTAATAGCTTAAATTAAAGCTCTTTTCCTCAACTTTACGATTTTTAGGTCCAAAATTGATTTTTCTTATCTATTGAGCTATATATATGCGTTCAGAAAACCAATCCGCTTTAGAAGCATATATATAGATCAACAGATAAAAAAATTTTAATTTAGACCTAAAAACTAAAAAGTAGAGGAAAAGAGCTTTAATTTGAGCTATGAAACGTTAAAATCGAAGCATTGGATCGACAGTAATAGGGATTTGAAGAAAGGGAAAAGTGTCTGGTTTTTGGAAAAATCGAGCTATTTCGTGCAAGTCAAACCAAACGACTTTTTTCAAATGGTCATAAATTTTGATCGAGTGATTGGATTTTGACGATTAATAGCTTAAATTAAAGCTGTTTTCCTCAGCTTTTTTGTCGATACCAATATTTTTTTGTAGTGAGCTATATATATGCTTCTAAAGCCGATTGGTTCTTTGAAAGCATATATATAGCTCACTATATATCAAATTTCAATTTTGACTTAAAATTCAAAAAGTAGAGGAAAATAGCTTTAATTTAAGCTATTAAACGTCAAAATCCAATTACTTGATCAAAATTTATGACCATTTGAAAAAAGTCGTTTGGTTTGACTTGCACGAAATAGCTCGATTTTTCCAAAAACCAGACATTTTTCCCTTTCTTCAAATCCCTATTACTGTCGATCCAATGCTTCGATTTTAACGTTTCATAGCTCAAATTAAAGCTCTTTTCCTCTACTTTTTAGTTTTTAAGTCTAAATTTAAATTTTTTTATCTGTTGATCTATATATATGCTTCTAAAGCGGATTCGTTTTCTGAACGCATATATATAGCTCAATAGATAAGAAAAATCAATTTTGGACCTAAAAATCGTAAAGTTGAGGAAAAGAGCTTTAATTTAAGCTATTAAACTTTAAAATCGAGTCAGTGGATCAAAAGTTTCGAGAATTTGAAAAAAAAGTAAAAATCGATTAGTTTCGCGAGAGCCCTATAAAGAGTTCGCAGTATTGAAGCGTGCGTAACTCATGACCGGAACATCCGATTTTAAAAATTTTAGGCTCAATTTAAAGCTCTTGAGCTGCACTTTCGTTCTTTATATATAAAGTATAGCGCCAAGTCCCATAGGATTCACAGTACACAAATAATACTCTCGATAGTAAAAATGCAAAAGAAAATGTATGAAAATTTTTGGGTTTTTTCGATCGGAAATCCGGGTGTCAACCGATAATGATGCAACTCGCACGGTTTCTTATTCGGAGGGGTCTCAGAAATCAGAAAAAATAGGTCTGGTAAGTGTGCCCTACCCAAAATTTTTCGGTAGTCCAGGCCCCCAGAAGTTTCCAGTATCCCGTGGAATGACTCATATAGGTATTGTTGTGTCAGATAGTACGCGATAATTAAAGTTGCCGCACGAAGCTAAAAGAGGAATTCTTTGGTGTGTTATGTGCGGTGAGAATAAACCATCCACCAGACTTAACGATCAGTCGTAGCATCTGCATCTCAGAGGGTGAAACCGGGTCATCGTATAAATTAATTTGGAGAATCAAAAACGACGACGACGACGACTCTGGGGTGCGCTCTCCCAGCTCCTTATATATATATATATAACCGAGAGCTGAACTTTTCTTGATACCAAAGCTCTATATAGCTCCATTTTTACCGCGCGGTTATTCGTGCAACAGCAATGCCGAGTAGATTTTAAACGATGCGCCCGTTCATTCGCTCGCGCCGCGGCGACTCGGAAAAATACTTTATCGGCTGAATTAAAGTTCCAAGTGGAGAAAGAGAGCAAAAGCGAGGAACGAGAAAAAGAGTTTGAACTTACGACTGTAAGCCGTTACAGTTCAAGAGATATTCCATAGCCGGCGATGAACTATATTCGGTATGAGTCCTTTTGCATATAGATCTGAATTTATCCGTGTGGAGAGAGAGAGAGAGAGAAGAGAGAAAAATATCTGGTTTACGCGGAGCAAAAAAGTCGCGGAAAGAAAAAAAAGTCCCGCAAGTGTCTTTATATTCTTGAGCTCTTACTGCTAACAGACTTTTATTTTTGACTCTTTTTTTTCATCTTCGAAAGTGTGCGGCTCGGAATATAAAGATTGTCCGTGGAAAGAAAGGGCACGCGAAATCCTGAAAGAAAAGAAGCGAACGCTCTACGCTTTTTTTTTTGGGGGGGGGGGGGGATAGAAAAATTCGATGGCGGAAGCTTTGGCAGCCTTGGTATATGGTTTTCGAATGATCTCCATACCTGAGGATCGCTTTCGCCCACCACAAGAGTCCATAGCTGTACAGTGTGAATAAAAATCCTTCCCTATCGTTACAGTACACTGAGTGGGAGAACACGAACGACGAGTTCATGTATCAAAGGATGGTGGCCGACATCGTGGGCGACTACTTCTTCATCTGTCCTTCGATACACTTCGCCCAGCTGTTCGCCGACCGCGGGATGAAGGTCTACTACTATTTCTTCACTCAGGTGAGTTTGCCCCACATGCAGGTACCTATATATATATATCCATCGTCGAG
The DNA here is from genome assembly GCA_018906965.1 of Philotrypesis tridentata. Classification (NCBI taxonomy): domain Eukaryota; kingdom Metazoa; phylum Arthropoda; class Insecta; order Hymenoptera; family Pteromalidae; genus Philotrypesis; species Philotrypesis tridentata. The sequence continues at coordinate 1,512,199 of JACCIB010000039.1, forward strand.
TTGCGAGTCAACGTGTGCGCGAGACACGTTCGCTTTTACTTTTCACAGCAGCAGCAGCAGCAGCAGTAGCCTGATTTACATTCGCGAATTCGAATAAATCGCAAGTTTTTACGAGAGTGTCTGACGACGCGACCCGTATACATCGGACTGTATTATCTCGACGTCGACGGGTCTACACTTGTGCGATTCATCCCCGAGTTCGGGAACATTAATACCGCTAAGTGTCAAGCGACAAGTCTCTCAACCCTTTTCTTTCTCTCTGTCTCTGTCTCTGTCTCTGTCTCTCTGCAGTCGGCGACTCATCGGAGCATTCATCTTTCGGTACGCATCGGTTAGCGCATAGACACGGCGCGCGGCCCGTTATTAAGATTAAGGCCGGCAGCCATGAGTAACGACATCCTCTTTAGTCAGCCCTGTGTATATATAACAGGAGCCTCGCCCTTTCCTCCCTCCCTCCCTCCCTTTCGCCCCTCGAAAACGAGCCATACTCCGCGAGGCTCTGATAAATTGCCACCTCCGCTAATTACTCGCTTACAGAGAGAGAGAGAGAGAGAGAGAGAGAGAGAGAGAGAGAGAGAGAGAGGGAGAGAGGGGAGAGCTTGTCCCGTCCCTGTATATAATACTCGAGGTATATATACATAGGCCGCCTGCTTGACGGGGCCGTATTTCACGTTCCAGTTGTTCGACGCCTCGCTCGCTCGTCTTATATGCCTAATTATCTCGAGGGTGACATTAGTTTCTCTCTCTCTCTCTCTCTCTCTCTCTCTCTCTCTCTCTCTCTCTCCTGAATTATTCCACTGGCTACGTCTGCATGCATAGTGCATGCAGTGCATTTTTTAATTTTTCAAAATTTTTTGAAAAAATTCATACGTATTCTTTGAGTAATTTTAAGCATTTTTTATTCTACGACATTTCTTCGTTAAGGTCACATCTCTCAAGAAAAAAAATTATGTTTAACATCACGCTCACAACAAAGTTTAACATCACTCCGTTTCACAAAAACCGTCGTCATTTTGTTAAAAAGAATCATAGAAAAAAAAGCTTGACTAATTAGAAAAGCTCAGAAAATTCGTGAACTTTTGTGTATATTTGCGATGTCCAAAATAAAATTCCTTCTCCCTCTACATTCGGATTGAAAATAAAAACCTTAAAAAACCGAATATTCTTTGTAAATTTTTACACAAACATCTAAATACCCAAATGTGTTCTGGGGGTCTTGTAGAACAAAAAAACGCTGCCCCAGATGAGTCTCACGAGATTTTTTTTCGGTCCATTTCCGCTGCAATTATCTAAATTATTTTGGCGGATTTTCCCATATATGAGTATGTTCAGGAAATTTCGGAAACAACTCGGACGGAAAATTTTCTTGAAGGTACACTTCTCAGACCTGTTCTTTCTCGTTCCTTAGGTAATTCTGAAAGAGAAAAAGCTCACGTAGATGGCCAATCTTAGGGTATACTTTTTTCCGGAGCAAAAACACTCGAAATACGAGAATTAATTAAAAAACAAGAATTCATAGATTTCTTTCTCGAAAACTATGAACTTTTAAAAATATTTCATTATAACAAAAATGTCTTAAAATTCATCAAAGAATGCTCTGAAATTTTTTCCGATTTTAAAGACGTTTTTCGAAATATCGATTTTTGGATTTCTGAAAAATAAAAAATTGTATCGGATCAATATGAAAAAAAGCAAAGCATTCTTTCATGCATTTTAAGACATTTTTATTCTAATGAAATTTTTCTAAAAGTTCATAGTTTTCCATGAAAAAATCTATTAATTCTCTTTTAGTTTATTATTTCTCGTTTTTCGAGTCGTTTTTGCTCCGGAAAAAAGTATACCCTATGATCGGCCATGAAGGCGAGCTTTTTCTCTTTCAGAATGACCTAAGGAACGAGAAAAAACTTGTCTGGTAGATATGCCTTCAAGAAAAATTTTTGCAACTTTTCCGTCCGAGTTATTTCCGAAATTTCCTGGACATACTCTTATACAGGTGGTGCTCTTCGACGCGTAGTCCTCGTCACGCGGACCCCTGAGCGAGTAAAAAGGTAAAGCTCTCATCAACGCCTGGCTCGAATTTGAATATTGAGCGGTACTCCAGGGCTCTGAGAGCGAGGGGGGAAATACATTTTCGAGGAGAAATGCATTCATCGGGACTTCTCGCGCACATTTGCGTGAATCTTTGTACAGCGGTTATTGTGCACACGATAAATTCCTTATGCAAATTAATGAACATTTGTCGTTTGGGTAGAGAAATGTGTTCAATGTGAAAAGTTTCTTTCAGCTTTTCTCGGGGATGTGAGTCGCGAGCGTAAAAAATGTATAGAAAATTCAAAGGCAAACTGAAATTCTTTACAATATCGCATTTTATTTTCAGATCTCGCCATGATTTAAAAAACATATTCTTATACAGATGTTTTAACACTGTGTAGAATTGGTAATGTCAAGGTTATGTAGCAGAAAATCAATACGAACTCTAAAATCTCAATTACGGTCAAAAACATCAAGGCAGTGTGTTTTATTAATGGAAAAGGACTGTAACAGTTTCTAAGCATTCAGCAGCAAAAATAGCACCGAACTAATCTTTTGGTGGTACACATTTTCATGAGGGTCGTAAACTGCGATATGTAAGTGTATGCAGCTGAGATGCTTAACTCTTTATATTGCTAGGCGTAAAGGTAAATCTTGAGCTACAGGAAGATATAGATGAAGATATTGGGATAGTGATATAAGGATAAGAGTGAATTAGAATTTTGTATGAGATATTCCATTTGGATGTTTAGCTAGAATAGTAAAAAATAATTAATTAGTTGGTTTTTGTCTAGTTATGTACTTAATTGTATTTAGCATTGTAGGATATTAAATGTGCTAAAACATGAAACGCTCAAAGCTTTTAACTTTGGAAATAATTATTTTTAATGAAAAACTAAAATTAGTTTTGTCATTTTTCCAAACGCAATTAGAATTTTTCATGCGGTATACTTTAATTCAAAAATTTGCATAGAGATAGAGAAAGTGATATGTTTACAAAATAGAGGTGGCTATAGAAGTAGAACAAATAGAGTTAGAAGCAGAGATGCAGAAGGAAAATAAATTGAAGGCAGATACCGCCAACTATGTGCGACGATAATACCGTGTGGAATATGACACAATAATAACTAATCAAATAATAACTAATCAAAGGTAAAATCATACATAGACAACTAGACATGCACAGATAAAAATAGATATAAAATTTGTAGATATTAATTTATAGAAGTTATACTTATAAAATAACGCATATAATGACTAAATACAACAAAATAATAACTAATCAAAGATAAAATGACACATAGACATTTATAGAGATAAAGATGGATATTAATTAATAATACAAGCAGCGCCTATTAAACACATAAGAACAGCAGAGCTAGGATCAAAAGTATTCCAGACTCCTCATCGCCAATATGCAATCACTAGCCGAATAAACTCGAAAAATTGATCCTTGATCGCAACGGCAAGTTGCGCGCAACTCAGCAAGTATCGTTCTCGCGATTCGCATCCGTCGCCAAGAGGGAGAAAGAGAAAGCGAGCGAGAGAGAGAGAGAGAGAGGACGAAGTTATTCATATATATAAGCAAGTAGATAAGGTCGTCATCGCGACTGGCCGCGAGCGCAAAGCCGCATAACTATCGTTAAGCGAGTAGCGCGCTCTCGAGTCCTCCTCAGCGCGCGCGGTGTATAGACTCCCTCGTGGTTAATTAGATCACGCCGCGAGCTTGGGACTTTGTTAACACGCGCCGAGACGAGGGACGATCTTATGGAGAGACTCCAAGTGACTGCATATATACATGTATATACGAGCGTGCGTGTATACATGTGCGAGTGCGCGCGCTCGCGTTTCCTCCCTTGATATAGTCATTTGCATGTTTACTACTACCGTATACATCCCCGTAGCCGAGGAGTTGCCGAGCGCGTCTATACTAGTATGTATATACGCGCGCACGGTGTGTACACCAAGACGCGACGCGGAATTTTCGATGCTACGCGCTCTGCGCATTTGCGCGCGTATACGCGCCGGGCTGGAGACTAGTTAACTCCCGGCTAAACGCTGCGCCGCCCTCTATACGTACAATGTGTACATGTATTTGCATAAGGGTTCTTATTCGAGAACTTTTCTCTCTCTCTCTCTCTCTCTCTCTCTCTCTCTCTCTCTCTCTCTCTCTCTATACGTAATGTACGCGAGTAAAATCGCGCTGTGATTCTTGGATGTGTATAATTACTTGTATTACTCCGGTTATGCACTTCCGTGCTCGCGGTAATTTTCGCTGCTCGAGTTCGCGCGCGTCCTTCTCGCCGCCGTATGCGCCGAGCGCAATTTCGCGAGAGAGAGAAAGAGGAAACAGCGCCCTTGATTATATCCCGCGACGGAACTGAAACACATGCTCAATCGAATGCAAACCCATCAACGAGCTGCTAATCGTTGCAGGTATATATATGTATCGGAGGCGAAGTCCTATTAGTGTGAAAACAGCCTTAAAAATATCCGCGACAGTGATAACGTTTTTGCTGATTAAAATATCCTTGATGTTTCTAACGGGCTGACTGAGTAGTAATTCAGCCTTGCTGTTGATCTCGCCTTGAAATGTAATGGTCTAATCAGTCAGCGTTTGATCTCAGCTCAGAGCCGGGAGCCTCGGATTCGGAGAACCTGAAATTTGAACTATTACAAATGTTAATTCTTGATCTAAAACAATAACTGCAAAAAAAAGCAAAAAAATGTGTAAATTGAAACTTTACTCTTGACACATTGTCCCAGCCTTATACTTTTTCGTAAATTCCCGCACTTCTTATACGCGAAATTTCGCGTAATGACGCATTTGCAGAAGCGCGACGAGAAACGGCACGCGTGTGTATAGCGATCGGTTTCACGGCACTTTCCGCCGGAAGCAAAGGCGGCAATCGCCGCTTTATGCCGCGAGCCACTTAACGATCGACGTCCCGTTAAGCTTCGAACAGTCTGCGGGGCGTGTTTCCCGCGCGCTCGAACGACTCGTCGACGTAGGAATAAAAAGGAAACTCCATGTGTGTAGGTGCAGTGGGACCAACCGAGAGTCGAGACGGGGAGAGAGAAAAAAGGGCTGGGGATAGGCGATAGCGAGGTACTTGAGAGAGCGACGACGACGTCTCACATGCGTATACGAGCTCGCGGAAAGAGAAACGCGAGCCCGGGGAAGAATGAGAAGGTTCGATTGTCAAAGTTTTTCAATGGAATACAGTCCGAGGAAAATAATGGGATATATACATTGCATCGCGCGCACAGCGAAGCTTCGAAAGCTGTTCCGCTCCGGCGGAATTGCAGCGGTGACCGGAAGCTGCAGACTCGAATGCGCAGTTGAAAAAAGTTTGGGCATAAAAGTAAAGCGGCGCGGCAGTCGGGATGCGGCTATTCGTTCTGAAACCAAAGCGAGGGTTGGGGGGGGGGGTGCAGGGGTGAGTCGGGGAGGCGCGACGCGCTGCGCAGTCTTAAAAGCTCGCTCGGAAGAGCCTATTCGAGAGGAGAACGCGTGAAGCCTGCGTGAGTGGAGGAAATCGCTGAGCGGGCGCGCGCGCGCGGCTTCTGCGCTTGCAGCGGCGTTTTATCGGCGCTTCGTCGCGTGTCCAAGGCGCATTCGGCGACGCGAGCGAGCGAGCGAAGCCACGAATGCGTATATTCAGCCGCGGAATCGCCTCGCGTAATTTATCGGCCGCTCGCTCTGCCGCCGGCAAACGAATGAACGGATTACGCCCTTCACCCTGTGATTTTCTACGGTCAACGGAGGAGGGGGAGGGGGAGGGGGAGGTACATATATCTATGTGTACGGATTTTATTTTCTTTTTGTTGCGCGGTTTTTCTTTTTCCTTTTACGCCCGGCTAATCGAAGTACAGAGAACGAGAGAGGCTTGATTTATAGCCGTACGCGGGAGAGAAGTGAGCCTGATACGGCGGGGGGAGGGGGGAGGAGAGAGAGAAGAGCTTCCTTTTTCGATGGACGCTTTATTGTGATTTGGCTAAGTGATGATGGAGTTGGGTAGTTTATTAGGTTAAGCTTGACTAATTGAAGGAGATTCTCGAGACTTGAGTGTACCCCTGAATTAACGAAGAGTTGGATATTGAATTTATAACCGACAAGTGCAGATATACTGGATTAGATAATGATATTTCACCTCGGGAGAATGGTTTTAATACTTTGCGCGTGTCACTTGAAACTACTATTCTATTGCAATATTTAAACTAATGTGTATATCACTAGCATAGATAACAACTGTTAAATGTTCTTTCTAATTCTCCTTATTGCTATTATAAATTTAACTCAATATTTGAATGATTTCAATTTTTCGCAGATCCCTTTAATTCTTCTATGAAATACTCTGATTAATTTTAAATTATTCCTTCATACGTAGCGTATTATTATGGCGAAAATGATAATTCTACTGGGTATATAAAATCAACATATAATTAAATACACTCACACACACACACACATATATGTACATATATATGTATGTATATGACAATATACTAATGCATATTTTACGCATCAACTCTAGAGTATTTGCATTCACACATTAATAAAACAATTAAAACTTTATAATTTAAATTCAATTCAATTTCGCCCAGAACGTTTATTTACGAGGAAGAAACAAACACAAGTAAATAAATGCAAAATTAACTAAAGCCCTGGCGCGTTTTCCAAAGTAAAGCGATGCGCATACAAAATGCGACCCAAAGGCATAAATCCCAGAGAGAGAGAGAGGGGGGGGGGGAGAAAGAGAGAGAGCCGAAGCTAAATCCAGCAAAACGCAGGAGAAAAATTGAAAATATAAACCAAGAGAAAAATGGATGCCGATAGAAGACGTGCGCGTCGTGCGATAGAAAAGAAAAATCGGAGCGATAGAATGGCCGTGAAAAATCCCAGGGCTTTGCAGATGTCACTGATCGGAATCCGCGAAAGATAAAAAGCGAGAAAGAGAGCAAAGTAGAAGAGACTACTACGCAATTATCCGGAGCACCGACTGCGACTGACTGCGCTGGCTCCATAAATCTCGAATAATCGAAATTCCTCTGCGCTTATGTATACGTCGAGGATCTTGGATTCCGCTGTCGGTATACGCGCTTTCTAGCCGCGTAAACGCGACAAACGACTCCTTGTATAATTAAGTGAATAATGCTTGGGGTTTGGCCGCTGAAAACCGAGCTGGTATGCGAGTAAACGTGAAATTCGAGTTTGGTTATATGGATCGTCGGTATACGCTCGAATGACTCGTGGGCTAAAGTAAGGTCAAATAATCGAGCTAATATTTTTGGAAAAAATTTTGAGTCTTCGCCGTTGCCTGAACGAACCATCGAATTAACTCGTCATCTATAATAAAAATCGTGGAAATATTATTACGTGGAATTAAAAAAAAACCAATGATATGCGCTGCGAAATCCGATAAATTATACGATAAGGTCGAGAAATTAATTATATATATTTATAAATTAATATAAGCTCTCGATCCGGTGTCCGCTGACGCAAATTCTGTACTGGTTATACATTTTCCGTGTAAAATTAATACTTAATTTCATTTCTAACATAATTATTTAGTTAATAAGGCATTTATACTTATTTCATAAACGTGATTATGTTATTGTTAAGTTATTTATTCCAGAAATACATCAAGAGTGCATACTATATTCAGTAAAATGCATATGAACACGTTCATATGGAAGATATCCGTCTATCATACTTTCGATACTCTTTTATGTATGATTATACCTGGCTTGTTATAATTTTATTCAGTAAATATGAATTGATCAGTTAATTCAGGCAATAATTCATTCTTAATTGGCATTGCATTGACATAAATATAAGTAATTGTAACGTACACCGTAATTAAACGTTAGCTCACGCGTAGCAAAGCAATTCATATATTATTCACAGTTCAACCGGAAAAAACCCGGTAGTTACCCTACTTTTCATTCTATACCCACCACCAACAATCCTCGAAATTTGGAACTTACTCTAGCGCACCGCGCGCAAACGAATCCAGCCGTGGTAACTCGCACCGACGAGCCCGAAAATTCGAAAACCGCAGCGAGCATAAAAAACAGCGTACGTCGAATGGATATTTTTCTATCCCCATTTTTCTTCCCTTCCTCAAATCCATATCCATGCGCTTTTCGCGGAACACATCGCGTTCGCTCTTCTGCTCGTGTCTGCAAAATCAGGCCCATCTGCATTTTTAAAGCCACTCGATGTTGTTCTCCGCGGCATGTCCCTTGTTTATCCACACCAGCTCGAGAAAAGAGCGAGCATTTTACGAAAAATCGGGGTTAACCGGTGAGTCGACGAGTAAACAATAAATATGCAAGGCGGCGGGCCTACCGGTCAATATCCATACATCGCTTTGCGACTCTCTTCGTTCTTGTCGCCCTGCACACACACACACACACACACACACACTCTCTCTCTCTCTCTCTCTCTCACATACACATACACGGACGAGCTCGAGAATGAGTCGTTTCTCATGCAGTCGATTTCCACCCCACCCCCCGTACGCGCGCTAGAATATATTGTGCACGCGAAGCTCGAGCCTTCAGTAGTTATAACGCGTCGCCGCGAGAGAGCGAGAAGAGCTCGTAAAATCGTGGCACTTGTTGTTCGCATTTACGTATGTTTTTCCGTTCTTTTCTTTGGCTCTTCGCGGTGCGACCGCACAGTCCGCAAGCGCGTGGCAAGAGAGAAAGTTTTATCTTATCGAATTAAGTCTCGAGCACACAACTTGCAATGCAACACTACAATCTAATTTCCTCGAGATCAGAATCCAATTTGCCAGAAGCCTGCGCGCGCAGTGAATATGCGCGCGTGATAGAATCGGCCGCCGACAAAGAGGGCAGGAAAAAGGAGCGTTTCCCCGGCTGGCTGGCATTATTGTAAAAATTAGCCGGGGAAAAAGTCAACAAGTTAATCTCCGGAACGCGCGGAAAGCCCGCGGGGTCCTCGCGAGATATAAAGCTCGCTGCAAGCTGCACAGCGCGGCCCTTCGAACTTCCGTTAACGACCGTGCGTAAAGATCCTATGCACTCGTTTCTTCGAGCTTTCCCCAGCCCCTCCGCCCCTCTCTTGTGTGTACAGTGTAAAGCGCGAGCTCTGCGGTCTTGGGAGAGCTGTTACAAGCGCGAGAACCGCAGCGGAACGTAGCGGAGTCGGCGAAAGGCGCGCTTTGCTGCGTCTCATTTAACCGCAAGCTCGACCACGCCTGGAATCCGCTCTCTATGCGTATGTTTAAGTCTGACGTGTCGCTATAGCGTATTGGACGTATAACTTTTACGAATATATATATATATGTTATACACGCGTAAGCGTGCGGGAATGGAAACTATCCATCAGTGGTGTATTCGATTCGCGATTGTACTTTGTGAATCAGTTTTGGTGGAGAAATTGTACATACTGACAATTGTCGCGAAAGTAGTGGTCTCGATGTCTCGGAACGGGAATCTGGAGTTTTCTAAAAATGTACGTAATTATATAACGATTAAAGGTTGATTAAAAATGTGAATATCGCTATACTCTTTTCTAAAATTTAAAATTTATTTTTTAATAAGCTAAGTTCTAATTTCTGCAAATGTTGAAAATTTAAGATTCAGCGTAACATTTATAATGCAAAAAGTCATAAGCGTAGGAAATTTCAGCGTAAACTAATTATACTGTGGAGTCGTAAAACGATAACCTGCGTACATTTTATAGCAAAAACCATCATTTTCGCGACAATCATCCGTATACGATGCTCTCTAGATGAGAATATGGTTCCTTTAAAGTATCAATTAAAAGTCTTTATTGCGGCATAGAGCAGCTATAAAAACGGAATAACTCGATATAGGCAAGGTTGTAGCAGGAAAATCTTGTGGCAAGGATAATAGATAAGAGTAGCTAAACATTTATCGGAAGGCTTAAAAACTCTATAGGTGTATGCAAAGCGAGGATCAGCCATCGTAATATAAATGCAAAGCTCTTTAGCTCTTATATAGCGCCAGGATATGATTTGGCCTAATTCCGTTGCGCCGCGTCCTTGAATTTGCCCTCACTTAACGCACTCGAGAGGTTTACAAGCAAAATATAAAGCTTCGCTGAAATGCTAATTGATTACCATAAAGGCTGCGCGCGAGGGTAAAGCGCGTCTCACCCGAGTGTTGTCATTTAATTAACTCATAATTATCGTAGAATTACTTAACTGATTACTTATTTCAGGTGTACACACCGGCGGACCGGTCAGCCGATGTCAGCCGAGTCTCGAGTGCCGACCCGGGTGTGTGTATTCTAGTGGTCGCGAGCGACTGGTTACTTTGTGGCTAATCGATTGGGGAAAACTCTCGGGACACTCATACGTCCCTGAAATAACTCGGAGACTAAGTGGGATCGAACGGAGGGCGTCATCCCTGCTCACTACTTTTTCCCCCGAATCCTTTTTCTCGCCTCTTGGTAAATTAAATTTTCCGATTTGACGGGGCGTCGAATCCACGTCCATAGTCGGGCTCTCTTCTCGCTGCTCTTAATTTTTCTCAATTCAGCTTTCCTCGCATGGGAATAGCGCTTCGGGGAAAGTGCTTAATTTCTTGGAGATTTTTGCTAAATAATTTCAAGTTGGTTTCACGATCGCTGATTAGAAACGTACTGTTTGAAGCTACTTTATTCGTTAAGAAATAAGCCATTTATTCTTTAGTCTCTCACTTTGGTGATGGCATGTCTGCTAATAGTAAAGCTAGGTTATGGCTTGAAGTTTGAATGTAGAAAAATTACCTTTTTCTAAAAATTGTGATATTCAAGACCAAATGTTCTGTCCCATTGGTTCCATATGATTCTAAGGAGGGATAGCGGAAGGCGGACAAGGGCGAACTGGGCCTGATTATGTGCGAATGGACCAAGCATTTTGTTGGAATCAATCGAAGGCTCAATGCACAGGAGTACGTAGTTATTTTAAACAACGTTCTTCTTCTGGGAATCAATTGAAGATTCCCCGATAAGGAACCAGTGTACGCAATCAAGGATAATAGTGATATATATATATATATACTGCGAGAATTGTGAAACAATAGTATAAAGATCATCCCCACATAGTAAAGGTTAATCACCCTCCCAATTCACTAGATTTAATGCATTGAAAATAAATAGGTGAAAATGGTGCGGGACTGGCAAGCGCAGGCGAGAGCTGCTAATAATGATGCTCTATAAAATAATGTTTTTAGATGAAAATTATTTTTAAAGGCAATAATAGCTTAGTAAAAATGGCGATGCAGATATATTAATGGGTCATTTGTTAAAAATAAGCATTGTATGAATGATTAAAAACAGACTTTTAGAGTTACCACGGATTTCAATAGATAGGATAATCTATCTAAATATTTTGTTCTGTAAACTGTAAGATTCATAATAAATATTGAAAGAATGAATTCAAAATCAAAGTATATTTTAGACAGTATTTTGTCTAACTGATTAGAAATGCAGAACAGAAAGATATAAAATGCAAAAAATACGACAGGTTCCACTTTTAATTCCTAAAAATATTTAAATATATCCACTTTGAATATGCATTTCTCTATTATTTTGGATTCTGCTTTTCACGATAAACTTTTCTACAATAATATTGTCTGCTACTGTCACTGGACTACAATCATCAGAAAAAAAATATTGCTTTTTGCTATTTTTCAAAATCACTTCACAAGAATCGCACGCGTAACGTGTATGGGACACCTTCATTTCTGCGGCACCGTAAAGTCCGCGGAAACTCATTTGAAAGCAGCCGGCTGAAAATTTCATTCGCAATCTGCGCGCGTTTTCGTCGTAAAAAAAAAGAGGAAGGCGAAGGGACAAGAGAAAATAATCACTCAACCCGCAACGATTCGCCAGTTCATAAAAGTGGATAGCCGTAAACAAACTGACGTCGTATACGGCTCTCTGCTGTGTGTAGAGAGCGGTAAAGCAGTAAACGTCACGATTGCCGGTTTTACGCCTCGAAGGGATCGAACGCTCTGCGGTATAAAACCTTTTTTCTTCTCAAAAAAAAAAGAAGAAGAAAGAAAACACGAGGAAAAAATGGAAAAGAAAATTCGTCATATCGGAGAGGGAGAGAGAGGGAGGGGGGGGGGGGAGAGAGAGAAAAGGAGAGAAAGAGAAGCCGCGCTAATCGTTGCGCGTTAATTCTTCCACGGACTACTCGGTGTGTGTTATACAAGCGCGAGAAGCGCGATAGCTTTAGATTTACGAGGGACTCTTTTGCTCTTCTCGACTTTCACGCGCGCGCGTGTTACACCGAGCATATTTTCCTTAGCGCGCGGCGCCCCGAGGCTCGCTCGTTATACTCCGTGAGAAACGATGATTTTTATCTCTCGACATGCGCGTCGCGACCCCAACAGCCGTATACATACAATACCGCAGCGCACACCGCATACATTGCACCTGATGTGTGCATGCGAGTATCGAGAGCGAGTGGCGAAGAATTTTATTTTCCGTATACATCGATCATCCCTGGCTTTTGTATATAGCGTGACGAGCTTACCTCTGCGACTGCGCGCGCGGACGCGGCACAGACGGCGAAAATAGCCCGCGCGCTCGCTCCTGACGGATCCATTTTAATTAACGAGACTCTTTTTTCGCTGCTCGAGGCGCGGGTGCTTTTTCAGAGCGCTCTCGCGCGTGTAACACTCTGTCCGCGCGCGGCGAAAGTCGCTGTACTATATACTCTCACCGCAGGCTACGATTGCGTTATACGCGACACGGCGCAACTCGATATTCGCGTTTTTGCCACCGGAGCTTTCTCTCTCCCTCGTCCCTGTCGGAGAAATACGCTCGCGTGTGTGACGGCTTTTTTTCCCCGCGAGAGCCGAGTATACGCGCTTGACGAGCCTATATGCGCGGCCGGGCTTTCATGCAGTGTTCAACGTCGTTTCAGCTCGTGATAATTTGCTGTATGGAGTTTAGCGTGCTTTTCTTTATCGATTCTGCGTCCTTTTACAATCGTTTCCAGTCGCTTTTCATAAGTTTTCAGCGGGACGAAAAGGTACGCGGGATAGCTATCAGCGCAGTTACTTACGCGGACTCCGTCCCGATTTCTGGAATTACGACGTTTTGAAAATTCGCTCGTACACAACGGCGAGTGGTAACAAGCCAAATTGAGCCCGCGCGAGGTGTATGTATCAGGAAACGATCCGCAGTTAACGCGAGCCGCGCGCACATATGTGTGTATAATGCACGAGTCTGCAGCGGAAGCCGAGGAAAACGCGAACGAGGGAAAATTACAGACACAGTCATAGCAGCTCTCGAACTCGCCTATCCTAGTTTGCTATCCACTCTCGAATAGATCGCTCGTGCACATAGGCAGAGAGAGAGAGAGGGGGGGGGGAGAGAGAGACGCACACAGTCACGTTTTCCGCAAAGTTGGATTAGATTACACGGGTGCACGGCTGCATCAGAAGCGAAATCGTTTCTCGCTCGATCGTGCAAGTTTCACTTCTCTCGCTCTCTCTCTCTCTCTCTCCTTCCCCCTCTCTCTTTCTCCTTCTCTCTAGCCAGATGTGTCAAACATATACATGTGTATGTATGTGTGTGTGTGTGTGTGTGTGTGTGTGTGTATACACGCATCGCTGGTGTCTATAGCGTCGCCTAGTCGTTGCATTATGTATATGCGAGCGCACACCGGGGACATAAAGCCTTTGGGAATATATCGCTGAATTTTATAACCCCCCTTGCTATACATACATTGCCATTCTTTTTTCCGTGCCTATGGGGATGAGCCTGGTTGTATGCGTAGGTGGGCTTTGTTTTATCAGTGAATCGCAGCTCTTCTGTCGAAGAGGCCATCGAGCAGAGGTTTTCGGTTTGTGAAATGTTTTCTTTTTTAAGCTGCAGGGGCAAATTGTCAGTTTTCGAACAGGAATTCGAAAAGGTGCGAGACAATCGTTCGTATTTTTTTATTATATTTTCTTTTTTGAGTTTAACGCGTCTATAATTTACTGAATTATTATAAAACTTATATATAAACTTACATTAGAAATGAAAATAAGTGCAAACTAAAATAAGTATAGTGTATGAAATTAAGAAGTTATCTGACACCTCGAGCCAAGGAAAATAAAGAAGGTTAAAATTTTATTGGTTTTTTCAAAAGTTTGTGTTAGTGTGTTTCGCCCCAGACTACTCGTTGGGCTCATCAGTACATACATTACGGATAGTCCTATCTTAGACGCAACATGATATGCCGGGATGGGTGTTACTTATGGAAAAGAATTATAAATTTAGCGAATGGAACACGAAAAATTGAGATCCATCTAGCGGAAGAAATATAGAAACATTATGAAAAAGACTCTACTTTACTATAATAACTTTACTAATAATGTTTCATCACTTGTATACAGCGATACATAATTAGGATCACTTGTAAGAGATGCCTTTGATATCATTATCCCATTTCCATGAATTCCATGAAAATTTCACGTGTACAGTTATGCATTGAGGTCTGCACAAATAAATTCTCGTGCATTGTTTTCGTGGACGAGCTTTCGGCTACACCGCGATCAACGTGATGAGCTGCAATGACGCGCAGTGAATAAGAAAAGAGACAAACCGACGTGAATTCCCATTTTGCCTTTAGGAAATTCAATTCAAGGATTACTTAATTAAGCGTAATAACCGAACTGACGCGCACCGACGGCCGATCATTTTTTCATACCATTTTATCCAAAGGCAAAAAGGTACAACGTCACGAGCATATCAAAGTGTCAGCGGAATTTCGAAGTCGCTTTCTGAGAAATTCATACGCGCTCTCTCGAGCGAACTTGCGAAATCAAGTTTCTGTGTGACTTGCGCCCGCAAACTTTGTCCTCGTTAAAACTTGAATCGGAAAACTCGGCGCGTACGTTCGATCGGATCGGGCGATTTTCAAGAAAACAGGCAATTTCCTTCAATTTCGTTTATTTTTGCATATATACTGCAACTGAGAAAAAGAAACAGGCCAGCGCAGACGTATATAAACGAGCTCTCTGACGATCTGCACCCAACGCGAATAATTGAAGTAAAAGTGCGGAAAGTCCATTGAACGAAAATTCGCGGTACAGAGCTGTACACGACTTCGAGGATGGTATTATACGACAGTGGGTAAAAAGGTCTCGCGGGAAAAGCACTAACAGGTGGTTCGTTTCATCATCGGTGTCGGAAAACCTGTCGCAACGTTTTGCCAGAATCCATGACTCGGCGTATACTCCGCGGCACACACGCGACTGTTAACCCGATCCCCGCAAGTTTAATCTCTATTGAAATATTTAAATACATGCTTTCGACGCTCTTTATAAGCAGCTCAATCCCGTTCTGTTGCTTACGTTTCCAGTTAGATTTCGAAATAACTTTTTGGTAAAATACTTCAGTACGTTATTATATTAATACTTTTCACGTGCATTGTTTAAATCTTCAAGTTGGCATTTTCCCAAGAGTACTATCTAAAGGTGGAAAAGCAATTTTTGGCAAATTTCATCTGCGAACAAGTTCAGTAGGTGAGCTGATTGATTTTTAGGATCTCTCTCTCTCTCTCTCTCTCTACCTCTCCCTTTCTCTCACGACCCAATTTCACGCGCAGCATAATCGTGCGGAGAGCTATTGTTCGCCGCGTTGCACGTGAATTGTTTATCTCGCGAAAGGTTTCGGATTGTTTCGTCCGCTTAATTGGGGAAGAGCATTATGCGGTACGCTTCTGTATTTCTTTTGTCTAAGGATGCATATTCATGCGGCTGGAAAAACTTGGATTCGCCATCTCAGGGACTTCACGTATAATTTTCGCAACTGCTGGGGCTGCTGCTGCTGCTGCTTCTCGTGCTTTTCCGTCATTAACGCTCCTGTTGATAATGTGCACAACCTTGCAGTATTGTTGTACAATAAGATGTAAACTATATGTTTATGAAATAACTATGCAGTAAATCGCATGGGCATCGCTGATAGAGAAATTTGTTTAGGATAAAGACACTGTGCTAATATGCCGGATAGCTGGTGAAAATGATTTTAAAATGGTTCTCGTAATCGTAAGAATTTAAAAATCTAGCTGAAAGCTATAGCAAATTTTTTCCCGAAAGTTAACATGAAACGACTTGAAATTGGAAATCAAAAAATTTGCGACAGCATCAAAATACACTTGCATTAATATTATTAAAATATTTTTTCAATAAAATTTCAACAGTTTAAACAAAATATATAAAGGATCGAATTAATCAAATCACACAATTACGAACAAAACCCAAAACAAAAGTGATAACTTCGGCACAAAGGTCATTCAATAGTTAGGGCATGCTAAGAAACCAGAAAAGAATTTTCTAATAGATGTGCTGTCACAAAAAAGTTTTCGACTTCCAACTTCAAGTTGTTTTTATACGTACGTGGAATTGCACTTATACATAGCTTGTGAACATTTTTTTAATACCACATTCGTTTACTCACTTGTACAACTGAAAATAGTGATTCCAGTTCAATAATACTCTATCGACTTTATTTATCGATTGCGTACTTCAATCAATTTCTGTTTTAATGAATTTACAGAGATCGGCATCGAATCAGCATTTTATTGCCATTGATTTTTCGAAATTTTTGAATCGAGACAATAAGTTGACGTCTTTCTTCCTCGTTGGCACGTAACATACATGGAGGATCGTCTCGTCGCTATTCCTCGAGTGACTGCAGCATCAGCTCGAGGCTAAAGTCCGGTCACGATCAGCCGAGCTCGCCATTTTCCTCGACTTTTTCAGTCATTTTCTCGGAGGATACATTTGACTGGTCTCCCCCCTCCTCTTTCTCTCTCTCTCCCTCTCACGGAGAAAATTTATTTGTCGGATAATACAGCGCGCGTGTGCGCGGAATCGCCAGGATAATTGCGCGGTAGTAAATCCGAGAGTAAATTTCGCTCGGATTGGGACATTTTTCATCTCGAGCACGATTCTTTGCGCTGTATACACGCATGCACATATACATACTCATTCGCAACAGGGCTAATAAATTTTTGGCCGCGCGATTTCCTCGTCGCACGCGAAATAGGAATTTTTCGAGGCTTTTATGGAGCAGTTGGCTGCTTCTTCGTTACTCCATCGCATAAACAAATGCGCATCCGGCTTTTACGAGGGAGCGAGAAAATTTAATAAGCGCGCGAATTTAGCGACGTATAAAAAGCGTCTTGATCAAAGAATTTTCTTACTCTAGCTCGTCTATATAAACTTACTGGACTCCCCGCGTAAACGGTGCATACATAGGAGTATGTCGAACCAGTTCCGCGTTTACGTATCCGCATGAATTTCGAGCGTCTGATGCGTGTGTGTATATGAGCGTACAGAGTTAAAATTTTATCAGCCACATCGAGATTCTTCCTTTCAAACATAATGCAGTCGAGAAAGTTTAGGCGCGTGCACGTACACGCGGGAAATTCGTTTACTCGATAGAAAATGTGTGTGTGTACGTTGCTCACAGCAGGGCGGCGGCGGCGGCGGCGCACGAAACTTTTTCTCCCTGGCGCGCAATCTCGTCGCAGCGGCGATTTTCCATTTTCCCCCATTGAGTTTACCCGTTTTCTGTTCTCTCTCTCTCTCTCTTTTTTTTTCGCGAGCGAGCTTTCTGATCCGCGCCGGGCGCGACGAGCGTGAAGCCGATAAGGAAGCTCGTTGCGATACGGCGGCGGCGACGACGACGGTGCGCACACCCCCGCGTTTTTTCCTCTCTTTCTCTCTCCCCGCGTCGGTGTGTGTTCAGCGCGCATACGTATTGGTACAATCGCTGCAGACCGTGATGGTAGAGAGAGAGGGGGGGCGGGGGGTGGGAATGAGATCGCGAACGGGATAAGCGTCCTCGTTTGTACACGAGCGCCGAGCGATAAATCATCGCGAGCTCGCGGCGCGTTGGGGTTATTAAATTGAAATATTGAAAGAATCCGAATGAAAAATTATCGCAGTCGATGGAGCGCGATGGCTTTCGCTTCTTCTCGATTTATTCTTCACGACTGTGGCGCGTCTGACCCGAGCCAGCTACGACTACTTAAAGGGTGTGACAGAATTTTCGATATTTGTTACAGCTAATTGCTTCCGCCGTGAATTTTTTTTCTTCGGTTTATCTTTGATGTCTTCTTGAAAGCTTTTCAAGATGTGTAGTGCTTTAATGAAACTTTTAACTGGATTTTATCGGGATATTGCCGAGTTAATTAAAGTGAGCGTTTATGTTTAAAACTTTCGAAACAATGTATTTTAAAATTTTGAAGGTTGTAAGTTTGTGAAATTGTTTCCTTTTTCTAAATTCTGCATTCGTCTAGAAAATACGAATTCCCTGAACAAAATAACTTTGCACTTGTATTTCGTATTACCTCATAATCTGTTAAAGTAGTTAGTTTCTAATTAATGCGTATAGGTAATCCTAAAAGCTTTTCGGTAAGTTTAAAGAGATTTCATGGACAGAGTATAACAATGCAGGTTTCCGTTATATCGAAAATAGCCTCTAAACTTCGAAAATCCAATAAAACCCTCAAAATTAACTACGGCATTTTTTGTTCGATTACGAACAAAAAGGTAATGATATTTTTTTTGAAATTTGAAAGCCCACTCATTTGTGTTACACCTATACATATCACAACCCACGGAAAGAGCACTCGAGCTCTCAGTTTAGCAACGAATCTACGTAGAGCGAGTTGGTATAGTCATACGTACGGCGTTGATATATATCCAAGCACGAGTTGGTGTATCTAGCTTTGACGAGACAGTAGAGCAACTTCGTAATCCTATTACCTGGGAGAGTCGTGGTGGCAGAGGTCGCGTTGTTATGTGCAAGCTCTGCCGACGGCTCGTCCTTATGGCCTGCAAGCTCTTGGCCGCGTAATCCCTTTTCATTGAGCCACTGCTTCCGGTCTCGGGCTTAATTATTGCGGGACGAACTGACTGCGACCGCACTGGAAAATCTTGACTTTTTTTCCCCCTCCTCGAGACTGAATCTCATTGGATAACGAGCGGGATTAAGCTCGAGCTATTTTCTTTTACGATTCGAGATGCAGCTTGCGGAAAGTATTGAATACACGCGCATAAAACGCTGTCTTAAGTGCAGAGCGATGCGAAAAGGTAGACTAGGAGCTATGAGCTTTCGACGTGTTTTTCAAAGTCTCGAGATCTCGCAAAGTGGAAATTCTCCCTAATCTCGCAGGGTGAAAACCAAGTTCTCGTGTCTAAGAAATATTTTGAAAGCTCGGTAGCACGCAAATTTCGGCCTAACAGAAGGCGGTGGAGGGAGCTTTGAATAATGGAAAGCAAGCACGAAATGAAAGCCAGATACACGTCTTTCGCGCTCGCAGTGTATCTTGAAATTTTCCAGAGCTCGATGGGTCTAAGCAAAATATTGTCTGTATCTCGAGTTTCCAAAGCCATAACACTAGTAAACGAGTATTCCTTACACGAAAACTGTCTCGTAGCATCAAAGTTTGCCGTCCTATCGGAACGTACACACGTTTCCTCGAACAAGTGTTCTCAAACTTACACTAATTACGAAATCCAATATCAACAAGATGACGCGCCGGGACTGAAAAAAAATCTTCTTTCGACGGACGAAAGCGAGGCAATCTCGCTGAAAAAAAATCACAGTAGCTCCCTCTTCCTCCCTCCCCCCCCCCCTCTCTCTCTCTCTCCCTCCTCTTCGCATCAATTTCCTCCAACTCGATCAAAGTTTCATCGAGAAGTAGTCGCGTGTTGCGCAACGCTACGCTTGTATATAACTTGACTGACGACTTACTCTCCTATTTTTCCTCTTCTTTCGGCGAGGGGGTGTAAATTTAAATCGTTCGTCGAGCGACCAATGCGCAAAAGTTTAGCGTCTGGGCAACTTGGACGATTTTTTCTTTTCTTCCACTCTCAGCTCTCGTTAACGAGAATGCACTCGCTAGAATTTGTGCGAACGCGCGGAAGAACATCTTTGAACATGAAATAAAGACAGAACTTCGTGCGTATAATAAAAAGACTACTAAATGAGGAAGAGTGAAAGAGAAAAAGGGTTATACTATAAATTTAGGTTATGCTTCCGTGGGAAACATAATTTTGGACACTAGGATTCATAAATATATACACAAGCTAACGACTCCCCGCGAAAATGAGAAACTCTAATGGAATTCGTTTATTAAAAAGTCATACTTGACCTGTTTACGAGGTTCGTTTTCATTTCTCAGTCCTGCACAAAATCACAAATTATTTTGAACTTTAAAATTAACAGCGTCGCATTATTAATATCATACATTTTTAAATTCAATATTCGAGATGATATACTACAAAATTTGCTTCGATGGCTCACACTTTTACATAAAAATTGCATTCGAATCGATGATATTGTGGACGCAGTAAATCTGTGTAACGATGCGTCATGTTACACAGATTATCAATTTGTTTATTTCAGCTGCACGAATCGATGAACATCGAGGGATATAGTTACTTAATATTAACAACACAAAACTAAAACGAAAGTATTGTACTAACGAATAAAAAACCATGAACCATTAAGCTCCCCCCCAACCGTCGAAAAAAAAATAGTATTCTTCAACTCATCGAAACGTACAGGGGAGAATCGCGTGATTGCGACAATTTAAATAACATTTCCCGAGAGTTTTCTCTCGCGAAGGTCGATGAGACGAGCCTGTGTGCGCGCGTGTCGAAGCTGAACTCGCAAATTAGAAAGGAGCAAAAAAAAGCGCGTCGAGTACAAACGCAGCCGTCCTTTCAATTAAGCGGCAAATAACTCGAGGCGATATGGCGAACTCGCGCTGCAGAAAGGCCAAGCGAAGAGCCTTCAAAGAAAAGGCAAGTCTAACAGTCGCTTGATTCGATTAAGACATTCCCTCTGGTCCCGCGAGTTGCCCCTTCGAGACGCATCCGAGCCAGGCTTCTTTCTGGCACTCAAGAGAGACGGAATACCCTTATCTCTCTCCCTCTCCTCCCCTGCCCCTCTATCTTCTCCTATCCGGACGGAGGAGAACCCGAGACAAGCACACTGCGGATCGTTTACTACGCGATCCTCGCGCTCACTATATACGGCGAGTCAAGGACGAGATGAATAGAGACGAATCGTTACTGGAGTTTTGACTGGCATTTTCGGCTATAGTATTGGCTATTCGACAATGAACCTTTATCGATACTGGCGCGGGCGTGAGGGTCGATACCGTAGTGAAACGTTGCGTTTCGATTGGGAGTGCTATATGTATATATATGTATATATGTATATATGTATATATGTATATATATACATATATAGGTACTGAGCACTTTATGCGAATATATATACGGGTTTATAGTCAAAGTAGAGTAATATCAAATGTTTAACGGCGATGTGAAATACTAAGATCTGTAAAACAGGAAACTTTGCGAGTAACTTGACCCCTATTAAGTAACTTTGATGATCATCTCTTTTACAACTGTAGACAGTTATGCGTCGTAAAATATCTTTCGTGTACAGTTTCAGTAAGTGCATTACGTTGTTATGCGGGTATAACACGGCGAATAATATTGAATACTCGCGGAGACTGCTTTGATTAAAGGCCTGTGTCGTGTTGACATGAAAATTGCAAACTAAGTTGTTTCTTTTTTTGCCAGAATGAAACGCTGGCGAAACTACTTGTTCTCAAGTTCGTCGATATTGCACCGTTATTATCTTGTACGCGAGAACGTAGCAAACTACCGATCCGTAAACACTTATAACGTTATTTTTCATTTCTTTTCTTTTTTTTTGCTTTTTGTTTCTTTCGCATAACGTAGATGTAACGCGAGTTGAAGGATGCGCAACATGTGAATAGGTTTGTTCATTTTAATTGCCAGTTCTTGCAACCATTTTAAATACGAACTTTCGAACCAGGATCGTAAAAACGGCCGTAAAGCGCATCTCCAGTTGGCTGTTGCGTCGAGTGGAACTTTATAACTTCCGCGGAATCGGAAGACAACGTAAAGAGCCTCGACGCGGAGCTCTATACGCGTTGGAGTGGCATTAACCTTTAAAGGCACACAACTCACTCGCTTTATACTCCGTTGAGCTTCGAGTGGAAACTTTCTTGGGTATACGCTCGAGCCTCGCACTAATGATCGAGTTATAAATTCATATTATGCACGCCGCTTGTTCGGCTAGATCGATGCGACGTCTGACCAAACTGCGACGCCTCTACTTGAACGCTATACGGTTTCTGTTTATTTATATTATAATTGTTGGTTATGCGACATCAAGGAAATGCTACTAGAAGAGTAGTCATTATTTTTACGGATGTATAACGCATGCTGCAACTAATTACCAAATATCAAGAATTAATGTTACAGTTCTGTAACGTTACGAGAAACAGCAAAAATCTTCAGCTTCCTCGACTGTTACGCGTTCTCCCAATCTAATCTTCACCTCAATTGGAAAAGCTTATTCGCTCCCGTGGTATACTACATATTTTTCAATGACTAAAAAAGTCTCTTTCGATACAATGCATGAAATACGATTTTTGTCATGCTTAACGTTCATTAAATCATGCTGCAAGGTTTCTGTATCGAAACGCAACATTCGACACTCGTGCGAAATTGATTCTATTTTGATACTTGTATTATCCTTGATTCGCTCGGGCAACAAATAAATAAAACCTCACACATACGGGAAATCAATTTTTATCAAACACGTGGATCGAATTCAAAAAATCATCTTTTTAAGGAATTATTTATTTACGGTGCACGTATTACGAAAAATATTTTTTAATGCGTGACAAAAGTATAACGATGACAATCTGAAAAGTTTTACTGCGCAAACAGATTCGTTATTCTTTTAAATGCATTTCCATGATATTAATTTTATAAAAGAAATCATTCTGGACGAGTTAAAAAGCTGAATTTTCAAATTGAACAATCGCAATGAATGAAAAAAGTAAAATACAATGCGGAGTTTCCATTCGAAGGTATAGTTTGGAATAATACGTATATAAAATACTCATTCATACATCAACATTTTTAAAAAATATAAGAAATACATCACAACACATTTTTAACGCTTGTTTGTCACACGTTACAAAATTTACAAAACTTTTTCCACGAATAAGGAAATAAGGAAGCTTCTCTCTATGACCCATTAATAATATTGCAATCACGTGTAATCTCACATTTCAGTGGCGTATCACGTCTTCTCCTTTCCCTTTTTTTCTTAGCCGAAAGCTTTCCACTCGAGACTATACGGAACGATAAACGAGGCGCCAACACACGTGGAGCGACGCGATAAATCGTCCCGATTAAAGTCATAATTGAATACAGCGAGGAGCTTTATTACAGCGCACGAAGCTCATGTATATGAGTAAGTGTGTGTGTGTATATATATCTGTGTGTATATATGTGTGTACATTGAGTGTATTTACTTCCAGACACACAGATATTTCGGTGAGCTTATACGATCCCACCACGTACATTACGTGCGGCGAAGGAGCAACGACTCGAGGGATATGTAGTCACACACATAGAGAAGAGAGATAGAGAGAGAGAGAGAGAGCCAGAGAGTCGGGTTTTTGGATGGCTCGTGTAATGGGCTCGACTCCGTCTTCGTGCCTTTACGTCCGGCTAATCCGGGCTCGCTACTTCGAGCGAGCTTTCGGTCTATATATCGATCAGTTGATCGCTTTGTTGAATTTAATTACGGAAGCACAATGAAGATTCGTTCTACCAGGAGCAATGGATAAGTCATTAGTGTCAGCTTCGAATACCGTAATATTAAAGTAGATTGTCAGCGCCATAATTAATCCTATAATGTGTTTAAAGTTTTTTTAATGGATTATTATAATTTTTAAAATCCATTTGAATAAACAAATGTTTCACATTGTCAAAACGTTTTTAAGAATAGTTTATTAACAATTTTCGATAATACAGATTTTAGATGCAGCAGCAGTGTACCCCTCCCCCCTCCCAATAATCCGCGTCTGACCAAACTTCAATATTTCCACTTGTTCGTTACGACTGCGACATCCAGAATTTGCCCGCATCAAAGAAACACATGTGATTTCTTATTCTTACATGCACAAGCAAATACAATCTGCACATTAGAAAAAGCGAACCTTCGCGAAACAACTGCCCACGGCAGAACAACCTTACTTCTGTTATCCAAATCAACGACTCTCGAAAGTTTTTCAACGACGAACTACCCCCCGAGAAGCCAGTGAGCCTCGTTTTTTAAATAAATCCCAAATCCTCCGAGGACTTCCGTATTCGCAAGTTTGTCGCTAGTCTTGCTTTGTCTCTACATCTCTCGTGTTTCTCTCCTAGCCGCACATTTGTACCCTTTCCCCCTCACTCTTTTAAGCTCTGCAGACCGCGGCGCGATCGCTATCTATCCACGGCGCGCTTGCGCGCGCGTTTAAGCTAATCGCGTGCCCCTCGCGAGTTTGCTCTTTGGGAAGCGCTCACGGGCTTAACAAAGTCGGTTACGCCGAAAACCGTTTTGCTACCGGTAGCGCCCCCCCCCCCTCCCTCGTGTACACGGCACCCCTCCCGAAATAGAGCCACTTCGATGCACGACTAATTTCGCGGGAGATGGGTGCCTCTTTTGAAAATTGCATAGCCAAGCTTGAGGTCTTTATTATCGTTTTGGACGGGAAGTCATGCTAAGAGTGCACTGATATTATTATTTGAAATTTAAGGCACATTTGTTGCCGGCTTTCGTTTCGACCCTGCTTTTCGATGGCGATTAGATTGTTAAGATATTTATACATATTTTTTATAGACTATAGTCTTACCAAAGTAAAGTATAGTCTTAAGACTATAGTCTTACTCCAAATAGTAAAACTATTGCTTGTCAAAAACTGAAACAACTAAAAGTATTTCAACCACAAGTAGTGATTTCCTAGATATAATATGGCATATGCAGATAAAACAGCCTTATTTGTTTTTCTAAACAAAATTCCTAATTCATTTGACCGAACAAAACTGAACTAACCACCACGTAACTTTGTACAAATATTAAGCTTGTACGTAACGATTTAATCAAACTTGCCACTGCATAATCACGTAACTTTGGTACAACTTAGAAGAGCTCGCTTCCTCAGTTTCTGTCAGTACCAAGTATGCGAATACAAAGAAATACAAGCAGCCAACGAGCTTTAAAGTAATAATATCAAGTTCCGTCGAACAGGTCGTAAGAACTGCGTCGCGTATAATGTATGTATAGCCCGCCGAGGCGAATAACCTGTCGGAAGTAACGGGAGTATCCGCTAATTTTAGAAAGACGAGTAACAGAGGGATTCTAATCCCCGTGTGTTACACGAGAAGTTAACGCGTGCGCTATGTTCCAATCGCCAGGGTCGAAGGCGAAGATTCGCGCGAGCTTTGCAACGCAATCTCCACCCCGGGGCCGACCACGAATGATCGAACGACGACTGTGTATATAGGGTGAGTAGTATCCGGCAAACTCTGCATATCCTGTAATCTGCGGCTTATCGGCTGCTGCCGCTGCTTCTGCTGCTGCTGCTTCGTCTGTACCGATATTTATAAGCTCTCGGATTTGTTGATTTTTTCGCGATTTTTTTGTTCAGTTGAAGCAAGCATCGGGTTGTCCGAAAATGGTATAGACAGGCTTTACGGAGAATGACTAATGGTTGGCGAAGTTT
This sequence comes from Philotrypesis tridentata, assembly GCA_018906965.1. NCBI lineage: Eukaryota > Metazoa > Arthropoda > Insecta > Hymenoptera > Pteromalidae > Philotrypesis > Philotrypesis tridentata. The sequence continues at coordinate 1,537,836 of JACCIB010000039.1, forward strand.
GAAAGAGTGTAGCTGTATTTAGGGAGGAATGTATAGACGCGCACGTTTTATACATTATGAAATCTGGCTTTGAGTGCTGTGTGTGTAGCCGGGGAGAAGGTACGAGAGGTGCATTAAAAAAGTTTGGATGCGCATACCTACACTCATTACGCATATATATATATGCATGGGAAGGAAGTTGCTACTTTGATAATGGGACGACGTTTCAGTATTACTTGAAATAGAATTTATAACGAAAGTGTAATTGAGCGTGGATAAAAACTCGTGCTCTTTAACTTTTTTCATAAAATTTTCAAAACTAATTTTATACACTCGTCGACTCTTCCTTGCGCAAAATCTCTTAAAAATATCTCTCTTCTCTCTCGTTCTGTCTCCTGTGAGCTTCTTATACCCATATACTATGCACTTTTCAAGAGAAACTTGTCGAGTAGAGCTCGGTTCTCCGGATAATTTTCGAGACACGCGTATACACGGATCGAGCGTAAAATCAAAGAAAACTCTGCGCTCCGTAATTATAATACAGGGCCGTTTGGGCTGTGTTTTTGCCCATAACAAGTGATAGAACACAATATAAGCTTCAAATTAATCTCATCAAAAGCATCATCTCCCAAAACTTGCCTAACTCGCGGCGCATCTGCAAAACTTCCTCATTAGCGTACTATGGCCCCTGACGATCCACAGGTATTACCATCTCTCTCTCCATCCCTCCCTCGTCTTGGAGGAACTCGTCGAAAGCATTCAAAAAGCCATGCATACTCGCTCGGGCTATATCTGGCAAGTTCCTTAAACGCGCGCTAGTACCGCTTCCCTACATAGGTATACAGAGCCATCAGCTCCCGCAAGTTAAACTGCCTGCGGTACATCTACCCTGTTCGCGCATAGCACACATCTCGAAATATTCAGGAACGCAGCAACGAGCTTCGGTTGCTGTTCTCCTCTGCGAACAGCTACAACGAGCCAGAGAGAGAGAGAGAGAGAGAGAGGTAGAGAGAGAGCACAGCATCAAAAGGCTCGACCGCTGGGTAATGCAATATCCGATCGGAGCACAAGATCCGCGCCAGCTCGCACAGCGTTGATTAACGTCGGAGGGCAAGTTCGCGGCCACTGCTCCCGAGAGAGAGGGGGGGGGGGAGAAATAGAGAGAGAGAGTGTGTGTACATAGAAACTGTGTAGGGAAAGGGAGAGAAAAGGTGAGTTTTACGAGTAGGTACGTGTCTAGATGACTAACCATCCCACAGGATTGTAGCGAGCGACATTGTTGGATTTGATGAGAATTTTAGTGAGGATTGTGAAGTGGTACGTACGGTCCTTTTAGCGAAAATTAGTGTATTAACAATTATAGTGTCTGACTTTCATACGAGTTAGATGCATATTAATTCACAGTAAAGTAACGAATGATTTAGTTCAAGAATCCCACAGTTTGATCGAGATTCTTGACGCCACCCAGAAGTTTTGGAGTTTTCTTCTGATTTGAGCTTTTAAACCGTTTCGTTTGCTACAAAAAAAGTCACTTCCCACGGAAATCGCGTCTTAATCCCAGAGATTTCTACCCAGCAGTGCACCATAATTACGAGAAAGAGAGGGAGAGAGAGAGAGAGAGAAAGACTTTTTCTCGATACTTTCGCCGCTCGAGCGAGGGTAAACAGTCGGTGTGCGTATAACGTAGGCTGGATAGTAAAACTCAGGGAATGAGCGGTAAAGCACGAGTAACTCTCACCGTAAAACTAACGATATTGAAAACTGAAGCTGTACAATAAAGAGCCGTATATCGGCTGATAAAATAACAAAAAAAAAAAACTCCAAGTTTTACGAGCCGAACAAAGGTAAAGCGTTATTGCCGCCTGACACTTTTATTTTCATCAACCGCTCTCGCCGACTCAAAGTTTATATCGGTGCCCCTCTTTTTTCCAAGCGAAATTTCACCGGCAATCGGACTAGAGAGAGAAAGAGAGAGAGAGAGAGAGAGAATCAACGGCATAATTTTTCACAGGCGCCAGACAGACTTATGATGAATTACTGCGATGATAACTCGCGCGCAAGAGCCGGAAATGAGAGCGGCGAAGGAAAAGGGAAAGTCGAGGCGCGGACATGCAAAAAAGCCAGATATCCCGCGGCGTGCACGTATAAAATTCAATTCCTCGGCCGCTTGGTACTCTGCCCCGGCTTGAGCAACAATAATACGACAGAAAAGTTCAAGCCCAACTGCATATCAAACTTGCAAGTTTTAATGGTCCAAGTAGTTTTTTGTATCGCATCATCACAAATTTACGAGGCTGCTAAGCTATACCCCCCCCCCCTCCTCTCTCTCTCACTCTCTTGCGTAGGGGAAACAGAGGGGTCGGGAATTCCGGAGAGGTATGAAGCGACATAAACACACTTGCACTTGCATAGATGTGTATGGATGGACGAAAGAGGATGAAAAAGTGCTCCTGAGTTGATAGCCTCTGCTGAACCGAGAGCCCATTAGTCTTTCATTTGCATACTCGTTATACGTAGTTCCAAGGTGGCGCCGGCTGCGCTTCTCCCCCCTTTTTATCCGGTAGCGCACAGGTGTACGATAGAAGATAAGATGCTAATTATCATTATCGTCATCGTCGTCGTCGTCGACTTCGTCGTTGTTGGAGGATTATAAAAATTATCAGGTGCCTTTTTTTTCGCGCTTCCTTATCGTACCATTTTTGTTTTAATAACAGTACCCGGCGGTACTCTTTGGTGTATACACTGGGCTTTTAGGAAGAGAGCGAGAGAGAGAGAGAGAGAGAGAGAGAGAGAGAGAGAGAGTGAGTGAGAAAGAAAGTGAGAGGAAAACGAGGTGTCTGAGTACATAGGAGAAAAGTTTCACTATAAGACTTTTGTTTGAGCTTTGTCTGCAGCGTTGTAGATGAGAAGAAAAAGTGAGGAACATTTTTTCAGTTATAACCCGTCCGACTGCAGCTGTCTACATAATTGTAATCTTAGAACGTCGAGAAAGAGATTTTACTCGTCTAGACTAAGCTATGTTTCCGTTGAAGACATCGAATGAGATTTAGGTACAAAAATATTCTTCACACGCATGCATAACTTGAAAAAATACTTGTATAATGTATAATCTTTGTTTTTTGTATAGATCATTGTTTAAAGATTACTGTTTTAACAATATTTACTAAAGATAAAGCAGTTATAGGTCAAGTATACGATATAGGTCAAAGTAGTTATAGTTGTAAGTCAAGATCATATATATATTTTTGTTAATAATAATATTAGTTAAAATAGAGAGATGAAGATTAAAATAAACGTATGTATAACGCCACATTCAAATGAAATTTTCTGAGAAAAGCTGATACAACTGTGTTAAGAAATAAGTTATAAAGAAATAACGATAGAAGCAGATATATGCGGTGCAGGAAACGAAATGAAAATGAACATGTGTCTAAAAGTATATTAAATAGTAGCATTAAACAGTATCAGATGTAATAAGTCATTAAAGACGAAGTAACTTTACTCAAAGTTACATCATAAAGTTTTACGACCAAGCAACGAAACGCATGCGCAAATAACAATTCACATTTAGCAAGTTTGTACTCGCAATTTCTCCACTAACAAAATATCCATAAAGAATCTTTTGACGCGTGCACCACATATTTACTTTTTGCGGAAATTTCTTCCACAAAAAATTTCGACAAAGGACAAAAGTCAAGACGTTAGACTCATCTGGCGGCGCATCATCGCTCACGGTATCCTCTCGGCAAGCGCATGCACATCACGGCCATACATTGTGCGCACCTTTCAGATTCAACGGCGATCACGATAGCGAGCTCTGGATCGAGCAGAATACGTATACAAATACACACACACACGCGCGCGCGCACACACACACACACACACACACACATATATATATATATATATATACACACATCCGACGAGGCATACTTCCGGTAGACACACGTCAGGGGTAAAAAGAGAGGAGCAGCCATCCCTTCGCAATTCCGTCGGCTGAACAGCGTCGCCTCGTCGACGCGCTTAACACCGTCAACCCCCCGCGCCGAGCTATCTTTCGTTCTTGTCCGCCTACTCCCGCTGCTCTTCCTACGGACAATGTAACGTATCGACCGATATGCATCGCGAGATGCCGTTAAGGAGACGCTCTTTCTCGCGCCGTACCCCGAATGTGTGTACTCGTACGTCTCTGTTTGCTTATCGCGCGACGCGCTGGAGTGAGCAGTGAACATTAGAAGCATTAGGCGTGCAAGGATAATTGAGATTCACGATACGACGCGAGGTGTTTGAGGATTAGGGTTGCCTGGCTTCCTCTTTGATTGATAATTTGTTACTGCGAGTGATTCTAGCCCTCTCCTGTAGAGAATATACAGTACAGGGCCTATAATCAAAAATTATTTTTGATTTTGCTCTAGTAGAACGATAAATTCATTTTTTCTATTAACTTACGTTCAAGCGGTAGAGTCACATATCATCTACAATTAGACACTGGCTCTTTATAAGTGTCTGCTAGGTGGCGACCTGCCTTTTTCTCTATGTGAGAGTTCGCTCTTGAAAGTGAAAGATGCAGGTCGAGATCATATTAAAGTCGCTTACTTTACAAGTGGCAGGCGTCTAAGGAAGCTGTCAGTCTTACTGAGGAGTCCACTCTGACAGCTGGGACGAATCGCCTAAAACAAAGTTTTTAAGAGGCGTACCTGCATGCAGATCTTCAACGTGCGAATATACAGTGCAGAGCCTATAATCAAAAATTATTTTTGATTTTGCTCGAGTAGAGCGATAGATTCATTTTTTTTCTATGAATGTATGAAATTTGTTTATTTTTCATTTAGCAATTTATTTGCGATTCAAGTCTGACACTTGAAGATTTTGAGGACACTTCTGTGTTTACATAAGTGTCTATACTGAGCCATATCTCAGATACTATAACTCAGAGCTATATCTCGCAGATAATATAACTCAGAGCTATACCTCAGATACTTTATCTGAGTTCTAGTGATTCGGATTCGACGGTGTGCAACGTGTACATTTCCATTATATTTAACACCGTAGGTCTCTATTACTGTGCGCGAAATTTCTAAATAGTGAATTCAACGCTTTGACAATAAAAACTCGTAAGCGTAGGCAATACAAAGCTATACAAAACTCGTATGAAGACTTGAAAAGCTTGTAAAAATAAAAGAAATAAAATAAAATAAAAATTTGTTCTCAAAATCATCAGGAAACGAGACAACCCCAAGCCGGTGTCATCAAAGAAAAATTAAGCTACATAGCCAAAGACCATCGACGTCACATCGTCAGTAAATAATAGTACAGAGTCGGTCGGAAGGTAGCGATTGTTCATTGATAACTCATTACAAGCTAACTTGCCGAAACTCCGTTCACACGTGTGCACAGATATACACGCACTCACATGGGCACTCTGGCAAGAGCCGCTGCTCAACTGGCTCTTCCAACTTGTATAGCGGAGCATTAATAAAGCGGAGGTAACGAACTCCTCACTTGCCAAAAGCCGTTGCGCATAGGACGTTCCGCCCCCCGCCCCCCCCCGCGTTCGCCACCGTAATATCCAAACACATACGTACATGCATATCTGCATCTATGGAGGCTAAATTGATCAGAGTGTCTCAAGGCAGTCTCCTGTCGTTTGCATTAATGTTGCAGAAGTCGAGCACCAACCTGTGGGGAAACTGGATGGGGGTGATGCACGGCGACGAGATCGAGTACGTGTTCGGGCATCCGCTCAACACGAGTCTGCGCTACACCGAGCACGAGCGCGAACTCTCCAAGAAGATGATTTTGGCCTACTCCAATTTCGCCGTGCACGGGTGAGTTTCTTTCGCACTGTTCTTTATTCGTCATTTTTTATCTCTCTCTTTATTTTGCTGCGCCGCGCTCTTCCGCACGCCCTTCGCTCTCTCGACTCTATCCTCTGGGCATAGCTCATGTATTATATATATAACGCCCTCCGCGAGGGATACAAAAATTTCCCGCGGCTCTTCGTCATCTTCTTCCTGCGGCGCGCACGTGTTCCCGCGCTCATTTTTCATGGGTTCGCACCCTGTTCTGCGGCGCGCAGCTGTTTTGGAGACTCTCGGGAGTCACGCGTGTGTCTGCGCGCGACCGAGACGAACGCGCGCGGATGGGATGTTTGAATGTTTTATGCTAGCCGCTTTCTTTCGCCGCGCGGAAGAGAGAATGGCGAGTATATATCTAGTGCGTGGACGTAACGTATGGAAGGCGCTTTGATTTTACCCAGCGGAAAGTTGCAAATCTGGAACAATGTGAAGGATTGGCTAAGGTGAGTTAAGACCAGCAAGGTTTACGTTCTTTTGGTTGCAAAGTAGACTAGCACTAACTTCGTATTGCGCAAGCCAATTATCGAATAGATCGAATATAATTTTTTATATACACGTTTCATACCAGTCCTTATGACAAACAAATGAAAACAATGCCTAATGCAGAAATAACCGAAGGGTTACGCACTATAAAAATTCTCTTGGAAATCTTTAGGAATTCTTTGGAAATCTTTGGAAATCTTTGAAAATCTCTTGGTTTATTTAAGATAATTATTTCCAAAAGACTTTCGAGATTTTTTAGAGACTTCGTAAAAAATCTCGAACGTCTTTTACAAGCGGCCTATGTGAAAATTTTTTGGTTTTATGTACACAGATTTTTGTTCGAAAACTGTGGGCTTTTCTAAAAATTTTATAAGAACAAAAATGTCTTAGAATCCATCAAAGAATGCTCTCTAATATTTTTCAGAATTTTAAAGGACGTTATTCGAAATTTCGATTTTTTAACTTTCCAAAAAAAAAAAATCAAAAAATTGTACCGGATCAATCTGAAACAATTTGAGAGCATTCTCGAATGAATTCTAAGATATTTTTGTTCTTATAAAATTTTTAAAAATGTCCATAGTTTTCGAGGAAAAAATCTGTGCACATAAAACCAACTTTTCACATAGGCCGCCATTTTATGTAGAAAAAAATTTTGGAACATAATCGATTACGGATTCTTTCAACTTTTTTCTATATTATTCAAAGATCGATTCAAAAAGTATCCTCGAGGTGCAATTTGAAAGAATCCGTGTATTATTTTCGATTTTTACATAACAAAATTAAATTTTGGAAAGTTTTAGTCCCTACCATTGAAAAGAGCAGCCTTTAATACATCAAAAACTGTGGTTTCCAAATTTTACCCGTACCAATTCATTAGATGGTGACGGCTCAAACTTTGATGACGGCTCTTCTGGGCGTTAATGGGTTAATGGGTTAACAATGGATTTATTATCCGAGCCATTTCAGAAAAATAGAAAAAAGTTTTGGCGTGAAATTGTTTGAATACAAAATTTTGACAAGACCGAGGACAAACGTGACGTGACGCAACGGATATATGGGTCTAACCACTGCTACGTACCCGTTCGTGACCCCGGTAACGCAAAATGCGGTTAATATTATGAATATTGATGGTTTTGGAAGTCTCGAAAATCTTTTGGGAATCTCGGAAATCTTTTGGAATTCTCGGAAATCTTTAGGAATTCTCGGAAATCTTTTGGAATTCTTCGGAATCTTTCGAAAATCTTGGAAATCTTTTGGAATTCTCGGAAATCTTTTGGAAATCTTTTTGAAGTCTCGGAAATCTTTATAAGCCCCTCAGAATTAACCTCCGCGAATTTATTAATGATATTCGTGTACGAATTCGGATGAATTATTTCACGGAATCGTCTGACTCATCTTTTAAATATTGTGTTTTCGCGTAGCGCCGTATGAATAAATGGCCGTGCGCTAATTACGCTCGACCGCATAATTCAGCGTCGAGTATTTTGAGAGGCGGTGAAAAGACTGGAAAGAAGAAAATAAGAACTTCACCTCAGACAGAAGTGGTGGGTATATAAGTACAGCAATAAAACGTCGAGAGGATGAATGACTTTGAACAAAAGATCACGTCGGAAAAATGCGAACGAAAAATTTTATCGCGCAGTCGAATGGCTCTCTCTCTCTCTCTCTCGTCTCTCTCTCCCCCTCCCTGGGATGCTCGTTTGGCAAGGAAAATATGGAGAAACGTCGCGCGGGCGCGATGCCCGTAAAAAGAGCGAGAAAATTGAAGTAAGCGCGAGACGAGAGACGCGTGCAATGAAGAAAGGCGCTTTGCCCCATCCATACCGTCCCTTACTCACGTTCTTTACTTTTAGCGCGGCGGTCCTTTAATCTCCTCGGTTTGCTCTCTCCATTGTAATCCGTAAGGTCATTACTACGGGAAAACGGAGGCTTTCGGGCCGGGGCTTCGTTATGAGAGAACGCGTGCTATATATACGCAGAGTCACGTGCGCGGGGCCGCAAGCGAAGCCTGCCGACGAAGACGGAAGGAACCGCTATATTGGATATACAGAGATAAAGGAGAGAAGTATGCGAGGAGAACGGAAAATTCGACCCATACGTGACTTGTAGATTTCCGCAGCTTTTCCAAGACGCCCCGAAGAAGCCACGGAGACTTGACGTGCGGAATATCGAGTGCACTGAATTTCGCAGCCCCTCGTACACATATATATACCTTTGCTCTAGCGCTCGCCTCTTCAACCCACGGCCTGTCTGTTCAACTTTCTTTGGACTTTCGCGCTCCAGTCTTAATCGTCATTCGCTTGCAATAACATCGTCATTGGAATGGCCGTCAATTACTCAAACTTTGTTTTGCACTGGTTGAAGTCTCATGAAAGGAAGATTATCGTTTTTCAAGAGCTGTTTAAATAAATGGTGAATTTTTTTGTTCTTTCTTTTGTATTTTGAGAAAGGTATTTGGAAAAGTGAAAATAATAATTGCTCGCTGTGCAGAAACTGAACTTCTGAAGCTGAGCTTCTTCTCAATGTACTTATAATCATATTAAAATCATTAATTGCAGTTTCAAAAGATTATGGCATCTTTTTATGGGTATAGGTTTATCTTAATATTGCTACTTATCGCGTGCATTATACGATCTCTCAAAAGTTGAAATAATGATTATTCTTTAGAACAGTTTAAAATGATGAGTTAACTATACTATCAAATAATGAATTTATTTATTACTTTAATTTTTCTGGATTTTAAATAGTGAATATTTATTAGCTCTTAACTTATTTTAGAATTAATCAATGCAAACTAAAATGAAAACTAGTGCGGTATAAATAACAGCCAAGACAGCCGCATGCGACTTGTTTGCGACCTTATCACGCGCATAATTCTATCGACAATGGCCACCAAATCTGTATATAATAGCCCCTATTTTTTGACTTTAAAACCGTTTTTATATATGATATCGCTTTTATCGCACGATCTTAACGCGCGTCAAAATTGCATAGTCTCGTTTAACCTTGGCTGGGTTTTTAGCGTTTAAAAAATGCTAAAATGCTGCGACCACTTAAGTGATGAATATTCAAGATTCGAAATTTTGAGAGCAATGGTAAAAAAAGAAAGAACGAAAAAAAAGAAAATGAAAGCGCATAACATTCGGCCTCGCGCAAATATACATATGCAGCTGTGCGTGCATTCGTCCCGGGACATATACGTATTATAAAGACGAGCGAGAGAAGCGCGCGATAACGCTTGCGGGAATCTCACGCATGCGAGCCGGCAGCTGAAAAACGAACACGAGATCTCCATTCCGGCACTGAAGAGCCTTTGAAGAAAAAGAAAGAGAAGAGAGAGGGGGGGGGGAGTCGAGTCTCAAGTGCGCTGCGTTAGGTTCGTCGCACCAAAAGCATCGGTATTCGACGCTCGTGAATATTTCTTTTTCTTTTTTTATATTTTGTGTTTTATGTCGAAACTTCCTGCTAGTCCTTACGGTTCGCTCCACGAGAAAATGCACTGCGCGCGCGCGCGCGCGAAAGAGGGAAAAAAGAGGCGCAAGAATCGAGACTTATTTTTAGCTAGGAGACTGTATGCGCGACGCGCGTACGCCGCGTGTGTAGGTGAAAGCATGAATTTCAGTTTCCAGGAAGAATTATTTGCTTTTGCTCTCAGTGCTGATAGATTTTCGAACTAAAAGTTTTCGAGATTTCTCGCTTTCAGTATAATACATTGTGTTTTGTGCTTATACAAATATGTACACAAGATATTTAATTTCCATTCCCATGTATAGTAACTCTTAAATGTCGATGCGTATTCTAGGGAAGGCAGAAACTTTGGCCATTCTTCTCAAAGATTATACCCGAAATGTAAACTGTATACTTCAAATGCTATTATTGCCTTTGTTCTCTATCTTCGAAATCTAAAATATACTTTAAAATACTTACTAATAGAATTAAAATTTATGTCTTTTTTAAATGAGCTACACTATAACAATAACATTTACAAAGTATATGGAGCGACTTAATCGCGATATTCAGTAGTAATATCCAACAACAGCCAGACGCCTCTGCAATAAGCTAGAAAAAATGAAAAATTTTATTCTTGTACTTACAATTGTTTAAATTATGTATCAAAAAATCCCATACATTTCAAACCAATGTGCAGGTATTGGAAGATTCAAACTCTGAAATTTCCTCCATATTCTGATTCTAAAAAGCAGTTCTATATATTCATGAATGTACACTTAAATCTACTTTTAATCTGTACCTCCTAAACTAAAACCTCAAACACCTTTGACAAGCCATTCATCTCTAAAAGGTTAAAGCGCAAGGATCAAAGCTTCGTTCAGATCGTTCCTTAAGCAGCATTTATTTCATAAGCCATGAGCAAACGATTGTACGCAAGCTGTCTACACGCAAGCTTTTAAAAAATTCAAGTCCAAGACTGCAAGAGCACGACTATATATGCGCAAAGTGAATACAGGAAAAAACGCAACCCCGCGAGAGCATAAAGAGAGAGAGAGAGAGAGAGAGAGAGAGAGAGAGAGAGAGAGAGAGAGAAGAAAAGAAAGAAAGAATCTCTCCGAGAGCGACGTTTCTTCGTTGAGTCGTCGGCACGTATGTATATGCATATATATACTCGCCGAGCACATGCATCGAATAATCACGCGGGCCGCCGCGCTTTTTCGTCCTCGCCATATAGCTTGCACATGCGGCCTGGTATGGTTATACCGCGCGTATGTTTTATTTATCTCGAAACGTTAGAGAAAAGTCTCCCGAACACTTAAATGTACAATCACTTTGACCGACTTTGCCGCTACTTCTACGTATATCTATATTACATGCTAGCCGAGCATCTTCTTTTTTTTTCAAGAAATACTGCTCTCTACATGTATACAGTCGTATACATATGCGATTGCAAGCTCCGCGAGGCTTTACACGCTCCTTCCGCCTCTACTTTACGAATTGCGAAAGAAATGGGCGCAGACTGAATTTTCTATGAATATACGCCCTATAAATACGTCAAACAATAAAAGCGCGACGCCTGCATAGATTGAGAAAAATAATGGCGTATTTTAGAGTTTCAGGCGATTGCACGGATATCGACTTCTCTCTCCTCATTTCGTGTACATATTATACCGTCCGGGCGCGCATGTATAGTCTCTGTCTCACGTGCGTATATGCACAGCTGCGACAGTGCCCGCACGTGTATTGAAAATCGTCTAATAATACATCGGAACTTATTTTCTCAATTCTAATATAAAAATTCAATTTCATACGTACGTGACCCACGCATAAGCGCAAGGTGGTCGGAGCTGTATAGGTGGCCTGCTGGGCAAGTTCATTGTACGCTAATAACTCGCTGTTAAAAAAAAGCAGAAAACAAGACTTTACAGTCTTTGTGATGTTTTGATTTTTAGACCGAACAGTTAAGTACCCTTTGACAGTGTAGATTGTTAATTTGCCTTGCTCCTACGGATGAAAATTATGATAAATCTGTTAAAAAATTTAATTAATGTAAAAGCTCTCAGCAAAGTTGTTCACGTTTCGTACTGACGCTTGTTTGTTTGTTTTTGTTCTCTAGGCTCCAGTGAAATTGCCGTCAAATAAGCTAATATAAATTCGACAGAAATCTATATACATCGCCCGTTTATATTCGAATCAACGAAAGCCGAGCCAATTAATCTCGCGGTGTCCGTGAGTATGGCGAAAATTCAACGGCCAAGTTACGCGAGCAATTTGAACGAACGTGGATTTGCTTCTGCATCGAGCGAGAAATAATAAGGCGCCATGCTCGTGCAAGTTTTTTTTTTATTTTTCAAGAAAAACGACGTCGCAAAGCGAATGCGCGAAAGAGAGCGCGTATTAAAGCGAAGCAACGTCCAACGTTTCGTCGGTATAATTAGAGAGCCAGGGCTCGCACAGAGACGCCTTTTACGTGATTGCCAGAGGAAGCCGGTCTACGCGAGTGTATACACGTATGTATACAACATTTGTTTGACACGTTCGCGACACGACCGACGCAGATGAGTAGAAGAGACCTTCTCTCGTTTAGAGGTGCGGGCGCAACGGCGGGTGCTGTTAACACCTGGCAACGCTGTTGCTGCTGCCGCTGCTGCCGCTGCTGCTGCTGCTGTTGGTTCTTTGGACGTGGCATGTTTCCTGCGGTTTGAAACCAATCCCTGTTCGAAATTTCGGGAATTACCGCAAACGCGCTAGAAAGCTGTTATCGCGAGACTGCACGACTGATGCCTGTCGCCCTCCGAGACTCTTCTTCGTTAATCTGTCGTGAAAATTCATTGCGGTTCAGATCGGCTTGTTTACTCGATTTGGCGGAGTGTTAAATTCGCCAAGTCTCGTCGTCGCGGTGTGCACTATGAAACTGCATTGACGGCGAGTCGAAGTGGTGATTTTCGAAAGATTCGCTCGCATATACGATCTTGAACTTGCGCTCGTAAAATGAATTTTGATACAGCGAGAGAACTTGATACTATTGGAAAAATGTTTTAAACAGAAGCAGCGCATTTTGCTATTCTTTAATTAACGCATGCCATAGGAAGAAGGTTATCGGATCCAAGTTACAAAAATAAAGAGGATTGTCTTTTCATTCAATTGTTTGATATTAAAGGGAATGCGCACCCTACAAATTAAATTAAATAATCAACTGCAACAATAGTTTCTTATTCTGCAAACGAACTCAATCATCGCGCAAGTATTGATCCTTTCATAGTGATAATAACAAATCCGTTTCTTGTAATATTAATCATCGAAAATGCATTTCTAATACTCTTTAAAATTGAATTTATTAACTAGAAAACGTGAATTTATTGAAACAAAGAAAAAAGACTGAAAGGTATTCTTATTCGAGCTAAATTTAGATCACGTCTACAACATCTCTCTAAAGTATCGAAAATCGAACTGATTAAATACTTATATTATATTAATTATTATTGATTAATGAACAATGCATTACATTAGCTCAGATAGTTATTTACTATTGGTTTATAAGCTTTTCAGAAAATATGAGACACTTAATTCCAGATATATACCCTTAGTGAAGGTCTGTTACTACTCAGATACGTATGTGAACTTTGCTTTACCTAACCATTTAAAAAACCAAAAATGATATTCCCTTTTATAATTACAACATTTACAATAATTCGAAATAATAAAATATTCTCATCGCGTTTACGTTATACCTGCCTGAAATACGCATAAATGCAAATTCATTATCGCGCATCAGGTCACAGAATTTTCATCCCTACATTCCCTCGCCTCTTTGCCCACACAGGGTCAAAGAGCTTTACAACGCGCTGTCGATACCCATAGAAAATTATACATCCCGCGGAAAAACAGAAAACTTCGCCGAAGCTTTTCGCCAACTCAGCGATCCGCGGGCGGCATTTTTATTTTCCGCATCTTGCCAAGCGCCCGTACTCGGAAAGTTTGCCGTACCCGCATCCTGATGCACCTACCTATATGTACGCGCGTGTATGTGTGCACATGTGTGCGTGCACTATGTGTGTGTACATATAGACGGGGTTGGGGGGGGGCGGAGGTACTCTGTGCACGGCATCAGCAAGTTTGCCTCAAATAGAAAGGACACTCTTGGCGAACTTGGAGCACCGGAAACGCGCATAGTTGTCTCAACAGCCATCGAGAGATTTCGATCGATGAGCAATCTCGCGCCCGAAGCGCTGTCGACGAATTCTTACGCCGTAGGAGAGGGGAAGCATGAGAGCAAGGTGCGATTTATGAGGGGCAGCGAGAGATGGGAATCGATCTGCAGTTGCCTTGCATCGAGAATTCAAAGTTAGATTTGGTATAATGTTAGTAATTTTATTTTTTTTTTTTTTTTTGGCAGCCAATTTTATTCTAAGAATACGCATTGAGTTATATATGTTGATCTGTCTACATTATATTAAATAAAGTGTGAATATAGTTACACATATGCACCAAAGTTTCTTAAAATTATGCGAAACGTCGTGCTAATACACCTACGCACTTTGAACGCAAAGCGCACAATATTGTTTCTTGCAATTGCTATTACTTTCGATGCAAAAAACATTACGCAGACATTTCCATAGATGCTACAGCCTGTTTTCCACATAACGATTACCTTAACGCTCTGTCCAAATGAATGACAGCTCGCTCAGAGAAAAAAAATCAGTGCACGATACACGCGCTAAAAGTCTCGGTGCAATGCTCCCAAGCGCAACACTAATTGCTAAGCTCCTTTTTCGAAACTCGAAAAAGCGCGGTCAAAGCAATTCAAGCACTTTGTCCAAAACACAGCGTAAGCAGCGCGATCTGTGCATTTAGCAGTCGCTGAGATCCGATTACCTCGAGCAGCGACAAAGGCGCGGAATGAACCGCGAGTGCATATAGTTGGCAAGCTTCTGCGCTCGAAACGCACGCCATTGGCGGTCAGTCGAGCGAGCCGTGCCCACCTATATGTATACAGTTGATTCGCTTCGACGAGCTCGCGCGTATGTATATATGTATATATATATATATATATATACGGTATATCCTCATCGCAGACGCAGCCGCACTGCTGTTATGCTAATCGTCTCCTATGAACTCAGCGAGGTGAGGCTCTTTTATTTTTCACGCGCAGCGCAAACACATTTCGATGTGAAACTCCGTATTTCAGACGTTTCATTCGACAGCCAAGGACATGCCGGAGTCGGATTTCTATACTGCATACGCGCCTGCGCAAATCCACGGCCACAGCTAGATCGGCGTCGGAATTTCGAAGTCTGCCGATGAATTTTCAAATCTCTTATATGGCTTATAATTAATGTAGAGAAAGTTAGTGAAATGCATATAGACTTTGTTTGTATAGGTATATCTACTAAATACTTAATAACACAAACGAAAAATTCATTTTACTATAGAATCTAGTGAAATAAGAAGTATTACGCAATACACAACTTTATTCTCAATCGATAATTTTTAATCTCGTGTTAGTTTTCGTAAAATTTAAAACAATTTCGGTGTTTTCAAATGGATCGCTAATTAACCTTAAATGAAAGCTGTTTTGTTGCTAATGATATGTACATTTTTCGCACTCTCGTAGATCGAAGAGTGATTGTACTGATTATTAATTCATACTTACATGTTAATTCCTGTAAGAATATTAAAATTTCAACAGAATTCGAACTATTTCAAGTTGATCAAGAATTTGTCCACATTAAAAGGTTTTCAATTAATTGCTATTAAGTGGTGATGTGGTATAAAAGGAATTTCATAAGAATTATAAAAGAATTTTCTTTAAATTTCAATTTTTCCAATATAATGAAATTCAATGGTTATTCCAATAAATCAATACGTTTCCAGTAAAGTTTGAAAAAGTTTTAACAAAATTCTGTTGGAAGAATTAATTTTTGAACAACAGTATATTAAACCTCTTAATTTATTTACTAATAGTTTAATTATTAATTTGTTGAGAAATGGTGAAGTTACGAATAGTGAAAAATTAATTAATTCAAGCCGTTTGTATACAAACGGCTAGAATAATATATTATTCTTAAAAATAATACGAAGCAATAACATTGAATTCTCTTCATGTTCATATCATTTTGCGAAATAATTGATATTTTTTTATTTTGAGAGGCATAAATAAAATACCTTTAAAGAAATTTTCAAAAATACTTTGAAAGATCAGTTTATTGCTATAATTTTTTTTTAACAATTATTTGTGCAAACATCGTGAAAGTTGGAATTGTAACTAAGATATGAAGAAATGTCAATGGACGAATGCGGTATTTTGCGTACACAGATGCGCAGCTTTACATTTAAAGTAGCATACGTTATTTATATCTGTTCATTACACAACTCTACATACATAATCTTCATTTCTGTAGAGTATATGGGAAATTCCGCCAAAAACATTCAGATAATTGGTTGGAAATTTTAAAAAAAAATTCGCGCTACACCTTTGAGACAGCGTTTTTCTTCTTCTATAGGATACACAGAATACGCAAAACGCGACATTTTTTTAACAATTTTGACTTTTATAACAATGAAATTTAAAAAGCGAAAATTATTTTCTTAACACGTTGCATAGTTCTTGAGAACCTAAATATTTCTCACGTACAATCACTATTTAGTAGGTGAAGAAAGTTTCAATTTAAGCTATAGAGCATTAAAATCGGATTGTTAGATTGGAAGTTATTGTCACTTGAGCACTTTTATCAATTTTTCGAAAAGTTGCTCGAATCGATCTGAAAAAATTCAGGTTTATTCTTTGGCCAATTTTGAGAACTTTCTATTCTTACCAAATATTTTAGACAATATATAGTTTTTCAATTAAAAATTTATCAATGTTTTCACGAAAACTTTTCATTTGAAGCACTGTTGCTATGATTAAGGGGACTGATACACCTTTAAAATGTTAAAAAATGAAAAATTGAATTTTATTATTTTATAACTTAAAATTGTTTAAATAATGTTTTATACAATGGTATTAGCTTATATATTATGTTTTAAACATAAAAAATGTTTATATATGCCATATTCTAGGTACAACATGTCTTCGAAAGCCAAAATCCATGAATTCCATTTTTTTCGTACACCGTAGACTTTAGTTAAATCTGGGCATCGGAGAACACTCTGGCAGGTCCAGATGTGCTTTAAAAACATGTAGTTTCCAGATGAGTGTGGGGATTCCCAAATAATTAAGATTAAAAAAAGTTATAAACAATTTATTACAAAAATTAATTAAAAAAAGTAAAAAATTATAAATATTCTTCTGAAATTGTTTATAACTTTTTTGAATCTTAATTATTTGGGAATCCCCACACTCATCTGGAAACTACATGTTTTTAAAGCACATCTGGACCTGCCAGAGTGTTCTCCGATGCCCAGATTTAACTAAAGTCTACGGTGTATGAAAAAAATGGAATTCATGGATTTTGGCTTTCAAAGACATGTTGTACCTAGAATATGGCATATGTATACATTGTTTATGTTTATAACATAATATATAAGCTAATACCATTGTATAAAACATTATTTAAACAATTTCAAGTTATAAAATAATAAAATTCAATTTTTCATTTTTTAACATTTTAAAGGTGTATCAGTCCTCGTAAGTGCCAATAACTCGCAATCTTAATCGCAGCTTAAATTGAAACTCTCTTCACCAACTAAGAAGCTATGCGAAGAAGAAAAAGAAAACAATTTTCGTTGTTTAAATTTCATTGTTAAAAATCGAAATTGTTAAAAAAAACAGTGTCACACGACCGTTTTTGTGGGAACACTATTTTTTCGTATTTTGTGTGTCCTATAGAAGACGAAAAACGCTGTCCCAGAGGTGTAACACGAAATTTATTATTTAAATTTTGCAACCAATTACTTGAATATTTTTGGCAGAATTTCGCGTATATATCCTTTAAAAGAAAAGCAACAGCAATTTTAAATTCATTAAATTCAATTCAGTTCGTCTCAAAATAATTCATAACTTTGTTTGTTGGTTAAATCTTTTTGTCGCAAAACCAAAGCATCGCTCAATTCTAGAGTCAAAGCGGCAATAAACTCCACGAATAGGGCAATATGAAAGTTCGAGCTCGTCAGTGCAATAACCTAGCGGTCCTTTGAATGCTCATGCAAGCGTTACTCTACAGCTCAAAATTGAATAATAGCAATACAAGATGCACGTGTTTGCAATACGTATCCTGCGCACACACAAATATTTCTAATATAGCAAAAAAACCATTCCCCTTTCACACACACATACACGGAATAACTTGCAGAGACGAGGAATATCGAGGTAATATCGCGCCAGGCTCTCGCTATTCAACGGAAGCATAGCTCACGGGACACGGCGTTTATTGTCCATTTTTCACTCGCCCTCAAATCATACGTCATCTGGCTCGTATATATATATATATACGTATATGACGAAATCCGTATTTTTCATATCCGTATTATTTTTCATTCACTTTTTTGCCCCCAAAAGTTGCGAAACAAAATCTCGGGTTACATCAACTGGATTAAGATTATTTCTGTTCTACAGGACATACAGAACAAGAAAACAAATGTGTACCCATAAGAAATCGATCTTATGTCACTGTTTTTTGGCCATCTTTGTGAGTTTATTCTGAGATTATTAACAAAACGAAATTATTAAATGAGTTTTGCCTCAGACTCCCATTAGGCTGTTACGAAAATTATTGATTTTACAGTTTTATTCTTTGAATTCTCGTAACTTTTATAATATTTTTGGATTCAAATGACAGCTCTTTTAGCGTAATTTGAGCCTATTTATATGCCTATTTAGCCTTGCATTCGAAAAAGTCCAGAATATTTTGCTAAAAAATGCATAATAATCTCTGCATAAAATCACAAAGATGGCCAAAAAAAACAGTGTCACAAGATCGATTTCGTGAGTATGTTTTTTTTTCTTGTTCTGTACTTCCTGTAGAACAGAAGAAACCTTATCTGGTCGATGTAGCCCGAGATTTTTTTTCGCTACTTTTAGGGCCAAAAAACGAATGAAAAATACGGATTTCGTCATATACATATACCGACGGCGCAAGCGAAAATAACGCGCCCTCGCGGTGACCTTCAGCCCTTTCTCTCGTACAGAACGCGCCCGACTAGCCCCCGGGTCTAGCTTTGTCGCGCTCGTCGCTCCTCTCCAATCTACTCTCACCGTCGTTGTAACGCGCAGCAGTCTGTTTTTTCGCGGGATTTTATTCTTCAAGCTTGTCGTCGTCGCGAGTTGATACTCTCTCTCTCTTTCTCTCTGTCCAGTCCGTGAAAGAGAATCCTTTTTAATTCCGCGAAGTTTGCCGAAGGGCAATTATGCGAGATCGATTACAGCCGCGCGCAACGAACGGAGTTCGTTGTACAAAGCGCTGACCTTTCTTCCTCTGCGTCTCTTCTGGCAGATAGTCTCAAATTTTTAGTACTGATACTCGTTTTCGAGATTTCAAACAGAATTTAATGGGAATTCAGTGCCAAGTTGAATAGTTTTTAGGTAGATTAATAATGTACTGTGTAGTGTATAGTAGAATAGTTCTGCATGTGTACGATTTAATTCAATGACAAATATTTCATTATTGTTATATTATTATTCAATAATGTACAGCATTGTTTCAAAGTAGGAATCCGCACTGGCGACGACTTTCATCAAAATATTTCCTTTGTACTCATCGATCGATAGGTTTAACTTGGTGGATAAACTTTTCCTGCCTTGGATTTTCAAAATATTTTTCAGCCACTGCGATATTTCAATTGCCAGAAATTCTCAGCTCACGTACACGAGCTATTTTCAGTGTTTCGATGTACGCGAGTTGCCAAGCGGCGGAATATGCGAAGGGCTTTGTTGGGAAACCGGATTTCCCAAAGATTCTTCGAATATTCGGCCGGCGTTTCTTGAAAATGTACATCCACGGTTTATGAAGAAATGCTGCTCTTGCTACTACTCATGCGCTTAATGCTTCAGGGTAACTGGGTCACGCGAAGTATAAACGCGAGGCGTCCGACCGTACTCGGATCGCTACTACTCGCTACTCTGCGTACGGAATTTGAAAAAAATGTTTTTTACAACGCGATGCAGGAATGCATGCACATATATAATTACCGAGAAACTGCCACGAAAGACGTTCCCATTTCCAAATCTCTCGGCGCATCCTCGGCAAGAGCACTGCGCGTAACTTTAATATAATCTAGCGTGCAGCGTCAGTCAACGAACCAGAAAACTTGTCAAATCGACGAGTCGCGAGTCACTTACCGGCTCTAAAGAGACAATTTTCACGAGGCCGCCGGGAGGGTTAATGCTGCAGCGAGAAATTTCTTTTTCCTTCCTCGAGTCGAGAGAGAGAGAGAGAGAGAGAGGGAGAGAGAGAGAGAGAGAGAGTGAGAGTGAGGGAGTGAGAGCACAACTGGATATATACGTTTTTTTCTCTTTCCTCCGCGTGTCTTCCTTTTTTCACTTTTCTCATTATGTTCGAGCGTCTGGCGCCTTATTCGAGCCCGAGAGCTACCGTGTCTTTGCGATTGCGCGACGAGAGCTGTACCTGGTTGCGCGCGGAGCCGGTCTCTCGGGAGATGCCTCCGAGCATTTACTTTCTTTGTCTCTTTCTTCAGCTCGCTCGTCGGTTCCCCCTATCTTTCTATCTCTCTTTTTCCGAAGCTGCTTCTAGCTATACAATATGGGTATAAAAGGTTGTTACTCGTAGCAAAATGTCGGGATGAGGACCATGATTAAATTCACTGTTAGCGACGCTGCAAGAGCTTTCACGCGCACATTCTTATATACGACTTGACGGTATACGTATATAGTGCGCAACTTGCTATTTCATGCGACTCGGCGAAAAGACGTTTGTCGGCGGTACGCTGCCATTATTCGCGGTAAATTATTTTTCTGAAACTCGATCTTGGCTCAAATTAAAATTTCAAAGGGTCGATCCTTGAGAGTCTAAAAAAAAAGATTTCTTTGTACATCTATAGAAATCATTCTGTTAGAGCGGACCTAACGAAACATTTTTTGTCTTAATTTATCTAAATATTTTTAAGAATCATTTTTTTTAAACTAGCAAAATGCAACGGTTTAGCAAGCATGCGGGTCAAATATTTTGAGACTTGCAATATCTTAAATTAAAGGTGTTTTCAAGTGCTATAAGATAGAGAAAGTTCCATTAACATCTCTTCGATAGAAAAATTTCCACGACAGTATAAAAAAACTTTTTTTTTTTGCAGTTCTTCACTCGGGTTTCCTTCCCTTCAAATTTAAAACTTTGAGTAGCTATAACTTTTTTCAGAAGGCCCTTTACCTTAAAAGATTTATCTACCTTATTTTAAATATAAAATGAGCCACCTCTGAGAGTTTCATCAAAATTCAGGATTCGAAGTTAGCAATGGTTCCTTGTAAGTTTGTTCCCTTAAAGCCCTAAATGGCCGTGTCATGAACATTAGGTACTTGCATGCATTTCTGTGAGATGTCGATTATTAATCGAATACTCGGATACAACGAGATTATTCTATAATGCATAAATAAATTAAATTAAATGATACCGATCGTACGTGAGGATAAGGATATGCTATCGACGGTATACACATTATATATAGGGTATCCATCGAAAAACGATAAACTGCCGAAGCTCAATAGTTTCAGTTAGGAGAATATTGATTTTTGACTAAAGTCAATCGTTTCTTTTCCGAGCTCGTTCCAGCACCAACGATCAGTCTTTCTTCGGGAACTTTTCTCTTTCGAATCCGAATTTTCGAAATCCATTCATCACAGCAGCAGTCCCGGGAATCGCGATAAACGATACTGCAATTCCAAGTACTCCTAGGTACTTTTCTCCAAAGGAGGATCAGCCCGAAGTTCAGTAGCGCAGGCGTATGTACGAGCAGGCAATTTGTCGGAAGTGCCGGTGCAGCTTGGAACTTGCCATTTCGTCTCAATTTTGCGATTTAATTTCATTACAGAAGAAAGGTTAAAATCCCGAGAAGGCAAAGGAGCCGAGCAAATCAATTTCTCCGATCTCCTTTGTCTCGAAACGATGCTATTTGCGCCGCTGGCCTGCAGAGCTATCTGCGAGATAGATAGACGCGTCGAAAAATATATATCTCTCCGTCGAGAAAAAGTGAAAGCGCGAACTGTCAGTGCTGTAAAGTGATCCTTGAAATCAATTAAGAAACGCTTCGACCTCTTGGCGAGTAAAGGAAAAGGCAGCTCTGTCGATATGCGCTTTGATTTATAGAGGTGTGAGAAAAATTCGAGGACTCGATCGAGCTTCATCCGTTGAAATTATCTTTGATAATCTGAACGATACCTCGGATGCTTGAACTCTGACGTGGATCTTATTTCATTGGAATTTTGATTTCTTATAATGCACGAAGAATTTTAGATATTAATGTTTTGAGGTACAGTATTTTTACTCCATCATGCTGTACCGAACACAACTGTAACTGCAAAATTTCATAGATAGTAAATAATTAATGCAGACACTCGTTTATTAATTTAATTTTTGTAGAATTATGCATTATTTTAAAAGGCAGGTGTCAAGCTAATAGAACCAATAAAATGGTGTACCTAATAGGTATAAATAGAATAAGGAAAGATTGATAGGATATCTTATATCAAGCTATTACAAAATATAATTACCCAACCGCATTAGACCGGTTGTGCAACCAGAGGAATCTTCTAAGTCGAAAAAAAGAGGTCGAAAATTAGCCAGCATCGCATCTGCGTATACATTAAAAGCTAAAAGACTAAAAATAAAACAAACAAACAAACACGAGACAGCAATCAGACGCACAAAAAAAATATAATGGCCTTGCCTCGTCATCCGTGGCCGTGCACTTATCACTATCTAGTAAACAAATGCGTGGAGGCCTCTCGTGTCAAATAGGGTCATCCATTACTTTTTTTTCTCACCATCACACTGCACGCGCACGTACACAAACTTATACAAAAATACAAATGACATCTTCGATTCTGTATGTAGACTGTCGTTCCGTGTTACGGAACAATCGATCAAGCTGGTTAAGCAGCTCTCGGTTTATCGATAATTCCGTATACGTATATGAAATCCAACTCCGATCTTAAAGCCCCTCTCACGGCTTATCGCGCGACGCGCGCGCGCGCGCGCAATAATCAGCGCGTCATAATATTATTCAGACACGCGAATTGCACTGTGGCGCTGTATTCCATGGAGGGTGAGACGTTATATGAATCTTCGAGATACTCGCGGCAACGCAGTCCCTAAGTTTTTCTTTATTTATGCTCGGCGTGTGTATAAGTCACGTCGGCTTCCACTGATAAATTGTAATGAGCGCGCGGGCTATTACTACTCGCGCGATAAATCTTTGATTTAGAAAAAAAAAAGAAAATGATAAAAGCAGAAAAGTAAGTTTAATTTGAAATAAGACACTTTACGCGGTGGTACGTAATACTGAACTTTTTTTTTTGAGTTCTTCATTTTTTTTTAATGAATCTGGCTCGGACTTTGGAAATACAACCAGGATTATTGAGGCAATCGCATTGAACAAAACCTCGAAACACGTGGTCCATTTTGTAGATTAAAGAATTATTTCCCTCTTGGGAAAAGGCCTCGGTGTTGCAATAATTAGTCGTAAAAAATTTTCAAGTTCTAGTTTTTAATACCTGCGTATAATCTAAAAGGCTTTGAATAACTTTGAACTAGATCCATGATGCCTATAGATCAGCTCCTTCTACCCATTGCAAACAAGGATCACTTGTCGTAATTATACGAAGCAGACGCAATCATTCTCGCAATCGTCAATCAGGGGTGAAAATCGCGAAAGTTATATCCTCTCCGCCAGCGCGTTTTGCGACTTACAAATTCGCGGAGAAGTGCGCAAACGTACATAACTGTATATATACATATGTATGCGTATGCTAAACCAGCCACTTACTCCGACTTGTGCCCGAAAGCTCTAAAGTCCTGTCGGTCCTGCATATAGCTGTCGGTCGAGACGCGGCCGACTTACATACACCTATACAAGTGTTTGCTCAGAAAATTAATCGCGGCAAAGTTGCGACAGCGCGCGCTGCGGGACGAGGCGGAATTCCCCGCGGCAGAATTTTGCGCACTTGCAATGTATATAGCGCACAATTGGCAGCGGGCCGCGCGTCCGCCGAAACGAAAATGAACTGCGCGGATGTATTCTCCATTATTCCGTTAATTTACTTCAACGCCGAATCGACGGCTCTAATTGATCATTCTTGTCGAGATGGATTTGCTTCGCACACGCCCCAGTCTTTTGTGACTTTTATTGCACTTTTCAGACGCGCAGTATCTGTATACTGCGCTCACTTCGCTCGTATGCCGTTTTGGGAAGTATACGTACGGGAATACGGGACAAAAGAGTGGAACGTCGGGTCGTCCGATGGATTTTCGAAACGATTGAATCAATCAGCATTCGTCTTGTTGAAACTGTGATCATTTTGCATTTGATCAGTTTTTGGTTAGTTGAGAAATATCGAATGTCGAAAATTGTTTGTTTGTAATTAACAATTGATAAGTATTCATTGCCCTCCGCGATGCAATAATTTATCATACCAAATTTTCGAGTTTCAACTTTAATACCTGCATCTAAAAGTTTTAAATAATGTTCAAAGTTTTTTTCAAGGATTAAAAGTTATAAACTTGATTGAAACCATATAAAATGCTATAGAGCGTTGTATAATGGATGATAAATCTCTCGAGTTCCATTTTCACGGTATAACACGAATTTTGACATTTTATTTGACTTTCAATTCCCATCAAGTAGATTATTTACAAATTACCTATAGATTTATAATCAATTACAAGTATTAAGTTCGTTAATTGACTTCAACATGAATCACCTTGAAGTACTTTATAACTAATTCGTTTTTAATAACAGTTGTTTTTTTTTTGTGGGCTTCACCCACAAAAGGACTGACCCGATTATCTTTTTCGAAAGCTCGCTTATCATAACTGCAGTGTCTCCCAAGCACTGAATTGCCAGGGGTACCCGCATATACATTTCATCGAGAATATCTTTTCAATAAATGTAAAACGAGAAGGAAGGAAGGAAAGAAAGAAAGAAAAAAAGGGATCTCCTGTTTTTTGCTTTCAGAAAGCCAATGCGAGACGAGAATCAGTGGCCACCGTACACGAGGGAGCAGCCTAACTACTACATCTTCAACGCGGAGAAAAACGGCATGGGCAAAGGTCCGCGAACGACCGCCTGCGCGTTCTGGAATGAGTTCCTGCCCCGGCTGAAAGATGTACCAGGTATATGAGCTTGTGTCTAAACCAACACGTACACCCCATATACATAGCCGACTACTCTTATCTTTTTCCAAAGAGCTCTACATTTTCTCTTTATTTCTTTTTCAATCCCCTCGGCCATACTACCCTCCCTCTCTATCTCGCCCTACCCCCAACCCCCTCCACCCCACTTTCACTCCATCCGGCGAATCACTAGATACTGCGTGTCCCTACGTACACACACCCGCAGCTATACTCTTATCGTGACGTTGTTCCACGTCGGTTTTTTTCTTCTCGTATGTATATAGTGGAGCCTTCCTTGTAGCTTATTTTAATCCTGCTAGCCAACATTAAAAAGACAAAACGCCTTTTAAATTCGAAAATCGAAGGATAGACTTATTGATACACTGGTATTTCGATTATACCCTTTATTTATATTTGCTAAATTCCCACGTCTGGCCATCCCTGCAATTACTGCTGAGATCCTATATATTTGACCTGTTTTCGAAAGTACATGTATGATGAAATTATTTTTATGAACTCTTTACTTTTCTGAAATGCTTTAACTTTATTCTTTGAGTGATTTTTTGTTATGTGGTATTTCGATTTGAATTATTAGGAAAACTATTTTGGCTGACAAAAATATAGCCAGAATAACCCGGATACGCTAAAAGATTGAATTTTTGATTAAAATAATGTTATAAGCCATCAAATCGGAATCCCTTCGTTCACGAAAGAATGAAACAATATTTGAAGCATTTTCCAAATAGAATCAACTCATCAGCGTCATTAGTTTATCCGTAAATTTCCAGCTAAATGAGTTGCCGTAAATCCTTAGAAGCTACAGCATTAGAAAATTAGATTCGTTTACGGATTTAGCAGCAAGGCGTGATTCAAAATTTTAAATAATTATAAGAATTTGTTCGTAATAATTATTTCACACTATAAGCGTATTCTGTAATTGAGCACGAAAGACTGCACATGCGATGAAATGTTTCAATGAATTAAATAGCCGTTCTTTACTCTATTCTTGAGTATATAATTTAAGCTCACTCTGACGAGATTTGTTTCCACAAATCCACAGCACAGACGAAACAGCATCGAAGTTGCATGCGTCTCATAGAGAATTGAAAAGACGTCCCAAACATTTCTCGCAGACGCGTTTGAGACGCTCAAAGCTTGAGTAAATCATTAATGGAGTTTGCGCAGAAGACGCGGTACAATCTTCTTTTCTGCAAACTTATTTCGACGGCTCGCGGCACCTCAAATATTGACCTCGTTGTG
Organism: Philotrypesis tridentata; assembly: GCA_018906965.1. Taxonomy (NCBI): domain Eukaryota; kingdom Metazoa; phylum Arthropoda; class Insecta; order Hymenoptera; family Pteromalidae; genus Philotrypesis; species Philotrypesis tridentata. Next base: position 1,564,141 of record JACCIB010000039.1, read on the forward strand.
TTCCAATGTGCTCGCACCCCTCAGAGCCGATAAATTATTGAAACGTATGCGCGATGGCAATCGATAGTATGTGGTAAACACATTAGTGCTTCTAGAACACAAATAGTTTGCTAGAAATGGGAACAAACTACGCAAAACGAATTACACCAACGTTCATAATTAAATTGTCCTTAAACACAGCTTACTTGTACTAGCCGAGTGTAAAGTGACGTTAACTGACAAAGCTTCGGAATGCGTACCTCATAACAGGACGATTGCACATTACCTCCTCTCGATCCAATATCTCCCATCAACACCAACCAGATTTTCATCTCTCTCAGCCTTTAAGCCAAAAAAGACTCAGCCCTCTCACCCTCTCTCTATAATGCAACGCCTCTATATCTATACCACAAGAACAACGCACACTCTCACCCTATAATCCGATCGCATTCCAATCAAGAGCCTCGGCGGCGCAACTGCTTCCCTCCGATATTTTCGTTCGAGCTTGTCCCCGGCTAATTGCCGATAGATCTCCTCGGCGGCCTGTCCTCCAAATTGCAAAACCTCGCGTGCTGCGCTGCCGGTTGCGAGAGCGACCAGATAAATCGCGCGAGCTGGCTCGGAAATAAAAAAGAGAAAAAGAAGCGTAGCAGCAGAGACGCACGATCGATTCGCCGGATCACACGTTTTTCCATCCCCCGCGAGACTCTCGGAGATCTTATCGACTGATTTACGACGCGCGACGACGCGCAACCATGTCGCGCGCATACATTCATTGCCGGAATATTTATTTACTTATTCGATGAGACAGAGAGTTAGAAAAATTACCGTTCGACGCGCTGCTTTTGCTATTATTTGTTTTTATGCGCACGCGGACGGGGAGCGCCACGGCCGACGTAACTTTATTAAAGCACGACGAGCGTTTCGTTTACTTTTTCTTCTTTTCGTTCGCGTTTCGAGAAAATAGGAAAGCTACTTGCTCATTATGCAGGATGCCGAAAAAAAAGCGGTAACCGCTGCAGCGCGAGCTCGAGCTGCAAACCGCAGATAAAAGAGAAATTCTTCCGTCAGTGCGAGAAACGAGCTCAACTAATTACACGAAGTCGGGCTCGGACGTTGGAGAAGCTCGTAATCCTCGAGTTGGTATCAAAGGAAAAAGTATGCGTTGAAAATTACAGAATTCCTCGTAGTGGATTCATTTATATTACTCGTAATGTTCGCGGTTCGCGCTCGCGCACTTTTTGCTCGCAGCCGAGTGACGCTTATACTTCAAGGCTCGCTTTATCCAAGTGTTCGGCGATTATTCGTTTTCAAGCTGGGAAAATGATTTCCAACAATACACACAATAGGGTTAAAAATGAATCATCGGGTCGATCATAACTTTCGAAAGTATTATTGAATTTTTTAAGCCTTCAAAAATATTTTACGGCGAAAAGATACGAAGAAGTACCCTCTATTAGTTCTCTAATTGGCCATTAGCGGTTTACGAGTTGTGAAGAGTAAAATTTCAAAAAGCATTACCTGCGTATAATTTCAAAGTGTATTTAAATTTATCATTCAATGTTATCGTGTCAATTCGTCGTGCCGCATTAATCGTACGATAAAGTCATGCCGTAAAAATGCATGTTAATAGCTTCGTTATTGCTAGGCCATTTTCAAAGCTTTAAAAGCAACGTCACTATGGGGATGACACTTAAAATAGGTCAATTATTATTTTCCATTTGACTCTGAGTTATTTTAACTGATCAAAGTGCAATAATAGATCATGTATGCCAACCATTCGTAACATTTATTTCTTTACATCCTTATATGCATGCTGCACTACCATTGTTGTTCGCAACATTTTGCGAGTTTCAAATGTATCTTTATCCAACAATTCCTCGAAAAATTCTTTATATAACTATCATAACTATCACAAGAACTATCATATATCATAACCGTCAGATCGGAATAAAAGGTTGTGTCAATCACCTGAATTCGCTCCTATGTTCGGCAGCACTGCATGCGAAAATCATGAAAACCATGACCAAAAGAATGAATCGCTCGCGCAAGTCGCAGAGCATCCCGCAGCAAAGCACAATTAAACCACACGAACCCTGAACATTACAGATCCATCGCCGGAGTCGTGCAGCAGCGCTGCAAGCGGCAGCGTGTCGGTTGCGTCGAGCGTCTCGGCAGGCGCCTGGGGACTGACCAGCAGTGCTTTCACATCTGCCTGGCTGGCTCTGGCTCTCGGTTGTCTCCTGCTGCTGCGAGGCGAGATCATCTAGGCCCTCACCTCCTGGACCAGCACATCCAGCAGCAGCGCCGCGACGACGACGACGTCCTGATCGATTTCTCATCGGGCACTTGAGGGAGCCACATCGCGCTGGCTCGCGATTCACGCTCCGTAATATATATATACATATATATAAAGACATACATATATATATGGATATATGTGGGACACGTGACTCAATCATGACACTCTGCACACCAGCGAGTTTCTGGATATAATACAGGGAGACGTGTAAGCGAGACGACGAGGACAAAGACGACGGCGACGACGACGAAGACGAAGACGAAGACAAAAAAGACGACGATGTTGCTCGCCTTTGCGTTATCTATTCAGGTATAATGTGAAATAGGCTTTGATTTCTATTCGACTCCGCTGCACCGAAGAATATCCGACTGTAGTTTGACGAGCTTGTATAGCGGTGTGTTTGCTTGTGATATATGTATATAAACATATATGTATACCATGTATCCCCGGATCGTTTGAACGTTTTGTTTTTGCTTCAGCGTTATGTGTTTACGAGTGTGTAGATACGGTACATACACCTGTGTACGCATTACTGCGAGAACACTTTTATTGCAATTGTAACAGAAGGGTAACTTCGTTGAGTTTCATTCGACGGAGACAGTGTGTGCGGAGAGTCGGAATAATTGATGTGCCGGTGAAGTTCGCGCCAAAACTTTAGCCTTATAGTTTTCGAAAATTGCGTTCGACGACCGCTCAATGTTCGTCGATTATATTAGAGAAATCCAGTGAACCAATAGATCTGCGCAGCTTCGAGTGGAAATATATATATATGTATATCGTTTGCTTCGTCACCTTCGATTCGGATGCACACTTTATCGCACTAACGTAGATTCACCGTGACTATGAGAAACACAACCAACTAACTGCTAAAGTACTGCTGAGCTCGAGAGCTTGAAACAACAACAAAAAATATTCAAAATCGTGCTCTACACCAGACGCACACAGTCCCCCTTAATATACGGGAAGACAAAAATTCGAAAGGATAACTATAATAATCGTAACGTAACGATAATAAGAGCGGAGGTACTCCAGAACTCAAGAGAGCGCGCTCTTTTATTTCCTCTCTCTCTCTCTCTCTCTCTTTCTTTAACTCCTGACGCCTGTACAATTTTCCTCGCCCTTTCGACGTCGGTTTATAACGAGCAACTCTACACAATACACAGACACACGTACGCGGAGAGCGTCGAGCGCGTCGTTATAACCCATAGCAAGTACGTAGCAATACACACACACAAGCAAACTTACAACACAGGACACGAGCTTTCAATTTCTTCCTTTATAGTTGGCTCGCGCTCGCCTCAGGCGATACATATAATACGCGCGTGCACAAAACGTCTATTATCGGAGCGAGAGATAGCGATGAGCGCTGCACATCGCGCTGAGTATATATCATCGGAGTATGCGTATGCGCGCGAACAGCTCGTCAAACGACGTTCGAGCCTTCCAAAATTATAATAATGCACGCAAATGAGGCGTACGCGCTACGCACTCGTATATACCTATACAGGCACGAGTTCACACACACACACGCGCGCATACTGCACACACAATATTATAAAGGCATGCGCGCAGACAGTGACATACCGATCGAAGCCTAAATGTAATCAGTCGCCCAAGGCGACGCGATATAAATATATATGATATATATTAGACATATAATGTTTGCGCGGCTCTCTGATGGGACGAACTGCGAGTCGAGAACTCGAAGGCGTGCGCGGAGTAGGGGAGAACAAAAAAAACAATTATGAAATAAAGATATATATTATATTATTTTATACACACACGGGGTATCGTTAGAGAGAGGCGGCGATTGTTTGAATTTCATGATTTTGTATTCTCGTCGTTCCTGATTGTAGAGAGAGAGAACAGGTTCGCCACAGAGTAGAGATTTATATAGTGTAATAATGCATACGATATACGTGAACAAAAGAAAGAAAAATGAAAAAATGAAAAAAAAAATAACCGAGCTGACATATATACGTAATTTCCACAGTTGACAATTTATTGAGAACGCTGACATACACACCGAGAATATAATAATGTACTCAGTAAAAATATTCCTATGCTATAAAATGCTCCGATCCCTGATTCTCGAAACTGGATCGCAAAACGCGAGAATGGCTTTCAAATTGTACTATACGACGTGACAAACACTTGCACACTTATCCACACTGACACCCATATAAACACACAGGCGCAAAGGTGCGCGCGGATGAGCGAGAATCTTCGAGAGGTATAGCGTCGAAATACTCAACCGTCAAATTCAAACAAACACTATTTACTAAAATGTGTATAAAACTTGGTGGAGAAGAGAACAAATATAACAGAGTTACATATATGTATAGAGAAATCTAAGATTTAATATCTAGAAACGATATGGTTTGCGGGCATGTATGCGTATATAGAGAAATCCATAAAATTAATTCAGTTGCTGGAATCTAAATTTAAAAGAAAAAGTGGCCCAGGATGTGTAAAAATGTTCACTTTCTGCTTGCTCTGTCGGACCCACAGAATACGCAAAGAAAGTATTTAGACGAAATCGATTTTTCATACTTCTGTATAAATAATGTGTATCTGCATACTTAAAATACGTACGTATATGGAAATTTAGAAAATCGGTGTCACCCCTTCGACTTCGGGAGAACACTATATTATTTCTTTCGCGTGCATTCCGTGGTTCCTGTCGAAATTCTAATTCATCAAAAACTGAATTAATACAACAGATTTTTCCATATACAAAGATATATATGTACGTCTAACATGAAATAAAGCAAACATACGCGTACGAAGGCAGAGAACTATTAGAGAGGCCGAGAGGATACACAGCGCTATATAGATAACATTGAAAGCTCGCGTGGACCGCTCGTGTCCCGGCTACACGCGGAGGTAGACAAAAAAAAAGAATCGACCAGACGCTCTCTCGGCCCACATGTGCGGCGATCAGGTCGTTTTTGCGAGTGGCACGAATCTTCCATTTGGTACATATCACCCGTAGATTTAAAGAAAAGGGCAGAATTAACAAACAGGATAAAAAAATTACAAATATAAATATATATATTATATATATACATACATTATGGATAATAAGTATGAATATGTTCTATAAATGCACGTGTGCATGCGAGAGCGACTATAAGTGGCGTGGCGATGACAAAATGTGTGATGTCAAAAAAAAAAAAATGAAAAGAAATACGTGTGCTGGGGCGTGAATATATGTTAAACTATGTTTACTATGCCGTTATATACGTGACGTTCTCGATGAGAATGACAGTTATTATTCCGGGCGAAGAGGGAGATGGAACAATTTCAGCTGGAATAACAAAACTGCACGAACGATTTTTCCAGAATCAAAGGTGAGCGCGGATTTCGGCTGGAAATTTTTGCGCTGCACTCGAATCGTTGATTCGGGCAGTAACGAGTGAAGAGTCGGTTCGAAATGGTTTTTTTATCATTTTTACTATTATTATTATTATTCTCGCGAAGTGCGTATATGCATACTTGTATAGGAAATGAAAAAAAGCTCGATTCGAAAGAGCGCAAGAGTCACTTTGCCGACTCCGCGGGCTATACGAAAACAGATCACATGCGTCCGAAGTGTAAACGCTATTCTATAGGTATATATTATACACACATATATATATACATATATATACATATATATATGTGTGTGTGTATACATATATGTATATATTACTGACGCGTATGAGACGAGAGAAATAATGAATTAAATCGCGCGAAGCGCAATCGCAGGATAAGATAAGTTGTACACAATATACATATGATTATACATATATACATGGAAAAAATATATATACGAGTATGAATTATGTAGATATATGCGATGACATATAAATATAGGGATATATACATACATATATATATATTATATTATATGACGGACGAGAGAGTCAACCAGCTCCGAGAGAGGCGCGTACAAGCTTTGCATAGTATACATATATATACGACTGCAAGCTCATTGCATGCGCCGCACGAAATTCCTCACAATATGGGTTATACATACACAGGAGGCCACTCGGAGAGAGCACTTGAGTCCCTCGTTCTACGTGTTATACAAATCGTAAACAATAAATCAATATGTGTACAATACGCGTGTATGCGCGTGTGCACGCGCTGCAGGCGATGCGGTCGTCACATATAGCGGCCCGCGCGCATACGCGTGTATCACTATATATATATATATCAATATTTTCATCAAGCTGCACGAGCGGAAATTATTTTCTACGAGAAATCGCTAGTGGTTTAGAGGTTCCGCGGGAAACGCACTGTATATGCACTGGATCGAACGATCGAGAGACGAAGGAGGAACGAGAGGGAGGTGTGTGAGTAACGCATGAGGCGCGCGTAATGTGTACATGGTATTACTTATAAGCCGATGGGAATTGCGAATTATCGACGAATGGCGAATCTCGACGAAGTCGGTTATTGTATACAAAGAGATGTACGCGCGCGCAAAGGAAAAGCGCGGGAAAATTAGCAAAGGAAACTGTGCTTCTGCAGCGGCTCTCTCTCTCTCTCTCGCAGCTAACTAGCTAAAAGTGCGGCGCGCGAGAGAGGTGAAATTTAACAAGGCCAAAGGAGAGAGACTCCCTCGCAGAGGTTCGGCTCGACGCAGTTGGCTTCCCCGCTTGTAAAAGTCTGCATGCGCGTATGTGTGTTAAGAAAGTTTCGTCGTCGCACAGGGCCTGGAAAGATATGGAAGAGCGCGGAGAACGAAAGCGTGATGAAAGCGGCAAAAAGTTTCAATTTTTTTCCCTTTATTCATTGTATATGCTTTGGCGCGACGACAATAATTTTCGATTGTTCATTAATTCACGCAGGATATATGATTTTGAGGAATGGTCTCGGGAGAGAAATTCTCGCGCACGTGTGTGCGCGGGGAGCATATCTCTCTCTCTCTCTCTCTCTCTCTCTCTCTACCTCTTTTATTCATTTACACTTGCAAATTGCGCGTATACACTCTGAAATGCACATATTTTCCGACTCTCTCTCTTCGAATTTGGAGCGTAAAAAGCTCTCGCTCTCTCTCCCCCTCTGGACGGGAAGCTTTCTCTCTCAAGTTTCGAATTCGCCGAACGAACACCTTGCGAGTAGCGCGCGCTTTTAAGAGCTGAAATTGAACGGGAATTAGCGACACAAAGAGAAAGGAGAGCGAAAAGGAGAGAGAGAGAGAGAGAGAGAGAGAGAGAGAGAGAGAGAAAAAGCGTGGAATTCTCTTCTGCAGGGCTTGCACTGCTCCAGTGCGCTTTCTCCTCGTCGCGTTTTAAGAATCGCGCATTGTGTCAGACACACGGCAGGCAGCAGCTCCTCGAGAAGAAAAAAGTTTTCGTCGCGATAGCTATTTACGCGCAATAAAGATTTACACACGATCGAAAAGAAAATATACAGCCTCTCGCGCCGCGGTTACACTATATTTCTTTTTAGATCGGCGCACATCCGAAATAGAGGAGAAAATTGATTTACATATACACATACAGACACGGCGCATCTCGCGACGAGGCAGAAGCCGTTGAGTCAGCGCTTAAACGAATCGGATGTCGAAAAAAAAACGAAAAAACGACGGCTTGGGAGGACGGGAAAAAACAAAAGAAAAAAGGAAAAACAAAAAAAAAAAATAAAGTCGCTTAAGCCAAACCTCTCGGCTTTTATATGCATTCATTCGCGTCTCGCTCGGGATACTCTCTAATTAAACTAGCCGGCGACGCGTAAAAGCACGCTCCGACGGTTTTCCCTCGATCCTCGCTTTTCACACACACACACAGACGCGCGCGCGCGCGCGCGTATAGTCGGGCGCGTCGAACCGCGAGATCGGCCGATTGTGCGCGCCAGAAAGAGAAACGGGCGGGAGAGGAGGCCAAAGGATGAGGAGTTAATAAAATGCTCGCTTGAATTCGAGCGCTCGACGCGGCGGCGGCGGCGGCGGGGGTGACGCGAGAGCTTTTCCGCCAGCCGTTCCGAGCAGGCGCTCGCGCTCGATTTAGACGACGAAATCGCTTTGTCTTATATTGATACAAAGGCAGAAAAGCCCGTCGCGGGCCGCTCGCTGCAATGGGCGCGGGAAGCGCGCGGAGGAAAATCGATGGAGGCAAACTCGCTCGGTGCGCTGTACCGAGGCTGTAGGCGACTCTCGCTGACGTCGGGTTCACGTGTACTTTGCATGTTCGTATATATTATGGGTAGACGTCGGTGTATGCGCGCACTCGGGAAGCCTGGAGGAAACGGAATGGAAGGCGCGGAAAGAAAAGCGATCTTGCGCGAGCCGTTTAACGTGTTATGTAGCCTTCGCAGTGTTTCGATGTATTTTATTTGTTTTGAATTCGACGCGCATAGCATCTGTCTCTCTTTCTCTCCCTCTTTCTCTCTCTCCCTACCTCTCTCTCTCTCTCTCTCTCTCTCTCTCTCTCTCTCTCTCTCTCTCGTGATTGAAATGAGTAGTTTACGCGCGATTAAAAAAGGATTTATCGCTCCGTTAGCTGATTTAGGGAAATTATGTTGAAGGACGGACCGAGAGGAGAGAATGAAACGTTTTCGATAGCCTTGCAGAGATAGCCTGAATTGATTAGAATGTACTTAGTAGGAATTATGTAATATCGCCGGGGATTTTTATTTCTGTGGTGCATGACTGTACTGACCTTTATGTCGCTTTCCGAAAATTTTTCCACTTGCTTGAAATTTATTACAGAATCCAGAGTTATTATATAAGCTGCTCAAGAATTAATGAGCCTGTTTAGTAGATGTATTGGTTTTTAATCGATGCCAAAGTATATAATGTCAAGACACTTCATTATAAGCGGGTCCGAGAGTCGATTCAGAATTCAAATTCTGCGCCAATGTAGCGTAACAATAAATCACAGTCTATATTTTCTCAGTCTTGTGTAATAATCTATAATTCGAAACGGCTTCAAATTTAGTACACCTCGACGAGACATTGATCGAACTTCTCTCGTCACAAGATATAATTGTAACGTGAACTTGAAAATTTCCAGATTATGGATTGTTGCACAACGGTGAGCAAATTTATCCTGTAATTCATTTATACATTCATTGGTATACTTATTTCTGTAAATAAATTATTTCATTTTTGGTGTATAGTGCACCGCGAAATCTGAATTTATAAATGACAATGACACCTCCTGGAGTCAATCGTTTTCTAACTGAATGGGAATCAGTCACATTGACAAATCTACGCTTTTCCTCGTTGATCGACAATCAGAGAGTCAACGAATGCATATATTGCGTCCGGAATTGAAATTTATTTTTCTAAACGGGAGAAAATGAATCGCAGAAATTGTGAGCATAGTCTGCTCTGTTACAGTCAGTCGGATGGAAAAAAGAAGTTGTAAGAGACCACACGCATATATGTACCTATATAAAAGATCGTGTTATTTTAAAACGATTTTTCATATTTTTCATTTAAAAAATCGTTCCACATAATTATTCACTATTACCACGTCGTAGCAGTAGAATAGCCTTTCTACGCCACAACTGCATATACGGGTACTACATTATAATCATACGAAGATAAATTTCAGAAAATAAACTAAAATATTCGTCGCCATTCTTTATTAAAATTTAAGAATTATAGTAAAGTTGTATTTTTGTGACTAAACAAAGTTTCAAAAGTGTATATTTTTCTACATTAAGCCGCTTAAGAAATATATAATTATGTTATTGTTAATAATAATCTACTTTGAATCTAATCGTACCGACACCTAACGATCGTGTTCGCTAAAAACTATTGCCAGCTTTAGCTATCACTGATCGATGGCATCTAATTTGTCCGAAGATATACCAATTAATTTACACGTGTTTAATAATTTTACATTGATTAATTATCGGTTATTAGTTCGACACAGTAACATCGTTTACATACACCCTTATACTGTGAGCAAAAAAAAACCAATCAAAAAATATGAAAACTTAAAACCTCTTCATTAAGACAATAAATGAATCCAAAGTATAATCGCACTTCCCATTAAAAATTGACGTCTATATGTATAGAGGAAAAAATAAGCCTTCGGCACACACAACGCTCGGGAGTAAGGCACGCGCGGCGGAAGTCCGCCGATAATGGTTCATACACCGAGAAATCTTTACGTTACAAAAAAAAGAACCTCTAAAGGGTGCGGCACCTTCGATAAACCATGCCCGTAAAAATGAGGATAAACAATATGAAATACACAGATATTCATCCATTGGCTATTCGTTTGTGAGTTTCGGTGGCTTATTCCGAGTATCGCTTTTCGCCGAGAAATTATTGCCGAAAAACACGATCGGCCCCGCGCCGCTCTCGATTATTTCCCGCGAATTACAATCGATTTTTATTCCATCGCCTGGGAATTTATATTCGGCATTGTACACGGATGGGGCACTCCTTGGATTGTTTGCGCGCCTCTGTATAACGAGGGATATTTATCGTCGGTTACCCTTTAATTTCTCGAAAATTGCGTTTCTCGCGATCGATGCGCGCTCTCGCGATGCTATATAAAGTTAAAGCGAGCTTTTCTTTTTTTTTCCTTTTTGTCAGCGATTTCCGCATGAAAAAGAAATGCAATTTTTCATCGGAATCCCCGAGTCAATATTCCAGGGCAAACAAACGCGTATATGAATGATTGAATGCCGTGCATGGGAAAATATGTATCATTGCGAAATTCTCGGAAGGTTGTATCGAAGATACATTGAGCTGTTATTTGAAAATGAATAATTATTTGTTTTGTGAATTTTTTTTTCATCAACGCGAACCGAACTTACGCGCGGGAAAATTCAAAATTCGAACTCGATTTGTTGAGCGAAAGACCTACTGCATCGGCACAGTTTCCTATTTAAAAATTGCGTACTTTTTTATGAATGCGCACACAGAGTTTTTGTAAAGCGGCATCAGGTCTGGTTGAAATGTGCTGTTATTTTCTTTTCGAAAATGGATCAGGGTAACGAGTATAGAGTCGTCGATTTATAGTAGGATACTGATGAACTAGAAAATTAAAAAACACAATATATAAGAGATGCCAAGAGAAATAATGTCTACTTGTAAGCGCATTACTCGATACCCTGACGACGTCTCACACACCGATTATCGATTCCGTACACACGAAGGATGTAATCAATGTTTTCGCGGAAAATATCGTAGCTCTGTTCGCTAACGAGAAACAGTACGCTGACAGAAAAAGACTAGGTAATGCCAAAGGACACATTATGTAGGATACTCGAGCAGAGTCGACGCAATTTTCATAGAATATATAATCAAACGAGCATATAATATGGATCGTCAGAGCAAGTTTGTAGAACGAATAATTCACAAAAATATATACAACCATACTGCGACACGGAATTGCCGATTGTTTTTCTCTCAATGTATATAACCGAATCACGATCCTCTGAAGCCAAAAAAATTTTGAACGCTCGATATGTGTGACGAGGCACGTGAAATACGGCGTCGGTGTGACGACTGCGTTAAATATCATGTATTCGATATGTGTACAATTTGCATGTAGCACTCGATACGATACGAATGAAAGAGAGGAAGAAGAAAAAAAATAAGTAGAGGAAAAAATTAGAAGAAAAACAAGCGACGCGCGTTCGCTCGCCACTCGCCACTCGCGCTAATGTTCGATATTGTGAATTATATCATTACCATTATTGTCTACCGATGTATTAAATTGCGCATAAACGGTAGGATTCGCGCGCCAGAGACACTCGCGACACGTGGAGCAATGGGAGAAATGAGCGACGAAACAATATACATATACTCATACATACCTATGTATGCATATATTTGCGCGCAGCATTTTTCCGATTATTCGCTCATTTCGCAAAATGTACCTCGTTAGTGTAGTGTATCGGTCGCGGTGACGACGATCTGCACGACGTGATTGAGAGTCGAAGGATTCGCTGAATTTGTGAAATCCGTGGTAATGCGCAAACTCACACACACACACACACACACACACACATACACACACACAGTCGTCACCAGGTGCGAAGCGTTAACGAGTTTAATCATAAGCATGATTGTATTTTATCATCCGCATACCAGCCATATTTTCGAATTGAGTACCGTCAAGCTTATGCGTTCTGTATTCTTTCATTAGCGCGTGCCATTCGCGCGTATAGGCGAGACGCCTCTACGCGCGATGGCTTCTCCGTATTCGTTGTAATTAACGATAAACCATATAATATATTGAAAGCGTTCTAAAGAGAAGTGGAAAGGAAAAATAAAAGAAATACTATACACACTACATATACATACATATATTACCTTGATTAAACGTTAAAATATAATAAACAAGGGGAAAAAATGAACAAAAATATTTTAGTACGTAACGATAATTTAAAATGTGATAATAACAATTATATAGATAGTTTGAAGGCGGCAAAGCTCTGTACGACGATTAAAACATTCCAAAGGTCCTTCCGCGCGGAGAGAGAGCACATTTCACTAGGGGAGAATTGAAAACGACTGGAAATTTTCACTCCTCGTTAAGGGGTAAAGGCCGCTCGTTCAAAGTGAAATCTCATTCCGGCGAAATTTAGAGAGCTTTTTCCTCGCGCGCACTGTTCCCCCTCCCCCCTCCCCCGCCCATCCACCTAACTCCCGTAGACATATACACAAGCAAGCACAAAACCCGAACGCGCGAGTGCGTAAACACTCGCATCCATCGCGAGTCTACAGTTATAGCTCTTTCTCCTTTCCTCTATATTCGCGGAATTAACGAATTAACTCTAGTTCACCTTCTTGTTTTCCTCGTGCAGCTGCACGTGCGCTATATCGAGGATCACGCGAGATGCGTTTAGTTCTGCAGTTCGTCTTTTACGCATATATAGCGAAGCCAGGCAAGGGAAATAATCTCGAGAACGAGGGCCTTCAGGGCCTTTTGGATAATGCATTATCCATCGCGGTACCCGCTTAATGTCGGGCTGTGGGAGCTTCCCCAGTAGATTCGAAATTCAAATTTCCCGCCAAAATGCAGTGCGGATCAACAAATATTGGGAGCGCAGTTCATTAGCTTGTGCGGATTGAAAATGTAAATGAAATTATACTATTCAAAAGTTTTAAATTTACATTGCGCTTTAACGAGAAAAGTCCAATTAGCGTAATTTTTCTTTACATCAATTGAACTTTCCTCATCAAGGTATTGTAACGTAAATTTCGAACTTTGCGAAATTATGGGTAATTACGTAATAGCGGCAAGAGCTATAGCTGCGCCGTAATTTATTGCATAATTTCGAATTTACGCCCGCTACAACGCAGCGCGAAATTTGAATTTTTAATTGACTTTGGAAGCTCCTGTGAGTTAGACGCCTCGCGATGCATGCGCGTCAAGCACAACTTTCGTTTATTAAACAGACGATGAATAAAAATTTCTGTGTAGGTATTCGTTCGATCTTCGCAAAAGCAGCACTTTTTTGGACGATTACGACGTGTACGCACGGAGCTTAGAATTCGCAAGTCGCGCGTTGAGGAGCAAGATAATTGCTAAAAATATAGGGAAAAAAAAGAGAAAATAAAAGAAAAAGAAAATAAAAATTCCTCTAAATATAAGAAAAATGCGCGCGCAGTGTATAATGTAAATAAAATAAAAGCTAAAAATCGTTTGTACCATTTAGAAGCGAGGAACCGTAGCATACAAGCATTTTCTCCCGATATATTTACAAAGGTGTGTCTGATTCGGCATAAATAGGGAATGTCTTAAACCTGGTGCAATTCAAACGTGACAATCCTGATACGATTATATGCGGCGTCGATAATAACGATGAATTTTTTTTGTTTTTTCAAGTGCGAGAAAGGAGAGCTGTAGGCCAAGAGGGGGCAAACTAACGGAAGAACCGAACATCCTAGATTTTTGGACGCAGGAATAATATTTCTTCCTAACGCACGGCCGGGCGATGCATGTTTTTCCGCGATACCTCGCGCGCGCGCTCTCTATATTATACATAATCTCCATAATTATTCTGATGCGACCCATTCGTTTTCCCCCTTTGTACAACGCTCGTTTCGCAGACTTTTTTCTCAACAAAATCTCTCTATCTCTCGCCCTTTCTCTCGCGACTACATACGATAATGTATTACGAGCAAAAAAGGAATAAAAACGAAAAATGCCCAAAAAAATTAAAAACACGAAGAAAAAGAGAAACAAAGCGCGATGAAATAATATATTGAAAATATATTGAAATAGAAACGAAATTCAATCGATGCTGATGAGAGAAAAGGTGTCGCGCGAACCGAAGGGTCGGCTCAGCGCTTATTAAATAAAGGAGAGCGGCTAGACGTATTAAAAACGCTAAAAAAAGGAGCTTTGATAAAGAAACTTTACAATTATACATACGATTTTATTATACGATTTCGAGTAGGACTTGAATACTCTTTTACGGATGAATTGATATAATTATATCACGCGAGGCACGAGGCGCCGTTGCGCGTGTGTATAAACTTTTTCGAGAGAATAATCTTCATCCTATATAAATATATATATATCGGCCTGTAATTCAACTTTTTCGTTTCCGTTAATCCCAACTTTTCAGTCGATATACACACAAGGATATGTCCCCTACGTCCCCTTTACGTCCCGCTAAGGTTTTTGGGGTGAATTTTTCTCTATTGCCGCGAGCTTCAGCTTCTTTCACTTCGTTTCTCTATAGCTTATAAGTTTTTGTAAGAAAAATTTCGTCGTGCGAGCACGCGAAGAAAAATAATTCACACGACTATTCTGCACAGCAATGTAATCCTTCTTTTTTCAAGTGACACCGAATGAAGCGAGAACGCAGATTTAGAGTAGTCACTGTTTGAATAAATTTACGCATGCAAAGTTCGTTCGAGCAAAGTTTCTAGTGCTGCACGTTACCAAGGGTTATTGCACAAAAATACATGAGTACGCTTGTGAAAAAAAAAAACAGAAACTAGATTGCTTAAGAGTTGAATTGATAATTAAGGATATTTTTCTAAAGGCAGGCGAGTAGTTGTAGCTGTTGAAGCGTTAAAGAAAAAAAATTAGTTGAGCCCGAGAGTAATGCGTTATTATCTTCTAATATCAAGAGACATAAAAAATCTCGATTAACATCCACTCCAAAAATTTTAGACTTTTCAAGTCGATGCACGTCATGTACCTATGTAATGAGAAATCGCGCGCACTCCTTGTTTCCTCACGACAACCACTCCGACGATACAAAATGACGATAAATACCAAAGAATAAAGCAAGAAACAATATTATTAAAAAAAAAAATATACAACGGAGCTCTGACTCCGTTATAGCACGAATTTCCACCGGTCGGGACCACTTCGCGTCACGTATGCCACGGTACAATACTTGTAGTCAATTATATTAATGAATTATTAACGTATGAATATCGATCGCGGTCTTGTTCGAGATTATTATAACAATGAGATTAAAAAAAAAACAAATTGGTTGCATACTCGACACAACAAAACGTGCAATACACAACTAACGACAGGTTCAACAATAGACATTACAAAAGGGACTGGAATCTACTAACGTCTGTCCACCTCGGAATAACTGTGCTCACACGGCAGCTCGTACCATTTTCAAGCGATATCGGCGCAAATACGCGAATTTTGCGATTTTTTTTTCTTTTTCAAAAAGTACGGTAAACGATTGATTGGAGATGCATAGACGGCGTTGCATAATACGGTAAGCCGATATCGTGAATTAAAGGCCACAATGTAGGTTATAGGAGAGAAAAAGCCGCGTCTCGATCGAGAAACGCGAACCGCAGTATAAGAGACGATATAGACCGCAAAGTAAATATAGATTTCGATTAAAGGGGAATCACGCCGAGACAATCGTCGAACGAAAGTTTTGTGGGAGAGGGAAGGGAAAAAGCCGGGGAAAGAAAAGCAAACGGGAGGACGATTCGTATTATCGGAGAAAATTGACAATTAATTAATTGCCGATCGAGTTGCTTTTCTTTCTATTCGAGTCGCGTGGTGTGCTGCGCAACGCAGGGGGGGGGGGGAGGGATAATTAAGGGACTGTGGAAACCCGAGTTGAATGCTGAAAGTAATAAAAAAATTATTGATTGCGATAAAAAGCGGGACTTTTTATTCCTCGGATAGTAGATGGATATCGTAACCGATGTAGCGCTTCATACCAAAGTCTTCTTTCCAACAATTTCATAGTCTTTATCTAAAAATTAAGACACGTTGTTTCTTTAACTATATATGCTGAGTGAAATAATAGCTTTTGCGTTAATGGGAAAATCACTTATTTTTGGTTTCTATTTCAAAATAAAAATGGCGAAACTATTGTACAGAAGAGCATGCGTATACTATAAGCAGGACAGACTTACATGCACATATATAATACAAATAACCAACAACAAAGACAGAAACCGAAGAACAAAGAACAACCAAAAATCATGAGTACCAAAATTAAAGGAAAATACCGTTTCGAAGTTCCCGTCTTGGCACGATTGTTTTATCAATATAGACGTATGCATATAAATGATTATGATATGTACCGCGTCGCTACTTCTGTGCTTGCGGCGAACGACTAAAGCTTCGCTTTCTTCAACGAGCAAGTGATTTTACCGTATATATATTATACATATATATATAGTGCGTAGGTGTGTGAGAATCAAGAGCTAAATTAATCACAAGGTTAATGATGTATGCACTATTAAAGCGAGTGCGTGTAACGAGAGATAATATTAATTATAAATACAAACAGATAAATAATTAATTATAATTGGATATAAATATAAATTTAAGGAGATTTATTCGTTCTCGATGTGAAGATGTGTAAGAAAGAGTGCGTGAGTGGCATGATTATACAATATATTATATATTATACAGAACAAAACAAAAATGACGGGATACACGTAACGACAAGACAGAGAGACGGGATTTCAAGTGTGAGCTATGTTAATGATGCGATATTCTGATGTGCAAGCGAGGTTTCACGAGGCTGATAATGATGATGATGATGATGATGGTTATGCGACAAAAAAACTACAATGTACGAATGCATTTTAAAGAAATAAGAGGAAAAAAATATCGCGACAATTCGCGCATTATAAATATACCTATGTATAGGTGGTAGGTACAATTACCTTACATACAATTGGGTATGTGCATACACCTCTAAAATTCAATGTACGTCTCCACGTACAATATGAATTCAGCGTAATACGTTAAATGTTGTTAGGTTATACGTATAAATATTATATAATAAATGTTACAAGAACCGTTGTATGTATAATTATAGCGTATGAAAAGAAAAATAAACAACAAAACCTGTACGTAAAAGATATTTCTGTAGTTACAATAAAATAAACAACTAAACAATCAAAAGTCTTATTGCAATTTATTACGAGATTGTTTCCATAAATTCCAATAATCGTGTAAAAGAATATGTGTTTTTTAAAATCAAGTTTATGTGCAAGTTAATGCTGCCTCCCCCCTCTTCCCAAAAGAAATACAAAATTCTATAAAACAGGGGACTAAATCATCAAATTTCTTAGTTATGCTCTTCATCATTATATCCTCCACTATTAAAATGTATTTTACTGCGTTCCGTTAATAATCTCTCGTTTCCAGTCTTACTTAATTGAAAAATCTTCCCTCGTGAAAACAATTACACCTTCCAAGCACGCCCTGATCATTTCTTTTTACTCTCGCGAAACAAAGCTCTTAGACGAAGGAACTGCTCGGCGCATATAAAAGAAAAAAAAGGTAAAACCGACGAAATAAATAACGACTCGGCAGATTTCACGCGGCTCGGCGATCAGGTAAGGTAACTCCCCCATCCTCCCCTAACATAGCTATATGTGTATATATATATATTTTTATGCGGCTTCAGGAGGGACGAGAGTGAGAGCTGAATGGAACGGAAGAAAGAAAAAGCCCTTCTGGCTCAGGCTATATTCTTGGAATAACGGAGCTGAGGCTCGGTAATATTGTCCTTCGGTAATGGGCTGCCCCACCCTCTTTTCCCTTTTCCTCGCTTCTCTTCTTTTATTTCACTTTCCCGCTCTCTTCATCTTTTTTCTCCTCTTGCCACACTTCGTCTATTCTCTCAAGCCTTCACGCTTTTTTGCTTTACTTCCTCATCGCACCTTCGTAAGTGTTATTCTTAACTTATTTCTTTTGCTTTTTTTTATTTCCACATTGTTTTCAAATGTTCAGTATTTTTTGGGATACGTAACAATGACTTCTTTGTGTATCTATTCATATTTTATTTATTAATAATAGACGAGCTTAAAAAAGGCAAGATATTGAAATATAAGGTAATACCAATACTAAATAATACTAAAGTACAAATATATCGAAACGGAAGCACGCATATCAATGTTAACCATGATAAATACAATTGGCATGACTATCAAAGACATAAAATTGATTGTATTTATTGATTATTGGATTTACAGATTATTTACTTGTACATATTTTATAGCTTACATATCGAAGCAGTAAAGTTAATGCATTTTAAAAATCGGTACACAAAGAAGGAGGGATATGAATAATAACGATAAGATTAAATGGGTCTTTAATTAAAATTTGAATCAGTTTACCCAATGTGGCAGATAAAAAAAAACAATTCACTTTTTAATAATTAAAAATTCTTTTAATAATAAATTTTCTGACATGAAATTTTAATTTTGAATTTCAGTATAATAGAATCGTTCAGATTTCTATTGAAAATCAACACGATTTATTTTATTCACGAAGACTAGCACGGTTCAGATTATTCCCACAAAGAGTAGCACATTTTAAAAGTTCCAGCGAGAATAAATTCAAGAAATAATTAAAAAAAAAAGGAATTCACAGATTTTTTTCTAGAAAACTATGGACTCTATACAAATGTCATAACATTAAAAATATCTTGTAATTTATCAAAGAATGCTCTTTATTTTGATTTGATGACTTTTCGAAAAATCAAAAATTGTATTGGTTGATTCTGAAAAAAATTCAGTGTGCATTGAATAATTCTTATAAAATGTTTATGAAACGCCAGTTTTCAAGAAAGACAATCTGAACTGTACTACTTGTCTTCATTAATAAAATGAACCCTCTTAATTTTCGATGGAAATATGAACGGTGCTAATCTTGATAATGATATTGATAAAAATGATCATTCACATTACTTCATATTCATAATTGGCACAGTCTATCACCGAATCAAATATAGTTGACAAATCAAAGCATAATCATTACTGCAGGGTTTTTCAAATAACAAATATTTTTTACTAGCGATCAGACATACACTTGTAGGCAAACACGCTGATGCGCTGTACACGCTGTATGTAACCTCGACCTCAGGCACTCAGACAGAAATAACGAATGCGCAAACACTTCCGGCGCAATACATTCGTGAAAACGACGCTGTAAACAAAGTCCTCGAGGCTGCCAACAGACCATTATTCTCACGGCAAGTGCAGATGCATGCACAACGCGACACGAGCCCGAAAGTTGGAAAGAGCACGCGCGCATCCATGTACTACACACAGCGACACATGCCAATAGACTGTTAATACTGTTATCGGAAGATTCTGCATAATCAGAGCGGAAGGGATATACAGCAGCTATATCTACCCATTCCGCCGATCTATCGATGTACATGCTTATATACCCTCCTTACCACCACCGAGAAATACTATAATAATCCCCATTCGCTCTTCAGGCTGAACACAAAGATGAAGAGAAATATTGATATTGATAATTAAGTAGCAATATTACGTTGCGTATTAAGTTGCTGCACTTTGCTTCTTTCTAAGAAATAGAGAGAGCGAGAGAGAGAGAGAAGGAAAAAAAGAGAGCATCAAAGATCCTTTGTTAGCCTCCTTTGTCGTTTGACGACCTCTGGAAAATTGCCAGAAGAAAGGAGAGCTAAGAGCTTACGTACTCAGTGGTATAGCGTTACTAAAAATTAATTTTATACACTCCTTTGCGTTCTTTAGCTTTTATTTAACTATATCGCGTCCACTGGGTCCAAGATTCAATGAGCTTCAAGAATTGTGAACATTTTTTTAAATTAACATCGTTGTTAAGAGCAAAATATTAGTAACTCTCATTTTCTACAGATCACATGATCAGAAATCATTTTACAAAGAATTTAACAATATTTATTGAAATGGTGCTGTGTAAAGTTAGTTACCTCTTCTAGATTATAACGCAAAATTTAATTACTATTTTACACGACAAAGCTTCAATTCAATTAACACATTAATATTGAAAAGTTTTAATTTTCTATTAAACGGTCGAATAATACCTATAGTGATTATGCATTTAAAATAATTATTAAATAAATTAATAGGATAAATCACACTTGCTATAATCCGGAGACGGTTTCTTTGCGTAATAGCTGTAAAATGAAACGTACCCAAAGGATGCACATTGCAGAAAAATTAATTCACGAAACATACTTTAGTTTCAGAATATAAAAACGTTAAGGGCATCATTCTAGAAGAAAAATTAACCTCTTTTGTACTTCGGAATTTTCCCTCGTGTGTGCGAAAAAGGAAGAGAAAGAAAAAAAGAGAAAGAAAATGAGAGTCAGTTATGAATTGCACGTCTAAATGGTAAACGTGCACGCACGTACAGCCAGACGAGTGCAACGTACGTAGACGCTTTCATTATAACACGATTTATATTAAAAATTTTTACATAGAACCGGCTAATCTCAGCAAGTCTACCTTAAATAATATGTTTCTGTATATCTGTCCATTTATTTGAATAATCTGATTATTTATTCAAAAGAGTTTTACTCCCATTTGTTCTAGCTATACTGCATAAAGCTTAGGTTACACTAACTTTTGACATAATTTACAAACGCTCCAATCGTACATTTTTTATTTTATTGGTTCTTAACCATTAACCCTTTGCAGCATAGTGTACTCTAGGCATGCCACCTCTTTTTCCTTAGTTATTTGTGATTTCAAATCAGTTTTTGAACAATTTAATGACATTTTTTGATTCAAATATATCCTACTAGGTAAAGTATAAGTAATGATTACTTGTGATGTAAAAGAGAACTGAGACAACTAATGTATTATGAAAACTAAATGTACACCCAAGTGCAACTAATTCTGCACAAATGACGGTCACCGATAAGTATTTAGGGGAGTTTGCATGTAATATGTTGAAACGGAAAAAGTGGGAACGAGAACGTGCGAAAGAGAATTTTTGAATGGTATAGTATGTTTATTGACTAATCATATAGGCAAAATACATCATGGGAAGCAGTTGCATTTTTAAACTTAAAAATAAATGTTTTCTGCCCTTGATTAGTCAATAAACATACAAGGGCAGAAAACATTTATTTTTAAGTTTAAAAATGCAACTGCTTCCCATGATGTATTTTGCCTATGATTAGTCAATAAACATACTATACCATTCAAAAATTCTCTTTCGCACGTTCTCGTTCCCACTTTTTCCGTTTCAACATATTACATGCAAACTCCCCCAAATACTTATCGGTGACCGTCAGTTGTGCAGAATTAGTTGCACTTGGGTGTACAAGGCTCGATCGTACGAGCATTTGTGCGCCACCACACACTGCACGGAAGAGAGAGAGAGAGAGAGCGGGAGAGAGAGGGAGAGAGAGAGAGAGAGGGAGAGAGAGGGAGAGAGAGGGAGAGAGAGAGAGAGATGGAGCACAATCGCCCAAATAGTGAGAGAGAACAAGTACTTATACGTTCGCATGTCAGTGCAACCGGGGGGAAGTCGCTGGCTCAGCTCTCGAGGACGTTGCAATCGTCTTAGCTGTCCAGAAGTCGGATCGCTCGCTATAACTATATGTTCTTAGTTATGTTAAATACAGATCAGTTCCACTATATAATTAATTAATTATAACTTTCTTTGGGTTTTTACCCCACTGACTCTAAACAACTACACTTTGTGATAGTAATGTAGGAGAGCGAAGACGAATATAATTGAACGATCAAACGAACTTACCTGTACGTGAAGTTCGATCGTAATTATATGAAGTCTTCGCTCGAACTACATTACCCACCCCCTTTTTTGTCTTTTTATCAACCCACCCTAGATCAATTACAGTGGGGTAAAATAATTAAGCACTCTGAAGCCTGAGGAGTTAGGAGAGAGCCCGCAGGAGGCGCCACCCGGCGCAGTAATTTTGAGACTCTGAACAGTCTGAAGCTGAACGCGTGGATCGAGTAGCTGATCAGGGACATCTACACTTTGTGATAGTAATGTAGTTCGAGCGAAGACTTCGTATAATTACGATCGAACTTCACGTACAGGTAAGTTCGTTTGATCGTTAAATTTTCACTTTTATATCCTGTGCTCACGTAAAGATCTTCCGCTATATATTAATCGAATAAATAAAGATATACAGGCGGTATTATCGTAAGTGGAAGAAAACTGTTTGAAATTAAATTAATTATATTAATTGTTAATATCGCATTGCCAATCATACACAACAATAACCGGCACAATACAACTAGAAAAGATAACGATCTCAACCATCAGGAGACCGAATTCGATTCCAAGAATACTCCAACCTCGCAAATCTCGATTGCTAATATCTCAGCACCGAAACTACTTGCGGTGTATCGAGAAATCGCAAAAACTGCAAACTCGAAAAAGATAAAGAATGCTGTTCAAGGTAGGGAGGGGTTAATGGCACAAAATTTAAAAATCTTCGATTACTTCTGTTTACTATCCTTTTATTTATTCAATCTCTTTTTATTTATTTAATTCTTTTATAACCTCGCTCTCTTGTGATGCATTTAGTTATGTTCAGCGCACTTCGATTTTCTCTCGTCCGCTTATTTCACACATTTATAAACACTGTAGCCGCTCGTCTTATTCGATGCGCTCGCCGCAGAGTTCAAGTCTCGACTTACTCACCTCTGTTCGCTCTTTCGTCCCGAAAAGGGGCTTTCTTTTTTCCGTTTTCCTTTCCGGGGCTTTTCAGATCCCTTCGACAACGTTTACTTCCAAGCTTGGGGGCACATAGGTAACTCTTCCGCCGCCCCGGCTTTACTTCCCCTCGACGCAGTTAAGTCATAAACTACTGTTGGAGACCTCTCCGGCTAGTTACAAGCATCGGCCACCCGCTTCCAAATGAGTCTTCACACCTTTTCTTAATAGTGATAGACTTTCACAAATTGTACGTCGATATACAATTTTGCTACATATTATAAGTAATTCTCGCTTTTATTCGATCCTGTCTGCAACAAATGCAAAAATAATAATTTACATATACTGCACTGTCCTAAGTAAATATATTTAACATGTAAAAGGAACTGCACAATCGAAAACGCGATAAGAAACCATGATCAAGATATTATTTCTAAATGAGACTTAAAACCCCGAATTTGACAAACTAAACCTATTCAAGATGATTGCGCTCAGCATTATTTTTAAACTATTAATGGCTTTTCCATGGGCGTGAAATTGAATAACAGAGCATTGAGCACTGACTCTCCACGAAAATCGATTAAATTCAATGCTAGTTTAAAAAGTTTTACATAACGCGAAGCGATAACTTATAATTGAAAACCATATTTTATGGACATTAATTCCTTAATTTCGTTTAATGCAGAAATCGTAAGCAAACACTATCCTTGTACTGAGCTTTTAAAATTAATATACACACTTATATATACAAAATATGAATACATTATGTAGTACTGCATATAACAGAAAACATGAAATTTTCTTGTGTTTGTATGGCACTTATGAAAATTTAATTAACATGACGTGAAAGTTGAGGCAATAACACATAAAATTAAAAAAAAAAGCATTGACGTAGGACCTTTGGTTGCCGAGAAATTCAATTTACATCTAAAAAACGTAATTTTCGGGTATTTGCATTGCACTCATGTAAATTTCATTGACACGACGTGAAAGTTGAGGAAAAAACACATAAAATAAAAAAAAAGCATTACCGTAGGACCTTTGGTTGCCGAGAAAATCAATTTGCATCTAAGGTTCACGAAAGCCGCAGCGGCGGTCCCCCCCACCACCGCGCCGCCCGGCCGGAGCAGTCGCGCGGCCGCGCGCGCTGATCTCGCATCCGTTCATTGGTCCTTGTATAAGAATTAAGTCCATTACAACTATTAAGAAAAATGCTATCATCTAGAGCATCATTTGAACAAGCATTGTGTGAAAATTCATTAAAAATATTAAATAGTTTCGGTGTAATCGTCGGTTGAAAAAAATTTCGTATCTCGGCTCCTATTGGTCGGATCTTGACGATTTTTTTACGAAAATTCATGGTTTTTTAAGTACTTTAAAATGCATTTTACCGCGTTTCTCTAACTTAAAAATTGGCGAAAATAAAAACTATTTATTGCTAAAAATGTTGTTAAATATTAATTTTAAGAAAATTCCTTTTTAGCATTTATTAAGTACGTCAAAAGCTATCGATTAATGCAGTTGGATCCGTTTATCGTTCCATGGGCAAATTTGAAATGAATTTGAAATTTTCGGGTAAATAATTTTGCAATAGGACGCCATTTTGAGATATACGGATAGGGCAACGATTTTTAGATTGTTTGTACTAAAAGTCATCATTGAGAGCTTATCCGGCGAAAAAGATCTTTTTTTTGAAAAAACTGTGGCAATGTGAAAATTTGGAAAAAGTTTTTTTTTGTTTAACAATTTAGCGATGAAAAAAGTTAATTTTGCATTCGGGAATACATGTGTCTGATTGGAAATTCAATTCTAAACAACTTTCCTCTCTACCTTTTTTTGCATAAAATGCGTTACAAAAACGTTATTCGCGGAAAACTAAAAAAAAGTGCTTTTTTGAAGTTTATTTTGCAATAATAACAATGTTCTCGATCAGGTCCGAAGTCGAGAATTTAGGGTTACTTTCAGCAGGTTACCACAAACAAATTTTGACTGTCAAAAAATCTTTTGCAGAAAGTGCACGACAAAATGCCAGGACTCCCGGACTATATGGCTTTTCCATGGGCGTGAAATTGAATAACAGAGCATTGAGCACTGACTCTCCACTCATATCTGAAATCAAGATGAAATCAAAACAAAGAGTGATGACAAGAGTAAAAAAAGCTAAGTGAGAGAGAAAAAGGAAAGACAAAAGAAATAAGGAGAAAGAATGAGTTGAACAAGTGAACCGAAACGACCTTTTCGAGAGACCATTTCAATTTCATTCCTCTTAAGTGATGATTCGATATTGTACCTATAAGCATTGGTTATGTAAGTGATCATTGGAATTGAGATGAAAGTCATTCCACTTAAAGAAGAAATTCAAAAGTTTGAAGTAGATAGTCGATAAAGGATAATAAGCGATTTTGTTTATGGAAAGAGGTTGAAGATTGTCTGAACGGTAGTCTAGAAAGAAGAATGCAATGTTATGATCTTCGAGATTAACATTATGAATCGCATATAGGATAAACGAATCAAAAAATTCGTGGTTTTTGTTGCTTTATCATATTATTTATAAACTTAAAAAAACTTTAAATTTAAACTTGATCATAACATAGTTTTACATAGATTGTAGTTTAATATGGGTATAGTATAATAAATATATACGTATTATAATTTTTATAATTAATGCACGGAGTAAACGCTTAGCTATAAAGAAAAACAATGTTATCCAAAGTTATGCATGTATAATATATTTGAGCGAAAGTTTTACTATAAAATCTTTCGCCTTTAGGGAGCTTTACTTTCGCTCGGTTATAGTCTGAAAATGTAAACTTTTTTCGCAATTCTCCGCAAAAAGCCTTTTTGGTGCATGTATTAAGAAAAGACTTTTTTCTTTTGACAATTTATAATGTATGCACTTTAAAGGTACATCTAAAATTTTGGATCATCTTAAAACTCATTGTCACTGATAATTCTGGTTCACATGAAAAATTCATCTTCGCTCTTTTTTTTTAATTAGTTGATTAAATTTTGTGTTAAACTTGATTTGGGTTAATCATATTAAATCATCACCCCATATGAAAACTAGGACAACTCAAAAATTACCTATTTTGATTTGCCATTTTTAGAAAGTTAGGATAACTCAATTCGCCAAGGACGTCATAAACTTGATATACAATTCGTATATTTTAAGTTTTTCAGGTCCTAATCGAATTGATTTACCCGGACTCTCTAAAAATGGTAAATTAAATTAGGTCTTTTTTAAGTTGTCCTAGTCTTCGTACGCGGTGAAGAAATAACGATATAACAATTACTTACATAAACCTTAGACGAGGTTTGTCAAAGCTTGGTGAAAAAATAACGATACAGATACATATTGAGCGTAAATGAGTTTAGCGAAACAAACTACACTCAATCGATTAGTACAGAAAAATAGTATTTATTCAAGTGAAATTACAATTAGACGAGATGCGACAACTCCGTTACAAAAACGCTGTTTCTCTCGCACAGGTTGTCGCTCGACTGAACGAAGGCGCATCCGTCCCAAAAGCGCAGGGCGCTGCACATTTATTGCTAAAACAATAACACCTCGAGAGGGGATAATCCGATGACTACGCGTAGCGTCTAGGATGGGTGCGGAAAAGCGAGGATTTATGATCAGAAGGACATCGGTACAGAGGGGGACATGAAAGTTGTATATTTATTTGAGGCTGTTAAATCTACTCATTCAAAATACACTTTCCAATAATACATAATATTTTACTGTTATAATTTTTGCGCATTCTCATCCCAATCATTTACGCGGGGTAGAAAAGAATTAATCGGTATTCAAAGGGAAATTAAGAATTTTCAATTTCGAAACGTTTAGTACGTTTATCGTATTGCTTAAAATTATCTAGATTATAGCCCTTTGAAAGCCCTTAAAGGATTATTTATGAATTATCAGTGTCATGTGGACATATATACCGGCGAACTATTTGATAACTATAAAATTCCTTACATAAAATTAATGGTTTTTATTATTTATAGACAATAGAATATCCGTGTATGAAACGTCACTGAATTTTCATCAGCATATCAACACATAAGCTAGTGTTTTAATTTCAAAATTGATTCAAACAATAATCCGACCTATCCGTATAACGTTTTCACTCGGATGAACACAGCAAAATTTAATTCTTATCATTATAATTTAATTATTTGAATGCAGCGTCCTCAAATAGGCCAACAAATCGTTAACGTTTTCACCGGGGGAGGAGGCGGTAGGGAGATAAACATAACATTTGATAACAATATTAGAAGTCTGCCGGCGAATGCTTCGTCTCCGAATCAAGCTCGGAAATACACTTCCGGTTCGTTATAATTCCGTGTAAAGACAGACACGTAGCAAATTGCATAACTTGTTGATTTGAGTTTCCATCATAATTTGAAACTTGCCGCGATCCCTTCGCAGCGTCATTCCATCCGTAAATTCTCATCTGCAAAGTTTGAATATTGCGTCTCGAGTATCGCGGGCGCGCAGCGGCGAAATAAATGAAAAAAAGAAACAAAAAAAACAACAAGTCCCCCCGAGAGAAAAAGTGGCGGCGAGGGGCTGTGCTTGTCAACGCTTTGAAAAATGAATAGATTGTGTCCGCCGGCGGAAAATCGAGTAAATCATCGGCGAATAGCTAAGGTCGGGATCGTCCGTGTGCATATACATACATATGAACATACACTCATACACCTGTGCGTCTATATAGCCACGGAGCTGTAGCAGTCGACTCCGGCGGGAAAAGAAGAAAAATAAAAAGACAGCGGCGGCAGAGGGGCAAAAGTGACTTCTCCTTGAGAGCCTGCGCGGCGAGGGCGGCAGCGGAGAGGAGCGAAGGAGGAGGAAGAACGCAAGAGAGCATTAGCCCGATACCACCGGGGAGACGCTCACGCGCAAGAGTGCTCGAATAACGAATGAACCAATGCAGCCCAGGGAGAGGGAGAGGGAGAGAGAGAAGAGGCTTTTCTGCACGAGTCGAGGGATCGATGTCGAGATAAGTCGAGATTGCCAGCGCTGTCGACTGAGCAAATGCACCGCCGACGCAGAGGAGTGAGAGCTGCGAGAGAGTCGAGCCAATATCCATTTCACTTCTCCTTTGCCCTCCGAAGCTTTTGAAAATTTTAGCGGGAGAGCACACCATAGCGCTCGCCGCGCAGCTTTCTCTCTTTTCATCTCGCGAATTCTGCTTGTATGTGCATGCCTCGTTTGCGCGACGCGTGTCACCTGTATATCTGTATACGTATACATATGCATAGATACGTGTGCGCGATGCGAAACGAGGTCGCGTGCGCGCGCATTCCAATTATTCGGCCGCGTTAATCAAGCGCGCCGCGCGTGTGTCTTGCCTTTGTATTTATGCGCTTGTCTGTATTACGCCTATTGCGATGCTGACTCTCATCGGTTAGAGTGCGATTTTCACTTTCCGGAATCGGCGGCGGAAATCGGACCTCTGTACATATACAGAAGCCACGTAACGAAAGTAGCGCGACGTTATTATTGCTATTGTACCCTTATATTACTGCCTATACGGTTTTGAAAATTTGAAAGCCGCCGCACAGACATCGATGGGAAAGCAGACGCGCTTAGCATTGCACATCGCGTGGAGTGATTACGCGGATGAAATTTCATCGGAGTGTGTAGCGGAGGGTGTGCGCGCGCGTGTGTTTAGCCGTCGTGACAGAGATAGATTTCAGTTTAACGCGAATGAATATACGTTGCGCGCGCGAGTGAATGTTGGCATTAAAAGCGCGTCAGTTTTCGAAGCGATTAAATTACCAATTCTCTTTAAGACACATTTTGTCGCGTATATAACTAACGACTGACATACTTTATTGGTTGACAGGTGTGTGCGGCAATGGGGAAATCCAATCCGTTGAAGAATCCTGCCGAATATCGGCTCGACTAAAAATAATAGGTTTTCAATGTGCAGAGCGCGCAGGCGTGCTCCAATTATCGGCGCGAACGCTGATGAACGCACACACGCACACACACACTCGCAGAGACTCACGCACACGCGCGCATGTATCTGCATATACGTAAATAATATATATAGTCGTCCGGTGCATAAACGTCACTTTATTTATACACTGCGCCGCCAGATATAAATATAAATTTGCACAGCTCTCGCGCACACGCGTATATATAGGCAAGGCGCGAGTGCCGCTCTAGTAAAATAAATAAGTCGCAGTTGACGACCTATAAATAAGAAATTTTTACGAGGTCTTCATTGCCGTATCGACTGCGGCGCTCTTACATTGCGAGGAGCGGTTAGCTTGATTGTATCGGGGCCATCGGGAATATATTTTCGAAACGGCATTACAATCGATCTTTCGTCAATTAATCGCACGGCCGCGCGCGCACTTCTTTTTTGCCGCTTTATTATACATTTCTCTCTCTCTCTCTCTCTCTTTCTCTCTCTCTCTCTCTCTCTCTCTCTCTTCTCTCTCTCTCTCTCTCTCTCTCTCTCTCTCGTCGTTAGTGCAGCCACGAAATCGTTCCTTTTTATGCGCGGTCCCTTACAACTTGGCAGAAGAACAAGAGCGAGAGAGAGAGAGAGAGAGAGAGAGAGAGAGTGTAAGGTTTTACGGCTGTGTAGTCCTCTGAATGTGTGTGATTCTTTATGTCTTGAAGAGGTAACTTCGCTGAGTTTATTGTACTTGCGAAAGTATATAGCCTTGATAGAAGTCTTTCCGGACTCCCGGGCTATTCTTCTCGTTTATTAGGTTTTTGGCATCTCATTGCTGCGCTTTGCTTCAGAAAATAATCCTTTGTTTGCAATGATTGCATGGATGATGATGATTAACAGTTGGATGAAAGGTGATAATCCTCTAGGCTCCGTGTGTATAAGGCTCTGGCTCATAGAGCGTACCACATTCACGTAATTATTTTATGGGTTAATTATTATGAAATTTAATAAATATTATTAGTCACTATCTCACCAAGCAAATTCATTATTTATTTAATATTACATGAGAGTCTCCGTAATTCTATGAGGTGAAGTTAATGTCTTTATAAATATTCGTTATAACTAGTATAGTGTTAATAACTCTGAGCATATTAATAATTTATTGAACTAGATATTACTCAATTACAAAATGTATAAGCTAACAGCTATTTTCATATAATTTCTTTGATATTTTAAATATTTACAAGTATTCAATTTGGTCAAATTTTTTATTATTCGTTATTCTATAACTCATTGCTATTAAATACGAAAAATAATTGAATTTTAATACAAATCTAGAGTGCAATAAGAAGAGCAGATTGATAATAAGGTTCGAATTTTTAATGCTAGCTTACGACCATGACTGATGATTACATGTTAACCATACCTGTAGTGTTAGGATGAACCTAAAATAAACTGTACTAAGAAACATAATATTTAAAGCATGTGTACTCCAAGAATAGTTCTTAAAAATGTAGATAAGTACGAGAATACTTTTTTCAAGTTGTTGAATATTGCTTAAGTACTTAGAAATTGTTAAGAACTTTTTTGGTTGCTATGCGTTTAAAAATGACTCGAAAATCATAAATAAAATATAAGCAGAGAATATAAAAAAATAAATAAATAATAAATATGTATATTATAAATAATGCATTTATATTATCATACATTTTATTTGCACTCTTTTTTATACACAGTAATTCAAATGCTTTTCTTGAAAACTTAAAATTATTTTTTATCAGCATTACACTTGCATTAATTTTTTTTACTTGTACTTATTATTACTAATAAGGAGAGTAGTTGACCTCCAGGTCATGGATCTGGCTCGAGTTGTGGGAAACGATTCTTTGCTCAAAATAATGAAGTACCCGGTTCAAAGTTGTATTCAATGTCATGGACTCTCCTTTCAAGTA
This sequence comes from Philotrypesis tridentata, assembly GCA_018906965.1. Lineage (NCBI taxonomy): Eukaryota > Metazoa > Arthropoda > Insecta > Hymenoptera > Pteromalidae > Philotrypesis > Philotrypesis tridentata. The sequence continues at coordinate 1,595,147 of JACCIB010000039.1, forward strand.
CTGGTTTTTCTATTTATAAATAGTCTATGCATAGTAATACAGGTAAGAAATGTATTAGAAATCAGCATCAAGAAAACATTAAATCATGAATTACAAAAAAGCGATTAGGTATGTAGGTGCCAATTTTAAGAAATATATCGTAAGTTTGAAATTGTGTTATTTTTAATTTGATCGCTCCTAATCAATCTTATAAATTCAATCTTTTTATCGCATAAGATCAAAACATAATACCAAAATAATTATGGATACTTAGTCGTGTTGCCTATAACTCTTCCTGACACTGAAACTATAAAACAAAACTAATCCACAAAAAAAAGTGAAAATCTAATCCCTCTCTTAATCATTCGTAGATAATCTCTAATAGAAAAAAAAGGTTTCAGTCAAATGCTTGAACGCAAATGTTTGCCAAGTCATTAGATTACCGGTGGGAAGGTTAAGGTATTAAACTGGGCTAGGTACATACAATGTGACCGAGCCATCACGACTACTTGTGGAATCGATAGTAGGGCCACGTGCAGTCGTAGCCGCAAAGAGAAACCAATTGACTGTCACTTTTATCGATTTATTACACCGCCACAGAAAGTTTAGTCCAACAGTAAAAGATCATAATCACGGTTTAAATGAATAAAAAAAATTATTGACATGTGAGATAGACGATTTCGATTGATTTTTTTACTCTTTTGTTCTCCTTTACTTTAATTTTGAAATTGTATTAACTCAACGTTCTAATACTCTTGATCAGATTATAAATTATTCAATTTCCAGACAAGAGCCAATGTTATAATCGTGCGTATAATTGTAATAATGTACTGATTATATTATGTGGAATTATGCGATTAATTTAGTTTGAATTATTTTTGGCGATATAAATAGACATCGGTAACCTAGATATTATTTTCTTCATCTAATGAATAGCAAACCACTGATGGATGTAAACTAGTGCATAATGAGAGTCCTTTGAAGAGGTACCCTAATTTAAGTAAAGCACAAAATCGATTTTCCTTTTTTAGATGCGTCGTAACAAAATTTACGAAAAATTCAACGCCAAAGGGGATTAACTTCATTTAAAATTTTTTTTTAATTTACTGTATTGTTTTACGATCTATCAATGGCGATTTTTTCAATTAAATCATGTAAAATAAGATTCTACGTTTCATTTGCATTCACAGAAATTGAAAAATTTTGTCGATTTTCTCATATATTGAGTACACCTTAATATGAAATAATATATTGTACAATAAGACGGAGAAGGGGTGGTTCTTACTCCTTCTTAAGGACTTGCCTTTCCAATAAGTGCTATACAGTCAAGGTAAAGGAACCGTACGGAACAAATGAGAAGAAGCATATTTTAGAAATGGAAAATCACGCAGCTCTCATACTTTTCATATATATTTTGAAAATTTTATAAAAATTTCTTCAAATTTGATTAATTGAGAATGCATGTATTAAGAAACATTCGTTCCTTTTTTCAAAGCTTGTATATTAAATAATTACTATCCGAAAACCTTAGGTAACAATGTTCCCCTATTGTTACTCCCTTCATATCGCATTTCATCTAATTCTGTATCCTTTGCAGCATATTTTAACACCTTTCTCTTTTCTGTTATGAGAAAGACTTTGAATTGGAAAGCAAGGCCTGGCATTCGTTAGGATATGCAAATGACTCGTGTGAATCGGATCGCTCCATAAATATGCAAATGCCGGAAGCACGCGCTCGCAACGAAGACAGACAGATCCCAAAAGCTCGGGCCGCGACGGACGTCAAAACGTAAAAAGAGTTACTGTTAGAGAGAGAGAGAGAGAGAGAGAGAGAGAGAGAGAGAGAGAGAGAGAGAGAGAGAGAGAGCAGGAAACAGAGGAAAAAGCAACAATATAGACGTATTTCAAAAATAAAAAAAGAAAGAGTGACGTGCACTCGACATTGATGGGAATATTTTCCTGCAAAAATAATTAGAAATGTGTATTTGTCGAAAATCTCTTTGGTGGTCGACTATTTAAATGTTATTAATTTCAAGCGGAAACAATCTATGTCATGTTATTTGCTATAATGTATATATCAAAGTCAAAGAGCATTGTTTTATTACGATGTCCATTGGCAGAAGTTAATTAAATTGGTCTATACACTGTGTACCTCCTTTCATTGAATAAATACATTCAAATTAATACGATTATACTACTTGAAATGATTTTAATCATGTTTGCATACGGAAGTACAATATTACAATTGCCAGGTTCGAAAATGATAAAACAACAGCTGACAACTCTACTAACAAAACTGACAATATTATAATTTAAATAGTGCACATTTTTGTACAGTAAATGAAAATCTTTTGATATAGTTCTGAAAGATTTTTTCTTTTGTAGTTTACAATGTTTTAAAGTATATCCTCTTTAATATAAATCGTTTTTTATTCATTTATTTCATTTTTATATTTTCTATTCATTTCTATCATTTCTATTTCATTATTATTTATTGTTTATTGATTGAAAAAAATTTATGTTGCGACATTCCAACAAACTATTCATTTCAAATAATACATTCTCGTTTACGTAGCAATTTTAATCATATTTTAGAAGTAAATAAAAATAAAAGATACTTACATCAAAGTGTCATAAATCGCAGGTAATATAGGACGGTTTTCAATCTATAAGCCTTATATAGTAAACAGGGCTGATTAATATTAGTAACTTCTGATTAATATGCTTTCACTTAAATTTTTACTTCATTGTTCGTAGTCCTGCCATACATACTATTATGTGATTTTTGATTATTCGCGTACTTCTAAAACTCAGAATATAACACGCAAGAACTGTATACAATGCATAATGTATGCTGTTCAAACAAATTATTTTTGGCAATTTCAAAGATTGTTCTGTACAAAATACATAGATGCAGATCGTATATTTTGAGAGATTGGACCTTCATACCATGTAAAACAACTCATTTTTAAATGCTTAGAATACCTTTCATAACATGATCGTCGTGTAAGCTGATTGATTATACAATTAGAGTTTGTCTAAACTAATCATTATCTTGTATATTTGTTTTAATTATCTTAAGATATGTTTTAAGCCTTAACAACTTGAATTTTTTTATTACTTCAAACATATTTTACACGTGAAAGAGATGATCCTGAAAAATTAAGTTATGAGATTATTCAAAAGAAATGTTTTCACTTTAATGCGTTTAAATTTCTATTATCTGAATGCAGTTTAAAAAAATGATCATAGTATTGAAATTTTATCAACTTATTTTGACGGAATTTGAAAGTTATAAGTCATAAACACATTCGCAAAATGTAGTACAAGAAATCAATTCGGTGAAACACATTTTTTTTAATTTTTCGCTAGTAAGTATGAAGCACAAAATGACATTTTTCTTAAAAGTTTTATTGAGAAAAATATCCAAGCCTGCTCCGTATATTCTCTCAGCTCGCTCGTAATTTGGTTTCTTGAATAATCGATATTTTTGAGGAAAGCTTTCAAGACGACACCTTAATTTGCATAAGTGCAAAGCCTCCTACCGATAGCGCTCTATCAGTTTTAAAACATTGACAAAAAGAAGTATTGACGAAGAAAAAAATCTTTGATATAAAAAAAGAACACTGAGGCTTTCTCTCTTTTGGCAAAAACTACTTATTGACCATACATTCGCAGTTTATAATGAATTTCTTTATGCTCATATGAAGCAGTCGTCGAACCGATTTACGATCGTCAAATTTTCGGAGAATCATCGATAAACGGGACCGCCGATATATACCAGCGCGTCTTACTCGACGACTTGTTCAATCGCTCCGATCTATTCAATATTCACGTATATGACGAAATCTTTTTAAAAACTCGAATTAGGCGGATCAAAAAATGGTCTAATGTCAAAAAGTTAGCACACCTTCTAAACACATTTTTTCCTATTCTTTATGTCCTAAGAGTAAAAAAGAGCCCGTGAACCTTTCTGACACTGTTTTCTAGGTACTTCTTTCTTTTTGTAGGGACAAGTTTTACTGTAAGTAATTGAAAAATTAGGCTGCATAAAATAGGCTGTGTTTAAAGACCGATCCAAATCGTCTATAACTCTTCATACAAAGTATGTGAAAAGAGCTTTGATTAAAACGAAAATTCTTTCTGCTTAAATCGTTCAATTACTTTTAAAATTTTGAAATTTCAAGTGCTCAGAAAAAAATTATCGTAAATATCTAATCTTATTTTCATAGAGAATATTTGACATAGAAAAAAAAACAAGAAAACAAGAGAAAATAACAAGAAAAGAACAACACAGAGAACAAGAAAAAAATATATTTGTAAGCTGTGCTATCCTTTTTGAAAGTTGACCACTCTTTGACCCGCCCAACCGGAGATTTTAAATAGATTTCATCATGTACAGAATCTCATTCCGGTCATGTCAATAAATTCGATCGACGGATGTTGTTAATGGCTACGCGTGCGCGAGATTTGGGAATCGCTCGTAAATCGCGGCATGTGTTTACGCTACCGCTCTCGTGTCGTGAGAATCAAGCAAAAAATGTCAAACCATCTTAATTGACATATACCTGTTGCATAATTTCGCCATTACCATTCCATTTTCTCGCTTTGTTTCACTCCTGCCGTTTGTTTGATACAGAATTATTACGTTATTTCGCGTACATAAACAATCGTGTAAACATTGGCGCATAATATACAGTGTGCACGAGAATACGGGGCGAATCGGGATGATAAATAATAAAAAATTCGGTTGGCCTCTCTCTCTCTCTCTCTCCCTCTCGCCTCGAATTTATTCGCTGCGGCTTCCACGCCATTCGGAAGCAGCGAACACTTTCAAGCCGTTCGTCCCGGATGAAAAATGCACCGATGCATTAAGTAGTTAAACAGCATATTATAGCGAATGAAAAGTTAAATTTATAGAATCCGGTTACGTTGGGAAGCCAAGCTGTCTACCGGAGTTTCGAGATTCGTGAATTATAATCGCGATTCCGGGGAAACACCGGATAGTCCCGCAGTCAAAGACCGATTAAAAATAGTCGACCGGTTCTCGAGAGAGAGAGAGAGAGAGAGAGAGAGAGAGAGAGAGAGAGAGAGAGAGGAAAAATATTAGAAAAGAAATGGCAGATTATCAACCTTTCCTCTCCCCAAACGAGCAGAAATCATTCGAGCGACGGTTATAAAAGAGACGGATAATTGTTCGTTTCTGGGAAAAACGGCCGTAAGTTTTAAACTCGAGGTAAAAAGAAATTTTATCGGATCCACTCTCCCACATTCCCTTTCTGCTCATTCTCCGTCGAGGGTATCGCTCGCTCGCTTTAATCTTTCCGTTTCTTCCGGTCCGTGTGGACCGCCAAAGTGATTGACATTCGTCCTGTAGAACCAGTCGCTCTTCTTCCGCCCCCTAATTCAACTCTCGTCTCGATGATTAATCGAAGAGCTTAAATATTCGCAGAATTGCGCTTCGGCCCCCGTATACTACACCCTGCACACTATATATCGTGTGCAGATACGTACACTGCGGCCAACGACGCTCTCGATTCGCGGATCTTAGTCGATATGTTCGCGCCAAAATGAGACTCTCATTTATTCAAATATCGGTAAGTTTAATGGAGAGAGAGAGAGAGAGAGAGAGAGAGAGAGAGAGAGAGAGAGAGAGAGAGACAGTGCGATTTTTTCATTTTTTTGTCGAACTCATAATAACCTATACTTGACACCAGAATGGATATCGTCGTTTTCATAAATTACGACGAGCGTGTGTACTATATTCATAAAGTATCTGCGACCTTGACTGTGGGATTATTAGCGATTATGATGTATAGAGGGGAAAAATGATGCGCGATGAAAAAATTAGAGATTCCGTTGTTATGCTTCTATTTGGGGAAAAAATTATGCGTAATAAATTTAGTAAAGAAGAAATTAGTAATTGAATTTAGTTGAGGCATGATTTCCCTAAATCACCTGTTAAACAAGCCTTGTTTTGAAAATTTTTCAGTTGGTCCTCGTCATAAATATTTATCTCATTAATTTTAAGATGTAATGAAATATTATTGAAGTATGTAAAAATTTGTTTTATTTATTGATTATATATTTTTAAATGAAATAAAAGAAGTTACGCAACCTTTTAAAACAGTTGTATTTTTATGAAAATAAAGAAAAAAAATATAAATAAAAATGTAAAAATATATTTTTTAATGCTATTCATTATTTAGCAGTTAAAAAATACAGTAAAAATTAAAATATTCAATTAATCCCAAATTACACAGTACTTGTAAATGATTGTGATGAATGCTTGGTAAAATTACAAAGGCATCGGTCTATAGTTTTATGAAAAAAAAAACAATGACGTAGCGAAAAAGAAGTGGTTTCAAGAGTAACTCATAACTTTTAGTTTTGCATTAAACTGCACCGAGATAAGTACTAAAATAACTGGTTAAATAATCTATTTTTTGAAACTGAATTAGTAAAAGATACCGCCTTAATATTAATTTCAAGCAATCAATTACTTTCCGTTTGTTTGCATTCGTTTTTAGATCATTTTATGCACACAATTATGTTATATGCTAGTAAACGATCTACTATCGATAAGAGCTCTGTAATAGCAATTTTGGAGAAATCTGTAGATTATGAATATTTCATGTAACCGACATTTTAATCAACCAGTCTATTACTTACAATATTAAATCTCAATTGTATAGTCCCGAATCGAAACTGACTAATTCCAAGAATCATCTAGTATATGTTAACGATTACAAGCTATACCCATTAGGCAAATTGATGCGGGAAAAAGAAGCCGATAATTGTCCAAATAAATCCGCGAAAAAGTCCATTTAAATATTTGAATGCATCATTAGTGCCAATAGTCAAGAAATGACCAGCAGGAAGACGGGAGGAGGAGAGGACGAGAAAAACATTTACACGACAAAACTGTGCCGATAACGCAACTTTATCCCAAACGAACCGGGACAATAAATAAAGTAAACCACAAGTTCTCAACGACGAATAAACTTATATATACACACACAGCGATCCGTGTGAATCCCGCGAGAAGAAGTGTTACGACGAGACATGTTGGATAAGCGCAGAAAAATGAGAATGACCGTTCGAAAAAAGACCGAAATTAACAGGGGAAGCTATAACAATCATGCGCATACATATACATAAAATTGATAATTGTTTGAATTACGAGTTCCGATAATTATTATTATTCGTTATCCGCGATCGAGCTCGATTCCTTATTCGGTGGTCGGGCTCTTTAAAGTTACAAAATATATCGGATTTTTATTCATTCATATCTTTGTCGTAATAAGCAAACATCACATACGCTATTTCCGGCGAATCCCTGTATCTACATTGCCGAAACGCGGCGGCGCGATAAACGGTATACGGTCTAGTGTCGATATAGGCGTATTTCTCAATGAATATTTAAGGTAAAACCGCAGGAGGCTCGCTTAACGTTCGATTAATCGTCTCGGCGTGTCGCTCGACAGCCTATTACTTCGCCTCGAAATATAATTGACAGCAATTTATTATAGGCCGAAGGTATGTCATTTAATTACGATCGCGTGCTAGGGAGCTCGGTATCTATCGTGGAGTCTCATACCCCCCCCCCCTCCCTCCTCCCTCCACCACCTCCGCCTGTCTCCCACACCCCCTAGCCCCGAATAACGCGACTAGAGCAGGTCGCACGCGTTATTGTTACCCCCTTCTTTAATATCTACCTCGATATACAGCTTCGCGATACTGCCAATTAGACTGTCAATGCTGGAAATTGATGATTCATGACAAGGTGTGTACTCCAAGCTGACCTATGCACACGTGTATGACGCTCAAATTTTTTTATACGAATGCAACGTATAATTATTGAGGGCGCTTTTCAAGGAGAAAAGTAGTTATTTATTACGTGAACTCAAAAATTTCTCTTGACTCTCAGTTTTATGCAGAAAAAAATCAGGATAAGTCTCCAAACTTTCGTAATTAGCCTAGCCATGTTTATAATTTTTTCATCTGTACATGCAGACGTACACGTCGATACTTTTTTAATATCTCAAAAAGCGATTACCATATGATAAAACTATCATTAGTTTTATAAAGCTGATAATATTTAGAATTTTTTTTTACAAACCAAAAAGCGGGTTTCGAATAAAAAATTGTTAGAACTTTAATCTGATGGGATTTCAAAGCCAAAAAGTATTTAAATTTCACGTCATATAATGGTAAATAGCAAAATAACTTCTACACTAAACAATCAAACTTTTAAATTAAACAGGAAAAAATCGTAATACAATGTTAGCCTTATTAAAAGAAGTAGAAATCTATTATATTCGGAGTTTAAAATTTAGGATCCATCTTATAGTATGTAAAACATACTTTTAATCTCGTTAAATAGTCAACTGAAACATAACTGAGATTTTTGCGTAGTAACTTTGTTGTTCTCAGAAAAATGATTCTCATTAATATTCAGGACGACCAAATTAGAACATAAATCAAAAAAACTTTTGTAGTTCACAACATATTAACAATATGCATTGTACAAACTTTCCAGATTTACAACGCGCGCCGTACAAACTTTACAAACCAACGAGTATTTTGTAAACAACGAAGCTAAACAAACTCGTAATTCGGGAAAATCCGCTGCCTACCCATCATCGCCCTATACGCGCTACACGGCGCGAAATTTGAATTTTCATCAGGCTTTCCGATCCCCTCGAGCAAGCCCCAGTTCCCAAAAAAAAAGAGAAAGACACGATAAATTCAAACCGAATCCCCTTAGAGCTCAAGCCAAAAGAAAAGGCCACTACCCGAGAGCGCCACGTGCTCTCACCCTCGCGTGTATACTTATACAAACATCATAGCCATATATATCGTTTGTCTATATATTCTCCTCGGCGCTGCATCAACATTCCTTTCGAGTGTAGCCGCCGCCGCCGCCTCCTCCTCCTCCTCCTCTTCGTGTTATTTTCTTCCGGGCGGACGAATTATACCCTCCCATAGATTTTCCCGCATCTGCTAATCGAAGGAGCAAACGAAACGCTCGGTTCTCCGCCGCGACGCCTCACGACAGTTTGTCTCGGCCGCCGCTTAGTTCGGGCTCCGCACTCAGCGCGCGCGGGAGCTTCGCACTCGACAAGCGCCCGCGCGACGGGCTTACGTAATAGACGCAAGCGAGCGAATGACAATGATCGAGCGGATGCGGCATGGGCGTCGTCCAAACACTCGCTGAGAGCACGAGCGCGCCCCACACTCACCCACTGAAATAGATAAATAGATGGATCGCGCGAGAGCCAAGCCGGAGACCTGCAAACATTTCCGGCCCGTGCCCGCGCTCTATATACGTTTCGCTCCTCTGCCACCTCTGTAGTGCCTATATAGCCTTGTTCATGATTTCGTTTTCTCGTCCTGGATCAGATGCGCGCACGTCGCATACTTCGACTGACGGGGCTTTACGTCTCGCTTCTTCATATTTGATATTTTGATATTTATTTATTACGGCCTTGGGGTGCAATCCAATAAGGCCCAATTTATAAGCACAATTTAAGTCACACGATTGATATATTACATTCACGAGAAGGATACAAAGCTGCGGAATAGTGCGACAAATATAAGTATATAAAAGATAACTTCGCAATTGCATATAATCAACTGTTGGATGAAGTCAAATAAAACGCAGGTCGCGTGTACAAAGCATTTAACTTAAAATTGTTCAATAAATATAGCTAATAGTAATAACATATTTAGAATACTTTGCGCATCTTAGATTTAAAATTAAGTTTAAGTTCTTGAAAGCGAGTTTAATTCTTCAGCTACAGTCCGATTTTCCCAGTCCTCTTTGTCTTTTGGTCACCAGCGATTTCAAAGGAGATTTTTTAAATCCTTGAATATTGGAACTAGAGAAGCTAGTGATTGCTAATAAATTTAATAAGCCTGATGCCGTGATATAGAATGATTTTTTAAGATTTTTTTATGAGGTGTACTATAGATCAGGCATTGCGGAGTTTCTTGGAGAAACGCTGAGGCTGAGACGGTCGAATTATTGGAAAGAACTGGATAGTGCCGCGTGTTATTTTTTATTGAAGGGGCGGAGGAGCTCAATTTTAGCGTACAAGATACATGGGCTGTGTGTAATTGTGCAGGATACTTTCAGTGTGGTTTTAATATACTGAATTTCGGCCGAAAATGCCTCCATTTAATTAACGCGTAGCTCGATAAAACTTGATTAATTTCATGGCAGGACTATATAATGTAGCGAGTGTATAAGAATTTTATTTGATGTTACCGAGAAAAAATAAGAATAGATCAAGTTTAATTAGACCATTCTGATGGAGTAGTACATACTTAATTAAAACGAATAGCAAATGATTAATATTATGTTTTAATTAAAAGTTTTATCATACTCTTGATTCGACGTATAAAATATTCCGTAAAACACGCTTGATCGCACGTGCGCACAACGGCTTAATCTACTCCAACTCGTGTAACGCTCGCGAAAATTTTGACAATCAAGTTGATACTACTGATATGAAATTTTGTTCATACCCTCGAGACATCGAACTCGTACAGTTTCCCAATTCCCTGCGCCGCCTGTTTGCAGATCTTCTTGTTAATTATCTCGAGCAGATTCTAAAAACAGCAATGCGTTGTAAGATTGTTTTCGCGAGAGTATAACAAGTAATTTTCAACTACTCTATTACTTAACTCACAAATTATTTTTCTTTTAATTTCTCAACGTAGCAAGCGTCTATTTGTGCATAATTTAATTTAAAGTGAGATTAACCCACTTGTTTATATCTACACGCGTATACACAATGTTATTGAACGTAAGCAAACATAATTAAACACAAATAAATTATTATTTTTCATAGTATTGTACGTATAATAATAATAACGTACTACATAATAGAATAGCTGATGCATACAACACTGACCTAAGAAACTTGATTATTCCGGGCAAATAATTTATTCAATCTGTGTATTCCTTCGAATTTTTCATTGCCACATTTTCTCTATATCTCACGTAAAAAGCCTATCTTATCTGAATCATTTACATTACTAGTTTGAAACATCTCGCATGAAAATTTTCACCGTTACGCATATACGTGTACTTGTACATACCTCGGAATCAATTAGGCACCATAGAAAAGATAGACATAGATTTTTTAAATTTACACACGTACTTTGTACGTATATATTTCAAGTATAAAGACATATTTATGTAGGAATTTAAAAAGTCAATTACCATCCTTCGATTTTGGAGTAAGACATTTTTTTTTATTTCAGGGTAAAAAAACTGAATTAATGTTATAGTTATTTCTAATAAAAAGACACGCTAAACTCGAGTTTTCACTCTCAATATTAAATATTGACGCCTGTTATTTTAGTTTTTATTTTCACGCTTAACGCTTAAATTTTTCGAATAAATACTTTCTTATGAGAGTAAACAGTTACTGTTTTAATTTTTATATGTATACTTTACACATTTAAGCATACGCACTAAACTTATCTTGCATCGTTTCTACAATAAATTGATTTAAAAATTAAGCTAAATGATACCCGAAAATTTTTCTGCATCCGATTTTCCGACAACCATCCTTCACGACTAGATTTTTTCCCAACTTGCTTTTCTTGACAAAGACTATCTCGACAAGTACTTTAATCAAAATATTTACGTTCTAAAATACTCACGGTCGTTTTTATGTACTTTTTCGAAGATGTTTGCATATGTTTGGATTTATGTGAATTGAAAGAAAGGTATTATTAGAAGTGTGATTGCTAGAGATCAAAAGAATTTGAAGCACAAGATTCTACAGTTTGTAATTGAAAAATCATTGTGCTTCAGGACCATGAATAATTTTGGTCATATATTTTGATTCAGTTATATGACATCAAAAGCACATATTTCAGGCCAGTGAAGATTTACATTGAAGCGGTAAGTTACAAAGCACTCGGGACTACCTCCTGTCCAAAACGTTCCTCAAAGTATGATCCTCGTCAAACCAGGTAAAAAAACGAAATAAATAAACATTGACGCAGTTTGTACATTTTTAGAAGTCACGACAAGTGAAATCCTAATGAATACCAGGGCGCTCATTCGTTCGAGAAGATCGCTACAAAGTGCATCATGACTGTCAGCAAATGAGAGAGTAACTCGAGGGTTCGCCCTCTAGTTTCAGTCAGTGTGTTTTCCGCGAGGAGCGAACGACAAGCAAATTTACACAAGCAGAATATGTCCGCGAGAATATTCCCCCGGATTCTTGTAACGAGAACAGATCGATTCGAAATAACCCCTTGGACGCCCCTCTGCGCGAGAGCCATTTCCGTCGCGCGCGCTCGGCAATGGAATAGGCAAAACAAGTAAAGGCTATAAAAGAGAAACGAAGTAAAACCAAGTAAAGAGGAATGGAAAGGACAGACGGGTAAACAAAGTCCTATATGTATACAAGGTGGGGATCGATCGAGATGGCTGGAAGGCGTAGACAACCGGGGTGTATGCTCAAACCAGGCGCCTCCCTTGCCGGAACGTGCTCGACTCTTACTACTGACGCGCCTCGCGTCGACGCGATTCCGTATACATACACACGGCACATCCGTCCAAATGCCAACCTGTTGATGATGAGAATATCTCTCTCGCCTTACACGAAAGACGGTTCCGACGCTGAAAAACAAACGCCCCATCGGTTAGCCGCTCTGCTCCTCTCTCAGCGTTTTCTTCTTTAGATGGGCCGCAGAGAATATGATAGCCTGCGAGCGCGCGAACGAACGATTCCCGGCAAGAATGAAACGTGATGTATGGGATCTATTTTCTTTCTTCTCTCCGCAACGAGGGGATTGAGTCGCGTCTGCAAATCCGTGAAATTATTGAGTTTCGGTGATTCGCGGCTTTTTCACGGTATTCGATTTTTAGCTCAAGAAGTTGTAACTACAAGTTGCAACCATAATTACTCCGCGTAATCATTTTTTGTTTAATAAATTATTCGGTTTTTGAGTTGCAAGCTTTTTTTAAACATTTTTTTTTTAATTGATAGAAGTGTAATCCTTTATAAACAAGAAACAATTACAAGAATAAAAAGTATCTGGGTTTTACGATAAATGTTTTTCGTAATTATAGTTAGCGAAATAACGTCAGGAACATCTAAAATCACATGATTCAAATTTCTTACTCCTCGAAGCATGCTTTGCGAGCGGTTTGACAAAATTAAAAATTTCAATACTAAAGCTTGCTCTTCCAGAAAGCAAATAATATTGTTTCGTCACAATGCCATAAAAGTGGTTTTTATGGTTCGAGTATCGCTCTGATCACACGGGGCCGTAAAATCTTACAGCCGAGTCATGAACATTATTTTTTGGTGCCTTTGTCGTAAAATTCGATCACGGATTGGTTTTCGAAGTAAAAGGAAATTTCTCAGTCTAGGTATGCAAATGAAAAATTCTCGAAAAAATCGACGCTTTCTGCGCGGCCTATTACTTGCAAAAATGACAATAGAATATCACCATTAACAATACTAAAATATTGAAATAGATGTAATAAAATGAAGTTAAACCAGATTGAATTATAATTTATGATATGTATATATATTTGTCAAAGTACTATAATCATAAAACAGAAATAGTAAAATTTCTGCGCGCGTGCAATAAGGATATTTCTAATCGGCAGAAAGAATAATTTTATTCGATTTCGTTTGTTATCTCATGTTGCAGTCGTCGCATCGGTATTTCGTTTCGTCTCTCGTCGCGATGACCAAGTCATATAACGGCCGGAAAGATTGCGAAATTCAAAGTAACCCAAAAAAGAAAAAAAAATACAGCGACGAGAACGTGTTATATTATCGCATAACGCATAAATTATGCCCCACACAAAGCGTGCAGGTGAAAAGTCCAGCTGGAAGGGGAGGGTATCTTATTGTTTATCGGTGTCGTGCGAAAATATAAGCGCGGAATGCTCCTAGTCTACGAAACGTCCAGCAGCCGCGTACAAGGGTAGCACACTTCGGACTCTCTCGGCGTAGCCGCTCATTAAATTCTCTCTCGTGTATATATCCACCGTAAACTTTCCTCGCCATAAATCGACGCGAGCGCCTCGCTAAATTCTAAATCACAGCAGTCGAGAGCGGCACGTGTCACTGGCATGCGGAGAGTAGAATCTCTCGCGGATCGTTGCCGAGTAGGGAAAAGGGGGGGGGGGGAGGCTCCCGTGTAAAAGCTCGTGCCTCCCGAAAATTGAGTATGTGCGCGCATGCGACAAAAATCTGGACAAAAGATACGATATCAGAAAAAGGAAGAGGAGAGAATCGACGAGAGGGACAGGCGCGATCGCGCGGTGGAAGGTCGGCGGCTGACACGCGCGCGACGCGCGTTATAATGCTCGCGCGCGCGCGCACACTCACGCACGCATCGTATGGCGTCGCTATAGTCGTCCTGCGCGGCCGATATATAAAGCGATCGGATGTGCGACGACGGACCGGCAGTTGCTCGAAATCGCGACTCCGCGTCCGATCTCCGCGCTTTGTACACCTCTCTCTTTTCGAGATCGCGAGTAGGTATACCGGTTTTTTTTTACCTTCGCGCGTGTGTGATATTGCCGCGAGACATGGAGCCGAGGATTACGGGATTTGTGTGGCTGGTGGTGCTGCTGCCGCTGCTGCTGTGCGCGACGCGCTGTCTGGCCTGCAACGGCAAGAGCTTGATGAGTGAGTACGGCCCGTCGTTTTCGACAATATCTCCTACTCGGATAATCGAGAGAGAATATTTATTATAATTAGCCGTTTCCTCGCACACTGCGGCCGACACTCTTAACGTCAGTTCTGACCTCGATATTGATTCTGCGTATCGTTTTCGAAAGGTCCGCGTCAAGTTGAGACGTGAAGTACTTTGCACTGGTTTAAAATGTCTTATTCTTTTTGCTTTTAAAATAATAATATACAAGATAGCTAACAGGCGAAGAGTTGAAAAGGCGCGATTTTAGGGTCTTTATAATACGTCAGTTTTATGGAATACGGAAGTGCAAGAGTCTATAGACATATATGGATCGTGTAGCGCTAAAAAATAAGTGGAATAAGTCGATTATACGATATATTTATTCATATACGTCAGATTTAAGAAAGAAATTCATGGCCATATACGGGACATGTAGTGCTCAACCTCTTAATCATCTTATTTTATTACTTACTACAAATTTGGAAATCCTTTGATCCAATAAAATATTTTTTAGTCTTATTTAATTATACAGCTCCTACCCCGGTAGAACTTTAACGATATTGTATTGTTCACACGTCAATTAAATGAGGAAATTATTTGTTAACATATTATTTTTTATGCCATATTTAAATTAATTAAAACTATTAAAAAACGGTCTTTTATATTCTTTGTGTACAATAAGTATGACTTTAATTCGTTTTAATTATATATAGATATATTATTATTAAGTTATTATTATACTTTCTTGAAAATATCTATATGAATAATTGAAAATTCGTTGAATCAACAAAATATGAGTTTTACAATATAACTTCTAATTTTTTTAGTTGTGATTGTTTTATTTGGTGAATTATTAAATATTTAGTATTTAGAACTTTATATTATATGAAAATCGCATTAAATAAATTTAATGAGCTCATACGATCATCAAGATTTAGTAAACCAAAAAATTACTAATAATAAATTAGCATAAATTATCTAAATTAGCATAAAGATGAGGTACATTTTAACATATAAATTGACATAATATGTTGTTGTGAATCTATGCTTGTACGAGTGATTTCGAGAAAACAAACCAAATTTTCGAAGAGAAGAAATATTATACATCCGCCATTTACAGCAATTCTTTTATATTTACAAACCGAACCATTCAATTCCACGGAACATTAACACTGACCTACTCCGACGCTGTAAGCTCCCGAAACCTTCGATTTCAAAGAATATAAAAAATAAAAAACCAGAAACACCCCGATGTCAAGACGACTATTAAAATAGGACATATATGTGTATCGGTCTTGCAAAGTCTCGATTTTTTTTAAATCCGCGGGCTGCGCGCGCGCGCCGCAAACGTCAATCTCCAGTGCCAATAAACCACGAATAGCAGGAAACAGCAGAGAGAGAGAGAGAGAGAGAGAGAGAGAGAGAAAGATCGCGCGGAATTGTGCAACGCGCTCGTGTCCTACACGCTCGATTAGTTCTCGCATCGACGGGCACAAAAGCGCGCGCGACTCAAAAGATTAGAGAGCCTGCGCACGAAAAAGCGCGCCGCGCGGCTCAGATGACATCACTCGCGAAGAGTATACATAGTCGTCGATTCGGAAACGGGTCCAAGTGCATCGCTCGCCTCTGTATAACGTGTTGCGCGCGCTACGCGTGTATATATGATCGAAAACGTCATACTCGTAGGCGAGCTACAGGGGATCTCGCCGGAAGCGCGTTTAAGGCTCGGCACGGCGTCTATAATGCTCCACGCGCTCTGGCCCAGTTAGCTTTCGACTCTTATTTTTGCGCCGTGGGAAATACAGAGAGAGAGAGAAGGGGCGGGGGGGGGGGGAGGAAAAGAAGGAGGCAAAACAAAACGAGCCGGCTAACGAGCTCTCTCACTTGGCAGCGCGCTTTTTGTTGTTGCTTAATTTTCCGCATTTTTTATTAGCGCGTTATATATCCCTCTCGAGCGCTTGTTTCCCGGCGCGCGCAGGCTCTCGAGCTCTTTTTTTACCCCTTGAGGCGAGTGGCCTCGTACATATGGTAGTCCCGGGCTCCGGCGAGGCTTTAGCGGCTATTTTCTTCGTTTTCGAGTTGGCGCTGCGCGCTCCGTCTTGAGAGAAGCGCGGAAGTAAGTGCGCTCGCTCGCAACTTTTATTTTTTTTTACTCCCTTGGCTTCCAATGGCTTCTTCGCCCGCTCGCTTTCTCTCGAGCTTCCTATATACGCTTTTCGAAGATAATTCTTCGCGCATTGAAGATCCATCATATCCTGTTCTCTTTTTTCTTATACTTCTTGAGAAAGGTAGATGCCGTGAGACCGTGTTGGAAAAATGTGCCTGCGTGAAAACCGAAGAAAAATTACGTGAATCGAGTTGACATTTTTCAAAAGCCTTCGAAATATTTAAAGCGTAATTTGATAAGAAAATTTTTTTATAAAATCTTATAAATGAAGCAAGAGACAGCTCGACTAATTATCGATCGAGAGAAAATTAAGCAATGCAAAGCTTTTTATGGTAGAATGCAAATCCCTTTGTTTCTCGAAATAATCGTTTTTCAACAACGTGGCACAAGAACTACACTGATATAAGGAAAAAGCTACGTGCCTTTTACTGCAATATTTTGCACAGTCCAATTTATCATCCACGTTAAATTCGCTCGTCGCCGCAATAGAACGATTATAGAAACCGAGTGCACGCGTTAATTGAAATGACATGGATAAATCAAGCGAACGTCACTAAAGTTAAATGTGTTTTATTAATTATGAGACACGCGTGCAGACACTCGCGAGACGTCGAGCGGTATAAATCAAACGGGACGACGGCGTCAACGATAAAAGTATCGCGAGCCATAATTCAGCCGACGGATTTAAAAACACACGTGCGCGGCTATCATCGAGAAATACAAATTCCCGATTAAGAAAAAAAGAACCGCATGTCCAGACGCTATATCGCAGCAGTCAAGAGGTTAATTGCAAGGGATTGAAGTCCGGTGTAATCTTCCTGGAGAATTCAAAGCTTCGACATAATTCACGTACTGCACCTGTAATGCGTACGTGCGTGCATATGTGTGCGTGCGTGGGTGCATAGTGGTGCGTTAATCAGTGCGACTCTCCCCCCTCTCTTTCACTATCTCTCTTTGTCTCTCTCTCTCTCTCTCTCTCTCTCTCTCTCTCTCTCTCACTCTCTCTCCTTCTCTCGGCTGCACAGAGCCCAAGGGCTTCCGAGACCTCGAAATGTGCCGGCTTCCGAAAATGCGTAGGGGGTAATTTTACACGCTAGGACAATTCCGCTTATTATCCCAACTCGGCCGCCCGCTCGCGCGCGCGCAACTTCTTATCGGATCTATCTTTTTATCCGGCGAATTATCGACTATATACTTTTCTCGCCCGTACTTGGAAAATATTAATGATGCTTCATGCATCAAATTTAACAGTTGATTTCCCTCGCGTTGAGAGTCATTGTGTGTGTGTGTGCGTGAGAGAGAGAGAGAGAGAGAGAGAGAGAGAGAGAGAGGAACAATTTTGCATTAGCATGACAGGGCCTGAGCTGCGGTGATAAATTATTCGAAAGTATTAAATTAGTATTCGCGCAAATTTTATACAGCTTTTCGAGAAAAAAAGGAGAGAGAGAGAGAGCGAGAGAGAAGAAAATAATCATGACTCACGTGGGAGACAAACTGGTCGCAAAAGTTTCTGCGATAAATCTTAGCGCGAGAACTGCACCGAGAGAAGTTCACTGTAGTATATAATTCGCACGAAATAAATTTCCGGAGCAGAGAGAGAGAGAGAGAGAGAGAGAGAGAGAGAGAGATATGAGAGAGTCGAACGCGACGAGGATTCGATTTCTCTTCATTTTTCATACACCTATACAGTCATTCGATAGTCGAATTTTTATTTATACTCATCGTACGAATTATGCGCGATAAGAGCCACTTTTGAAAAAGACCGAACGTCTAACATTGTAAATTGAAAAGCAGCGAACCGGTGATGAATTTAACGAACGTAAAGTGAGCTACTGCGCGTTGATTTATAGGCTATACGAATAAGCTTAGGATTGAAAATAGGATTATTATTGTACAAAATCGTGCGAGCAACTGACAGATCTCTCGAGGAATTATCCTCAACACTTGCCGCTCTCCGCGTTTCGCGCGATTATTTTCGTGTGCTGCGTCCGCATGGGGGGAACAAAAGGTGCAAGAAAGCCAAGCGAATCCCGGGCTAATCGAGCTCACGTGGTGCGTGCGAGGTGAAATGAGAGAGAGAGAGAGAGAGAGAGAGAGAGAGAGAAAAAGAGAGAAAAAAGTCGATAATTGTTTCTTGATATGCGCTCCGGAGCGTGCATTTAAGAAAAGGTGCTCGCGCGCGCGTCAGAGCCAGAGCCAGAGGGTTGAACCCTTTGTGCAGCGATGTATACGGATCGTTGTGTACGTGTATAATCGTATGCACGCACACAGCTCGGAACCGATAAGGCAGACGCGTATCTTAAGCTGACTCTCATCCGCAGGATCGGGATTATCTTGCCAGGACAGACGGAACATCCTCGACGAGCACAATCGCCTGAGACAGCTCGTGGCATTGGGTCAGATTAACGGACAGCCGTCGGCGAAAATGATGATGGAGATGGTACGTATGCAGATAAAAAATTACTCCAACTTTCGCCTCTCGCCGGGTTACACATTCGGATGCTAATGTTATACATTCAACGGGACGAAGAATAACTCATGCGATTATGCGCGCGTGCGTGTGTGTATAGGTATAGGAGCGCGGTTATTCCGTCGGATGCTCCGCGAGCCGTTGATGCGATTCGAGATTCAATTAAGAATTCGAATCTCGCGCCGAAACGTTATATGCGCGGGACCAAGAGCTGGCGAGCGATTTGCTTGCAATTATAATGATAAAATCGAATATTTATTGTTTAATTTCATAAATTTTAATGTAAGCGTTGCAGCGTCTCAACGACAAATAATTTTCGTTGATGCACTTCTCAAAATCGTACGTGTTATAGCTTGAATGTTATACGTGCAAAATAATAGATTCGCTGTGTTTTCGTAGGTCGTTGCAAAAACGTATCGTTTTTGGCGCGAAACATCAATTTTCATTGACTGTATCGAATCCTTTAAATCCGTAATGCAAAGACGGCCTCCGTAAAATCAAAAAACACTTGTACTCGCTTGAATTATCCGGTAGCGCATCAAGTATCGCTATCTCGCTTAGAAAATAAATGAGAGGATGAGACACAGCGGGAGAAATTGTTACGACGATGCAAAGTAAGATGAGCTTAACTATAGTAGCGTAAGTATCCTCGTGGGGAATCTGCGAGAGAAAGAGCGAGAGAGAGATGGAAAGAGAGACAGACAGACAGAAGGGACTGCGACCAGGGAGAGATTAACAATCGCTAAACTTTTGCAGGTCTGGGACGACGAATTGGCGGCTGTGGCCCAGCGATGGGCCGACCGCTGCAGCGAGAACCACGACAATGCGCGTAATGTTCGTAAGTTGACTTTTCATTGTACTCTATATAATACGCCAATGTACTATTTGAAGCTTTTATCGCTATGGACGACAGACGGCGGGAGGTTTCAACCGAAGCGACGTATGCGTCTACACGAATATACACGTAAAATATATATCTGTATTATACAAGTGTAAGAGCGGGAGTCGCGGGTGCACTTGAAGTTTCGAGATTGCATGTTTTATTTATCAGCAGACTCAGCGGACGAATTCGTTAGAAATAAAAAAAATATTAAAAGACGGAACAATCTCTTTGGATTGGCTCATTTTAAAGTATAAGTTGCGCGCGCTGCTCTCTTATGACTTTTCTTCATATCGTGCGCGCAGCGGTGGCCAGCTGTTGCCTATACACTCCCCGTCGTATATGCATCGCATACAAATGCATACTCTGTTGCAGCGACCAAGGCGAACCTTCGATTTTTGCACTGCACGCACTCTCCAAGTTCCATTAAGCGAAAATTACCTTGTTAGAAGCGCGTGTACGCGCTCACTTATATTCGAACGATAATTCGCATAAGCGCATATTCATAGGGATTCTGTACGATCGCTTTTCACTTGCAACATGTGAACTTATGAAATTCGGGTAGTATTTATTTGGTCGCGTCTGACGCCGCGACGGTTCGATTGTAAAATCAAACCAAGAAAATCTAAAAATTTTCGCACATTTTACAGAATGAAAGGGTATTGACGTAAAGTCTAGATGCATAATTTTTATATTTATTTAATCTAGTTGCATCTAATGCTCGGTGCTGATGTAATGATAAATTCTTATTTTAGCGATGCATAATTTTTAATAATTTTTCTTTATTTTAACTGTAATTGAATAAGTTGTGACAATTTCAATAATTAACGAGTAAAGATAGAATGAATCTGAAATTGGTAAAAAGAATGATTAGTAACACAGCTACCGCTATCTCGCTGTTTCACATTTAAATTATATAAATTACCTTTGGCTTACCATACCATTAATATACTTGTATTTCAGTTATTTATCCCTCTATAGCACTTGTTTCCCGACCAATTTTATAAAACGTTCGTAACGTATTTTATTTTACTGTCGTGTGGCTGGAAAAAAGATGAAACTTTCATTAATGTTTTTTCTACGATCTTTGTGACTAAAAATAAAAAAATTACGACAACAATGTGTTGACAATATAAAACAATATTATGACTAACAATAGATAGAACAATGTGCTGAGAGGCTGAATGAAAAATTTCCGTTCTTATAGATTTTAATAAACAAATTAAAGCGAACGTAAAAGTGAAATAAAATATTTTTATTCTGCAGCCATTTAAGGCGCATCCGTCTCATTAAGAGGCGCAGGCCGCATAAACTACCTCGAAAAAATAACATCGAGTATTTAATTTAAAGGTCGCTTTGCGGTTGGGCAGAACATGGCCCGCTCGTGGACGACCCGCACACCGGCTAGTCCTTACGATACCGAACCGGACTGGCGTCACCAGATCTCCAACTGGTTCAACGAGGTGCGGTACTACCGAGCTGGTTACAGCAGCGCCACCGGCCACTACACGCAGGTAATTTTTTATGTTATACAATGCACGAGATTCAAAGTGACGTGATGCTTGAGACATTATACTTTGGATATTCGCAGGTAATCTGGGGAGACACCTACTTAGTCGGCTGTGGATACTCCTTTTACTACGATCCGGCACGAGGTTACACCAAGAATTACGTCTGCAATTACGGACCGAGGTAATTTTGAAGTTCGATATGCTGCATAAGTAATGGCTCTTCATTCGAGAATTGCTAAAATATGCGCCAGCAATTGAGTCTGAATTTTTTCTTGGTTTTTTTTTAAGTCGATTAAAAATTATTCAAATTTAAATTCGTTTCATTACGTATGAAGCGTGAAAAATAGACGTTTCTCCTACAACTTTAATTATTAACCTAAATAATTGAGACATCTTAACGAATAAGGTCTTAATTGGATAAGTTTACCTTCAAAAACCAACAAATGAAATGTTTTCCTTTTGTTTTTACATAAACTTATTTGTTTTATTTTAATAATTTATCTGAAAAATAATATATAAAATTTGAAATAATGTAAAAAGACAACAATTTTTATGTAAAACATACAAAATATCCAAGCAATTTTCGTAGTCGAAAATCCACTATTTTCATTTAATTGAATCTGATCATCAAAGAGCACTTTTCAGTAAGCTACATCTACTTCATATTCATAGTTAAATAATGAGTAAGGGGCTCAGAAAATAATTAAAATATAATAAAAAGTTATAAACACTTCAAACACAATATTTGCTAGTTTTTTAATTTTATAACAAAGTTTTGCTCGAAGTTATATTTATAACTGTTTATAACCATAATTATTTTTAAATCCCCCAAAACTCACTGCATATCTATGTGTACTTAAAATAAATCTAGCTTATAGCCAGAGTGCTCTTCGATCGCCAGATTCAATGAAAGTCTGCCATACTGGCAAACATTGACTTAATAAAGGGTATATTTTAAAAATTTATTAATATATTGATAACTTAAGATTGAAATACGAAAGAATCTGAATTTATTGAATTTGTTTGCTGCATGAAGTAAAATCAATAATCGTTTTAACAGTCTGACTAAAATAAAATAATATAACAAACGAAATTTTATTTGCAGTCAAAGTATATTTTTGGGTGACGGTATTATTAAAATAAGGAAGTTTGGTTCGAGGTGACAGACAGCTTCTGGATTATACAGATTTTAGTTTCGAGCGATAGAGTCTTTGTCTTGAAAAAAAAAATATTATTAAAATAATTTATAATTCTCGAATAGAATTACTTCGATAATTTTGCATCTATATAACTCAGTCATAATATTCAGCTTCGCTTACGCCTTCTTTTTCTTCTTCTTTTTCTTGTTCTTCTAAAAAAATGCATTTAAAAAGGATAGCAGTCTTAAATACAATCTTAAAAGTACAACTCGATCATTTCAGCGGAAACGTCCTCGGCTACAAACCATATCCCTTCGGCTGGCCGGAATGCAATTCGTTCGGCGTCAATTACTCCAACAGATACTCCGGCCTCTGCTGTAAGTGTATAGAACCGAAGGCAGAAGAGAAAAAAAAGAAACATAATAATTCCCATTTCACACACACGACCTTTTTAACCCTCGAAAGTTCATCGTCTCCTTCACAATTTTCAGCGAGAGCGGTCTACTACCCTCTGGGCGCCTATTGCGCCTACGGCTAGAATCGCGTCGACGACCAAGGGAAATGACCGAGGGAACGAGGAGATAAGAGCCAGGAGAGAAAGAGAGAGAGAAAGAGAGTCGCCGAATTCTCGCGAGCGACACACCCAAGACCCGTTAGACGCTGTCGTAACCGAGTGTAGTTTCGCAAGTTGCACACAACCCTATAGAGTTTTAGGATCGACGATGTGAGCGAGGATTTGCCGAAGAAGAAGCTCGACGTGTACGGAAATCATTTTCTTACGACGACACGCTGTATAGTTTGCACTGTTCGCATATAGCCGATCTCGGTGAGAAGAGAGAGAGAGAAAGAGAGAGAAAGAGAGGAAGAAAGAGAGAGAACACTTCTAGTCCACTAGTTTTTAACTGGTTCGAAGAACTTTAATTTAGTACAAATCTGCGCATGAAAATTGTTGTGCGAAAGATTGACACGATGAAATTGAGAGAAAGAAAGGGAGACGTTGTTCGGTTTTCATTGACGTGCCACACACTGCGACCTTCGGCTCGAGAACGATTTTTTTTCTTTTTTTTTCAGGGATACGTGCCACGAGCTATTTAACGATAAAATATTATATTTCGCCCTTATCGGAGACGTGTCGGTTTTTAACAGTGAACTTTTCGCGAAAACGCTGATTGATGGTTTAAAATTTTGCACAACTCTCGAGAGCCTGCGATTAATTTCCGTATCGCGAACAAAAATCGCTCTCGTTACTGTCATTTGTCATACTACTATTTTTTCCATAAGCACATCATTTCAGTGAAATCGTATCCTTTTTCTTTTCAAGTTTTCGAACGACCAATTATTTCGGGTGATCTCTTGTAAATGTGAATCTTGTTATTAAAAATTAGTAAAAATTTTCTGACTTTTGTACTATATGTATGTAGAAAGTGATAATAAATACATGTACAATGTACTTGATTGTGGATGTGGGTTATTATTGTTTATTAATACCGAATACCATACTTTTATAAAACCAATGAATGATAGTAGCAAAAAATTTCCTCTTAGTAAATCATTACAAAAGTTTATGTTTTTTTTTTATTAAAAATTTAAGGTTTGAATTTTTAATACCTTGATAGAACTTTCAGTTATGAGGAAAAAGAGAAAGCATTTTTTGAAAATAAACTATAATAAAGAATGTAAGTTGGTTTTTTTAGTTAACACATTTAATTATTTTTTAGTCGCATACTGATGAATAGCGCATTACAGTGCAAGTGCTATAATGGACTGCTTTTATTTTTACTCGTTTCGCTCATACGAAAGACGTCACACGAGCTAAATAATCACCTTCCGCACCTGTATCGAGTTGTAGTATAGATGTACGTAAATGTATGTACTTATAAGACTACCAAGGCCTCCAGGTCATGTATCTGGCTTAACCTGTGAGTAATAATTCTTTGGTTAAAATAAGGAAGTGCGTTTATTACTACAGATTCCATAGGGTCGGTACGATCTGTACAACACGAAAGAGACATTTTCCTGAAAGACCGGTTCTTGTAAAGTAAATTTTAAGGTTAGTGCAAGTCTTTTAATTTTTTCAACCCCTTGGGGCCAGATTGTATATGACGTATGGGGTATAGAACATAAAAGAATAACTCTTAAAAAATATTGATAAAAATGTTTATTCAATTTTGTTACAACTAAAATAGTCCCTAGATAATAGAAAAAGATGAAAAATAATTTAACGCGATTCATAAAACATAAAACAAAACATTAAACATAACATTCACAAAACATAATATTGTCAGTCGTTGTGAAAGTCGTTAAAAATGTAAGAAAAAATCGAAGGACCTCATCAAAATCTAGTATAGAAATATAAAAATCAAAATTGAAATGTTGATCAAAATTTATCAAGATCAAGATATTTGTATAATGTTTAATATAAAGATTTTTTATAAATAATCTACAAAAAATACAAAAGACGTATATTTTTTTATTTTTCGAAATATTTTGAAAAAGGTAGAAGAAAAGAGTTTTAATTTGATTTAAACTTTAACAATGATGAGGATTTGAAAAAAGACATCGCTTTTTTTTCATGAAACCGCTCGGTTTTGACAATATCAAGAGATTTTTCCCTTACTCTTCTTTTATTTTTTGTTAATTCGTCTAAATTTTTATTTATCGTAGTAGTGTGCTATATGGGCGATTCTCCGTGAAATCAAGAGGTAAAAAAATCGATATGGCTGTAACTCCCAAAATATGTTCTATAGGTTGTCACGGTATACTATGAATTATTTCACCTCGTGATTTTGCGGGGCCACTGTGTAACTCGAAGCCATGGGGGTACGGGGCCACCGCGTGGTATTGTGAGGCTCCCCCAGGGCCAACACGTTGTATTGCTATGGGGATTTGGGGCCAATACGCTAAGGCTGTGCTATGGCTAAGTTTGGATAGCCCATACGCGCTAGTGGATACTTAATTGTTTATTGATTTTAATTTTTTTGTTATTACAAGCTATGAGAAAAAAATTTTCCGCGACGAAGATTCGAACCCGAGTCCTTACATCTTGCAGGCCAATGTCTTACCCTCGGCCTACCGTCGCAGTTTGTGGAGTGATACATCGATCAGGTATACATACTATCTTACCGAACAGACAAAATACATATTAAGGAGAGGACGAGAATTCAAAGTTATCGCCATTCTTCTTGACATACAGCTTGCCGGCAACGACCTCAGCAGACATACAAGAGAAGAACTTCTTGTCCTTCTCGAAAGCGGTAGCGAAGCGTTAAGACAGAAAGACTTTAGATGCCTTGTAGACATGAGCCACAGTCCGGATTCCGAACTTCGTGTTGACCATCCTTAGCTTGTACTGCTGTCTTTGCACCAGCTCTGCCATTTTGATAATCGGCAGGATGTTATTGGCTTTGGCGACTTGGTTCAGTTCTTGTAGATCCACCTTTTCTCTCTACTACTGCTGCTGCTGCTGTCAGTGCTACTATTGCTGAGCGAATGATTCAAGCTCAACGATTGCTCGAATTATATTGCCTCCTCAGCGGCAACGGCAGCGGCAAGAGCGGCGGCGGCTGTGAGAGCCGTGGTGACACCTGCAGTCGCGCTCTCTTACAAACGCCCTCTGTCTCTTCTCGCGGCTGCTTCCTAGCATCTTCTATGTCGTTCCACAGTTGCTCACTGGCTGCATCCGCCATTTCGATGAGCTCGACCATCTCGTCATCGAGGATCTCGTAATGGCCCCAGGCAAGCGTGTCAATTTGTCCTTTGCGCAAGTATCTTTTGTCATCGTACGCACTCAGAGCTACCTTCTTCTCCTTCTCCGATCGCAGGACGTGTAGACAAGAACGGATGTTGCAATGCTCTCTCGTGACGATGATATCGTAGGTCATCATCTTTATCACGACACTGTCCTTGACAACTTTAGCCTTCATGATGGGAGTTTGTCCTTGAATGCGCACGCTGTACATTTTACTTCGCAAACCTATGAAACCCGTGACTAGCTTGCCGCAGCAATCGTCTTTCATGAGACCTACGACTTTCTTGTTGACGCGTGGCATGTCGAATTGATTGTCCACTGGATAGTGGGACGTATCGAATTCGTGTAGATCCTTCTTCATGATATCGTAGGTGTCTTGATCACCGCTGATCTCGTACACGAGACTGTCCATGTCGGTGTACATGAGCTTGTAGTTGTCGTTGGCGAAACGATCCCTCATGTACTCATAGTGGAACTTGTAGACGAGTGACTTGGAGAGATCGAGAACGCTGAGCCCCACGTAGATTAGCTTGGTGATGGTGATTTCGGTGCAAGACAGCTGAATCGCTACGAGATTCTCTTACGGAATACGTACCGATGAGAACCTCTGCTCCATTCGCTTTCGCTCTATTTCCATTGTCTTTCTGTAGATGGCATTGTTTATGAGCTTGAACAGATTCTTCTTGAATTCGTTTTTAGCTCTCTTGCGCATCTCGTTGTTGAGATCGATGTAGTCCTTCAGCCAGACCTTCTGATTGAAACGCAAAGCTCTGTGTATCTTCTTTAAGCGTAGACCATACTTGTGAACCTGCTTCTTTTGGATCATTTTGGAAAGAGGAATGTAGGAGTTGCCACACCTAGGATTTAATTTATTTATATTGACGGTGAGATATAGTATCGAACGAAGAGTCCAGCCAGTGCCTTCTTCCTGGAACTCCTCGATATCTCTCTTGATGGGCTGTCACATGTGCGAAAGAAACCAGTTATTGAATATTTTATTTTAAAAATCATTATGTATACATATTTAAATCAGCAGTTTCGTCGACAATTTGCTCGTGGTAATCACCTAGCCAATCCTCCAAAATCTGTACGTTTTGAGCTGCATAAATCGATGACTTGTCGGGTATGAGTTCGTGATGATGACAAGGAAAGCTATTAATTTTCGGCAGTTTACGCAATGCTGGACAAGTGTTACCAAGTTAAAGGATTTCCCTTCAGATCTAGAGGAATTTCATGCCGTCTAAAGGGAAAATGAAGGGAAAAATTATCTAAAGGAATTTTTAAAGGTAAACCCCCAAACGCTCTACATCCCTAAACCCCAAATGCCCTATACCGCTAAACCCCGAAAACCTAATACACTCAAATCCCAAAACCCTATACCCCCATACCCTTACACCCCCAAACCCCAAAAGCTCTATACCCCCACACCACCAAACCCCAAAAGCTCTATACCCCAAAGCCCCAAATCCCAAAAGCCCTATACACATACAATATGTTACAATGTAATTTTAAATTTACGTGTTTATTCACGCTTGTTTACTGCAGCAACAAACAAATAGCTATAAAAAAATAATTTTAAAATAGAGACGAGTAAATGAAAATTAAAAATATTTATTACATATACTTATGGTTTCGAACAATTTAACTTAAAATAAACAAAAAAACTTATTCTTATTACTTACTGTAAATGAACACAAGGTACTGCATTTACAAAAAAAAAATAGATTATTGAAGTACGATAAATTTATAATTCTAAATTTTCAAATACATCTAATGTTTTAAATTCAGATTCGCTGATATCTTTGTACATATTTTCCGTATTGAAACGCTTTAACATAGCTTTGGATGGTTCGAACTGAGTACAATCAATTTGTGACGTACATCGTACGTGTAAAATTGCCTCTGCCATTGAAACGGCTAATTTATTTCTTAGCTTATCCTTTACAATATTGACAATCGAAAACGCGCGTTCTACTGAAGCGTTCGAAATCGGCAAGCTTAGCAGTGCAAAAGCCAACTTACATATATTGCTGAATCTTTGTTGCCCGCAGGCGTTCTTAAGTTTCGATACCTCAAACCAATACAAAAATACGTCATTTTGAGGAGTAATTTCAGTTCTATGGAGCAGATTCCACTCCCTCAATGCCTCATCAACATCATCGCATACATGTTTATAATGAATCGCTACCTCTGAAATATCTTGCTTCGTTGGTAAAGATGCATTTTCTTGAGAAAATAAAGTTATTTTTTCAAGAATATGTATATTTTGTGGAATTCGTTCTTGCAATTCTGAAGCTAAATCTATCAAAAATTCTCTACATCTAAATTTAATATTATTTAAAACTTCTTTATTTACAGTTTCACTCAGAACATTAAACTCGTAGCCAAAATCCATACAATTGTAGGGCATCAAAAATTGTCGGTAGTCATAGCTATGTAATTTTGTACGATGTACTTTTTCTAATTGTGCCGGAACAACAATTTTTTGTAAAATTGAATAAAATAGGTCGTTTAAATCGCTGAATAAATTTATTGGATCTGCTCTATCGGACTGAAAAAGTTTATTTAATAGAATTACAGGTTTTAAAATTTTATGAATAAAAGTTAAATATAATCAGTTTTCTGTGGATTTATACATCATCGACAACTGTGATGCCGTGTAGCATTTTTCTTTCGTCTCTGCAAGTTGAAATAGTAATTTTAAAGCCTCGTATTGAGTAAGGATTGTTTCAAGCGCTTGTTCCCTAACCAACCAACGCGTATCGCTCAGCTTTTGAATTTTTTTCGGTTTTGCATTCATTGTTACTTGGTATAATTCGTTGTACTCCAATTGTCGCTTGGTACTATGAGCGAACCAATTATGCGATTCTCGGATCATGAAATCAAGGTGTCTTGGTAGCGAATCACAGGCTTTCTCTGCCGCTAAATGCAGAGAATGACAGATACATTTAATAACTGTAATATTACGGTTTACTTCATGCAAAATTGTCGTTACGGAGTGATTAGCACCGACATTGACACTTGCGCCATCAACGCCTATTCCTAACAATTTTTTTACATCCAAACCATCTTTTTTTAATTGCACTAAAATTGCACCGGAAATCGCCTCTGAGGTATCTGATGTCATTTCGATGAGGCGGTAGAACGTCGTTACAATCATTAGCCTTTTTATACTTATGTATCTAATTACTAAACAAAGTAATTTTTTTTTATCTATAGCAGTGGATTCATCGACGATTAAGGAGAAGAATGAATCCCCAATATCTTCTAATAAATCTTCAATAATACAAGGAGACAAGTCATTTTTTATTAAAGCGCTGCATTTTGTTCTGTGCAGCTGAATATCATTTAGTATTGATGATTCTTTGTCCAAGCCTTTAATAAGTATCGATAAATGATCTATTGTTCGTATTGATGTATGCTCAGCTATAAAAAACGCTAGCTTTAGTTTCGCAATTTTTCGGCTTTCGCTCAGCGTTGGTTTAAGCTTTGCAAAAACATCAATTTTTGGTAGACTAATGGCCTCTCTTTCCCGATTGCACGCTGCCTTGTGTTTAGTTGAATTACTGTGATCTATTAAGCTTTTTCGCTGTGCAGCTAAAAACGATCTGCAAACTTTGCAATAGACCTCCTTTTCTGAATTCTGCGGAGCTTTTGATAACCAACCTTTCATTAAGAATAGAACAAGTAAACATAATGCGAATAGACAAACGTAAAATATGTTAATTAATAGTCATAAGCAATAAGCTGCAGAAATCATTCACCTTTAAAACAGCTTTCATTCTCCCATTCAACTCGATAATGCTGCTTATAATATTTGTCTCCCGTATTTGATTTCAAAGATTTCGACGAAGAGGCCGAAGCCTTGATCTTTGTTTTCGGCATCTCGAATAGTCGAGATGTAAATATTACACTGTATCTAACTATATATAGGTTTTCGGTACTTATACTTATTTTTAACACTATTTATTTATACACTTAATATTTAATACTATTATTGCACATACAACAATACTGTCAAAATATTATGTGACGATTTCCATGACAAAACTAGTCGTATACTCTTAGAATGTACTTCGGTTAGTCGAACTTAATGTAAGAAGGTTAGGTAGAGGTTAGAGTAGAGAGAATAAAGAAGGTGCTGAACGCACTTGCCTTCTGCGGTATTGCTGCTGTGAGTTGTGACATGCAAGTGTAAGCGACCAGTGTCAACAACTTGAATAAGCGCGCGGATTCCAAATTTCCGTAATTGTTTTCAAGAGTACACGCTGTATATTTGGGTTTAAAAATAGCTTAATATTTGCCGTTTGTTATAATAATTTCATTTTTGAAACTCGCTATGTGTTGAGTATGGGGCGTTTGGGGTTTAGAGGTACAGGGCTTTTGGGGTTTGAGGGTATGGGGCTTTTGGGGTTCGGGGCTATAGGGCTCTTGGGGTTTGGGGGTACAGAGTTTTTGGGGTTTGGGATTACAGGGAGTTTGGGGCTTAGGGGTATAGTATGGGGGTTTGCGATTTAAGGGTTTGGCGTTTAGATAGTTAAGCTATATTTTTACGTTTAAATATATGAGTCATTCCACAGGATACTGTAAACTTCTGGGGGCCTGGACTACCGAAAAATTTTGGGTAGGGCACACTTACCAGACCTATTTTTTCTGATTTCTGGGACCCCTCCGAATAAGAAACCGTGCGAGCTGCATCATTATCGGTTGCCACCCGGGTTTCCGATCGAAAAAACGCAAAAATCTTTATACATTTTCTTTTGCATTTTTACTGTCGAGAGTATTATTTGTGTACTGTGAATCCTATGGGACTTGGCGCTATACTTTATATATACAGAACGAAAGGGCAGCTCAAGAGCTTTAAATCAAGCCGAAAATTTTTAAAATCGGATGTTCCGGTCACGAGTTACGCACGCTTCAATACTGCTAACTCTTTATAGGGCTCTCGCGAAACTAATTAATTTTCACTTTTTTTTTCAAATTCTCGAAACTTTTGATCCAGTGACTCGATTTTAAAGTTTAATAGCTTAAATTAAAGCTCTTTTCCTCAACTTTACGATTTTTAGGTCCAAAATTGATTTTTCTTATCTATTGAGCTATATATATGCGTTCAGAAAACCAATCCGCTTTAGAAGCATATATATAGATCAACAGATAAAAAATTTTTAATTTAGACATAAAAACCAAAAAGTAGAAGAAAAGAGCTTTAATTTGAGGTATCAAACGTTAAAATCGAAGCATTGGATCGACAGTAATAGGGATTTGAAGAAAGAGAAAAATGTCTGGTTTTTGGAAAAATCGAGCTATTTCGTGAAAGTCAAACCAAACCACTTTTTTCAAATGGTCATAAATTTTGATCGAGTAATTCGATTTTGACATTTAATAGCTTAAATTAAAGCTATTTTCCTCAACTTTTTGAATTTGAAGTCAAAATTTAAATTTGATATATAGTGTGCTATATATATGCTTTCAAAGAACTAATCGGCTTTAGAAGCATATATATAGCTCACTACAAAAAAATATTTGGATCAACAAAAAAGCTGAGGAAAACAGCTTTAATTTAAGCTATTAAATGTCAAAATCGAATTACTCGATCAAAATTTATGACCATTTGAAAAAAGTCGTTTGGTTTGACTTTCACGAAATAGCTCGATTTTTCCAAAAATCAGACATTTTTCCCTTTCTTCAAATTCCTATTACTGTCGATCCAATGCTTCGATTTTAACGTTTGATACCTCAAATTAAAGCTCTTTTCCTCTACTTTTTGGTTTTTAGGTCTAAATTAAAAATTTTTTATCTGTTGATCTATATATATGCTTCTAAAGCGGTTTGGTTTTCTGAACGCATATATATAGCTCAATAGATAAGAAAAATCAATTTTGGACCTAAAAATCGTAAAGTTGAGGAAAAGAGCTTTAATTTAAGCTATTAAACTTTAAAATCGAGTCACTGGATCAAAAGTTTCGAGGATTTGAAAAAAAAAGTGAAAATCGATTAGTTTTGCGAGAGCCCTATAAAGAGTTAGCAGTATTGAAGCGTGCGTAACTCGTGACCGGAACATCCGATTTTAAAAATTTTAGGCTCGATTTAAAGCTCTTGAGCTGCACTTTCGTTCTGTATATATAAAGTATAGCGCCAAGTCCCATAGGACTCACAGTACCTCACAGTACACAAATAATGCGCTCAACAGTAAAAATGCAAAAGAGAATGTATAAAGATTTTTGCGTTTTTTCGATCGGAAACCCGGGTGGCAATCGATAATGATGCAGCTCGCACGGTTTCTTATTCGGAGGGGTCCCAGAAATCAGAAAAAATAGGTCTGGTAAATGTGCCCTACCCAAAATTTTTCGGTAGTCCAGGCCCCCAGAAGTTTACAGTATCTCGTGGAATGACTCATATAGCGAAATTTATAGAGGATTTTTGTATTGGATCTAGAGGAATTCTAAAGGGAAACCAAGCGCCACCTAAAGGAGTCTTTTGAAACCGCCTGGCAACACTCAGGACAGCCAAAAGTTTCCAGAGTCACGACCTCTACTGTGGAAAGAGGAGGCAGCAGTTGCTTGGTATATTTTTTCTTGTTTACTCCCTTGACGTATATTCGATCAGCTCCCAAAATAGCGTTGCCTAAAGTCTGCGAGGGTTTGTCATACGGTACGTCACCAGAGCTTCAACTCATACCGATGTAATTTTTCTTCGTCTAGCAATTCATACTCTGGAACTCTGCTTTAAATGAACTCCAGCAGAACGGTCGTCTAAATGTGCAGACAAATGGTGTATTGTTGTCGATAGTACTCAAGACTGCTAATTCCTTGTCTACAAAAGAATTGGACGGACTTTTGAAACCCTGAACGGCAACGATGAATTCCATAGCGCTGCTGCTGAGATCTTGACTCTGCAAAAGCTGCAGGCTGAGTGAGCTCAGAGAAGCGATTGTTCGCTTTTAATTTTGAAAGAAAGAGAGAGCAAGAGAGAAAAAGGGTAGGAAGAGAGCGAAAGAGACCCATACATCTCGCGATAGTTGTGTACCCAAGCTCTCAACACACTAACTCAGAGAGCAGCAGATGATGCTCACACTCGCCGTACATAAGAAAGAATATTAATACTGAACATCCTGGAATATCCATCTCGATGACCTTGATCCCAGGAAGCCTTTTCCAGTAGCCTCTTCTTCTCAAGTCCCTTCACACAGACTCTCTTAACGTTCTTGAGATAATTGTCCAGAATCTTCGAAATATCATTGTATTCGACGTTTCCTGAACACCAAGCAATGCCAGTCAATTTGTTCTCGATCCAGCCATTAGCTCGCCGACGCTCAGGACTCAAGGTCTCCCAGTCGAATGGTGACTTGAAAAGGAAGACGGTGGTGTATATCCGTTTATATCTGTCACAGCTAACTCCTTGAGAATGAAGCAGACGCCGTCGTCTTGAATTCCCTGCAAGTCGACAACGTAGTCAATGTTATCCTCGTAGACCATGTAGTTCCATTGTGGAAACATCTTGCAGATGGTGGCTTCATAACAACCAGGAGCATTTCTTGACATAGAGCATAGACTGCAGGCCATGATGCTTCTTCTTCGAGAACAGCGAGAATAATGAAGCGCGATCGCTATACGAGCTCTTTTTATAGTGCTGGGCGAGAGAAAGAGAGAGAACGAGAGAGATATGTGTACACCTATATGTACAACATTCATAAATCAAACTATTTATTCCTTTATGTTTGATTTTTTGCCATGAAAACAGCAGACATTTTAAAAATTTTTTTATTTCAAAACTGAACTTAAATATAAATATTTACATCCAATATTTTTGAAGCCACTCATGAAGTACTTCTACGTTCTGCTTGGCGCAGACTGGATTGCTGGGTTCCGTATGATGCTCGCAATCTACTCTTTTGTCGAATACACCTTTTGTCAATTACTTCAGTTTTGGACAGTCGTAGTCGTCGAGGTTGATTACTTTTACTCACGGTAAATTTTCTTGAGTTATCCTCTTCTTTTCATCTCTTTTTACGGATTTTTTATACGCATACTCTACTTCATTGTATACTGTTTCCTTTAATGTGAAGTATGGTACAGCGCCTGCGCTCCAAGGAATGCCGTGAAAAAGATGCGTCTGATAAAACTGAGTGAATCGAAGAGGTAGACATTTGGCTGCTGTCTGTCTTCGAGTAACTCGAATTCTGAAACAGCCAATTCCTTCCAAATGAATTTCTTCTACATGCTGTAAAAGCTTGCATATCTAATATATACTCCGTCTTTCTTTCTCTAGCTCTCTTTAGCATGGTTCTCTGACAATAGCTGTGATTTTTTTGCACTCGCGACACGAATTTTATACCCTATTATCAAATATGGCGGATAGGGGAAGGTGCTCTTGGAGAATTTGTTGGGAGTCTTCTCGGTCTCGTACTGTTTCGTATCCATGGCCTTTGACTTCTTGAATACATACCTATGTTTTCAAGGTCACGAGCTCTATTAAAAAGTAACTTTATTCTACGAATGTTCGTTGTTGACTAAAACGATCGCTTGTTTTTACGTTAATATACATAATGAATATACATACATATACATAATATACATAATATACATACCCTGAAAAGGGCCGATTAAGAATATATATGTGCAATCAGCACGTCGATCTAAAGTGATAGTCTAGTGTTGCACATATGGCTATCATTCGCAGTACAATTTGATGTGCAGGGTTTTTAGCTGTGTCCTTGCCAATCATGCTCATTAGCGTTGAATGCAAATTGAACAGTTGTACTGCCAGCAAAACGTTCAGCCTCCTGGTCTCTGTACTTATGCACTCAAGCTCTTGAGCCATAACTTGGAGCACCACATCAATTACTTAGAGGAACGAGACCAGAGTAGTATAGATCTTCTCATCTTGATGATCACTGACAGAATGATCTAACATTCTTTTACAGGAAAGTTTAGAACGTTGGCTACGTATAAAATGGAATGGTGGTCCTGAAAAGGACCGATTGAACTTAACTTTTATTTACGAATCAATCGACTCTAAAGACGAACGACTGTAAAGAATCGCACCATCCCGACGACGATTACGGCAAACACGACGAGTGCGACGGCGGATAACGGACACCGACCTGGAGTCTCTACAATTGTAGATCCCAGCCAAGATGCCGCGAGGATGGGTGATTGCGACCTCATCGAATTCTCGCGCTCTACCTCCTCGTCCTCTAGGGATGTGTCGAAGAGTCGTCCTCGTACCTTATCAAGGCCCCTTAGCGGTCGACCGATTAGCGAGTGCTGCGCTGTGCTCTGCTCATCTTGACTGCTGGCCGATGAATGATGTGTCTTTTAACGGTTGCTTGCTTTTTATAATTTTGCTATTTGGATACATAATGATCTGTTACTCTCTTATACTTATGTTGATAAGGGAGGGGGAAGGTAGCAAACAATTTTTTGTTTTCCAACGTTAAATTTATTTTGGTGGCCCTGAAAAGGACCGATTTATATCAATTCGTTTTCCAAATATGCTGTATACATCATGAGAAGATATGTGCATAAAGGCGGGAGATGTGTTATCCCATCTTCTCTCAATTTTGCATTCATCTCGAGGAACCACTGTCTTGCGCACATGATTTCTTGAAATTGCCTCTGCCTCCTGCGTTTCTAATCGGCTTACAAAATTTTAGGATAACATATCCTTCCGCTCTCATCGGTCGCGTAATAGTAAATACATTTTCAATCTCTTCACTCTCTTATCCTTATGTAGAGAGGCGGGCGTGGAAAAAAATACTTTTGTTCCCTACGTTTATGTTTGAATTATTTTGGTGGCCCTGAAAAGGGCTGATTGTTTTTGGTCTTGAAAAGGGCCATTCACTTCGTCTTCTTAAGATGCGCCAACTCTCGCCACCGCTCCTTACTTCGGCTTCGTGGGGCTCTCATCGGAGTGATCTCGATCGCCCGACGAGGCACCCATTCTAACTGCCCAGCTAGCCTCCTGTGCTAGTTGATCGGAAGGGTCTGGAGGAGGAGGCAGATCCAAGACGACGATACGTCTCTAAAAGGCACTCTCGCAGCCGGCGTGTGAGGCCCATTACGAGAGTTAACCCGGCCCTCCTCCAGGTTGAACGAGGCTTGGACTTCCTCTCCTTCCTGCCCGGTTAAGGCAGCGACACTTGTTTCCGCTACTTCTGTACTTGCGGTATTGGCCATTATCATTCGGAAGACAAAAGCGAACTGATAATTACGCTAACGACTTCTGGCTTTTTATAGCCGATTGTTGCGTAATTCTTATATCAGTTTCGCTTTTGCTACTGTGCGCCACCTGTTGCGTAGTCAAGGAAACAGCTCCAGAGCTGATCTGCCCCCCCCCCCCTACGAATCCACTCGCGCGCTGCTATTAGCAGTCTCTCTCGCTCTATCCAACTGAAAGGTGAAAAGAGAGAGAAAGAGATAGATAGAAAGAGAGAAGAGAGAGAGAGCGGAATATGTTCTACGTAATAAAATTTTGTAAGTTCTGAAAAGGACTGAATAAATGTAAAATTATACATACTCTCTCCAACTAATGTTAGAGAGAGCTCTTTCTGATGTCAGCGATTGTAAGCGAAACTAGTGCTACACTTTTACACAGTACAAATGCTGCGTCGAGCTGAGTTCAATCTCACTGCTAAACCTCGGATTTTTTGGGAATTAACATACTCTCTCTCCGACAAAAGGTCAAAGAAAGGCATCGCATCTCCGGATGTGGGTTTCTCCTGAAGGTTTCTTCTTTATTTCTGCTGTTGATTCTTCCTGAAATTGCTTAGAGTCGCGCGCTTCACGATTCGCTGTTAAACAAAAATAATTTATTCTAAGATTGTGTTATAATCCTAAAAATTTCGAATACTCGCAGAGATAGAGGTATCTCTTCCGTGGCTTACTCGCGACTGAGGCTTCGCAAAACTTTATTGTACTCTTAATTTAAGAGCACAGACGTCGACGAAAGCCCCTCGCCTCAATGTTCTTTATATACTAGTCCTAAAAAGGACTTATTTTTATTTCAAAAACAAATTTTCGAATACTCTCTCTTCGACAGAAGGTCGAAGAGAGGCATCACGTCTCTTCCGAGACCCGGGATCTGTGCATTCTCTCTTCGAAAGAATCGACAGCTCGCCACGCTCTTATCTGTAGAGCGCGGACGTCGCCGAGAGTCGTGCATCGGCGCCGCGGGCCTACTGCTTGGTCCGCTACTCATCCATAACTGAGCTGAGCGGAACATTTGTCACGCTTATACGTAGATCATGCGGATGTCATAGAGAGCCTTGATGATGCGACATTCGCGCCAAATACAATGGGATTAGCCTCGTCGATCTCCCGCAATTTATTTCTAGGGTGGCCCCGGATTGCCTCGCAATATGACGGCCCCACGGGAGCCTCGCAATACTACGTGTTGGCACCGTATCCCCAAGGTCCCGGTAACGGCATGGCCCCGTACCGACATAGCTTACCTACTTACAAACATATTTAAAAAATATTGGATATCATGTAAAATTATAAATAAAATTCAAAATATCTTCGCAAAAATGTCTTTGAAAAATTTATTTTTGGGAAAAAGTAAACCTTTGGGAAAATCGGATTTTGGGAAAAGGGCACGGATCGCGCGCTTATTAATTTTTATCCTAATAAAGTTATCAGCGTAAGTACCCGACAAATACACGTATCCAACGGATGGTGTGCTATGTATTTTTCGCAAACGCAATAACTGTGCCATAAACTGTTCCCGACACCTCGCATACTCTTATGGGTAGACGTCTCGACACTACGATTCTATAGAAATCTTAGTGTAGGCTCGCGGGTCACAGTCTATAGTTCTGTGATTGCCGCTACCTCCATAGTCGATGCGTATCGCAAGAATGACTTATAAGCGGAGGCGCTACACTGGCCATGTAGCTCTTAGGCGAGAGAGGCGAAGATTTCTTTCGTGCTCTGGGGGCCACAGAGACGTCGTACTCGAGAGAGGTACGCCTTGAAGAAGTGCGGCCTATTGCGGGGTAGAATGAATGCAACGTATACATAGTCGGTAGTGCACGGGTAGGCTTAGTATAGACGAATTTGTAATTCTTTCTCTCGGTGTGGGTTTTCTCGGCGAAACAAAAACGTCGAGTTTTTCCCACATCACAGGCTATGCCTGGGCAAATGCGAGAGGAAGAAGCGTATAAATTATATTTGTATATACACAGTGACTAAAACGCGAACGAGCGAGCGAAGGTGCTTTCCCGAAGGAAAGCGGAGAGGCCCACGCTAAGCCTAAACATGTGGCGGCGCGCGACGCGCGGCGCGGCGTACTGCGAGGCGTCAAATTTTATGACGGTTCGGACTAGAAGTCCGAGCGCAGCGAAAGTCCCTGAAGGGACCCTTTGTTTTTAAGTATGCGTATACATGCGTATATAGAAAAACTATTTTTCCGTTGCGCAGCGGCGAGCGGCGGCTCGATCTGCTGCAGACGAAGGCGACTGCAGCAGCGGCTGCAGTCAGTCTAGATTTGTATTTGGTACTGAAAAGACCATTGCTTCTAGATCCTTAAAATATACTTTGATTTTTACCCGCATTTTCAGTCACTTCATTTACCGCCTTTGCACGCATTCTCGAAAGAGAACATAAACGAATAGGCAACTATAAACATAATTTTCATTCGACACGTTTGCCTACTCCCATAAACTTTTGTGAAAATGAATTTTATTATTGCTCACGTGCGTCTATAAATCTCATAAATTTTTGCACCAACTAATAGTAGATTATGCACCTAGGGAGTAAAAATAAAGAATGTCTCAAATTGCGTATAATTATGGCCCGAGCCGAAGGCGAGGGCAATAAATATCCGATTTGATGCATTCTTTATTTATTCCCGTGGTACATATACTATTTTTCTGCACGAGGAGCGTAAAATGCGTATACTATTCGCCCGCAGGGCGTACAGTACGCATTTGACGCGCCGTGTGGTGAAAAATAGATTACTTTGAACTAAAAAGAAAGATAGATTATTTTGAAACAGTGTTTAAAAAAATTAAAAATTAATCAATAATATAAATGAAGAATAAGCACATCAATAACAAAAGTATACGTATTATACGTATTATATGTATTAGAAGTAACTGTCTGTCTATTTCTCTTTCGATTTCCCGTCCTCAAAGCATGCAGTTCATCCGAACGACACGGTCGAAAAGGCACGTACAAACAAATCTATGTCGTGACTATACACACAACTTCGCGAGATGACTGCGGAATATCGTCCGAGAAATTACAAACGAGAGTTAACATTATACACAACTATATTCCCAGTCTCATTAAAGCAAGCTGATGCTCAGCATTTGAATTCCCCACGCAAAAGCTTTTTCGTTCAGGTAGACAAAGTAGTATCGCAGAAAAAAAAATATATATATATATATAATCGGGAATCCGAAAGTGGATTTGATTTTCGATAAGCGCGCATTTTACTTGAGCCTGGCATTTCCATAATCGATAATAGGCTTCACGCATCGCGGAATTTATTGCCCCACGCGAAAATGAGCGACGCGATTTTTATCGGTTTTACCCGCATCGTATTCGGATTAATAAAATCGTCGCGCGATTGAGGAGACGGCGATGCAGCTGATCGAAGTATCGAACAGCCCAATCGAGCGTACGTCGTTGGAAGGAGAAGCTGAGTATTGTCGTGCAGCATGGCGAATCAAAGCGAAGCGATGATAACGAGAAGGATCGCGAGACTTCTGCTCGTCATGATCTCAACATTTTGCATGAGCGCTGCCAAACAGCTTGATGTTGACGCAGATAAGGGAGAATGCGGAAAATACCAAGTCTTAGGTGAGCGTGCGATGTATTTCCGTGATTTAGGAATTTTTTTCTTGAAGTTTGTTTTGCGATTAATTATGCACTGGTTCTTTTATTCTGGCTTAAAGAAGCTTTTCTGTAGCGGTAAAATTATTAATTTGATCACCCAGTTTTAGTATTCCTGCGGAAGAAAAAGAAGCGCACCCTGGGCAAAATATATGTGTGGTTAAAGCATGTCAAAATTATATCTGTGCAGAAATACTGCGTGAAAAAATTTTGCATGCAGAAGTGTAATTCGATTTATGCTAGTGTGTGCTATAAAATATCGTACGATACTAATAGCATAACCCGTTCTTCACGACACGACTTATGCCACTAGTATCGTAATATACTATTATAGCACAGTGTGACCTAAATCCGCACTTAAAACATGCTTGTCCGTGGGGTAAGTAGTTAATTATTTGACGGTAAATCGACT
Organism: Philotrypesis tridentata; assembly: GCA_018906965.1. Lineage (NCBI taxonomy): Eukaryota > Metazoa > Arthropoda > Insecta > Hymenoptera > Pteromalidae > Philotrypesis > Philotrypesis tridentata. Next base: position 1,635,979 of record JACCIB010000039.1, read on the forward strand.
GCTTATATCACAAATAATCGTACCTGCGGATTTAGATAGGCTGTGCTATAAAATTGTATGAGATACTTGTGAGCTAAGTAGCCCATTGATACGCTATTTACGCGCCATGCAATAATTTAAATAATAGGATTAATCTAAAAAGGGGGGGGGAGTCGAAATTACGAAAAAATCATAGAGTAGCAACAACGAATATACATTTTTTTGAATAGTTTCCAATTACTCAATCTAAAGTGCGTTAAAATAAATAATGTAAAAATATTACATTTAAAAAAAGTGTAAGATGAATTGTAAAATTGACACAGAGTCTATAAAACGAAAATCAAACCGTAGAAATTTTAAATCTGTTGCTTACACAGTCGATACGACTTAACAAAATTCCAAAATCATATTGTATAATGTTAGACATGAAGAAGAAACGTTATCTATCGCTTATTTTTAACAATGTATTTAAAGACGAACGTTTTTTTGTCAAAATAATAATATATCAAATTCAATTGTAAAAAAAGCTCAAAACGTTAAAAACTAAGTGCATAGAAGGTCTAAAGTGTAGAATAATCAAAATTACGAAAGATCTGAATGAAGAAAAATCAAAATGTATCGATTGAATTTGCTATAGTTTTGTCGCTATTTACATAGTTTATATTTATTTACAAATTTCAAATATATTTTAAAATGTATATCATTGGATACATCATTAAATATAAACAAAAAATTACATAAACTTGTTTGAAAAAATGAAAATAAATTATTTAATGAAAAAAGCTCAGAATCGTGCAAAGAACAATAGCCTAAATTGAAGGTTTGAATGAGTATTTAAAAATAAAAGAAGATTTATTATGATTGATTAACTAGAAATTGTTTTATAGTTTAAAAAATAAAATATAGAATAAAATGACTCTATCGCTCTACTCGAGTAAAAATTGATTTTTGAATACAGGCTCTGCACTGCATATTCTCACAATAGAGATCTGTAGGCAGGCCTCAAAAAAATAAAAGAGAGAAATATAAATTTCTCTCTTTTATTTTTACTGAGGAGTCCACTCTGACAGCTGGGACGAAACGCCAACAGAGAGAAATTTATATTTCTCTCTTTTATTTTTTTGAGGCCTGCCTGCATACAGATCTCCATTGTGAGAATATGCAGTGCAGAGCCTGTATTCAAAAATCAATTTTTATTCGAGTACAGCGATAGAGTCATTTTATTCTATATACTATACATTCGAGTGATAGTCACATACCATCTAAATTTTGACACTGGCTCTTATAAGTGTCCGCCAGGTTGCGACCTGCCTTTTTCTTTATGCTAGAGTTCTCTCTTGCAAGAGAAAAACGCAGGCCGAGACCATATAAATGCCGCTTATGTTCGAAGTGGCGGGCGTCTAAGGAAGCTGTCAGATCCTTACTGAGGAGTCCACTCTGACAGCTGGAACGAAACGCCAACAGAGAGAAATTTATATTTCTCTCTTTTATTTTTTTGAGGCCTGCCTGCATACAGATCTCCATTGTGAGAATATACAGTGCAGAGCCTATAATCATAGGCTCATTTTCTATATAAATAGATTAATTCTTAATTACATAGAATCTAACAATCTGGCTGTAGGCAAAGAACGTTATTCGAGAAAATTGGTTATTTGATGAAACTATAATAATGTAATAATTTTTAGGGTGCAAACTTTACTTGTGCTTTTATCTGTGAATTAAAATGTTATTATCTGCTGCATTTTCATCGCCATCAAATCCTTGTCTCTGTTTGCGATTCAGACGCCTTCTCTTTGACTTTGAAATTTTCTGGTCCTTGTGTTTTTTTTCTCCGCTCTTAATTTCTGCTCCATTCCCCTTTGCAATGTAAATGTTGGTAAATCAACATTTACATTGCAGGGCTTAGAGTTGGTATCGCACTGGGTACGGGACTGGGGCTTGGAGACAGTATTGGGCTGGGTAATGGAATGGGGCTTGGAGATGGTATCGGGCTCGCTACTAGACTGGGGCTAGGAGATGGCGTTGGATTATCTAGGACAGGCTATAGAACTCTTGCTGGTATTAGATTGTGGACAGGATTGTAGACAAACTGTGGAACTCGTGGTGATATTGATGGTGGCATTCTGTTTTCCTAAACAGAATCATAATCCGCCAAATTTCCATTTCTGCCATTCCACATGTCCAAATCCTCATCATCTGATGTTGAAATAAATTTTAATAAATGTTTAATAACTTTTATTAATTAAATTAAATTAATATTAACTTACAATTATTTTCACCTTCCTCCTCCAGTTGCTCTAGCAGATCCTCTACTATTTCGGTCATGACGAAGTCATTTGAAAAATTCTATTATCAGAATCTGGATCATTTTCTGAAATAATAAAAGATTATATAATAACGTATTTAAACAGTTTGTATGAGTTAACGAAATGTACAAACCTATTACACTAAATGGAGTTTCATCCAATTCATCTTCGATGTTCTCCTCCTTAATAACGACCGTCATATTTTCGAGTCGCTGTTGAATATGTCCTTTAAGGCGAGCAATTTTTTTCAAGAGATGGTGCAGATTGTCCACCTGCATGCAACATTTCCCAAGCTGCAAGAAATTAAAATTATAGTATATTTGTAAAGATAAAAATATAAAAAATGTGTTTCGACTAATTGTGGATAAATTTTACAAACTTTCAACAGTGCCGGCTTTTTTATAAATAATAGACCATCGAAGATGACGATGAATATGCTTCGAATATTGCAGACTAATTACATCGCTTTTAGCATTAGCCGTCAAAACGCAAATTTTCCCTGTAAGATAAGTTTCAACAAATTAGTGACTTTTAAAACCAAGAATAATATCTTCTTTAAAAATATTATCATTAATATTATAAGACAAAGATTCTATCGCTCGATATTAATTTTAATATAATTCTGAATTTATCTCTCTTCGAGCAAAAAAAAATTTAAAACAAGATTGAAATTTAATGATTCCTTCAAAGAAATACTCGCTGGGCTCATCAGTAAGATGACAAGTAGTCCTATCTTAGATGCAACATGATATGCCGGGAAAGAGTGTAACTTATGGAAAAGAATGTTAGATTAAACTAATGGATCACGAAAAATTGTGATCAATCTAGTGGAAGAAATAGGAATATTATGAAAAAACACTCTAAATATATCCACAACTTTCCGTACGGAGTAAGGAAATGGTAGTTACTCTCGAAACCTAACTTAGTGGAAATAAACAAAGGACTGTTAGTGACAGAAGTCCACATTTATAAGACACTCCGTACGGAAACTTGTGGAAATATTTAGAGTCTATTCTCATAATGTTCCTATTTCTTCCACTAGATCCACTAGATGGATCACAATTTTTCGTGATCAACTAGTTTAATTTAACATTCTTCTCGTTGTTGTTGTTGTTGTTGTTGTTGTTGTTGTTAAGGGGTTATGCCTGAGTTAAAATTTTAAAAAATCCAAAATTTTTTTATTTGATTTTTTTAAGGCAAATTTACTGCAGAATGAGCTGCCTTAGTCCTTTTTGCCTGAAAGAATTCCGTTACAAAGTTATAGGCAAAATACCAAAAAAATTCAATTTTTCAAAATTGCGTATTAATCATATTTTGTTTTATAGCGCTTTTGATTATTCAAAAAATTGTGTTTTTATAGAAAATGTAACATTCAATGTGTTCACAAATTCCTTTTGAAAGCGCAATTTTATTTAAAAAAAAAACACAAATTATTTACGAAATCATTATGTACTGTAATAGCTAATTTTTATGAAATCGTAGATTTTTTTTTATTTTGAATGTTTAAAATAAAATAAATTTAGAATTTAAATTTAGTCTTGTAATTTTTAATCAAACTTATAAAGGGGTAAAAAAACATACATGCAAATTTAAAATACCGCCTAAAAACATGGCACCTTACAGCATATGGAACAGGAAATCACTGTTTTACCGGCCTAGTCGAGTTTGCATTCAGACATCAGCTGTTTCGTCTGCTGTCTGTAGTTTAGTGCAAGCTGGATGTTGTGCTGTTGTGATAAGTTCTGAGTCTCACTAGTGTTCAACTTTAGATAAGTGTTTTCTACTATAAACAACACATTATTTGAATCTGTTCTTTGTGTGTGTATTCATTGTTTCAGGTATATGGGCTATAAATATTATGTGCACGAGAAGATGCCTGTGTGTTAGATGGTCTCAAAGTCTACAGTAATTACTAATGATCCTATAAAGTAATGGGTAAGCAATGACAAAATTTATATTCATCTAAAATATCCTGACTGAATGCGTATTAAAAACTTACATTTCAATTTCAGCTTTCGATACTAGTATATCTACATGTACAGCACCCGGGTTTTCATACATGGCTTAATATATAGGTATCTTATGCCAAAATATAAGAAAAATATGCCAAGTAGTTCATGTAAGTACTACCAGTTAAATATACATAAGTGTTTCAATAAACTTTAAATGCATTTTTCTCAGTCTTGACATTTTTATGATTTTAGGTCCTTTACCGCAGGATATCTCAGCACCCAGATGATGAATTGACACCAGACAGGATGGAAAATCTTCTGAATACGTTTCTTCACTGCTTGAACGGAGCAGAATTGACTAATACACGGTAAAAGTCAATGTTGCGTATATGAATATATGTAATATTCACTATAATTACTGATATAATCATCTTATGAGTTACTAAATATTTAAAATTTATTTTTTGTAGAAAAGTCTTCCGCTCAAGCAGTGAAGAAACATATTCAGAAGATTTTACATCCTGTCTGGTGTCAATTCATGATCCGGATGCTGAGATATCCTGCGACAAAGGGAAAAAAGTGCTGAAAATTAGTGATTCATACATGTAATTGTTTACAATGTAAGTATAGATATATAATTTTTTAAAAATAGTTAAAGATATGTTTAATACCTACATTTTAAGTAGGAGAAAGATTTTTTTATACTATTAATAAATAATTTTTTTCAGCCTATTACTTATTAATGTCTTTTTTACAGGTTTAACTCAGGCATAACCCCTTAAACCTAGTTTTTTTATTTTCCATAGTAATCCCTAAAATAAAAGAATAATTATGCCATATTATTAATAAAGATCAATCAAATTTATGGAAATTATAAAACTTACCCTATTATAATGCACATTGCAGCTCGTAATGTGAGCATCTGGAAAAGCTAGCCTTGCACCATCTCTTAAAAAAAGCTCAAAATCGCCCATCACTTCTTCGACGCAGTTTGAGTTTAACAAAATATTATTCCTTATTTCCTTGAACACAACTATGTACGCGTTTGTTGTTTTACACGGTATAACTGCATGCACAAAAGGAAATGCCTGAAAATAATTTTGAACAATAGAAACATAACATACGATGTGCCCAAGACTGTCAAAAACTGATAGGCATCATTTAACTTTGGTGTCGTATCAAATGTACCATCGATGAACAGTTTTGACATGATCCCAAACTTTAAGATCAAATCAGAGTCATAAAGTATTATACGATTTTCCCATCAGCATCGCATACCAATCTAATCTAAGCGTCTGAGCCATTTCTTCGATGGTACGTTGATTAGGCGGCAGTACATGTTTTTGCTGGGGTTTCATCGAACTCTTAATGGTATCGTAACGCATTAGTATTCTTATGTTTTGTGCGTCTTCATCGGCATCCCTGGAACAATTTAAATTATTATTTAGTAGATAGAAAGACTCTAAAGCATACTGCGGAATGATTACGCATTGGATTTATCGGCTCATTAAGGCTATATTTCTTGGCAGTGCCAACACATACATTTTTAATAGATCACTAAAAAATACTATATTATAACTAAACAAGTAATGGAAGCAAATTTTCAGCAACTAGTACGTGCATTATTTTTGTACCCTTCTTTATTAAAGCTAATGTTTAAATAAATAAAATTTAATATAATTAACTGCATATTTTTTAAATTTAAATATTCATTCAAAATCGTTTACGCAAATTAGATATCTAAAATATTTGTATTTTAAAGTTTGATACTTCAATGAATTCATATTCTGCTTTATGTATACATCAATGTTAGTGCAGCACTATATAAAAATCAAAATTAATATTCACTATATTGTCAACAAAGTTATGTATGCTATACAAATTTTACCAGTACAAGTACTGAAAGCAAAATTTGAGCAGGTACATTAATTTAAATTGTTGTACTTACACAGTAAAAACAATATGAAAATTTTAAAACACATTTTAGTAAGTTTGATGCGCAATTATATTAAATTTTATATATGTGCTCTCTTAAGTTCAATTAGTAAAAAGTTACTACAAAATAGTGTATATGCACTGTAACGTGGCAAAATATCGCCACCTCAGAGCGAGCGCAGAGCGGTCGGAGTAGAGCGTCTCAAGGTCGTGTGTATGTAATCGAGTGCATGGATTAACGACATTCGTTTCTTTCGAGCAACGACGTGAGGATAGAAGAGAGGACAACGAGAGGATGAAAACACGGAGGACTTCTTCACTCCTCATTCCAAGATGAGAGGAGAAGGAGATGCAGTAACAGAGACAGATTCACCCGGGGCGCTCTAGTCCGCTCATCATAAGTCGTCGGACGCAGATGAGGCGGGTGGGGTCTACCTACGCTAGCGCCTTCTGCAGCACGGCGATGGCTGTTCTCCCGCATGAGCGTTGGAAGTAAAAAGGCAGCTTTGGCGCCCTTTATAACAGGCGAGCTCCCGATTCAAAGGCTTAGACAGAAGGATTCGCTGAGAGTTATATTGTACTTCGTAATTCGTGCAAAGCCTTGGCAGTGCACGAATTACCTGTGTGAATGCTGGCTGTCTACTCGCGGCGAGCATTGGAATTTCGCGGCTATCTTCTCCAGCATCGATTGTAATTGAGAAGTCGAGCGCGCATACGTAGCGATCGACGACGCGCGAGGCGAGCGAGCCTGTTGCGGCGCGAGAGCGCGGGTCGTTGGCCCACGTGAACCGACCAATAGGAGCGCGCGCTGTTCGGCGTCTCGGGAGTACGAGAGCGCGAGGCAAGCGACGAGAGCGCGAGCCGGCACTCTCCTGCCCCGGCCGTTCCAGTTCGGACATCTTTGCAGCTAGCTCCCGAGAGATTCCTTTGTGTTAACTTCTTTGTGCAATTCGTGCTTTTGTGGGTCTCCTGGTTATCTGAGGATCACGAGGTCTTGGTCGCCTGGACTAGAGGAAAAGGTCAGTGAGTCGCTCCTTTATTAGACTAAGTTTCCCTCGCGGGTGCTAGTGCGCAGTTCCACGCGTGACTTCGGGTGTGCGAAGTCCTTTGTTTTGCGGACGCGAAAGATCAGCGAGCGCGGCTACCTCGGTTACCTTGGATGTCTTCTCGTAATTAAGTTCGGTTAAGTGCGTGATCGTGTATACCTCGGGCTACCTTTTACGCGGATATCTCCGACGAAAAGCTATCTCGTCGTCCCGGCGTGAACGCGTGGCTACCTGGCCCTCTGATATCTCGGGCGGAAGGTTATCTCGTAGTAAGTCCACGGACAACGGGCTATCTGCGTAGTACGGGAACACGTGGCTATCTGTTGTGACGTTAGTGCGAATCGGTAATGAGTTTCTGTTATACGCGGTAGTGCGTCTCGGGAATACGTCGGCGAGGACAAGGGGGGCATCGCTCGACGTCGCATTATTAGGATAAGGCGCGAGGGGTGTCGTAAGCCGTCGGACGCGGACAGGCCCTCGGCCAAACGTAGATTACACGGGCGTGATCGAACTAAGTGCGGGCGATCACGTTCATAGGTTTAAGGCGTGCGAGAAGAGTCGGCGGACATTGAGAGTGTGTGGCCTAGTGGGCAGCGTGAAAGTTACCTTGAGACGCGCGAGAGTCGGGTTGTCTTATCAGTGGATATCTTCGCGGTTTAGGAATTAAGTAGCGATTTTATTAGCGAGTGATATTCGGGTTGGTGACGTAGAGGACGATTGTTGGTACGCGTCGAATTCTCTTGTGTAAATCATGAACGGATACCTTGCGGCTACCTTTTATTTGTGTAAATAATATTACATCTGTGTTGAATAAAGAGTGCACTGAAATGAAGACAACCTAGAGGTGTTTCTATCCGAACCGCTCTCTCTCCTTTACCGTGTTGCGGAGCTGAGCTAGCCAGCCGGACAAATGCTCCTAACTCCCCGGGTTCGATAAAAGAGTCACGAGACTCTGACACTTGAAGGTAAGTGTCTGGCGCCACCGGGTTCAGGTGAACCCGAGGAAAAGGGCCGATATCATAACGTTGGTAATCGAGCAAAAAATCAATGTTATAGTACTATTCTGACAAGTGCAAAGTATACGACTGCGAAATAGTTAATATGAATAATTTGAAATAATGGAAACAATGCATTGAATGAAATAGTATATATGTTGCTCCTAACGAAGACTAGCACACTTCAAACTAAGCCTAAATTGAATGCTACATCGAATGTCTGCGTATAATATAAACTTATCTGAGAGTCTTGATCGAACACTCAAGGTGTCAACACGTGTTTATACTCGGTGGTCGCGGATAATATTGACCAGCGATAATCCCGTGTATTCGCGAGTGTAAATTTCAAATCAAATAAGAAAGTGTTAGAAACAGCCCACGTATATTGCGGGGTCTTCCCCTGCAATAAATAAAAAACCTACAACATGGCTGATTCTGGTATCAGGGTCAACCAAACAAACTCCACCGCACAAAAAACTACCCAAGCTTCTCAACCGTCTTTCAAAGTCTCGTATTCCGCTGCAGCACAGACCGAAATATGCCCAACAAGAAATCAAGCAGTAGTGATAGATGCAATTGAAGGAATTTCTATTCGTGATTACGCACTAGCTGTCGGCAAAATTATAGGGCCTTCCAATATGATTTCTATTTCAAGAATTTCGCAAAACCGTATTTGTATATACCTGATCAGTGTAAACAAAGCAGAAGAACTAGTAAACACACACAGACGGGTTACGATCAACAGCATTCCATTGGACATCAGACCTCTTAATAATGTTTCGCAACGAATTTTTATATCCAACGTACACTCATCTATTCTCAACGCTGCAATCGAAGAGATTTTCACACAACTCAATATAACTCCAAAATCTACGATAACACGTCTCAAAACAGGATTAAACGACATCGGCTTCACTCACCTTCTTAGCCATAGAAGACAGATTTATGTTGATCCAGCTGATGTAAACAAAATTCCCCCCTCGGTACAACTAGCGCATGAAGACATTACATATTGGATCTATTTCTCATATAACAAATTACCATGTTTCTTATGCAAGGAGTTAAGACATACAGCTAAATATTGTACCATGGCAAGCGACAGCCAGCCACCAAACAACAACAATGCATCTCAACTAAGCAACGATCACAAGTCAATACTTGAGACAGCAAAAACAACGGAAAAATCAATTAACTCGATCACAAAAAAATATACAAGTGAAGCTACAAACAACGAACCTAGTATCCTGACACCTATTTCTAGGTCCAACAGAAAAAGACAAGCCGAGTACTCATTGTCTTCACCTAGCGAGAACTCGATCTACGAATATGATGAACATAGCAATGTTATTTTTCCCAAGCCAGCTGTAATCGAAGACACGGAAGACACGAAGCACTCTTCCAAGCTCTCACAGTTTAAGCAACCGAAAAAAATAAAACAAACAGCCGAGGGTCCATCATTGGAAGCCATAGAAGGCCATTTTCAACCAGCCAAAACTCACTTCTTGGAAAATAATTTAACTCCGCAACTTGATTTTAATACCACCGCCAAATTCTTATACCGTTCATTCGGTAAGTCAAACCTCTCGAAGATATTCGATGAACTTAGCATAACAAAATCGGACTTAACTATTATATTCAAAAGCATCTATGATCACCTCACGGAAAAAAATATCAAGCATCGTATAACCAGAATTTTACTCAAACTTGGCAATGATACTACAGGTCAAGAATACTACTCCAGCAATGCTGATTCATCTACAGAAGAATAATTTCTAAACAACTAAATACGAAAATGGATTCACACAATAAGAAAAGCAGCACAAAAAATCTGAAAATACTTTACTGGAACGCCACAAGCCTCAATCAACGTCAAGCAGATTTAACCGTCCAAATTCAGAACTTTGACATATGTGTATGTGTGGAAACTTGGCTGACCGTGAAAGACATCATCCACTACCCAGGATTCGTGACATACAGAAAGGATAGACTCCACTCCAGAGGCGGCGGCATCATCTTTGTCCGGAAAAAATTAGCGTACGTTGAAATTTCCAATATCCTCTCTCCCGATCCTACAGTCGAAATTTGCGGTATACAACTAAACAATATCAACCCAAATATACATCTTCTAGTCTGCTACAGAACTCCAGGTCTCTCACTCACACAATCGCAATGGGATCAAATAATTAGTAACGTCAACAAAAAAAATCATGTAATAATGCTCGGCCACTGTAACGCCCACAATTTATTCTGGAATTGCAATTATACAGATTCAAATGGATCAAGACTGTATAACTCCACTGACCTTCACGACATCTACATTCACGACCAGAATACCCTTACCCATTTATCCACGCACAATAAGACCAAATCTAACATAGACCTTGTTATGTCCACCTTCAATCTCTGTGATAAAATTAACGTTGTGGCGTGCGACGAAACTTGGAGTTCTGACCACTACCCGCTGTTTATAACTTTAAATGTAGAAAAATATCATTATGTCAAAAAAACGTTTAGACTGAAATCTATTGGCACAAACTGGCGGGAATTCGAAAAATACGTTGATAGTAACTATGAAAACTTCTTAACGAGCGAATTTACAAAACTTAACGCTAACGAAAAGTACGATATCTTTTTCAAAATAATAGCTGACGCAGCAGTAAAGTCTACACCCAGAAAAAAGAAAGCTCACCTTCATAAGCACAAAGATAAAAACCCAGTCTCTTGGTGGGACGCCGAACTAGATTCAGCTAAAAGGCAAAGACGCGACGCCCTAAAAAAATGGGAGCAATCACTCAATCTCACTGACTTAATCAATTATAAAAAACTCTGTGCCCATTTCAAAAAACTAGTCAAAAAGAAAAAGAGAGAAGACGCAATAAAATTTTCGAAAACTATTAATTTCAGAACCGACAGCAATTATGTTTGGAACAAATGTAAAACTTTCAAAAACAAATGGACCAAGCCTACTAACCCTTCTTCTCCACAAAATTTACAAACACAAGAACACGCCGAAATTGATATGGATAAAATCAGCCCACCCTGGATCCAATCTGACCCATCCATTCTACCTTACTGTCACGAAAATGAATTCCTCAGCTCACCTTTCTCATATACAGAATTTGATATTGCACTAGACGAAAAAAATCCCTATTCGGTACCAGGCATCGATGGCATTGATTACCAAATACTGCAAGCTCTTCCCAACTTAAATTAATATTACTTGACGTTTTTAACGAAATGTTTTTAACAAACAGCTTCCCGGAGTCGTGGAAGCACTCTTATATTCACCTTATAACGAAACCCGCCGGCTACAGCCAGCGTCCAATAGCACTCACCTCATGTACATGCAAACTTTTTGAAACCATGATTAAAAACAGATTTCAGTAGTGGATAGAAAATAACGATTACTTACCCAATAACCAAAGCGGATTCCGTAAAGGAAAGTCCTGTATGAATAACCTCACTAACCTATACATTTTCATTAAAGAAGCCTTTCGCGACAAAGCGGAAGTCCTAGCCGCTTTCCTCGACGTACAAGGAGCTTTCGACAATGTAAATATCATACATTTTCTTATGCACGAACGCTTCATTCACTCCAACCACTTAAATGAACCAAGAGCAGTATACAAAGGTGTACCACAGGGCGATATACTCAGCCCGCTTCTTTATATTCTCTACACTTCAGATATTTCCAAAAACCTCCCCAGTTATATCAAAATTTCGCAGTTTGCAGATGACATTTCTATCTATACTAGATTTCGCACCCCAAAAAGAGGTATTAAAGCTATTGAAAACTCCCTCAAAACCATCGACTCCCATCTTCTAGAACTCGGACTCGAACTGGCTCCCCATAAAACCAAATTAGTCCACTTCAACAAAAAAAATATCAAGCCGGAAAACATAGAAATTCAAGCCAAAAATTGCCGCATTAAATCCTCCCACACTGCAAGATTTTTAGGTCTAAGTTTTGATTACAAGCTATCATTCAGAACACATATCGATGCTATCATCTATAAATGCAATAAAGCTCTCAACATGGTAAAATTCCTATGCCGCACTTGGCTGGGAGCTAATCCCGAAACATTACTACTTATTTACAAAAGTTACACAAGATCTATACTTGACTACGGGAGCTTTATTTACTTCCCCACAAATAGTTTTCTCATGAACAAAATTGAAAATATACAGCACACAGCTATCAGAGCCGCCCTTGACTATCGAATAAGTACCTCCAAAAACATATTACTAGCAGAATCCAAACTTACCACCCTTAAAAATAGAGCCGAAAAACTTGGATCCGCCTTTCTAATCAAAACTCTCTCCACCTTAAGGTGTGATACTTACAATCTAGCGCTAAAATATATACGCAATACCAAAAACTTCGAAACAAAAAACAGCAGCATCTTCAACGAATGTCTCACATCAATACAAAAATTCCTCCCTATACTCCACTCCAGTCAAAAATACCCTAACTATAGTCACGACTATCTTACATCTTGCTCTACTGTACAGTTCGACAAAAAACTTGGCCAGTCGATCGCCAACACCAAAAACAGCGACTCAATTTTTCACGAACACATTGTAAAAAGCGACGCACTTGCAATTTACCGACGGCAGTAAATCGCCAGAAGGCGTAGGCTCAGCATGCTACTGTCCGGAAACCGATTCAGTCACACAACGTACATTAAACACAAACGCCTCGGTATACACTGCCGAGAGCGTCGCCTTACGAGACGCGATCTGTCTTGCTTGTAAATACAAAAACCGAAACATGGCTATATATACCGATTCTCTAAGTGTACTTCAATCTCTTGCGTCTAAAAAAATACTTAGAAAAGCTAACAAAATTATCCTTGAAATAAAAAAAAAGTTCATCTACTTCAACAAAATTTCGCAAAAAAACGACATTAAATTATATTGGATCCCGTCACACAAAAGAATAATAGGCAACGAACTAGCTGACAAATACGCAAAAGAAGCCACTGTCTCCACCAAACCTAATATAACTTCAGTTCCCGCCTCGGACATTCTCCCAATTATAAATAGCGAAGCTAAATCGAAAACTGTGCTTCAGATTAAAGCTCAAAGCACATCTACCAGGAAAAAGTACTTCGAAAATTATTACAGCGATAGTCGAGACCCATGGTTCAAAGATAAAAATCTAACAAGAAACTTCATAGTTACTATCAACAGGATTCGCGCAAATCACTACAATTTAGCCTCATCTCTTGCTAGAATCAATATTGTTAATAATAGTACCTGTAAATGTACTAAAAGCATAGAAGACATAAATCATGTTCTATGGCATTGCGAACTTTATGTAAATCCCAGAGAAGATCTACTCAAAGAACTCCTCGCACTTGGTCTCAAACCGCCTCACGACATAAAAAAACTAGTTAAAAAAACCTAATGTAAATGCCTGTAAACATATTATAAAGTTCCTAAATAACTGTAATCTGCAAATATAAATATGTAACTATATTCCAATGTAATCTACGAATATCACACTGTATATAATCTCCTTGTAAGGCTGAAATAAGCCATGTACGGTTTGAAAGGCCTAAATAAAAAAAAATAAAAAAAATAAACTTACCTAAACTTACATAAATTTGTATTTTCGTCCAACATACATAATCTTTATCACGTTGTAGTGTTTAAATTTATTATAACGCTCTAATATTAACCATTGAAAATCGATCTTTTTGAACTGTGCTAGGAGCGATGATATATACTTTCTTAAATAGTGTTAATACACTATTGTAATCATGTAAATACAATATTTTATTAGTGTATTAAAGTATCGCTGATTCTCTAAAGTGGATGAATTATCGTCCAAAATAATAAATATGCACTCATGAAATAGTACTTTCATACTATTTATCGTAGCGCACATTTAATCCCCTATGCCCTAAAACCTCTATACCCCCAACCCTCGACCCTTCATACCTCTATACCCCCGAAACCAAATCGCTATACTCCATCAAACCCCTGTACCCCCCCCCCCCCACCGCTATACCCCCAATGTTCCCCCAATTCCATAGTTCAATGGACTCTTCACTTATTAAGCACTCGCACTTATTTGCATCGATCGATAATATTCATTCTATATAAGTGGGCTTTCGTTTTATTATGGTTGGACTTTAATCTGTTAAAAAGCGTAACTCGACACCTGTTGACACTCAAACCTGAGAACCATGGTCTACTAATAAATTTATTATTATTCTAAATGTATGCCAAACGTTTACTATAATTATGTAAATAAGTATTGATTCTTTCAATGAAAATTCCTTTAAAATAGGATCTCAGGTCCGAATGCCAACACTCGTCACTGTCAACAGATCTCATTTCCAACGCCTTTTTCGCCACCGCATCCGCATTAATATTACCTACAATATTTTTGTGTCCCTTAATCCAAATAACTTTAATATTATAGTCCATTGAACACATACTGTATATTTTACTTTTAGCAATACTTATAAATAGGTGCATGTCCGAATCTAAACCAAATTTTTTAATACCTGTAATAGCACTCATCGAATCTGAAAAAATGACCGCATTTACAATATTATTATTTATAATATAATCAAGTACGCTAACTATGGCAAAAACTTGTAACGGGGCAAATGGCTTTAGCACGGCGACTACGGATTGTCGCCGCGTCACCGAGTCTTACCTGCGTACAAGCTCTTACGCTCCCCGGCGTAGCTTCTCGGCGAACGTCTATGCGCGTCTAATACCTAGCCAAATGCGACGAATACAAATGTGTGATGCGCTCGAACATCACACTTCTCCGTAAATTACGAGTTCTTATTCGAGAGGACGAAGTAAGGAAAGGAGAATAAACTTCACGATTATTTCGTTATGAAAAGTGGGTCGTAGACTCGTCTATTAAATAATAATTGCATATAAATAAAATCCGCACTCAATGGTCGTATGCGCGATAGCGGAGAGTAATAACGCACGCACTCAATTAAGAAAGAGACGAGTGTCCTGTGGCAGAGAACACTCGCCTTCGGCGATCTTAATGAGGAAAACGATTCTTAAGGAAATTCGACTTACAGTCGGTACGAGGTACGCGTTGCTTCCTCGGTACACTTTCTCGAGCCGCTATCACCTCTACGGGATCCCTGCCTGGGTCGATTCGGATGACACGGAGAAGGCGTCCCTTCTCCAGCACACAGATGACGAGTATCCCAGATCACCTCTAGCTTGTCTCCGTATCGGCTATAACACACCTCGGGCACGATGGTAGCTTTGCAGAAGGTCGAATATAACGCGCGAAGCACACACCGGCGTGGTCAAATCGAATCTGATCAGCGTGGCGCGCAGGCCTTCTCCTACTCTTCCCCCGCGCGTCCCTTGCCGCAGTACAGTAGCGTCGCTTGCTACTAAGTTCGCATCGTGCGACCTAACGAGCGCGCGCTATTAAAATAGCAGGCCTAACCTCTCGTTACAAACTTCAGCTGTAAATATACAGCTAAAATTAGAGATTCTTTTCTGAATATTAATTATTTTTCAGCGTTGTCAGAAACACATCCAACAGCACATTTGCCAGACTGTAATTCCTTTGATCAGTTCGTATAAAATGAACATAAAGGGAATTTCTCTGTAATAACTTCGTCAAAATTTTCATATAATTTAACATCATAACCCATGTCCTTTACAACAACATTTTCCAAATAGATCCTTATATTTAAACCAACTTTTATGTAAAAAAGATTTGTGTACGTTATGTTTTCATCTATCAGTTTTTTTAGATATAAGCTTAAGTTTACAAATACAAAATTTTTCTCTAACGCTACATTGTTTAGCAATATACGTTATGGCCAAGTCCTCCTTCTATTTATCAATGAGAAAATTACACCCATGTGATGGAGCAGTACTGACCAACCCCAGTCATCTCCTATTTATTTGAAAAAAAATTGAAATTAGATTTAGTAATTGATATGGACAAACTGATAGTCTTAATATATATAAGCCAAGATTTTATCTTTAGTACATGAGCTTTAAGAAGTGTCAATAAAGAGCTTATATTATTTTTTATGAATAAATAACAATATCATCCGCAAATGACATTAAATTAGTATCTGACGAAAGATAATCATTTATTTTTGAAATATATGTGGCGGCGTCACTACATACTCGCGCCAGCACACATAACACACGCACACATACACACGTACACTCCCGACAGGGGCTGTCTGGGTTTTCCCCGGCAGCTCATTAAGGCGAGTCGAGACCGTGCGAGGCGTCGGTTGGCGAAGCAATTCACGCAAATTGCTCCGACGAGACTTCGGCCCAGGTAGGTGCATTCACTCACCACTCATAGGTGTCCTCACCATCGAGAGGGTGGAGCTAGAGCCTACGAGCCGAAGTCCGCGGACGGAGTGACGGACTGACTCGAGAGACACCGACCCGAGCGCACCTCCGACTAGTCGTGAGCCCATGAGCACAGAGTTCGAATAACCAACACGGAGTTTTCTTTTCCCTTCTATATGCTTCGCGTGGTATCCGCCAAATATGTATATTGAACAATAATGGACTCAAAATTGATCCTTGTGGAAGACCTTTATTTGACTCACCTCTACTCATAAAGATACCACCTTTAAAATATTCAAATTCTCTATGTATAGTGACATTTTTAATGAATTGTACTATCTTAGGAGGAACTCTGTATTCAATTCATTGATTTAGCAGAATGGAAATATTAACGTTATCGTACGCACTCGTTAAATCTAGGAAGATTGCAGTAAGATTTAATTTCCTTAATTTAACTAAATTAATTTCATTGTGAAGATTAAAAAAACAGTCATTGTATGATTTATTTTTTCTAAATCCAAAAAAGTTTGTAGGAATAATCCCTTCATATTCCAACCATCACATTAGCCTGTCATTGATAGTTCTTTCTAGTAACTTAAGAGTTGTGCACCCCACAGCTATCGGTCTAAAATCCTTGTTTTCTCCTTTTGGATTTAAACAAATAATGAACTTGTTCCAAATCTCGGGAACTTTATTTTTTTCAATTGCAAAATTAAAGAATTCAGTAAGCCATTTAATAGTACTGTTGGGAATCTTTTTAAGAATCGTATGTGAAATCATGTCTACGCCCGGCAAAGATTTAGCTTTAGCCTTTAGAACAGCATTCTTGACTTCCATGTGTTTGATATTTGCGTTTAAACATTCCGATTGATCATAAGAGTAATCCCAATTTATTACCTCATTATAATCATATTTAGTATTCATTTTACGTTATTTTTAATACCATTAGACTTGACAGATTTTGACAACCTTTTGAAAAAATTGCAATTTTTGACACGAGAGCGATTAAGATTAATATCATTGCAGAAATCTCTAAAACTTTTAGTTTTTCCAACTTCCTTACAAATATTTCTATAATTATCGTAGTCCTCTTTGTTAAAATTTTCTCTCAAAACTCTGCTTGCATTTCTTCTTTTATCAATAAGATCCAAACACTTTTTGTTCCACCATGTGGTCGATTTTGGAACCTTATGAGAACCACTCACCTTAATTTTTATATATGAGCCCTCTAGCGAGTTAGTCATAAATTCAATAAAGTTATCGTAACATTCAATAAAATTTGCTGTATTTAGTTCAGGAATTCAAACTATTTTTTCATGAAAAATCTCACTAAATGTAGCCTAATCTACTCTACTAGGACCAATAGTATGCCTGTCCTTTTTGAGAAAAAAGTTGAAGGCCGAGATCTTAATAAAAATTGGATAATGATCACTTCCCAAAGCATCATCGTAGACGTCCCATTGAACATTGTTTATTAATTCCGCCGAACATAACGTTAGGTCAGGGTAGCTATTATTTTCATGTATTCTAGAAGGTTTGCCTGTACTAATAACAATAAAATCAAAATATTCCTGTACCATCTCAGCTAGCAGTTTCCTCATAGACCCAGTGTCATGGCTCCCCCATAATTTGAGCATGTAAGTCCCCCATTATAATTACTTTTTTATATTGATTTATTTGGTCTAAGAATTTTACAAATTGAGTCCGATTAATTCTCAATTGAAGAGGGATATATAAATGAAAAATATTCAAATAATCATTATTCAAGAAAATTTTTATCGAAATGATTTTAATTCAAAGGAATTGAAATCATTTAGATAAAAATTTCCGAAAGGTACATAAGATAAATTTAACTCCTGATGTTGAATGCTTTTCTTTATAAAAAGTAAAAGCCCCTTACCACTAATTGTCGTAATTCTATTTTTCCGAATGTAATTATGTCTCTGATCTTAGCAATATTGTTGTTTTGTTTAAGGAGTGTTTCACTGAAACCCAAGGTATCGAAGTTTAATATGAAATTTCAAACATCCGCCCATTTTTTCCCTACCACCTACAGTTCCAATGCGCAATATTCAGATCCATGACGAATCTGAAAGACGACTTAGATAAATGAATGTACTTTAACTTTTGTTTATCCCTTTTTTGCCGGAAATAATTCTCTCCGATCCCCTTACCTTTATTCTCTTAGTTTAAAATTACTTAGAATATTACCCTTATTATTTTCTTTTAGCGTTGAGCCCCCAAGAACTTTGTTATATTTTTGTTTGAAATTCATTTTTTCTTACCGTGTTCCCTTTCATTTCCTTTATTCATCTCCTGTGTATGACTATTTATAACAAATTCCTGTTATATTACTTCGTTATTTAATAGAGGTAGCTGATCTTTTTGTACAATTGATCTGGCTCTAGACTTTACTAGATCTAAAAATTCTTGCTGAATATAAACTAAGTTCGTATAGAGATCCGAATTTTGACAATCCATAACAGTGCTATTGGTGATACTATTGAATTCGAATGAATTTTTCAAGTTTCTATTGTTTTCAAGCCCGTTGTCTCTGTTTACATTCCCGCCCCTCTTTCTATTATAGTGTTCAAGAAGTCTACTCTGCGTACTCGATAGATTTTCAGGTCATAATTTTTTCATATTTTCCAATACAAATGGAATCGCCTCACCGGGGATCTTTTTAAATTTGCTTCTAGCTTCATTGACTTTAATAGCAGAATCAAAAAATATACAGTCTTTATTTGAGCCTTTATATCTTTCCCCATAGTTAGCGCACCTAATTTAATTACTATAATTGTAATTTTCATGGTTATCGTCGCACATCCCATACGGTGAGATTTCCTTACATTTATTTTTGTCATGCCATGTCAAATCTTTGACAATTAAAACAGCGGATAACCGCCGGAACAAAATGATATACCGGTCTATATATTAAGAATAACTTGATCCCTTCTAGGATTTCATTTTTGAAAAAAATCTTAATTTTATGAATTTTTCGCATTTTAATTTCAATTTCATTGTCCTCCTATACTATTCTATATCTTTGATAAATCCTTTTTACTTTATATATCAAGTTCATGTACTTTATATCGATTCCATTTAGAATTTCTTGATCTGTCTTAAGATCAACGTCGTATATCAACCCTACATTATATAAGCAAGTATCCGGTATGAACGCGCTCCAATTGGGATCCACTAATTTAGCCCCATTCTCAACGAACTCGTTGGCGTCATTATAATTTTCGAAAGTTATGCCAACTTTTCTCGTCCCTGACCTATTAATGCTAGTCGCCGGAATATTTTTTTTTCGTGAGGATATCTCCAACGTGCATAATATGATAGTTTCCTAGAGATTCCTCTTCTCGCGAATCATACATATATACCAAAAATAGCCCTTCAGATCCTGATGCGTACCTATTTGTCTCCTGTTTAACGAATTCTTGTAAATCCAACTTTACAGTTTCATCCAGCTTTCTTGAGAATTCATACTATTAAATTAAATTACATATTAAGCAATATTTTAAAGAAAGAATACAAACACACGTGTCAGATCTTAACACATCAGAAAAGACTACAAATCGCAAATTACCTATCACTAAATCTTATGCAATATAATAGCTATTTTTTCAGAAGTTGATATGAAAGGATAAAGGATGGAAAAGAGTACTTTTCGGCTTGTGTCGTTATTGTCCTTCCTTCATCAGTTGCAGGAGTAAAAGATGATAAGGATTATATCATTCATGTTCCCGTATGATCAATGTATTAGAGATTCGCAAAAAATCAACCGCTCCGTTCGACGTATCAATTTAAACACCCAAAGAAAATTAT
Source organism: Philotrypesis tridentata (assembly GCA_018906965.1). NCBI lineage: Eukaryota > Metazoa > Arthropoda > Insecta > Hymenoptera > Pteromalidae > Philotrypesis > Philotrypesis tridentata. Next base: position 1,656,342 of record JACCIB010000039.1, read on the forward strand.
TTTTAACATTTTTCACGTTTATGCTGCCTCGCTAAGTTCAAAATCTATAAAAATGCGACTCATTTCAGCAGCTATTCACAATTGCTCATAATTTTGCTATTATAAAAAAATTATTTCCATAATTTCTTTTGGTGTCGATCTATTTGGTTGGATCGATTTTTAATTTCACTTGATTCCTTCAACTCTATGTTGGAAACAGGATGCTAGTGCATAACATTTTTTCAAAATTTGAACTTGCATTGAAATGTCGTTTCAAGCCTACCGTAACATTTCGATATTTGATTAATATTTAAATTTAATAATTTGTCGAACAATGTGCTGAACTAAATTTGAGGACATCACACACTTTTAATGCATAAAAGAAGGTTTAAATTTATGTACATTGTGCCTGTATAGCCATGCTGCTTCTTGGCTCGCGAACTGATTTTGTAAACTCTCCCATTGTGGATTTTTAACCTGGTTGGCAAATGAAATCGGGGCCGACGGCTGGCAAAACCATGGTTGGTCGCATAATTGTTGATTTAACAGGACTAATGTTCACGCCCGTGATAAGTGTTTCCAATATACACTACACAACACTGTATGAAGTGTACGTTCAACGATTAATGCACATAGAGATTTTAATTTGAAAGCTTGAAACATTCAAAGTAGTCAAACAGTCACTAAGAAAAGATGCGATGTATACAAGACGATCGTCACCCGTAGACTTACAGCTTGACTCTAAACTCTTGTCACTCGACAAGTTGTTTACCTGATGGATCATTCATTAGTATACTAAGACAAAGCGCCGAATGTTCGTCTGTCCCTTAAGGAGGTTCTACAGTAACTATGCGAGTCAAAATAAAACTCTCTTGTTTTGATTTGCGTAGTACGTGGGATACGCTATATCTACATATATGATGCGAGCGTGACTTTTCCAATGTTTTGAATTTATTGTTAAATATACAAGTACCCTTCGAGATGTTTATGAATCAATACATATTCGTCAGATATTTCTCTATTATATAAAAAATTCATAATCCAATCTTGGCATCAATCACTTTATAACATGAAGTTAAGCAGGATAGGAAGGCATTTTTCCATAAGAGCCTGTGTTAACAAGAGCAAAATTAAATTATTTATTATTTCTTCAATTCTAAGTACCTTAGCGTTCTGAAATTTTATGTGTGGATTTTTAGAAAATCAAATAACTTATATTAATTTTTTTTTTTTAATTTTCTTGGTTTTATTTCTATTCGCTATAGAACCAGTATCTACCGTGCAATCAAGACCATAAAACCTGAACTACCTAAGTTATCTGCGCGCGGAGGAAAAATTTGTACGACGTAGATCTATTTTATTTGATTTCTAGAATCCCTGTGAATGAGAAACCGTGCGTATTAATATATTATCAGTTGCCACGTGGCGTTCCGATCGAAAAAATCCAAAAATGTTGATACATTTTCTTTAGCATTTTTGCTGTAATGTGTGATGTGAATACCATTGGAACCGACGTTCTACTTGTTATATACAAAACGAAAATGCAGCTGAAGAGCTTAAAATTGAGTGCAAAATTTTTATAATTGGAAGCTCTGGTCACGAGTTACAACGTTGAATACATCTAACTCCTTATAGGCCTCTCATGATTTTCATTGCTTTTTTTCAAATCTTTGAAACTTTTGATTCGATTTTAACATTTAATAGCTTAAATTGTAGCTTAGATTAAAATTTAAATTTTCTTACGTAGCAAGCTATATGTATGCTTTCAAGAAACCGATCTGCTTTGAACCATATATTATATATAACTTACTACATACAAGAATTTGAATTTAGAGGTAAAACCAAAAATTACAGGAAAATAGCTTTAATTTAAGCTATTAAAAGTGAAAATGGAATCGATGGATCAAAAGTTTCGAGGATTTGAAGAAAAGAAAAAATTTTTTGTATTTGCAAAAATCGAGCTAATTCTTCGAAGTCTACCAAATCACTTCTTTCCCTCGTCACTTTCGATCTAGTAATTCGATTTTAAAATTTAATAGCTTAAACTAAAGCTGTTTTCCTTAATTTTTTTTGCTGGTAAGTCTAAATTTTAATTTTCTTTTGTAATAAACATGTATAAGAGAATTAAATCCAACATCACTTGTAAACAAACGCTTCCGAATAACCGAGCGTGCATCGGGGTATATATAAAGCATATTACCAGCAACTTCCGTACTTCCGAAACAATAATTTAGTGATGAACATCGATATGGATTTCATATACTTGTTCTCTGTTTGGGAAAACCAAAAAAATTTTGAAAATCTGACGCTACTTAAATAATGTAAGTTTACGATTCTGTAACATGTTACTTTTTGAGATTACAAGCAAAGTTTGAATGAAAATTTGGAGTTTTCGGCATTTTTAGTGCGTTTTTGTGAATAATTTTTCAAGCACAACTTTCTGGACCGGCGCATGATCAATACTTATTATTTAGCATATTTCGAACGCATTGTCTTATTTCCACGTTGTTATAGCATCAACATCCACACAAAAAGATAATTCGACTGGACTATAAGTATTGTAGCAATTTGTTCAGACGTTACTCAATGCTTTTATATGTTTCTGACTTATTTTCATAGAATAATACACATATACAGTATACATAGAGTGAATAGAAATTTATTTATTGTTTCGAATTAACTTTGTTGCTTTGTTAATTAAATGCTTACTGTTACGAAGTCTTAATCCTCCACTTTAAGACTCGATTAAAAATAAATAACAATACTGGCGGGTCGCACAGAGACATACGTTCCATTAGAGTGAGATTTTATCGAATGCACTGAATACTACAGAAATGTATATACATATGGGTGATCCTCTGTAAAATCAAGAGACAAAAAAAATAGATATCGCTATAACTCTCAAAATATGTTCTATAGGTTAGCATGATATTCTGTGAATTTTTTCAGATTTTTTCTGGCCCATCTCTTCAAAGTTAGAAAGGGTCAAAGTTGTCATTTTAAGCATTACTTCAATTTTTTGCCTATTTTCATCCATTTGTAGCTCCTCAAAAATGCGTTTTTCAATATAGGAACACAACACTTTTCATATATATATATGGGAAAATCCGCCAAAATAATTCAGATAATTGCAGCGGAAATCGACCGAAAGAAAACCTCGTGAGACTCGTCTGGGGCAGCGTTTTTCTTGTTCTACAGGACCCTCAGAACACGAAAAAAATAATGTTCCCGCGAAATCGAAAAAGTGTTTTTGGGTATTTGGATGTTTACACAAAAATTTACAAAAAAAATTCGTTTTTTAAAGTGTTTTTTTTTCAATCCGTATTTAGAGGGAGAAGGAATTTTATTTTTACTGTCGCAAATATGCACAAAAGTTCACAAATTTTCTGAGCTTTTCAAATTAGTCAAGCTTTTTTGTCTATGATTCTTTTTAACAAAATGACGGCGGTTTTTGTGAAACAGCGTAATGTTAAACTTTGTTGTAAAAATGATGTTAAACATGATTTTTTTTCTCGAGAAATATCACCTTAACAAAAAAATGTTGTAGAATAAAAAATGCTTAAAATTACTCAAAGAATACGTATGAATTTTTTCAAAAGATTTTGAGTAAATTTTGAATTTTTCCAAATTGCACAATTTTAGAAAAAATAAAAAATGGTTCAAATTTCTTTGAAAAAATTCATACGTATTCTTTGAGTAATTTTAAGCATTTTTTATTCTACAACATTTTTTTGTTAAGGTGATATTTCTCGAGAAAAAAAATCATGTTTAACATCGCTTTCACAACAAAGTTTAACATTACGCTGTTTCACAAAAACCGCCGTCATTTTGTTAAAAAAAATCATAGACAAAAAAGCTTGACTAATTTGAAAAGCTCAGAAAATTTGTGAACTTTTGTGCATATTTGCGACAGTAAAAATAAAATTCCTTCTCCCTCTAAATACGGATTGAAAAAAAAACACTTTAAAAAACGAATTTTTTTTGTAAATTTTTGTGTAAACATCCAAATACCCAAAAACACTTTTTCGATTTCGCGGGAACACTATTTTTTTCGTGTTCTGGGGGTCCTGTAGAACAAGAAAAACGCTGCCCCAGATGAGTCTCACGAGGTTTTTTTTCGGTCGATTTCCGCTGCAATTATCTGAATTATTTTGGCGGATTTCCCCATATATATGGGTGGTTCTCTAACAAATCGAGCGGTCGATTTTTTGACCCTATCGAAAAAAATTTTTAAAATGTTCCTAAGAGACACATGAGTATCCCTGAATTTTTTCAGATTTTTTGCATCAAGTATCTTCGAGTTACGGAGGGTCAAAGTTGATGAAATCACGTTTTTTTGCTTTTTCTGGCTACTTTCATTAATTTGTAGATCCTCAGGGAAGCATTTTTCACTATAGAGATATATAACATTTTTTTCTGCAAATTTTCTAAACTATTCAAAAAAAATATTTTTGATGTCGTATATATATGTTTTAAGAAAGTTATAAGTCATTTAAGTCTTAAAATCAAGTTTTAGGAAAGTTCGATCATCCGGATCATAACAAAAAAATTCATGAAGATACCTTATTTCAATTCAAAAAAGTCTGCGAAAGACCCAGAATGTCAGAGGCCTTGGTTTCTCTGTAAAAAATCATTATATCCGTTCATATATGAAAAAAATTTAGTTTTATTGCTATATCGAAGCATTTCACTAACCTTATCATTTTTTTAATGACTGAAATTATTATAAAAAAATTTACGTAATTGATAAAATTGGTTAAATTCTTCTATATAGCAATAAAACTAAATTTTTTTCATATATGAACGGATATAATGATTTTTTACAGAGAAACCAAGGCCTCTGACATTCTGGGTCTTTCGCAGACTTTTTTGAATTGAAATAAGGTATCTTCATGAATTTTTTGGTTATGATCCGGGTGATCGAACTTTCCTAAAACTTGATTTTAAGACTTAAATAACTTATAACTTTCTTAAAACATATATATACGACATCAAAAATATTTTTTTTGAATAGTTTAGAAAATTTGCAGAAAAAAATATTATATATCTCTATAGTGAAAAATGCTTCCCTGAGGATCTACAAATTAATGAAAGTAGCCAGAAAAAGCAAAAAAACGTGATTTCATCAACTTTGACCCTCTGTAACTCGAAGATACTTGATGAAAAAAATCTGAAAAAATTCAGGGATACTCATGTGTCTCTTAGGAACATTTTAAAAATTTTTTTCGATAGGGTCAAAAAATCGACCGCTCGATTTGTCAGAGAACCACCCATATATATATATATGAAACGCTTTCTTCAGGAGCTATGAATTTTTTAAATTTTACAAAAAATGTAAAAAATCCTGATTTCACCGCAATATGACTAAAAAAATAACACTATATATATATATATATAGTTATGTGTTCCTATATAGAAATTCTAAAATTTAAATATATTTATATAAAGGTAGTTCTCTGCGAGATCAAACTATCCTAAATCTCTTCTAATCGGAGAAATACAACTCCCTAAATTCTTTAGATTTTTTATAGCACAGGGTGGTCCGCATTTATGCCACGGCTATCCGTGGCATAAGTAGTCCATTATGGCACCGTGTATATCACCGTGTATATATCGCTACGCTCGTGTGCTAACCTCACGGTGCCAGAATGGACAGCTAATGCCACGGATAGCCGTGGCAGCGGATTTATGCTAATCTGTGCCATAAAAAATCGTACGATACGCGTGTCATCAGCCGTTCTTCATGGCACGACTCTAACCTTACTCGCTACGCTCGTGCGATTATGCACGTCGTGCCGTAAAGTACGACTTATGCCACTAGTATCGTAATACTATTACATAAAGCCTCTTCGAGTTGCAGAAAGTCATAATTGCGGTGAAATCAGGATTTTTGACATTTTTTGTAAAATTTAAAAAATTCATAGCTCCTGAAGAAAGCGTTTTTCGTCGAAAATGGATAGAATACTTTTGCAAGAAAATTTTCTTTAGTTTCTACAAAAAATACTTCCAATGTGATATATACACATTTCAGAAGCTTTATATGCAATTCAGACATTTAAATTCAAAATTTTCAAGGTTCGATCCTATGAATTGAGATAAAAAAAATTTGTAAAGATATCTTTTTTGAATACAAACGTATCTGGACATGTCCCATTTCGTGAATAAAAGTTTAAGGCCACTTAAAAAATCAAAATATCACTTGCCAAAACCAAAAAATTGATTTTTCTATATAAAAAAGTATATTGAGATTTTTCTTAATTTCACTTCAATTCCAAGTGAAAAATCGATGAAAATGTAGAATTTTAGCATAAAATTGACTATTAAAATTCCACATTTTCATCGATTTTTAGAAACGAAGCGAAATTAAGAAAAATTAAGAAAAAACTTTTTTCACTATTTAAATATATTTTTTTCAGATAGGAAATCCATGTTTTGATATTTTACAAGTGATATTTTGACTTTTAGCAACAATTGCAGGCTCTGCACCTTAAAATGACTTACATAAGCATTCTCTGACTCTCTCTCTGTTTCTCTTTCTTTCTTTCTTTTTTTCTTTCTCCCAAGCGCATCACAAAGTACATAATTCGCGAATTCATAGGATGCTTTCGGTTAAATAATGCATGCCGACCTGGCCGTGTACACACTCTCGCCGCCCTTAAAACAGCTCCTGACGGTGTGCAAGCACGAGTCTAAAATTTCGAATATAGGCACGGTACTCATTTGCGACTCGTATGCTTGAATCATGAATATGCGAAGCTTGCTTGCAAAATCGCTGTCGCGCTCCTGCAGCTGTGTTTATGAATTTTCTTTGCTTCGCTTTGCATTTACTGCTCGAGATTGATCTCCTTTAGTAGAATTAAAAATTCTGCACTGTGGCTAAACATTTGTTAATGCATGTAATGTTTACTCGATTTGCATACATCTTATAATTGAGTTAAGCTGCGGGGGTTTTTGCAAAATAAAATTTTTGACTTTTAATGCTTTAGTTATAATAATATTCTAAAATTTATTGCATATAAAGTACATATATTTTGAAAGAAATGCTTCAAAATTGAAGCGTAAAAAGTATGGATTTTAGAGACTAAACTATTTTAAAAGTTGTCGGATATACGTTATGATGAATATAGAATATTGAATGAACGCCGTATGAAAAAATTTGAATAAATTCATAATAACAAAGATTGTATGAAATTACAACTTTCCTTAAAGCTCTCAATATCTACGATTTTTAAAAATCGAAAATCGACTTTTCGACAAAAATTTTATTATTGTCGAACAGAATCACGCAATCTCCCTTGCAAGACTGTAAAAGAAATATTAAACGTTCACAACAAATATCGACGCAAGGTGGCTAGAGGATGGGTCAGAGGACAGCCCAAGGCCTCAAATATGCGAGAAATGGTAATGAACTTATTTTAAAGCTGTTTACACATGTTAATGAGCCTCGACTGAGCTTAAGGGATTAGTTTGCTTTATTGCTTCCGCATTAATTACCCTTATCGCGGTGGGTCTTACGTAGATAAACAAAACAATAATATAATTTGCATTATTCGATACCTTTTTTATCTTTAATGATATAATAGAACGGAATTTTTCCAAAACCAAACGTAAAGAACAAATAAAGCTTTTCCCAGAGATATCATACTATTTATTTAGAAATTAATTATATCGTAAGGAAATTAATAATTAAAATACTAATTATTTTTTTCACTTATAGTTAATAAATTATAATTTTCACCCATTCCATCTCTTAAAAAATATTCATCTCTTCTAAGTAAACAGAATTCTACTTTTGAAATGTACATACATAATTTTACACTTTTACTGGTCACTTACTGAAATTCGTAAAATTGATTTCTCCAAATGCAATTTGCTTGATTCAATAATCAATCCTCCATGATATCAAATTCGTTTCTTTTTTTTATTTTAACATTACAATATTTTTCCAAAGCAAAGAGACGACTGTTACCTACAAAATCTACAGCTTAAATATATTTTTGGTAATTGATTCATGAAAAGAATATTGTAAGAAATGAGTTACAAAATGAATATATCCCACACACACACACACACACACACACACACACACACACACACACACACACACACACACACACACACACACACACACACACACACACACACAGATATATATACATACAACTTTATAATTAAAACTAACAAGTATAATGTACATATAGGCATGTAATATAATGTACATATATAGATATGAAACTGCAAAATATCTTCCCGCTTCGACATTACTCACCTTCGTACACTTATCGAAAAGCTCGTTAATAGTTTTTTATCCATCAAAAAGTATATGTACATAAAAAATGTTACCTTTATTTTTACCTCGAAAGTACTGGGACAGGGAACTGGAAATCGAAGCTCAGAAGTGGGCGAATCACTGCATGTTTGAACACAACTCCCTCGAGGACAGAAAAGTTAGTAAGTATATAGGTAATAGATTTTATTTTTTAATACAAAAACAATTTTCATTGATTTTTCTTACCCCCTATTTCTTGTATAGAGCGATTCGAAGTTGGACAAAATCTTGGCCTGACCAGAAGTACCGGCATACCAGATAAAAATATAAAACCAGACTTTAAAACGGTTGTTAAATTATGGTTCAGTGAAAACGAGAAGTTTAAATTCGGACAGCCCGGTGGAATAAAAAAAATTGGTCATTATACACAGGTAAATATATATCATTTCTAAAAATTATTTTTATTGGCACCCTTTGACAATAAAAGGTTAGGGGCCAAAAAAAAATACGGCAATTTTTGCGCTTTTTCCAATCAATGAAATTCCAATCAACGAAAATAAAGTATACAAAAAGAGCTTTAGTTGAAGCTGTAGAACATTGAAAACTGTTACTTGAGTCAAAAGTTCGAGCGCTTTGAAGATAAAGACAAAAAACGTTCTATACAAAAATCAAAATAGTTGCTATATAGGTATATACGAAGTATATAGATAATGTAGAAACTTATACGAAATAATAAAATAGCATCAAAGTTGAAAGATTGCACTATAAATTATCTTCAAAACATTCCATCTTTTAATCCAATGTTCTGTAGCTTAAATTAAAGCCCTTTTTGTGTACTTTATGTTAGTTGATTGGAAATTTTATTTAAAATATAGCTTGCTTCTTAAATGGATAAAAGAATGAAAAAAAGCACAAAAATTTCCGTGTTTTTTTCAGTTTCTGGCCCATATCTTTTTATTATCATAGGGTGTTGAATGTTGATGTATTTCGGTCATTTTCTTTTCGTACATTTGCCGATACATGATATTTGAAATTGAAAAGTTCTGGAAGTTTGCACAAGTAGAGATTGAGTCAATATTAATTTTTTGTTACAGTTTACAAATTAAATTTATATTTATTCATAGTTATATAATTGATTACTTATAATAATGATAAAGAATTTATAAATAAAAAAAGCTAAGTTTCGCTTTCTTCGATTTACTTATCATAACATACATGCTACTTTCTGTAGTACTTTTAAAAAGATCAATGATTTATATATTCCGTGTAGGTCATTTGGTCTGATACATATTTAATTGGATGCGCTTATATATATTATAAAAAAGGAGAAGAGTCAAATCAACTTTACGTCTGCAATTATGGCCCGCGGTAACTAATATAGTACAATTAATTATAAATAAAAGCAAACTATAATGTTTTCTTCAATGGAAATGCTCAATTATATTTGTATACTCAGTGGTAACGTGTACAAAGATAAGCCATATCTAATGCCATATGAAATTGGAAAAAGAAGGTGTAGTCATTATGGTCTATTGAATTCAAAAACTTATAAAGGCTTGTGCGGTAAGATACTTTTGTTAGATAATTTCTGTACTCTAGTTTCTTTTTTACTGTTTAACTCTGATAGTAAATATACATTGTTACCATATTGTTACATGCATAAAAATTATACACAGCTGTGAAGCATCGTAATCCTGGGCGATGCACGAATGGATTTGACACCCGTCGATCACTTACTATGCAAAAAGAATCTCCAAAGAAAAAGAAAAAATCTCTGAACAAAAAAATAAAACCCCTAAACAAAAAGAAAAGATCTGCAAAGACACAGGAAGTATTTCCAAAGCAAGAAGAAGAATCTCTAAAGCCAATAAAAAAATCTCTAATTAAAAAGAAAAAATCTACAAAAACAGAGAAAGAATCGACAAAGATAACGGAAAACCCTCCAAAAAAAAAGAAAGAATCTCTAAACATACAAGGAGAATCTCCAGAGAAAGGGGAAGAAACTCCGAAGAAAAAAGAACCTATGAAAAAAAAGAAAGAATCTCCAAACCAAGAAAAAGTCATTACAGAAAATCTCAATAATAGCTTGAAAATGCCGAAAACAGTTGACAAAGCTGTATATTACAACAAAATACCGAAAAAATTTATTAAACAAATTTTAGATTACGCCAAAATGCCGAAAAAAGTTAAAAGCCTTTACTATTACATTTTGATTAATTCTGTCAAATCGTCAAATATAATAATTTAATTAAATTTTAGAATGAATCGCAAATTTACTTTTCACAGAAAATCTATAGCAATATCTCATTGCAACATAATTTATATTGTTTAGATACGTGGTACATTGTTCGAATGCAATTATTGTTATACTATGCAGCAATTATTATGATAGGAAAACATTAAAAAGTGGAACAAGATTTAAACAATTTGCATAAACTTTTATTACAATATTCATTTTTCTTAAAAAAAAGAGAAAGAAAAACAGTTCCAGCTTAAGTTTTACACAAAGAATGAGCAGACCTACATCCAACAATAGTTTTTTTTATTCTCTACACATTTTTGTCGTGATCTTGTACCATTTAGTCGATAATGTCTATATACGATGTAATCATGTATATATATATATATATATCCTCATATTCCTCATATAATTCGATCACAGATAGCGTGAACCTGAATAACGCATCATCCGCTGCGGCAAGCGAACGACGATTGCCTAAAAAAGGAGACTTTTTCACATATATATTTTTTCTTCCATCACGCAAAGATTTCTGATTAGGACAACGCGAGGTACATCACCTGTCACGTAAACGAATGACATTTGCTTTTGCATTTGCTGCTCTCACGAGACGGTTTGTTTTTTTTTATTATTCTTTTTTGTTTGTTTCTTCAAGGGGACGGAGTTAGAAATTACGATGGTTTAAATATTTTTCAGCGTAAAATCTGCGGCATATGTTTAAAATCAAGAAGTTCTACATTTATGTGAGTATCAAATTATAACATTCAAAATGCATGAGTATAAATAGAATCTAAGATTTCAAAACTTTAAAATCCTTGCATTTGTTAAATCGTATCGTTGATCAAATTCCTACAAAAAGAATTAAAAAACAGAGCTTACTTCGTGAAATGAAAATACATCTTTTTGTACTCTAATAAAATTTGACATTAAGAGAGAAAAGAACCAGCTTCGCTTTCGAGTATATAAATATTTAAGATACAAATAACGTCCCCGACGAAACATGCGAAAAGTTTCTCTTTGGTCACGGTACCTCGCTCTTGTTTTACTGTCAAGAGCTTAGGCATGTGCACTTTCATTCACTGCTTCAATCATTCTCTCTTTCTCTCTCTCTCTCTCTCTCTCTATTTCTTGCTCTCTTCCTCCTTCCTTTCTTCTCACGCACATGCGCATAACATCCACTTATTATACATTATACATATGTACAAGTCGGGAGGTAACGATTTCATAATTATTTAGCTTCAGTATTTATATATACCTATCTATATAAAGAGACGTCGAGTCTTTTTATTTGTTTCTTGGTTTAGTTTTTTCTATTCGAAAATCAACGTATAGAGTGATAGACAGGTACCTGTGCACACATACTACTCGCCGAGGACGATGTCTCGTATTGTAAGAGGATTGGAAATTTCTATAGTTTGAAGTTTCTTCAGATTTAATAATATTCCTTTCGTTACGTGAGATACGCGACCTTCGCAATTTCCTTCTCTGTTAGTCTTTTTAACGTTTCTCAGTCGCGAAGGAAAGAGTATGCATTTATCATGATTTTATTCTTATAAAATTACTTGGAGCTCTTATTTAGGATTCGCGCAGCTGATTACTTCCAATTAGCCACCAGTATCGTTGTTATGATTTTGCCGTTGTAGTAATAGCTTGGAACCTCGGTAGGCACAAACCAAACTTGCTTTCAATACCAGTGAATATGGGCAAGGCCACCTGGTATCCTCCTATGTGATCCGGATTCGTAGAACGCATATCGTCGGCAACACCTGTAGCTGGTACTTTGTGATCTGAACCCGCCGGCCGACTTTATTAAAGAAACAAAAAAAATGAGTGGTACTAAAACATTCTGCAAACATAAATTAAGAAATTAAAAAAAAATAATACATACGATCCTCCAAAATCAACGAAGAATAGCCTTTGCAATAATTCATAAGTAAAAAGAGTAACTCCAAACTGCGGCGAAGATCTGAATACTCGAGCTGCAAGAAAGTAAAGTAATAAAAATTATTTTATTTTATCAAAAGAAGCATGGTTCCTCGTGCTTGGTCATATTGCAGATTTGGGGATAGCAACGGAAATAAAACACATTACGTTATTGAAAATGATTTTTCGTAATGAAATGGGTAAATAAGTTATTATAAATAATGCAAAGAATATTGTCTGTAAGTATTCATAATTAAATTTATCAGTTAAACATATCACAGTGCGATGTATGAATATTATGATTACAAAAATAAAACGAATCAGCTCTGCATCAAATCGATAATTACTTACTGATAATCAAAAGTCATCGGGTCATTTTAGGGAGATTGAAGAACCGAAAGATGCTCAGCATCGAACGGAAAATTTAAGATTAAATCAAATTAAATTAATCTGTCTTACATTCTTCTAAAATATTTTCAATCTTGCAAATAAATTATGTTAAGGAAAAAAGACACTTTTAACACCCAAAAGCTTTAAGTACAAATAAGTAATATCAACATTTTTGATAAGACAATAATATTTATTATTCAGAGACATCATTATATTTCATTTAAATTTACTAAACTCATATTTGATTTATGCTATATCTGCCAAGCGTACTATTCATCAATAATTTTTCACTGTCTTTAAAATTTAAGTCAGATATTTAAAAAACACCTCAGATTTTTTAATGTTTTGAAGATCATTACTTATCGTGTGGACTTTCATTTTAATAATTTGAAAATTTCTTAAGCAGCAAAACTCAATTTTTTAATTTAATCACATAATTTTTAATACATCTTATTTCTAAAAAATTGCATAATTATTAAAACACAAAATCTTATATTTTAATGATAAAGAATATGACATTTTTTTAAATTTCCAGCTCCTTTGAAACATATAAAAAATTATCAACGTATTGTATACTGATGAGGTATAGCATCAAAGATTCAAATATCAAGTAAGTTTAAATTAAATGCGTCACCATTTATTTTAATTTTAAATATTACGATTTTACCAAAAATTATTTATATTAATAATTTATTCACATTTTAGAGTTTTAGGTGTTAAAAGAGGCTTGTCCTTTTAAGTGCTATGTAAAGGTAAATATTTAATTTTCTGAAAAATCTTAAAAACCACATTACCGTATTTCACACAATTGTTACAATTACTGTTTCAGTACATAAAGTTCAATGCACTGCCAGAGAATGTAAACTTAGATAAAGTTTATGCAAAACACCTATTCGACTATTTTTGGGTATTCTTTTTTGATTGGCGTGGGTTAGAAATCTGAAAAACGGCAAAAAAACCACTGAAGATTTAGAAATATTTAAAAAAATTGATTGTTTCTATAAAATTATTTTAACTATGTTTTCACATTGAAGCACCTCTTCTTTTTACGTGAAATCTTTCAAAACCGTGCAATTAAACTTCAAACTTGAAAGTTATATACCTGCGGAAATGAATTTCATTGTGACGGATCCAAGATGGCGCCCGAAAAATGTCAATCTAAACATTCGACTATTTTTTAACTCGCGTACGATAAATGTTAGCAAACAATTTAATCACTCTATAAAAGCAAGGTAGCAATTATATGTCGAATAGATTCAATTCAGAGTGCTTATAAGAGCCAATTTAGAGCGTTTATCAAAAAATTTCATTGGTCGATCCTGAATACTTGTTATTCTATCAAAAATATTTTTGCTAAAATTTATCGTATGTGAGTTAAAAAATAATCAATGTTTATTGTGCCATTTTTCAGAGGCCATCTTGAATCCGTTAGGTTGAAATTAATTTCCGTAGGTAAACACTATAAAAAGTGTGAAAATAAAATTCAACTTCGCGACAACAATATTACTGCCCCTGACAACAATTTTACTACCAGAATAGTAAAATTGTTGCCAGGGGCAGTAATATTTTTGTTACGGGAGTAATATTGTTGTTACGAAGTTGAATTTTATTTTCACACTTTTTACAGTGTACTTACATAACTTTTAAGTTAGGGGTTCAATTGCACGATTTTGAATGATTTTACGTAAAAAAGACAGCTGCTTCAATGTTAAAATATCGTTAAAAAAATTATAGAAAAAAAAACCCTTTTTTAAAACTAAATCTAAAAATTCAGTGTTTTTTAAGTTTCTCAGATTTTTAACCAACGTTAAGGGGATATCGAAGCTAATGTAAGTCAAATGTGGTATTACATAATCTCAAAAATTGTATTCGATCATAAATGAAAACGTAGTGTTTCGAGGTAGTTATTACAATTATTTATGTTTAGTAAGTCTCGTATTTATATAATTTTGTGTCATTTTTATAAATATAGAGAAATACGTCGCGAGATGAAAGAGTGAGGCGATCGTCACATTTAATTACTATTTTTAATATTAAAGTTTTCACTAACTGAACCAACAAAAACTCTCTGTTCCGAGGTAGCCTAAGCAATAACAAATAGTTACCAATTTGATTTTTGATAGTATGAAATGAATAGTAATCAAACAATGAGAAATACGGCCCGAGGTGAGCTCACAAACGGTCACTTTGGCTACGACATCCCTTAATTGAAATAGCATACCCAAAAGTAGATGAAAGCGAATTTTGTATACGTGTATATAAGCTTTTGCATACTAAAAATTACAATTGTGACGTTAAAGTTTTAATAATCATTGTAATAATATTAATAGTAAATTAATTTCTTACTAATAGCACTCAACTCATTTTAAAAACTTAAATTGCAAAATTGAATCGTACAAAAAAAAATTAAATTGATTGTATCATTACCTGTAGCGCCTTTCCAGAAGGCCCTCGCACCTTCTTCTTTGTAAATTTTTCGAGCGCAATCTACAAGACCATTGTAAGTCGTTTGTCCTTGACGTGCGACAACCTTTAAAATTTGAAATGTGCGATGCTCTTAAAAAATGAATTTATATAATCATTTATTATTTTTTATATGGCTATATCATACCTGTAATCTAGTCTTTATCACATCTGCTGGAGTAACCAGAGCTGCAGCTGGAACACCGGCAATCGCACCAGCGCATAAAAGAGATAACGGAGTATTGTAGCCCCCTTCATCAGCGAATTTCGTCTTAACATGAGCGTACATAGGGAAGTAAATAGCGCTAAACGGAACATCTCTCAGAAGACAAGCTCTTGCACCCTGAAATATTATTTGCCAATAATTTTAAATTTTGTGAAAAGGTATAAATATTTTAATTTCTAACTTCATACAACTTACTTTGTACAAACCAAATAATCCAAGTTCTTTAACAACAGCCCATGCTCTGACCTTCTGCCCACCCGCAATTTCACCGGCCACCTGTAACCTAATCTTGACAATCTCCAGAGGGTTGGTGAAAATAACCTGGCTGGCACCAGCGCATGCACCTGAAGTTATCTCACCGAAAAGAGGTAGGTTGCCATTTTTGTCCATAAACTTATCACGTACGAAATCATTAACTGTTAACTTAATAGCCTTTTCTGGGGCAACACCCATTAACTGTGGTACCAACCCCCTATACAATCCAAAGAAACCTTCGTGACGAATCACCTATAAAATTAAAAACTCTTTTACACTTTTTGTTTTAATTATAGATGTTCATTCGTAAATGTAATTACTTTTTCAACATACTTTTTTGCAGCAATCAAAGCTGTTACGATACATCAGTTCTCCTATGAAGGATCCGGCTCGCTGATTTTGCATACGCGTCTTTACCAAGTCGATTGGATAGACCGCTGTTGCCCCGACAGCTAAAAATAAAATAATTTTGATATAGTTTAAAATAAAGTAATTTGTAGAATGCCATATTTTTCTTAACACATTGCGCAAGCTCGATATTTAGTTATTGATTTAAAAAATATATGATACTCGTGCGATTCAATTAGATTTTAAATATCGCCGACTCACGTCTTTTTGCTCACTGATAACATGTGTACTATTATTTTACATTTATCTACATCTTCAAAATATATTTTATACTCATGCGATACGTAATTTAAAAGTTCATTAATTTAACTATAGATATACTGACCTCCACCAATGGAACCTAAAATAAACCGATAACCACTCTCCATGATTTGAACAACTATGCCTCTTTCTTCTGGACTCTATAATACATTTACGTCATTAAACATTATTTCATATATAACATAAAAGTAACAAAAATATAGTAAATAATTTATCTTGTCACAATCTTACCGACACAGCTTTAATTTCTGCTAATCTTCGAGTAATCTGTTTGAAATACTGTTCAGGTGTAATTGCTACTAAGTCATTGTAGACAATTTTTCTGAAAAAAAAACCAAACAAAATTTAATATTGTATGTACTAAATTTAACTTTGATAGAATTTCATTTTAGTTTTATCTAATAAGCTTTTTCTACAAGTATAATATACTAAATAAATAAATGAATAAAAGCTTAAATAATATCAGAATACGTGGAAAATATATTATTATGACATGAATGCAACAACATGTAAGAGTAAGTAACTTAAAGGAGAGTGCAATAATATGTAGAAGGTAGAGAAGTATGAGAAAAGCAACAAAAACGAAGAATCGAAATTATAAAAATCACGAAGGTGAAGACGTAATGCAAGATTAATAAGTATACTATCGTTTTTAAAAAACAAAGAAAAGAATCAGAAAAACGCACCCGAAACCTGTAACCTGCTCCGACTCTTCAGTAGAGCTAATTCAGCAGCAGCGTGAACAATGTTAAATTTATTAAATTCTTACATTTAAATGTGCTTAAACATGTACTAAGAATAAAAGTATTTGTAATCAATAAGTTTTTTTTAATGAGACTTCTAAATAGTATATGGATATATTGCTTTGTAAAATTGAATTAAATAATAAATATTTGTAATTGATATTTTTTTTTTAAATACCGAAGTATAACAAAACTTCTATACTTAACAAAATTATGATAAATATATTTTAGAATTTATCGATCTTCTCAATACAATGGATAGATTATACAATTTTTTGAATCATTTTTGTTTTAGTCGACGTTTCATTTATCAATGTTGCCCTCACGAGGAAAATCGTAGAGCACAATTGCAGTGTATAAACAATCAGAAACCTTTTTCCCTAAGCCAATTTGGCACTTCCGAAACAGATGGCCGAAATGTCGACTAATATAAGAAAGGATACAAAAGTTATTTTATCTTTCCTATCTACTGTTTCGGGAAGATCTATAATTTTCATGGCACAAAGTTTTAAAATAATCACCGAGGACTAGAACCAGAATAGATGTTATGATTTTCACTTATATATACACAAACTTTTTCACTGAGTTACATGTAAAGTCTTCATTTATCTGTTTAGCCTGTAAGTTTAAGAAAGCTTGAATCTCCTTAAGTTATTCATTTTCTCGAAACTAATTTGCAATAAATGGATTCTCATAATTTTTATTGTTTAAAGAATTCTCGTGACACCGGCAGACATACTAGTACAGATTTCACAGTATTCAAAAAATTCTATGATTATTCTGTAACTTAAACTTTCAGCTTGAGTTATCGATAAAACGCCATAAAAATCATTTCTGATTGAGCAATTCACCAAAAAAGTGAATCCTTGCTTCATGATAAAAGCTTAAGCGAATGGAAAGAATGAATGGACGTGACGAATAAGCGTCCGCAAGAGTGATTTCTTCCTACTGCATACATGTCACTAAAAACATGTTTTATGTTAAACAACTTAGATGATTCGTCCTATTGTACGAATGTTTACCGAGATAATTGCTTTCCTCTCAATGTACTACGAAATAAATGCAATTTGATCATGAGTAGGGGGCGCATCGCATGCCAATAAGGATTTGAGTCAATAATTAATTTGCAAACTCCTAATGGCTGCTCATAAAAGAAACTCTAATATTGTCGCAAATTCAATGTTGAAAATTAGTTATCATTGTTAATAAGGCGCATATGCAACGTGCATTTAACAAATAAGATATTTACCCAGTATGATGAAGGAGATCGCAAAGGTGAAACAAAATGTCAACCTCAAGTGGCGTAATTTGAGACATCATTTGCGCTGAGTGCAAAAATTCCTCTGCAAACAGATCGTATTTTTCAATACTTATAAAAGATCGTACATCAAAGAAAATCACTCAACAATTTTAAACAGTTTTCTATTTATTTACAATCAAATATAAAATTGTTTACCTTTAGTAACTTCTTGATTTCTGTGTCCGTTTGTCGCGTTGAGGTAGATTCGCTTTATAAGCTCCATGTTGTTTAATAGCGAGTTAAAGGCCATAAAATATGGAAAACTGACTTTTCTCCCTGTATGTCCTATGCTTAACGCCTAAATAACAAAACATGAAAATAAGTCTATCGCAATCAATAATTAGTTCAAATTTGTGCAATAATCATATTACCGCAACAAGATTTTCCCTGACATCTTTTGTTAGTAAATGACTTTTAATGCTAAGCATGATGTCCTGAAAGTCCATTGCCGAAATAAAACCGGTACCATCTTTATCGAACTTTTTAAAGGCCTCTGTAGCATATTCTTCATGGAAGTCCTATGGAAATGATACATAAAATAATCATGAAATGCTTTTAGGAAACAATGTAGTATGACCTCCAAAACAATGATATCGATTGTAATCGTAATAAACTCATAACTAAATGTGTATTTTTTTCATTTTTTATTATTTTAGAAATTGTTGTTTTTTCACATGTAGCAATGACCATGGAACATATTTAAAGAAAAGATCATAAAAATATTGCGCAGCACATGCATTTTCTCAAGCAAAGCATTAATTTAAAATATTTTGATATTCTGGGACGAAATAATAAGTAGGGCGTCAATTTTATAATAGCATAATATTAATGTAAATTACGGATGTGTACAATAATGCATTTGTCATCATTAAAGGATTGTTTTGTTCTAATATTAAAATAAAAATCTAATTTAACTCACATGAAGGAACTGACTGAATTCTGCGTAACTAATGAGTCTTTTCTTATCTTTACCAAAATACAGCTTGATAAAACTACTGTCCATGTTAAAAGGCATCCTGTGATGTAACACAGTTTTGCGCATCACCTCAGCGAACTCATCTAAAACCAAATTAACATGCATATAGTTTCATTCTTTTTGAACCCGCATAATCGATACAGCTTTTTGGTAACTTTTTGATTAAAATATACATACCAAACGCAACCATTCCATTTCCATTTGTGTCAAACAACTGGAAGGCTGTCTTATAGAGGGCATCTGGTACGCAGAGCAGACCCTCAAAGGCTTGAAACTCGGCAAACGAGATGAGCCTGTAATTGAGAAATATCCGTTTTTTTACAAATTCAGACATCGAAAAAAATATTCTTTGACAGTAATGAATATATTAATTTTCTGATGGTTTATTTTGAAATGCAGAACATTTGTTTACGACTTTCTTACTTATTTGATAATCCAAAGAACTTGTTTCTGGTTAACACGATAATTTTCTATTAGATTTGTCATTGCTATAATTTTATTTGAATTTAAATTAGAAGTCGACAGACTTTTAGATAAGTTTAATTAGATGCAAGCCTTCGTGCAAGAGAGTTACTGTCTGTTATTTATAACTAATTATCAAAAAACGCGTTAAGCTTCGTTTCAGTTGAAGTTAAAGCTTTCTCAAAATTATCTCTTATTCAATAAGAACTTTTTTATTTAGTAATAAGTATATAAAAGAATATTTGGAATACAGTTAACTTACCCATCTTTACTGGTGTCAACGATCCCAGCAAGCAAGGCAACAGAGTCGGGGTTAAAGTCCGAATCAGTGTAAAGACCCAGGTAACTCCGTACAAAGTCACTCGGGGTCATAAATTTCTCGCCATCCTTCTCCTTCGTGGCATACTGCAAATTTTAATGCACACAATTAAAATTTGTTAGCGTTCGTAACATAAAAAGAAAATTTAAAAAAAATTGATATTACCTGATTAAAGATTTCATGAAGGCGATCGCTGTTAGCGCGCTTCAGATATCCGGGACCCTAAAACACAGTTTTTAATTAGTCCAGGCGTAATAAGATTCGATTAGTAGTTGGCGTAATGAAGCATTGAAAAACTTAATTAACATGTAAATTATTTCATTCGTTATGCCCCTACGTTTAGTGTGAATTGTGGCGACATGAATTCAATTAACGATTTTTCCTTAATTTTTACCGCTGTTTATGAATTATTCATTGATATTTACTTTAAGATAACCTCTTTTTTTAGAAGACTATCATAGACAGTTTAAATTTACAGTAAAATACTTTTCATATAGTAAAGTAATATTCTTTTCGATACAATGTGCATAGATTGCGTTTTTCACGTCCCCTATATCGAAGAATAACGTCATACACATACATAAATTGATTCTACACTCGTGTGATTATCACCCTCGCTTCGCTCGGGTAACAAACCTCACGCTCGCTTAGAATCAACTTTTACGCACATGTATGGAAATATACTATTTTCTATTCTATTGAAATAATTAATATCAAATTTATAAAATTTCTCCAAAGTAAATCATTAAGTACGAAAACAGGCAGGAGCTATCTATTTATTTCACAAGATATACTACATTTTATATTACATGAGGTGGAGTTCTACCAAACTTTTTTTTACAAAAAATCGAAGTATTCAAATGTTCAGTTCGGAAGAGATGTTAGCAATGTGACCTTTTATTCCACAACAATTTATGTACATTTGTAACAACTTTCTAAAACTCTTTTTAATGTATAATTACGTTGAAAAATGTTGAGCAACTAAAACATTATTAAAAAAAATTGTTATTTTGGTAGAACTCCATATGTATACCTCAACACGATAGTCCTTTCAAAACTAAACTATATATTTCGAACTGGCAAAACTTTTCATTATAAATTAAATGCTTATAAATATGATTCCTGAATCTTTTAATTGCTTGTTGACTCTTGTAAAAAAAATATTTCAATTTCATATACACGCGCGCGTACATATTATGTAATCTAATAAGTTTTCTTATGTCATCATGTATTGTTCAGCAATTCTTAAAAATTTTAAGAAAATTTATATGCATTAGGGTGTACCTTCAATTTTAAAGATTAAATCTGTTTTCATATAAAAAAATGTAAGTTATTCAACGTTCCACATAGTCGTACCCTTATTTTTGCAATATACAATGCCTCGTTTGCCATAAAAATCGACAGGCATATCGATCACAGCAGCGAGCGTGTCGTGCTTACAGAAATAACCCTAATGAATGGAAACAAACGTAACTCCTCAACAATTCTCCAAAAATCATTTGCCCCTCATCCTCATGATCATTCGCAACTAACATTGAAAGCCAGCGATAAGCTATTGGCATACAAAAGACCTAATAAGCTTATTCCTCGCTTAATCCACCCATATTCGGTCCAAAAAGTGTGAGTTTTCTAAAGCGATTCGTAATCTTATTACAATATACCGGAATTTCATCAGCCCTTTCCGGTAAAGTCTCTCACGCGCAATCGCGCTAAAGCTTGATCTTAACCTTTGTTTCAAAAGCGGCTTTATGATCTTGAACTAAAAGATCGCGAATCAAAAGTGCACAGGTGCAATTACCATAGCTGCCTATTGTAACTTTAGAATTGCTGACTTTCATTTCATTTCATTTTTTTTATGGATCTCCCGTGTCAGAGAATTCGACAGATGGACGTGAGCCAATAGAGGCTCTTTTATCGCACGAGACTCTACTATATGTATAATGCGTATAATGCAATTCTTTATGCGCACGTCGATCGAGTGTCGATCGTTTTTTCTTTTTAGAGGCGCACGTGTGATGCTATACGACAGCTCCGTGGAGACTATCAGAACATTGAGGGCCATATGAATTTCAAATAGAAATTGCTTTTTCTACTTTCTATACACGAGAAGGAGAGACGCGAAGCTTGGGATTGATTGAGTATACGGTTCCATGTTGAGAGTCTACACCTTTGAGAATTGAGATGGACGAAGACGGGTGTGGAGAGTCATTATTTGAACAATTGATTGATATGCATGTTTTGCTGTACTTGTAATATGTAAGTAATATTTGTTTTGAAGGGAAAAATTTTATGTGTAATATAATTATTTAAAACTATATTTGCCTGATCAACATTCTAAATAAAATCTTCTTATGCTCAATTCGATATATATTTCCAATATTTTGAAATTTCTCACGTACAACGCATTAAAAAAAAGCTTAGAATTTTATTATGACACAAATTCTTATAGCAGTTAGAAGCATAAAAATATTTTTAAAAGGTCGTAATTTGATAAATAAAAGGTTTCGCGTTATTACCCATTTTAATAGTTTTTATAAACTCTATTACCTCACAATTGTAGATAACAGATGAAGATAATTCAACATACAGTTTCCTTCACGAGCTATCCGAGAGTTCTTTTAAATCGTATATAGGTACGTTTGAGATCATCGCTTAAAGAAAAAAAAGGAATGAAGTCTCTCGCATATCTCGATCACGTGCCCATCACGTGAGCCGACCACGCGATTTCCAGTCCCGTTAGCATCTTCCAAGACATCCCGCCTGAGCGCAAAAGTTTGACGCTCGAGCCAAAACACGTGTATTATGGAAGCTCACACTCGGACTTTTCTCGCGAGTATTACGTATCCGCGCACGCGGTCACCGCTTACGTAACAGTCAAGTTCGCGCTCGCGATACGGGCTGAGTGAGAAAAAAATCCGATGTGGAAAGCAGGCAAACAACTTGTATTCGATACAGCCTTCGGTACACTGAGCTGCAGCCACGATGTACGTTACGCTGCGAAGCTCTGCAACTTTGTATTTCTCTTGACGTCGCGAATTTTTCTGCATTTCGATGCGCGTGTCAACTCGCGAATTCCACGAGGTGGAAGTAGGAGAATCGTTTGATAGCAGATAAAAATTAAGATTCGTGCGCTTGAGTGTACACTATGCAAATTGATGATAATTCGCCATCGTCGATTTGAGCAATGAATTACGGGTTGCGTTTCAATCATGCATAATTCCTCTGAGCAATTTGTCCAGTGAATTCAAAATTTCCGAGAGATAAAGCTCGTTCTTTAAGATTTTTTTTATAAACAATGTAATATAAGGATAATCTGTACTATTACGTTATGCAACTAAATGATGATTGTGTCAGTCAATTTTAATTGAAAATTTGCTTTCTAGATTTGGTATAGTGTCAACTACTAGAACACCAATGAATTGATATCATCTGATATTTCTGCATTAATCTTAAAATATAAATCTACAAAATAGGTGATGATCATAACGCTTGCATAAAGTAAATGTTTATATAACACTAGGGAAATAAAAAATCTCGAAAATCGTCCTTTTATCACTGAAGTAATTATCAAAAAAAGTCTTACTGTCTGACAGTCCGACAATCATATTATCCTCTTTAATAAGTTGGAGATAAACTTAGGTTGACACGTAATCTTCTGTAATACGCATTCTGGAAAAAATTAAACTTACGCAAGTATAAACAATTTATCTCTTATGAACAAGTAAATGAAAACACATAAGCACTTTGTTTTACAAAAAATGCTGCGCACATTGTTCAAAGCAAGCAATTTTTTCTAGGTTATGTATGTCTTTAAAAAAAAACTTTTAATTGACCAACGAAACAATTGAATTCTGATACTCTGAACCAAGTCAATTAATACGAATACAGCCACATTCTAAAAAAATTTGGTGCAGAACACGCCCACGCCGTAAAACTATGTAAGTATATTACGAGTATACATGTCGCATTTCCCTCTCGTTTACCATTGGGTTTCCGTACTTTTGAATAGGGCATCCTTTTGTTAAACTTGGTCCTGCACAACGCCACCCCAGTAGACACTTTCTCACAGTTCCGCAATGGTATATGTATATTGTATATTAATCTATATATACATAGACAGAATATATATTTTTAACGAAACGCTTTTTAGATATGTATGAAATCTATATACAGATCGACTCCTCTTCGACACGTGCTCGCGGCAAGTGGACGTCGATCCCTCAATTTGAATGAAATATCGGAGCTACTTATATTCGTCTGTGAACGATTAAAGAGAAAGAGACGAGTGGCTGCCGCGAGCAAACTGAGCAACGATTTCGGCCACTTGTAGTTTCAAGTCCAGTCGGCTACTGACTTTTCTCTCTCTCAATGTCGTTGTCCCCCACCCACGCGACCAACTACGCGCTACTGGTACACGGGCGCTTCCGTTGATACGTGTCACGGATAGACTAGACTCGAATTGATTTCTCATTTTTTTTTATCTTCGCCATGAGCAAAGGTTTATAGGCTTGAAAGTACTTTGCATTCGTGTGAGCAAGCGATATAACAGTTTATGGAAATTGGTTGTTACAGTTATACGTTGAAGAAAAGATGATCGCAAAGCTTACGCGCGGGCTTTAAGATAATGGATGTTTTGTAGCCATTTCAGGTCCCCGCTTGAGCTAAAATTTTTCTAATTTTAAAAGAGGCTGTAACCCCGCATTGCATGTTAAAATTGTCTATTTTTTCACTTGGATTTGGAAACTTTCTTTTTTTTCTTAACTTTTTTTTATAGTTTACTATCTAATAGTTTAGAACAAAAAGCATATCTTTTTCTTTTTTTTCTTATAAATTTTTACTTGTTATCGAGGAAAACATAAAATGACCTTTTTATAACAAGTATCAACTCGTTTTGTGAAATTTATAATTGATTGTTAATTATGTAAAGAAGCATAGACTTTTACCTTCGAATCATAAAGTCTAGTCACTTTATCACTTGTTAAAAAAAATTCAATACACGTGGTGCAGATACTATAGCAGTATCACAAAGCTCTTATCACCAGTTTTATCTTAAAAAACTACCAAGGGTACTTAAAAAGTAATAGCAAGAGAAAAGTTTCTAAATAAAAAAGTTTCTAAGCCAATTTTAATCGGTTAAGGTATTATTAATTCGGCTACAGCTTTTTATACACTTAATTTGTTTACAACTTTTCATAACAGTAAACATTATCTATACAAAACTTGGATACGAACGGAAATTTAACTATTGTTTGAAGGCTGCGTATTATGATTTCAAATAATATTGTAAAATTATTATTTTTGCTGTAGCCTTAGGTATTTTTTTTGTAGAAGAAGGTTGTAGATGGCGCATTTCATCAGTCCAAACCGAAATTTAAGAAATGCACTAATGATTAACTATTGATTGTTTAAAATTTTAATTGTGAGGTATCGCAACAGTAACTTTCGGCATAGCGTTTAAAGTTATAGATATACGAATCGACCATATCAAAACAATTTCAACCAATCTATAAGCTGAATGCATATGGGATTTTGTCGCAAAGTCAAAACAGAAACTAATTAGCTCTAATGATATACATTTTTTAGAGGAAAGATAAATCAGAAAACAAACAAAGTGATTTGAAAATAATCAAATCGCTCCACTTCAATCATTATCTTACTAATAGGGTCAGACGTACTGTTAAATGATATTGCATGACCATCACAACTTGCTAGTGCACCAATGCGTTTATGAACTCTTTTCACGTGTAAGCTCTAACGATTTACAAAACTGTTTAGTTCCCTCATTATTAGGACATTCTCTAGACAAAAGGCTATTTTTAAAATCTTTCATTTACCACAAAGAGCTCTAGGTCACGTCTACTTCTATTCATCGTTTACTTGTCCCCCGGTACATGCAGGAACGATACACACATATACGCACGTAGTCTAACGAATTTGAATCACGGCAATAAGCTGTTCCACAACATCTGCACGACATCCGTATACCGATGCTTTACGTTGACTGAATCAATCCATTACTATGTTTCCGCGACTCTGCAGCGAACAATCGATCCAAGTCCCCTTCGTTTTTTCCGACGAGACGCGATAAGTGTCAGTCGGATGACTTTGTTAAACTGGAAATTACGAGTGTCACAGGTCTGCCGAGGAAATGTCCTGTGCGGCGCTGGCGTGAGAAGTGCTTCCGCACGGAAAAGCCAACCTCGCGGACGATAATCTAGTTGCCGACTGTTGCTCGGAGCGTCATACATGCCTGCGTACTGCGCGTGCTATTGCGGCAGTGAGTAAGTAGGGGAAGGTCCCCCGCAAGCGACGGAAAAATCACGCGCACGCTGTATAAGCAAGTATTGTGTATTGATGGTGTGATGCTGGGCGATTGTCGCCGCAGAGTTGTCTGATCCTCTCTCTTTCTCTCTTTTAACGAGAGCGCCGATCTAGGTAATAAACGTGACGATGCTTGCGTGGAAAATGAGGTTATCGGTGTTATCACTTGTGAGTTGACTATGGTTATATTTGCATGAGTGACAGAAACACACGTGGATTCGTTGTTGTTAATGTTCTTGTTGGTTGAAAATTATGATTCCAAATTCGAAATTCTACATGTATAATTTTGGATATGTCAGAGGTGGATTGGACTTGTGCTTACGTTTTATCTGAAATATCTAGAACAATCGTCAACTATCAAAGATGAGCGTGTATACGAGTTGGTATATTTAAATAAATCGATTACTAACAACATCGTCGCATTGTTATTATTACCTTGCTGTCAATTGTGGGCTATTAATTACGGATAAGGTGATCATTGCAGTTCCTTCAGTTAAATTAAAAGCTCTATGAGTTTTTTTTCACACCCAACCATAAAGTGGCAACTTTATTCCCGGAGTGAGAAGAGACAGTTGGCAATTTAAGGCTGTGCGTGAAAAAAAAATAGTGTATGTACCTCGGGAGTAAATAAAGAATTCATCAAATTGCATATTTATGGCAATTTATATGCAATTTGAGCCATTCTTTATTTTTACTCCTTAGGTGCATAATGTACTATCGTTTAGCAGTTCTAACAGTAATTAATGATCTGTTCACTAGATAAACGACCTATATATCTCGACCTACATACTTATACTGCTAAGATTCGTACACTGGCAAAATAAAATCTATTATACAACAACCAAACGCTTTTGTTTGCTCATCGCGTATAATCACTGGTACTGATAATTGATAACGACCAGATAATAACAGGCGATGAATAATAATCAAACTGTTACAACAGAAGAAAGAGTTAGTTTCATAAATATTTCTGCATAGTAAGTTAATATCTAAAGAAATAAGAAAGCAACTGTGAAAACATTTCATTATCACGCAATCGAATAACAATCAAAGCTCATTCATAACCCTTAATATAACGTAGTCAACCATTTCCCACCAAGAACCACTTTATTCAATCAATTATTAAAACTTCTATCGGCATCACATGCATCAACGATCATTTGGAAGAAAATAAGAGGCGGCAGATTCAATCCAATAAGCTGCATCAGAAACAATGGAGAAGAGAAAGAGCTAGTCGACATAGAGCTCGCACTCGGAAGCAATACTTGTGGCCTCTTGAACGCGGCAGCATATAACTACGAGGTCCACGACCTCGTCACTAGCCGAAGCGGTTCACCCCAACCACAGGAAGCTCGTACATTAAACAACTGCAAGAATCCGAGTGTACAACGTCGGTATAATGTGGTCTCGCTGGAACTCGAACATTTGCTTGTTGTACGTAGCAAGTAGTACTCGCTGAAACGGGATATGAGTGGAAAGTTTAACATTTGTCCTTCTTTTGTACGATTTCAGCCTTGCGAAAGGAAATCTGAATTGTAGATCCCTTTTTCTGAACTTTGTTGCGCACATTTGATTACTTACGGTATTTGAACATTTTGTACTTTTCATTTATACGCTTCAGGATGAATTGCATTATTTCGGAAAAAGATTTGCAAAATACCAATTGCTTATTCCTTTTATTATATATATCTCTATGAAATGAAACTTCAAATGTAACTTTTGGATTTCATGTTTTTGCAAAATTATTATTTGTATAAAAGAAGTGAAAAGCAAAAACAAGTTTTCTGATAAAAATGTTTCTTTCAATTTACTGTATTAAGTAAAAAACCGTCTGAGCAATTCAGATAAGACTTTAAATACATAATAAAACTGGAATTTCACTTTTCTCTTTACTCGATAAAATCTCTTCTTAATACTTTTCAGTATCACTTCTGAGTAATCCAAAGATGAATACCTTGAACTTCCTAACTAAGCAGTTGATTGTAAAAATACAAATATACATAACAAAGAGTTTAAACCATACGTGAAAACTCTATTTATCACTCTAATACCGACGTGACAGCATATCAACTTTATCGCCAAGCTCAAAAAGGTCACCCGAGAGAGATCAACCGACCGAACTCACGCACTGAACTTAATCAGTAAGTAATTATATCGCGTGCACATCTCCTTTCAACACAGTGATCATAGAAAACATCTCCAGAATTTTACAGCGTTGCCTGTTTTTCCAACTTGACGAACGCGGACACGACTATAGTGATAATGAGTGTCGTGCTTGAGCAATCAACAGGGCAACTGATAAGCAGCGATGCAGGGAGCTTTTTTCTTCGCCAAAAAATACCACGTTCGGTCGCGCGATCGTCTCAGTTCTCCTGACGTCAAATGAAGCAAGAAAACGATGAGATTTATACTTGCTTCGTTTGCGAAGTTTTTTTTTTTTTAATGAAAGCTAATAAACTTGGTTAGCCTTTGGATGTATGAAGTGCAAACTTTTAGAACAATTTCAGACTTTGGTTCAAAAATTAAAAAAAAAAAATTGATGCATATTTGTGACGTTAGCTTATTCGTTTTATGAGAACAATATGTAACTTTCAAATCCCCTAAGTAAATTAAATTTTTACTTAAATAAATTAAGTTTTTATTTACCATGTACAATTGTACACGAATCGTTCAACACGTGTTGAAATAATTGATCCACTTTTTTATAATTATCACTAGTATATAACAGATAAAATTTTATCTTTTACAATGGACTAACGTGTTATTCACAAATTCACATGCTCCCCTGCGAAGAGAATTATTGAGAAACATCTTATTGGAAATCATTGTACATTCTGTTTCAGTCAAATAATATATGACTGAAATAAAAAATATCAAAATTTAACGACGCAATTTTTTTATATTTTTATGAACGGGAACCTAAGGGTGAATATTTTCACGCCTCGACTGCGTGCTCTGAAGTCAAAGCGCCCCAACAATATAGTGTAAATTTGGGCTCTGCTCCAAAATTTAAAATTCACCCACGTGCGCTCGGCGCAGGTCAATAGGTGATTTCTAAAGTGCTGCACAAGCTTACCATGCTATCTGCCAAAACAAGCGCGCTTTTGCAGATCAACGATTCGTCGTGTTTCAAATAAAAAAACTATTTCTGTTTATGATTACTTTTTATTTGATTAGTTTTAAAGTAAAAGTTTATTAAAAATACTCATATTTATAATTCATGTGTTTTTTTATTCACATTAATGTTTAAATCTGAATGGAATTTGATACACAAATGCTAGTAATGTGTTGTATAATTAGATGTCAGTTAGAGAGACAAATGATGTGAATCTAAATTTGTTATTAATATTTTCAAGTGAAAAATCACCCTATCGAGTGAAAATTGAGCCACTCGGATGTAAGTACGAGTGTCTCAGTTTTTTTTTTGAAGAAGAGTGATTTTTACGCGATTCGAGCAATTTCAGCGAATTTAGAGAGTATTTAAAGATCAATTAATGCATACAATTTCTTTTTATGATTAAAAATAATACCATATATATGATATAAAATCGATAATTCTTGTATCAATGCTAATCTTCTACAAACTTATTATTTGTCAATTTGTCATGAGATTTGATGATAAAACTATTGATTAACGAATCTATATATCTATATACAGATATGCGAACTTATACATAATATCTAAACCGATTTGTAGACAACAGAAAAATTCGAAAAATATCTCCCGCATCGCCTTTCTGCATGTGTTTGTGATAAAGAATGAACAAAAAGAAAAAAGAGCAGATATTGTGTGATATAAGGATAAGATAATCCAGTGCAAACTCGATCACTGGTATACCGTCATTTTTAACAGGATGTAAGTAAAAAAACGCTCATAGTAGTGGATAGTGCCACGTTCTGAATTCAATATCAAGAGCAAATTATTGACGTCACTTTTTACAACCGCATTGTTTTCTCATATCACAGTTCTTTACAGTTCATATCAAGCAATAACCCAAACACTCTTATCTAGTTACAAGGGCCGATAAATTATTGCTATACAACTTGTTGCTGGCCATCCGCATCGTACTAGAAAATGCATCATTTCAGTAGAAAAGAGAGAGAGAGAGAGAGAGAGAGAGAGAGAGAGAGAGAGAGAGAGAGAGAGCGAAAGAGAGGCAGACCCTGAAATTTGCTTAGCAAATTGCAGGACGCATCGCAGCGAAAGAGGAGAGAAAAAACCAAGAGAACAAGCCGAATGTAAATAATTACGCGACAAACAGTCAGAGAGAGAGAATGGCAAAGCCGTTCGCTTATTTTAGCCGAGGTAGCGTCAAGGCCCGTCTATAATTGCGCCTGAATCGCACACGCGCTCTGATGTATATCAGGCTTTTGAGCTTTCATTATGAGAGATGCGAAATACCTCTTCCTCGTTCCTCTAAGCGCCTGACATACCAACTGACTTTCATTTTGACGCACGCGCGCCTTTATGTATAAACTTAATTATCCGTGGAAGAAGATGAATAAGTAGGATATGATCAGAACCTCGAATGTGCGGGAAAAATGTTGTAACAGCTGAATATTTACTTTCGCACGGGATTATTACCTACAGTGTTACATTGAAATCGCTGTATTACGACGTAGCGTTGCAACAGTTCTCAAAAGACTTTCAGTGGATTGTTAGGTATTATTACTTTTTTATCGAAGTACGTGCAATGAAGTTGATAAATTAAAATTTCTTTCGCTGTAGTTTTGTTTAATAAAATTATTTTCTAATATTTCGTAATACTCTAATTATTCGCACATACTTTTCGTACATTTGAGCCTTCGATAAAAACAATGTTTTACAACTATGCATCAGAAAAGTAGATAACATCCTTTGCGGAGATTCCGCATTAATTCCCTATCCAGCTTGAAATTGAATGAGAGTTAATTTTCGCTTCATTGATGCTCTTTATTGCTTGGATGCTATATAGTTTAAGCGAAATATTTTTCAATAATTTCTTTCGCTAAACCGTGAATGCGTTATCATGATTTTTCTCGATCATTATAAACTTCAAAAAAGCACTTAAAAATAGGCTTTAATCGAATCTATAATAATACAGAAAACGAAATATCTCAGTTATTTTTAAAAATTATTTTTTTTCAGAAATTCGTGCAGTACGCTAATAATTTGCCAATCGAAAAGACAACTTAAGGTTGAATCCCCTCCGTTTTGGCAAGATACGTAGGCATGAAAATCTCGTGTTTTAACGCGCAAGTGTACATACAAACAGACAGACGCTCACGGATTATAAACAAAGACACGCCGGCGCTAGCTTATGTACGATTGCGTGCCAGATCCTCGTCGCTTCATCTTCTCTCCTGCAATTTCATACAAACGTTAACTCGATCCCGCCTGACCTACAAAGGTTTCATATCCGCACGACAATTAAGCCGCAAATCGCGTGGGGTTTGAGAGAGAAAATTAATCGAGGGAAAGTTTTCTAAATATACTCCTCTTTGCCTTTCGCTGACACACTCGAAGAGAGATGAGTAGGAGATACACACACACACACACACACACATATATATATATATATATATGTATATGACCGGCTCGTGTAAGCTATTTTTAAGACAGCATTGTTATACTCGGCGCACGATTTTCGGTTGTCGCGAGGTATTGATTTAAATATTACATCGATGCGCTTGCATTTTTTTCTGTATAAAGTGCAAGGTCGCGCTTTAGTCGTATATAGTGCACAAGAGCGATGCTGTGCATAAGACCGCGTATTTTTGTGTCGGCTATTGTAATAGGAAGAAAAAACTTGGCAATGCTTATCGTAATAGTCGCTGTCGCTGCACCAAAGTTCGAGGCACTCTACGATCAGATTACTGCTGCGATGTGTGCAACTCGCGCGCATCAGCTGACGTTTAATTTTCTTTCCGCAGCGTCAAATTGTTCTTTCTATAGAAAAAGTAAACAAACAAAAATACACTAAACCGTCGAACCGTAACTCTGATCAAAACAATTTCCACAAGGTCCACTCGTCACGTCCTTCGTATACATAGCGAGACATTAATTTCATAGCCACATAACAAACAGACGAAGCGTCGTTTATCTAATTAGCATTATTAAGGTTCAGCCGAGCAATAACATCCACTGTGTGTACTCTCCGTGCAATCATTCAGTCACGTGGAACATTAGAGAAGACGAATATAGGACGAAGAAAGTATATGAGGGGAGTCTGAGCTCTGAGCGATGCTCACTCCTGCAGAATCGACCGGAAGCGGAGTTACACGTTTTTCCGTCCTGCGCGCAGGATGCCAGGATCGATAAAATTCGTAAACTCCATGTTACAAGTATATATATATATACATATACACATAGTCATAGACCCGTAGGATATAGGCGCACAAACTGTATCGTACTCTCAGCCGACGTCACGTTGCGGGCGCGACCCTTGTAACTTGTAACCCCTCGACGCAATATAGGTGCGCGTATGTATGTATATGTATATACACACACACACACAGTGAGACGAGTTCCAGTACTCGAACATCATCTCTTACTCGATATGTATGTATATATATACCTGATGCAGCTGCACGTCGATATTGCGTCGAGTGTGTAAAAAGCATATAGGTACAGTACAGAACAGTCCTCGCACTCTTTTCTCTCGACATAGTTTGACTCACATTTGCTGCGTTACAATGAGTTTAGCAGACGCGAGAGGATGTTTATATACTTATATACTCTAGACACGTACCTCTTGACTGGACGCGCCGACGATAATCAGGTCCTTCAACATTCCCAGCTTCGAATTTTCTCGGCCACTCTTCTCTCGTAATATGAATTACTGAGCGAACACACTGCACAGCTCTCCCGTTCCCTCTGCAAAACAACGAGCGAATACCTTTATCCTTTCCGGCTGTGGCAATAAAAATATTCTCGAGCTGTGTTCACGGCAACTTTCTTTCTCTCTTCCCCAGTCCTGCCGTGCCGCTGCCGCTGCCGCCGCCGCGTGACTCGCGAAAGGACGCAAGCCGCCGCCGCTTTCTCGATTAATCCAAGAGAAGCAGCAACTGCGAGCGAGGAGGCTGGATAATACTTACTTATAGCATGCAGCTCTCTCAGCTTATAAGTATTATCCCGCGCGACAAGCCACGCGGGGAACGATCGCTGTCTATTTAGGTATACACGGAAAAGGGAGGGAGAGAGAGAGAGAGAGAGAGAACAGAGAACTTATGCTATTTGCTATGGTGTGTGGCTACAACAGTATGTAGGTATATAGAACAGCCAATACGTGCACACGCGCAGCCGGTAAAACTAAAACTCACACTGTCGAACGGAACAAGTGGCAAATCGCTACAGCCGCTGATGCCCGGGAGAGGAATGTGCGTATATGCTGTAAGTTCTGGACGCGGGAGAAAAAAGGGCTGAGCGATGGTTTTACGCACTGGAAAAGAGGCTGGATGTATAGGACGGCGAGAGAGGAAAAAGCAAACCAAAGGTACACGAGAGAGAGAGACAGAGAGCCTCCCTAACTGTATACACTGCGGGTCGCGCGACGACAGAGTACGGACTGCGCTGCTAAATGCTACTGCTGTACAGTGCGCGCGCCGAATATCCACCGCCGCCCGCCGTTGGACTCGTGAGTCGCGACACGTGCACACCTATAGCGCTCTGTTGCCTTGTCTATACATATATGTGGGCGTATAGTCGATCTCTACTTTGCCGGCTGGGATTTGTTCATCAGCTTTTGATTTTGATCCGGTACAAGTGTTCTTAGGATTGAAAGTCAATTCAAAATTTCCATTTCGCGCCTTATTGTAGCAAATTTATAATCAAATGTAATTTGACAAACCACAGGATGGCTGCTCGTCGTTTTGTAATATATTTAAGGTATCATAGCAAAATTTCAAGTTCATATTGCGGATATCAGATACAGACGAGAAATCGAAATTATTAGTTGATTTTTAGAAATATTTCGGTTCGAAATTTAACGTTTGATTTAATGATTTCCATATAAATTTATAAGTAAAATTATTTAGTGTTAAGCAAATGAATATGTAGATGAAAGGTGTTATTTAAGAAGAATTTGAAGATTACATTTTTAATATTAATTTAGCATATTCTTTGAAAATCGATTATCATCAGTCGGTATATTCAAAAAATTGGAGCGATTTAAAATTATTTGCATACTGAATTTTTATTTAACTCCATCAAATAGATTTGTACCTGCAACCCGTCAAACTAAACTCTACACTTTAACTACTGTAAGACAAAATGTCAAAAGTAAAAAAAGAATTAACTAAAAAATTTATTTTAAAATACAGTGCTATTTGTCAGGTAAAAATGTATTGATTACGAATATCAATTAAAGCTAACTCTAAATACGGAAAAGCAAAAATAGGATACATTGGAAAAGAACTATTGCCAAAATTGTTATTATAACGACATTAGCCGTCTTTACTATGTAATATATACCTACTTACAAAATACAGTATCACACTATCTCATCAATAAAATTACGCGACTCTCGTTATCTGATAAACCTAGTCTGGTGGGTCCCATCTTTTTCTACTTGTGCACGACGGTCGCCGACCAAGCCCAGGCTCAACTTGTCTGGCCAGTGCAGGCTAGTGCACTCGTGTGTGTATATGTATACATCTTTTCTCTAGCTATTTGATTTCTATACACTTCCGCAGTGTGTAATTTATAAGATTATACTACTTACATTCTCGTCCTCGCATTTCATTTTGGCGCCTTTGCTCTACCTCTATGGTCCTCTCGTGTAATTTGGTTTCGCGGAAAAATTATGTCCTATCCCGCACGTGTACGCAGTGTACAGGAAGTCTAAATAATCAACGTAAGTACTTACAGCACATCTTTCCTAGGTTCTTGACTACACGCAGATAATAAGATCGCCTGTATAGGTATATATCCGAGTAGAAAATAGAACGCGCGCGCGCGCGCGCCTTCGATTCCCCCGCTTTTTCTTTTTTCTCTCGCACCTCACGTCCTCACCCCTGTACTTATGCAGTTCGCCAGCGAGCAGTGCTGCTGCATTGGCTTTGGCTACATCCAATCATATATGTATACATATATACAGGCGCCTCTTAATAGCTATATCACACCGTCCTCGTCATCCCCCCCCCCCCAATCCCCGCTCCACGAAGCATCATCATGCTTACGAATCGAGTATGCATACGTGGGTAAAGTACGTTTGCGCGGAGCGCATCAGCAAGCGCGCAGAGCGCATTTGAACACTCTTGCACACCCACACGTATAGACAGCAAGCGCCTGATGCGGCCCGCCCGCATCGCAGACGGCCTGAGCAGCGGACTGAACTGACTCTAATGCAGACGTCGTTGGTGTAATCGTAATGGTGTCGGATCGGATTGGATGCGAGTTCCCTGTTCCGTGTACATATATATGTATATAAGTATATAGATATATACGCGTGTGTGTAGTGCGGAGTTCGTTCTGGTATTTTAAGTTGTCAAAATAACGTCGGGCGAATTTGTTTGTTGCTGCTCATCTGCTGTTGCTGACGGGGCCCCGCAATTGGTGATGCAAAATGCTTCGGAATGCTTGCTGAGAATCGGCTTGGTTTTTTTCTGGGATCTCCTCTGGATATTTGTTGACTCATAGCTCGACGTATATTAAGGGTACACAAGTAGGATCGTTATTTTAATTTTTGAGTAAGTTTCGTCACTGAATAATCCGTTTATTGTTACTGTTTTGACAATCGTTTCTATCGAAAATGGTAATTTAAAGTCAGATTTTGAAACGTAATGATGACTATACTTCTTTCATAACTCTAACCTCTAAGTACTATTTTAGTACGATTTTGTAGTTTTTCTAGAAGAAAATGACTTTATATATAAAAATCTACTGAATACTGAGAACAACTACGTCAATCACGAACAGAGTTGACTTTAGTTTATATGTTGAAGTCATTTTATTGTATTGCTTAACATAATCTCAATGCATTATTGCTAGCAAATGAATTCATTGATTAAAATAACTTTTTTTTCGTGTAAAATACTAGAAAGTGTACACAAAAATAACTGTAGAATCTTATAGACTCCAATGCTACATAACTATTTTTTACACAAAAACATTCTGCATAAATATTTAGAACATTAAGATTATTAGACACTCAATGGAATTGTACAAACTGTTTTCATAGTTTACCAGTGTTATAAAATCATTAAAAATGTGCGTAAGGAATTTTAACATAGTAAAGATGTATGTTAAATTGTTTCTTGTACAAAATATATATCTGTAGAAACTTTCGTTTAATGTTGTATTTGTATTTTGTGTATAAATTTTCCACTGTCTTTTTGATTAGTATGTTTATGATTATAAAATGTAAAGGTTTCATGTTTATAGGTTTATAAGTTATAATGAATTTATATACTTTTAATATTCTGTTATAATTCTTTTTTAGTTTATTATTTAGTTTATTATCATAACTTTGGATATGATTATTATAAGTATTTATGAAACAATATATTTTTTTCTACATAAATACTCTTTGCTTGTAGAATAAAAGATGAATCCACAATACGTACAGCAACAACAACGTCCTCTTTATGGACCTCCACCACCAAATGCTCCTTACAGTGAGCTTAATGCCAATCATCCACCCAAAGGTCCACCTGATTCAAATTCGTTTCCTTTACAAAAGGCACCTTTAGGTCCACCACCAACAAATAATGTTCTACCTCCAAGACCAGCGTATTACGTCAATGACATTCAAGGACAAACATCTGAGTCTCAGCATAGACAACCTGTATCTCAATCGAATCAAAATAGTCTTGTTAATCAAATGACTGGCATGGCTCTGTCTGGATCACAAAGACCTTCTTCTTCCCAAGGATTCCCTTTGCAATCAGAAAAAAATGTACCAACAACACCTTTCACACCTTCTGTAAATGGAGTCAACAACCAAAATCATTATCCTGTGCAAAGTATGTTTACGATTTCATTTTTATAAATCTATTTTTTATTTTTAATAAAAAAGTATATAACTGTAATAAATCACTTGATGCTTTTAGATGAATTTGGTGCAAATAACTTATCAGCAGAAAATGATGGACACTTACCTCAAAAATCATTGCTGCATCAACAAGGACCTCCTACATCGTTAACGTCCAGTCTTCCACCTTCATACGGGCCACCTACTACATCATCTCAATTTTCAGGACAACAGTATTCTGGTCAAACACCCTCATTTACATCACATCAAGGACCCAATGTCCCAAGAAGTACTCCCCAACCTACACCTCCAACAGCTACTGGTCATCAAAGTCAAATGCCTAGTCAAAATCGATACGTCCCTTCATTGATTAACCAGGCAGACCTTGCTGGACCACCTCTTTCAGGAAAACAACCAGCTGTGCCTATGAATAATCAGCAATCATTTAGAGGGTCTCCTATGCCAGGTCAACCACAAGTGGCACCACTGAATCAACCTCCATCAGGCCCACCTACTAATCAACAAAATATATCTCCAGCATTTG
The DNA here is from genome assembly GCA_018906965.1 of Philotrypesis tridentata. Taxonomy (NCBI): domain Eukaryota; kingdom Metazoa; phylum Arthropoda; class Insecta; order Hymenoptera; family Pteromalidae; genus Philotrypesis; species Philotrypesis tridentata. The sequence goes on from JACCIB010000039.1 coordinate 1,694,372, forward strand.
GTATTAGTGGACCTTCTAGTGCGAACCGACAAAATTTGTCAGGACCTTCAATGCCAGGGCTGAATTTCCAAAGTTCACCAGGAATTAATCAACAAAATTTATCAAAACCTTATCTTCCTGGGCAAATTAGCAGTTTATCAGGACCACTGCCAGGACAAGCAGATTTGTCTGGATCCTATGGTCAAACAAATGTAACTGGACCTCCACTGCCAGTGCAGCAAAATTTGCATTCCCAATATTCATATGGCAATCAAATGATACCTGAACAACGGCGATATTCATCTAGCCCGTCTATGCCAGGACAACAAAATTCTACGTCTATGTACAGTCATACGAATCATCAGCATTCTGATATTGGTTACCAGGGGTATCATCAACAGCAAAATTATAACCAAACTAGCCAAAGTGTGAGTTTTTAAAACATGTATTTTGCAAAATACTTTTAAAAAAAAATTTCTTGAAAATTTGTTTCAATCTTTACAGAATACATATGCTAATCAGACTAGTTCTTACCAAAGTGGTATGGCAAGTCCTACTAGTGGGTATCAATCAAGCCCTCAAAGTCAGCAAGCTAGAAGACTTGATCCTGACCAAATGCCTAATCCTGTAAGTTATTTCATAATTAAATTAAAAATAATAATAACGATTTCCAGTCTCATTTACAGTAACATTATTCTTTTTTCAAGATACAAGTCATTTTGGATGATCAAAAAACGAAAGGTGGTGTTTTTACAACAAATGAAAAAGGGCTTGTTCCACCATTAGTTACCACTAAATTTACAGTAGAGGATCAAGGAAATGCATCACCAAGATTCATTCGATCATCTATGTATATTGTACCAACTACTGCAGACATAATTAAACAGGTTTGTATTACTTGTTATTAGTTAAGTTTATTATTAAGTTAGGTTCTTGAAAAATTGGACATTATTTTACAGACTCAAATACCGTTTTCGCTCATATTGAGCCCAATGGCCCAAGTAGAGGAAGGTGAATATGAACCTATCATTGTTGACATGGGAGAAATCGGACCTGTCCGATGTAACCGTTGCAAAGCTTACATGAGTCCTTTTATGCAATTTGTTGATGCTGGCAGAAGATTCCAATGCATGTTTTGCAAAGCCACAACAGAAGGTTGAGTCCTGGTCGTAACTTCTTTTATTTCGACTTATTACATCAACTAATATTTTTACTTTGGGTTTTAGTTCCGTCAGAATATTTTCAACATTTAGATCATACTGGTCAAAGAATGGATCGATATGAACGTTCTGAATTGATACATGGAACTTACGAGTTCATCGCAACGAAAGATTATTGCAGGGTATAATAGAAATTTATAGTTTTTACGTTCAATATTAAATCAGATATAAAAAGGTTATTTCTTCTTTTAGAACAACACATTTCCAAAACCACCTGCAATTATATTTGTTATTGATGTATCTTACAATAACATAAAATCAGGTTTAGTTAATTTAATTTGCACTCAGATGAAGAAAATCATACATAATTTACCAATTGATGTTGGTCAGACTAAATCAAACATGAAAGTTGGTTTTATTACATACAGCAATACAGTTCAATTTTACAATCTCAAAGCTAGTCTTGCTCAGCCTCAAATGATGGTTGTCGGAGATGTTCAAGATGTATTTATGCCACTTCTTGATGGTTTTCTTTGTGATCCAGAAGAAAGTGAAGCATTAATTGATAGCTTGATGTGTCAAATTCCAACCATGTTTGGAGATACAAGAGAAACGGAAACCATTCTTGCACCAGCTATTCAAGCTGGCTTAGAAGCTTTAAAAGTACCATATTGTCAAAAAAATATTTTATTTTGAAAAATAATTATTCATGTAATAGAAAATAACTGAATTAACAATATTTTTAGGCATCTGAATGTACAGGCAAGCTTATGGTGTTCCATTCATCACTCCCAATAGCTGAAGCTCCAGGAAAATTAAAAAACAGAGATGATCGCAAACTTCTTGGTACTGATAAAGAAAAAACCGTTTTAGGTACCATCAATTATATTTTAAATTATTTTATGAAAATACTCTTTCATTAAAATATGAACTTTGATTCTTGTATTTACAGCTCCGCAAACCAATTTCTACAATAACCTAGGCCAAGACTGTGTTGGATCCGGCTGTAGCGTTGATTTATTCGTATTTAATAATTCATATGTTGATATTGCAACTATTGGTCAAGTAGCTAGACTTACTGGTGGAGAAGTTTATAAATATACGTATTTCCAAGTAAGCGTTTTTTTTTACACAAATTTAAGATAATCAATTCAAATAGTACACTGAATATAAATTGAATTAATTTTTATTATAGGCAGATACTGATGGCGAGAGACTGATTACAGACATTATAAATAATATAAATAGGCCTGTTGCATTCGATGCAGTTATGCGTGTTCGAACTTCAACAGGTGTAAGACCAACTGATTTCTATGGCAACTTTTTTATGTCTAATACTACTGACATAGAATTAGCTAGTATAGATTGTGATAAGGTATATTCTAATATTAATCATAATAATATCAATCGAATATTATGACAACCGAAGAATATAAAACTTACACGAGCTTATTTTTTTTAACAGGCTGTTGCTATTGAAATCAAACATGATGATAAATTGACAGAAGATGAAGGTGTTTACATACAAGCAGCCCTGCTTTACACTTCTTGCAGCGGTGTTCGAAGATTACGAATTATTAATTTGAGCTTGAAGACTTCATCTCAAATGGCAGAACTTTATAGAGCATGCGACTTAGATGCCATTATTAATTATCTTTCTAAACAATGTTAGTAATTTTTTTAACTGTCACGTAAAAAGTACTAATACATATTTTAACAATTTTAATGGTTTTTATTTTTGAAGGTGTATTTAAACTCGTGGATTCTACTCCAAAAGCAGTCAAAGATAGTCTAAATTCAAGATGTGCAGCTATCTTAGCATCTTATAGGAAACATTGCGCATCTCCATCTAGTGCTGGGCAATTGATACTTCCTGAGTGTTTAAAATTATTACCTTTATATACAAATGGATTGTTAAAAAGTGATGCAATTACTGGAGGTAATTGTTATAACAAAATTTATGCACAAATGTTATTTTTACAAAACATTAAACAAAACTTATGACTGCATTATTAATTAATTAAATTATTCACTGGTAAAGTGAATTTTTTTTTTACTAATCACGTCTTGTTATTGTTGCAGGTAATGGAATTACACTTGATCAAAAATCTTACGTAATGATGGCTGTTGCCACTATGCCAATTAGCGAGTCGGTTGTTCACGTTTATCCCCGACTAATTCCTTTACACGATGTTAATCCCCAAGATAACGATTTGCCGCCTATGTTACGTTGTTCTATAAATAAATTTGTAGACGACGGAGCCTATTTGCTTGGTAAGAATTATTAAGTACAATATCTCAGAATCGGTTGGGATAGATTAAATGATAAGACAGCTCAATGGAACGAATTATATTTACAGAAAATGGGATCCACATGTTCTTTTGGCTTGGGGCAAACCTCAGTCCACAATGGGTTCAATCAGTCTTTGGAGTTACAACTGTTACTCAAGTTGATACCGATAAAACTGTGATTCCTCCTTTGGATAATCCATTAAACAAGCGAATCCGCGATATAATAAGTTACGTCCAAAGTGAAAGGCGATATTGCATGCGGGTAAGATAAATTTTGGATTTTTAATAACATTTCAGGAAAAAAAATTATGATTTAATTTATACTTAATATTTTCAGCTGACTCTTACGAAACAACGAGACAAAATAGAAACGGTTATGCGGCAGTTTTTGGTAGAGGATAGGGGTGCCGACAATAGTCCTGGTTACGTGGACTTTTTGTGCCATATGCACAGGGAAATCCGAACTCTCCTTAGCTAGTGAAAATTGACTTGAAGCAATCTCTCAACTCGCAGGCGATTAAGAATAAGCAAACTTAATTTGAGTAGATTGTAATAAAGTTTTAGTATGAAAGATGTATGTGCGAGTATGCGAGATCGCGCGAGTATGGGCAAATATGAAAGGCAAAGTGGGGATGGAAAAGAATTGATTTGTACAAGAATAATTTTAAAGATGAATTGTATTACTATACTGCGTATCATGTCAATAGCCTTGATATTATCTCTGATTATAGTCAGCTAAAATAATTGTTAAGGTGTAACAAAGCATTATAAATTTATACAATAAGCCAAAAATGTTGATGGATATTCAATTGCTTTATTTAATAATATTTTTATTTCCTCGATCAATTGTATATTTCTTTGATAATAGTACCATATGTATATTGATATTAAATTACAGTTTTAAAGAAATTAAAATGCTGCGTCTAATTTTCATTTCATCCAATTAAATCCACGTTGCGACAAAAGTAGCTTGATTCTCGTTACGTTTACGTTGAATAAAAGCCAATCAAACTGATTACCTGAGGCGGATCGATAGATTAAAAATAGTTATCTGCGTAGAGGAGAAAGTCAAGAAACATCCTCAATTACTTCGTCAAACAGAGCAGGACCTCTTTATCAATAGATAAACGGTAGGGTGGCTCAAGCGCATACGCATACATGACTATACGGGTTGTCTGCTTACGGGTCTACTAAAGCTTACACTTATACATACACACGACCTACATAACCGTTCTTATTACTCTGAAAGTTGAAACGGTGATTCTCATTCAGCATTCTCATAATGTAGGTGTATATAAAGATTTAGGATCTCGGATCGCTGTTTGCAAACGCTGCGATATATATATATATTTACTTATATCAATATTATCGCAGAACAGCAGCCACAGCAGCGTAGTTGGCGCAACCACCTGTGAATTGTGATTCGCCCACGCTGTAGACATGCGCGTCGGCTCGCGCTCGCGTGTGTGTTTTACAATTACATGACAATGTAAAAATTGCAAATGTGTGCGAGCAGTGTGTGCGCAAAGGCAGACCGCGATTAATCCGCGTGTATCAGCATAATAGTTCTATCGCCGATGTTGCGCCCTGCCGCTGCTGCTGCAGCCATATCATCGTCAGCGTCGCGCGCGCGACACACTTTACTTATATCTTTCGGCGCAGTTTCAGCGTATATATTTTCCGATCAGCTGATCCGACAGTTATTTGCCTTCTGCTATGTAAATATATACTTAAAACCGCAGAAATGTTAATATTTTGAACGCGATTAAAAGAGCGCGCGCTTGCGTCATTGTTCGTTCCGCTTATTCAAGGATGTGTGATTCCAGTGCGAGCCGCGATTTCGGGGTGTACTCATTGTAGCTGGCAGTGTATACCTATACTTATACATCACTTAATTTTATCGGCTGCTTAGCTGCTCTCTCTCTCTCTCTCTCTCTCTCTCTCTCTCTCTCTTTCTCTCTCTGACTGTGCTGCTGCTGCAGTCTGGACTGGAGTTCTTGACATACCGACGCCAGCGATAAAAAGAGTTTTGTCAAGTTCGTGGGCCGAGGCCGGGAGATGTGAAAGATAAGTATTTGTAGCGAGAACTGCAAAGGAGAGAATCGCGAAGATGTCCTAAGAGATGTCGCGGAGAGGATGGCAAGAGTTTCTATGCCGGTCGAATGAGTCGGAGTTGCGAGCTGCTGTTGTCGCTGTTGGAGAATGCAAGTTTTTGTACTGGATATCAGGCATGACCGGGGCAACCAGCCTCCAGACGTAATCCAAAAATCTCGGATTCCTGGTTAGAAACATTTTTGCACTAAGTGTCTTAATTTAGGAAGTAAGTTTTGTGTGCTTACGTTGCATCTGTCTCAAATGATATGCTTGTATGAAGTACAAATTCTGTGTCTATCATCCGCAACATGATAATGACCATGAAAATACTTTTGTGATACTTGCGTTTTAATTTATTTAGAGAATTTTTAAACAAAGCAGAATTTGGTAAACAACAGTTTCTCTTTATCGCTCAGATATGGTCATATCATCAATTACAGTTGAGTAAACAAACTCATTTGGGGTGGGTGTTATCTGCGTAGAGATGTACTTACTGTCTCAATTTTTTTAACACGATTTCATACAGTCTGCATTTTATTCGTAATTTGTGAGTAATTTGAAAAAGTGCGAAGCAGCTGTCTATGGTATTGATTTGTTTTAAATGCCTTGTATGTACAGTAAATTTAACATACTTGCATGCATATAACTTTTCAACTTAAAGGGGGTCATTGCCATCTTTTGCAAATGTATTCTATGTAATTGTTGACCATGTTGTTTGCTTTTAAAGCTATTTATTTTAAGATTTTTTAGTCTTCATTTCATGATGTTATGATTTTAACAACTAATCAAATTTTAAATATAATTCTAATTGTTACTGAATTATTTTTAGGAAAATATATGCAAAGGAGACAATGCTTTGGAAAAGCATTCTCCTATGCACCGCAATCTTTCTGATCACGGTAGTTAATTATTACGGTCTAATGTTTTACATACTCTTCGGATTGCTGACAGTATGTGGAACATCGTTTGGACCAGCAATTATATTTTATGCATATACTAGATTATCTCCTACCTATCCAATTGGCTGGAAATATGTTCTTCTAAGTACAACATTCTTCCTCGTGGCATGGTTATACTATTTTGATCTTCTTTTCTACGTATGCTATGGATTACTTACCATGTGTGGCATGTTACTTGGGCCCACAGTTGTTTTATATATACACACTAGTTTATCACCAAACAATCCAACTAACAAAAGAACCAAGAAGAAAATCAATAAATTGAGCTCATTTGAAATCCTTCTATTGGTGAGTACTTTTTACTGGTTCTTTACTCTAATACTATCAGTGCAATAAATAATTTTGGGATATTTATAATTGCAGCAAGAATCATATTACTATGACGAAGGAAGGAGGGATCCTAGCCGTTACCCTTTAATTTTTTCACGTTTGGTAGATGGTGCTTTACAAAATCTTTTAGATTTAGCATTTAGAGATTTTATTGGTGCTTGGTTGACAGAAATAGCTATTGGTCCTGAAGAATTAATTAACATTGCTAAACCAGATTTATGGGAAGCAATACAAAAAATACGTGAAAGAACAGAACATATAGATACTACAAATTTAGTTGCTTGCAGTATAGTTAATTCTGTTACATTTCATTTTGAAAAGATTAGACTTGCTCATGAAGCAGTGTGAGTAAAGATGTTTTTTAACAATTTGAATTATTATTTTAATTTTCTTACATTCATTATTTAATTCTCGTTTATTTTCATATGCATAGTATTGATGGAGAGGACCCAGTATATATTTTATCCCCGCATTTAGGATCGGAAGAAGAGGAGTTAGAATATTTAAGAAAAGTAAGCGAAGTATTCATTTTATTTTTTATGCCCCGAGGTTATACATTTCCACCAGCCAAATATCTTCTAAGAGAACTGTTTACATGTAAAAGTATGTAAAAATTTGTTAGTACAAAAATATTATCAACGAAAAACATAAATTAATGTGAACAATTACATTTCAGTATTAAAGCCAGTTATTAATACAATAACAGATCCAGATTACATTAATCGAAAAATATTATCATATATTCAACAACAACAAATGGCAGAAGCACTGCATAAAAAAACTTGTGATTATGCTGACTCTTTTGAAGACTTCTTAGCAATGATCAAAGCCACGCGAGATCTCGAAGTTTTAAAACGTATTAGGTACAATATTGTTTCAGAAATTATGCAAGCAACCACAACTCAAAATATTCAACGCGCTCAAGGTCTGGATCCTGAAAGTTCAGCTTTCGGGAAATCCGACGCAGCACAAGGAAAAAAATTAAAACGCTACATTAGCCAATTAACATATGCAAAAAATACTTGTGAGTGCCATATGCAGTCTTTAGGATGGGATGGCTATCCTATGGAAGATGACGATGTGATAGACCCAATAGCGACCCCAGAAAATAGAGTTATTCCATTGCGAGTTATTTTATATAACATTATAGGTATAATGTAACTTTGAGTATTTATGTATAAGTGTAGTTAATTAAGTAGTTAATGAATAATAAAATGTCTGTACAGGAAGAAAATATCTCTCGCAATTCCTTGAAACAGTTTCAAGCCAAGGATTAATTGGCTACTGGGCTGCTGTTCAAGAACTCCGTGCAGCGGATAAATCAAGCTGGCATCAATTAGGTGCTGAGATTTTTTATACTTACATTACGATTCCCACCGCCGAGATTAAAGTAGACAAAGAGACAAGGAAACGAATGGAAGGCTTTCTTTTGGGAGACAAAGGACCAGATGTATTTTACGAAGTTCAAGAAATGGTAGTAAAAACATTAGAAGAAAAATATTATCCATCTTTTATAGTTAGCGAGCAATACAAAAAATTGCAGGAATCTATGAATGAAGAAAAATTAGATGGTGTGTAATTAACATTAATTAATGCTACATACGGATAATTTAAATTTGTAATGACTATTAATTGCTTTATTTTCTAGTTTCTATTGATGATCAAAACTCTCCAATTAATGGTACAATTTCGGACAATACTTCACTACTAGTAGGTGAACATTCAAGTTATGCAAGAACTAAGTTGGATCAATTGCAAGAAAAGCTAAATAATAAAATGCAAGCTTTACAAGCTTTGAAGACTTCATTGAAACCGGAAAGTAAAGTATTAGGTATATTAGCCAAAGAAGTTGAATGGCTTCAGGGAGAGAAACGACAACTAGAAGCTCATTTAAATCATACAGATATGTGGGCAGAACACTTAGGTCACTGGAGGGCAGATGTTCAAAGTGCTGAAGTGAGAAGGCTTTATTTATATATTCAAATAATTCTAATTATGATACTTCTAATTAACTTCATAAACTATTTTTCACGTTCAGACTCCAGAAAATGGTGAGCCGCCTGAATTTGTTTTGGTTGTTCATATGGTAGCAGACGAAGCAGATGAAACTAGTATATCCACTGGTTGGGTTGTCTTAAGAAAGCTTCCTGAATTTCAAGAACTTCACAGAAAATTACGTCAACTATGTCCCAGTGTAAAAAATCTAGAATTACCATCACAGCCATTGAAATTTTTCGGCAAAACTGATAAGAATGCAATGGAAAAAGCTAAAGTGCAAATTCAAAAATATTTGAATGTAAGTATTGACTCATTAATACATTCTGAGACCAGTCTCCGGTGGCCAATTAATGAATTTTTAAAATTCTATTAGTTTTAAGTACGAAATAAAACATAAAAATCGTCTATTTTTATTACAGCGCAATGAATAAAACATTGACAAGCGAAAAATTTTCTTCATTTTTTTAATTTATCAAAAAATTATTATGTCAAAATGTTTAATAATTTATAAATCATTTTTTATCCATGACGAGTGAAGTCAAATTGTATACACAATTAATTTTTGAAATTAAATATAATTCTGACGTATGCTTATTTTTCAACAGCATGTGCTTGAAGATGATCGCTTAAATCAAAGCGAAGCTTTGTATGCTTTTCTCAGTCCAAGTTCGGAACGCTTAAAACACAGTACGCCTTCTCCAAAAAAATCTCGGTTTTCTTTATCAACTCTATTTAAATCGTAAGTATATATACTCTATATAACTCATTCCTATATACATACACTTATCTAAATCTTAAGTTTATAAAATTTTATTTTAATATTCCAGAAGCTCGGGTAGCAGCGGCGATTCGCGTGAGAAAGACGATGAAGAAGATATCTCACTATTATTAGATGATAATGAACCAACTCGATCTGTGACTGATACTTTTCTTGGACCAGGAAAAGATTCTATTGCTGAACCCCTTTACGCTTTACTCGGTGAAATTTTTGACTTACGTGGCGTATTCCGATGGTTACGACGTTCTCTTATTACATTTGTTCAACTTACCTACGGAAGAACCATTAATCGGTAAATCATTCTGATTTAAATAAAAAATTATTTTAGATATTGTGTCAATTGACAAAAATCTATTACAATAAAATTAACTTTTTTATTCAGCCAAGTGAGGGATACAGTTGCGTGGATGTTTTCTGAACCAATGCTTCACTATTACATTCAGCTTTTGACAAAATCTTGGTGGCCGAATGGCCAATTAGTTACTGAAGTACCAATTAGAACAGACGAAGACAAATTAAGAACTCGTGCTGAAGCACGTCGACAATTTTTGAATAACGTACCTGACTTTTTGACAAATTTGGTTGGAGCTCAAAGTGCCCAAAGGGGGGCAATGAAAGTTTTCGATTCTTTGCAAAATGTGCAACTAAACAAACAGTTATTTTATGTAAGAGTAGTTATTTTTCTTTATTTTGCATTGTGTTATTTGCAACAATAATTAATATCTATTTATACTTTGCAGGATATTTTTGAGGTTGTGATGTTCGAAATGTTTCCAGATTTGAAGAAAGACAGAGATTAAGTATTTTTACATCGAACAAATGCATTCCAAAATAATCTTTACATAAATCTGAATAACTAATAAGTTTGTTTTTCAACTGCCAATTTGATGAAGAACAAGGTTTGTCATGCATGATTTTTTTATGATGCTCAAGGTATTTCAAGGTGCTATAGAAGTTTCTCAGTATTATTTAAGGTTATTCAGATTATTTTTACTAATTTTATCCAATATATAAATGTATCAATCAAAATATTTTTATTAAGTTAACTCAGGTTATTTAAAAAAAGTATGGGATTTGTGATATATAGTCCACACGTTATCGTTTACACAAATACAATGATGATTATCAAATTGGTGCTAGTAACCAAAGATTATAAGCGGTGTATGTACTCCAATACGTTTTAAATTGGGTTTGGAGCAGTTATAATTATAGTGTTTTTACTAATTATTCGCACACATTTCTACCTATTCTATATAACATATTTTATTAAAAATATTTTTAATTTTTTTTTTTTGACACTTTTATAAAATACCACAGAAATAATTTTTTGATGTTCCATGTATAAGAATTATAAATAAATTTTAGACTCCATGTTCGATCATCAAGTTTATTGGCATCTTTGTATTAAAGCTGTACATTCTAGTAAAACTTCGTAAAATTTACTGTTCGTCAATATTGTAAAAAAAATTCTAAGACTATGTTACAATCATCAACTTTGATGTATTGTTAAAACTTACAAAAGTGTCAAATATTGTTGTAAAAATAAATGTAAAAATGTGTCATCAAATGGTGATCTTCATTATAAATATGAAACATTAAATAAAAAAAATATTAATCCCAATGGAAAGAATATGCATTAATGCGTCTCATTATAGTCACATTTGCATTCGCATTATCATAATATGCACTTAACTACTCACCGTTACATTCTTTTTGTGTCATCTGAATAAAGTAATGAAAACTTAAATATTTGTTAGGAAAAAAGAATTCAACTATCTAAATAACTTTATGAGGATGAAGGTAATTGAAAGAGAAAAACGCTCACCGTTATTTAACTTTTTTACGACGTTGATCGTTTTATTTCGACATCGTGTAAGCTTCATGCTGCACGATGTACAAATATATTAAACAATTATCTAAAATTACATAATCGCAGCTCCTATACAAATATTACAATAATTATCATTTTTCATCACCTTTAAGTCCATTAGTTATCGTAGTGCATCTGTTTCTCTTAAATAATAATCATGTCACCTTATATCATCATCTCGTAATATGTATATACATTATATTATGTAATCTCGTATATACGATTATTTACACATTTATAACGTTGACTTTTGCGTTCGTAGCTTTGGCACTGGTAGTAACGGTACAATGCAAGATTAGATCACTTACAAAATTCTCAACTCCGTGAATGGCGCAACCGCGGGATTACGGGGGACTATTTATTGCATAGATAGAATAGCCTTTAATGTGATAATTTGTTTGGAGAACGTTAGTCGCAGCAAGCAGCTTTTTCATCGAAGTATCATAGATTTTCTATCAGTAATAGGAATGTGGCTGTGTTCGTTAAATTTCGCTATTCAAAAGGTCCAATTTATTATACGAAATTGATATTTATCAATTTCGTATAATAAATTGGACTACGCGCAGAAAAAAGTAAAGATTATGATTTTCTTTCGGCAGACTCAAAATTTTTGACTTAAGAAATGGCGACCACGAGCAAGAATCGTGTGCAACTAATAATTGACCCGCGGCTGAGCAATCCTTAGATTTAAGGAAGTCCAGCGTCTTTGTTTAAGAGCGACATTGCGATTTTTCCCGATTAACCTGATGTTTTTTTCATTAATTTTTCGAGTGTCTTGATAATAGTTTAACGAATTTTCGAAGATTAGCGTTGATAAAAAAACAGTTCAAGTCACATTTACTATGGGAAAGTAAATGCCACCTTATACAAATCGCGCAAGTGTTCATGCCTCTGGAAAAAATCGCCAACGCTCATAGTACATGTTTAATTATATGTTCATTTATATTTATTATATCATATAGGGATACCACGAAAATAGCTCGGACGTTCCGGTCGACGTCGTTGCGGACAAAATTTCTCATTTACTTCAGAAACATAATTATCTACATGTTCCTAAACGTGTGTGACTCTTTTTGCTTGGACAGTAATAATAATAATATTATTATAATATAGACGTAACGGAAAAACACGCCTCGATCATTATTATAACATATTCAGGAACCTCGTAAAGTTATACGCATCGACGTGTATATACTTTGAAGAATATATCGCATATATATATATCATATGTAACTTACGACAATATGTGAGTAACAGATCAGTGTGTTTTTTTTGTGCCACCGAGACGTTGTAGCATCGAACCAATTTCAAACGCCGTCCCTCTCATGCGTACTTACCTCAAACGGAAGAAATTCGACTCCTTTTCGATGGCTTATTGACTCGTTGACTCTTTTCTTTTCATGTACTTGCGTTTGTTTTTCATTCAATGCGCTCGATGAAAATCGGCGTTTTTATGCACCAGAAGAGAAGAGAAATAATATTCACCAAAGCGTTTTCGCGTTTTACACAGCCATGTAATTAATTTTCAGTTATACCGTACTCTATTGGCAACATTTAGGTTTTAAAACCTACATGTGTTTTCGTTAGTACCTAATTGAGAAGCGATATCGTTATCTTGATTATTGTTATCATTAAAATAGTTTGAAAAAGCAAATTTTGTTTTAAGTGCACATTTAAAATACAAATATACATTGAAATTCTTGAAAAACATTAAAAATCAACGTTAAAAATATCGACGAATCAAGAACACTCTTAATTGTATTGTTTATATTATATAGTTCTACAATTCAAATTCTCAAGTATCAACAAGTTTTAAAATCTACTTCCTTGATATTCTATAGACGTTTCGATTTTTTGTTGTAAATGAAAATTCAACGATGATTATACAATCGAGCTTGAGAAAATACTGCTATCGCGTCGTTCGAAGACATCTACAACTGGTATATAAATGCGTAAATCGTTTCTTTTCTCCTCTTGTAACAAATCATCGTATTACAAGTCGCTTATATGTATGGAGCCTCTTTAAATTGTAAACTGCGTTCGCTTCGACGATTTTTTTTGCGCGATAATAACGTTTTATATGGGGATTTGCAATAAATCGAGAATTTCTTTTGAAATTCCGTCGCATTCAGGGAGTTCCAACGAAGTGTGTGTAATACATATACAGGATCACGAATATAGTGCGCTTTTTTCTTTATTTTTTTTTTTTTCATTTTTTTAAAGGGTCGATTTTCATCGTGCAGTTATTTTTCTCGAATACTTTAGATAGATGGATATACTTCGCTGCTCTTACAGTTTCATTCGCTTATTCTACTCATCGATACAACCCGTCTCGTCATATACTAACGTCGTCAGTTTTATTATACGCTTAAACACACGATATATATATACCTCATAAAATGTTGACGTACTCATATAATATAGGAAAACAACGGCAATCCTATATAATATATAATATGTATAATATATCATATATATATATAATGGCGTTATTAAAATAATAGTAGCTCATACATATTTTCATTTAATCGCATGTACACACTCTCACGTCCCGTAATTAATTTTTCACTTCGATCAACGCCTCAGATTTTCATTATTATGTATAGGATATAACCCCATGACCGCGCCGATCGTCGATTATTTTATTTATTTAGCCTCGCATTTGTCCTCCAATAGAAAATACTCTCTTTCTCTCTCCCTTGCTTTCTTCTGCGTCGTCGTGATGTGCTATACACGTAAAAAAATAAAAGTCAGCGCCTCTCGCGTCGACCGCGATTTCTTTTTCTCTCTAAAACGTCACAGTCGTCGCGGTCCCCGTACATATTATTCTACGCACATTTCACCTACCTTCTCTTTTTTATACTGTTTTTCTACTAAAAAATTAACGCGCGCACGCTTGCTTGCACATTCTTTTTATGACGGATTCAATTAGCGAGCCCCATCTCGTTATTTTGCACTTGTCTCTCTCGCTACCTCTCTATCTCCTTTTTTTTTAATATCGCGCAGTGCCATCGCTTAATTAGCCTCGAACGTCGTGTCCTAGACCAGCTGGGACGGTTGAGCCGCATCGACGCGATGCGATTGTATATACCCTCAGTTACTTCTCCGTTTCTTTTTCTGTCCCAAGCGGTCGTGCTTCATTTCTCGCTTGCGTTGAAGTTGAACAATAATTAAATTAGTACGTAGCGTGTTACATTCGTCGTAGAGCGTGTGTTTCAGTCTTGAAATAAAAAGCTGCGCTTTGTCGACTTGTCCATACACTAATACAACTTTGAATTATATACGCATACACGATCGTGATTATATAACGTGGTTGTTTTTCTTTCCATACGGGCATCACGTCGATGCTTTCGTTAAAAAAGAAAAAAAAGGAATAAATTTTGTCTATATAGTGTACAACGCTGTACGCGTGGAGTATCCCTGGTAAAAAAAGGTGCTCGTCGTGTCTGCGCAGTTGAAATTTAAAAGCTGGCAACGTATGTAACTTGTGTACTCTACAATCGTCGACTAAACAGAAATTAATACTTTTAATGGAAAGCTTTTGCCATACTATCTAGATGCATATCGCGTCGCATATTTTTACCAGGAATATACCACCACATAAATTCGTATTATGCTCGGTATACATCATTAGCGCGACTATGCAGCATCGCTCACTGAACCTCCTATTACGAATAAACGTCCGCGTCGCGTCTGTTCCTTTTTTATTATGCATATATGTATATATATAGCGACTCTACGTATACTTCTATACCGCGTTAATAATAATCCTCGGTAGCTCTCTTCGTCGCGCGCGTCCCGCACAAATCTGAACGCGAGGCGAGTCCGCTCGACCACAAGAGAAGAAGGCATATCGTCCTCTCGCGAAGAAGAGCAACGAAGCTTGCGTAATACGCAATGACCAGAGCACAAAAGTGAATGTATATATAGCTTGTGCACAGGGGTTCGGTGCCCCGCTGCCAGCCTGCCCCCGGAGAGCCCGCGCTGCAGAAAAAGGAGGGCTCCACAGCAATCGAGTTGGCAGCGAGGACCGCCCGCGAGAGAACGTACCGGAATAATTATGTAATATCGCAGGGAGATCGGCGCACGAGTCGATCGTCGACGTAGCCGAGGAAAAGTCGACGGGATCGGCTCACATGTGGAGCAGACAGATTCGCTCGGTGGCTGATGCGGCCGCAGGAGCGGAGCCGCCGCTGGGCGTGTCTCAGACGATCGGCCGGGGCTTCGGTCCCGCGACGAGGGACGGCTCGAGTCGCTGGAAGCTGACGTGCTTCGAGGCTGGCGGCGAGGACTCCAGGGGCGTCACCGAGGCCGCGCGGCTGCTGCTCGGCGTCGCCGAGGGCGGTATCAGCGACACGACCTCCGGGCTCGACGACTGCCCGTTGTCTTCGTAAACCCGCTCCTACAACGTGCGTTTTTTTTTGCTTTACCTTTAAATTAGCTGTCGTGCGTGTGTGGCTCGTCGCTTTCTATGCTCTTTAATCTGTTTTTTTTTTGCAGTTCTTAATAGACGATTTGTAGACACGGGGCAATCGAACCATTGTTTCTTTTTACTAGGTATACATGCGCGTTGATCTATTATTGTAGAAGTGCCCCTGACTCGCATTTGGATTTTATTTCCGTTTCGACAGACATGGGCTCTTTGAGGCCGGCCTCGGCGCTATTGATTTATTCGCCTGTTATTGACGTGCGCTTATCAATTGTCTTATCATTTGTACTGCAATAATGACAATGGATCTCTATAGGTGCGCGCGTGCAGAGCTTTATTATTGGGGATAGAGGTTTGGCTTGTACACTCTCTTTACTTTATTGACTTTTTTTCAATTTTCTGTCTTTTTTCGTGTGTGTATATATATATAATTATAGTCATCTGTACACGCGTAATTGTGCATGCTCAACGAAAACGCTCTGAATAAGGTTTACTAGCAGAACTACGTATAGTCTTGTTGCTACAGGATTCTTAGTTTGTCAAGGGGTTTCGAAAGTCAATTGAAAATTCAAATTTCGCGCCACAATTCAGCAAATGAAAGAATTTTCTGGTAACATCGAATTTTAATGGAATCACAATAAGTCATGATGCACCCGCACTCCAGGATGTAATCATTTCTGAACAATACTGTAACTATTAAAAAAATTGTTTAACGTAACTCTTTTAATATCGAAATGGCAATTGCATTACGGTTGATTGCAATTATATTTATATGCCTTATTATCTGTTTTTTTTTATTAAGTTTATTATGGCGTGAAATTTCAATTAACTGTACTTATATAGATTCCCTCAATTCAAGCTTCAGCATTCAAACTTTTTTTTCATAAATATGTATTCAATGCAAAATAATGCTTTGTGTAAACCAAGAGTCTTCTGTTCTCTAAACCCATTTAAAACGCGAAACTTACGATATTGTCTGGTATAATATATATATATTTTTGCATTTCATCAGTAACCAGCAATCCGATGCTGTTTTTTCTTTATTTTAATAATACTCGTTTATCGCTCTTTCTTTCGCTCGGTCACTACACGACGAAAGTGCACAACTCAAAATCAGTCTTCTCTCTTGTCGAGTCTAAAAATACACATTTCAAAATATATGTATAGGCATTATTCTATCTATAGATTTATACATTCAGCCGCGGTTTTGTCCGTTCGAAAAAACAAAATCAATACTGAAAAAAATATTCTGCCACGCTACGCCTTTGGAAAGTGGGATTTACATTTAACTGCAGATACGAACAATATATTTTTAATGCAGTGTCTGTCAATCTCACGTCGACAAGAAAAATTCACTCAATCGACTTTTATACAAATGCTACTCCATGCATGTGATAATCTATCTCATACAAATGTAAGTAACGTTCTGTGGAACTGAAAAAGCCAAAAATAAGTAATCGTCGTCTAAAATATGCCCTTTCATCGCGTAGTCACACGATTAAATGCACACATTCACACACCGACGGTCCCATATCAAATAATTTTCGTATCATCGGCCAAAGTCAATCGTCCCGGCTATTCCAGCAGGCACTAAGTAGTCTCGGTCTCGTTCATCTGGATGAAGTGAAGCGGCAGATGCTGAAGCTTGATCGGACACTCGGGTTTGGCATCGCCGCCGCTGCTGCTGCTGCCACCAGCGCCACCACCGCTGCTGCTACCGCTGCTGCTACCACCGGCCCTCTGGACGTCGACGATCGTCGTCGCGACGCCCGAATCACCGAGTGTGCGTGCGCACGCCCACGTTTTTTTTCGTTTTTTTTTCAATTTTTTTTTTTTTAATTGGAGCCAGAGGGTCCGGATGTGCGGAGGTGGTTGTTTCGTGAGTTGCGAAGGTCGAGTGTGTCGTGCGGTCGTGGGGAGGTTGTTCGAGTTAAAAACAAATAAAACAGAAAGATACGACACGGACTTTAGATGGATTTTCAATTAGATAGATGGCAGTCGGCCGCGGCTTAACGTGGACGATATAACACGCACACGAGAGTGTATTTACGTGCGTATCAATGTACTCTGGCTACAATGGATGTACCAGTTTTAGATTTCGACTTTACGATTATCATACGACGAGAACCACTTCGTATTTACGGACTGTCCAAGTTATTACATTAGGAGTATATAATGTGTCGGATATTACAGTCGACTATTGTTTATTTTGTGTTCATTGCATCAACCCTCTGTCTCTTATTGTTGCCGCTAATGCCGAAAGTGTCACTGTTGTGTAAGCGTGTGTGTTATGGGATATATGTGTATCAAATTGCAGGAAAAGCGTTGCGCGGATAGGTGAAATCAAAATATCATTCATCAGAAGCAGAGGGTTAGTCGAGACAGTTTGATGAGAATTTTGTGAAATTGGTTCTCGCGCAATAACACATTCGCTAGTCTTATTCAATTCGCGTAATCGACAATCCTTTGCGATACGCACGTACAACATACACTGAGTAATATTTGAAATAGGCATGCAACACACATTGATAAAATACCTTTGACTTATATTTGATATTTTTTTTGCTTGCTTACGCAACTATAGAGCTTTTTCAGAGCAATTCGCATACACATGTACAAATATGGACTATGGATGGCTTTGAAAATGTGACTTTGTATAAGACACACCTACAGTCCAGATTCATGATAAACAATGATTACTGCACAATATGAATGCCACAAGATTATATATACTACACATCGTTTCTCCATAAAAATTATCTTAACTAAAATTATTTTGTAATAACAGATAAGAATGAGCCAGAACAAAAAAAAATAAAGAAAAAGAAAGATTCTACAAAAAAAAGTTTCAAATCTCAAAACCCGTACAGCATAAAATATTGATACGATTCAAAATCTTTCTAGAATCATCCAATAAAATACATCAGAAATATTTTTTCACTAGATTTTTTTCCCATCGAAATGTTGCCTGAAAGAATTTCTAAATATATCTGAAATGCTTTAATAAGTAATAATTTTTAAAATATATTTCAGATTTTATCTGAAATCATCTAAAAATTAATAATTTACTATTTTAATATATCAAATTATAATTGTCATGTTTTATTATTTTATAATATTAATACGCGGCGAGATAGTCAATATTCTACGAAGGGTTTAATTTGAATATTTCTGTGATGATTTCAATGAATAATTGTAAATCGTTACATAAAAAAGTCTGTTTTAAAATTTCCGAAAAAATACTTAAAAAGTCCATCTTTCACCAAATATTGAAAAACACTCTTACGCAATAATTTTGTACGTATATAATTATGATATAGAACATTGCAGGACTAATTTTCCTTTAAATTCCAAAAGAATATTCATAAAATGTGTCTTGAATATTTCGTCAAAGATTTCTCATCGATCAACGCATTATTATTATTATTTCATGGACTATTTCTGAAGTACAATTTCACGCTGCGGGGTAAGTAAATCAAGCCATTTTTTTACCGCAACACACCGTAAATAGTTAAGAATAATTAAATGAAAAACCCATAGAAAAAAATCTGTTACATCAACATACCTGTGATTTATCATACTTGAGCCTCTTCCAAATGAATCCCTTCTTGTCCTGGGGTTGCTGGGTCGTAGGGGTAGCGGGTTCCGCGCCGGCCGATGCATTGTAGTTGGGGTTAGCGAATGTGAGGACGTTACGTCGGGTATTGTACATGTATTCTTCGCGCTTGTTTTTGCGGGGACACTGCAGGTAGATGATGACGATGATGATGCCGACGGTGATGACCAGTAAGATGAAGGTCGTCGTCATCATTGTGTGCAAACTTATCGACTCGCCGTTCGCGCGATTGTAGTCGTTGAGCTTGCCATCGCGGTTACGGTTGCTGCCACCTGATGTCTTCGGCGTTGGTGGCACGTCCTCGTCGTCAATGTCGTCGTAGTTCGGGTCGTTTTCCGTTCCCGGTTTTCGAAGTGGCATTCGCTTCTTTGGTTCTGCGAGACGATGGGTCAGGATCGTTAAGGGGGTATGATTGTGAAAGGGAAATTACGAGGTATTTAATAGAGTCAATTAAAAATTCTAATTTCGTGCCCGTAATGTATAATAATTGTGCAAGGCTATAATCGTAATTTTAAATTGCTCGAGCTAACGTCTTTGAGAGCTGGAGCTAACGTCATTTTAAGAGCTAACGTCTTGCAAAGTGCATATTGTTCGTTATGTTGAAGAATCATATATATAATTGTAACGTAACGATACTGCAAATGAGCGCAAAACTGGACGTATGGCTAAATAATAGTTAGATGCTCTTTTATAGAAAATCGATAAATATCGAATACTGTACAAGTACAGGCAAACTGAATCATCAACATCTGGTACTCATAAACATCTGTGTCACTTTACTTATAAAGAGCAAAAGGAAGATCAGTATCAGTGAACAGTGAAGTATTTTCTAATTTTGAAACACACCAACATGAATTCGAAAAGCTTAATTTCTAATGTCGAATATATTTTCATCGAAAAAGATTAAGTAATAAAAGGAGAATTCACCGGTTGAACAAGGTCTGGAATCTGGTTGATCGGGACAAGCGCAGACGTAGTTCTTCTTAACGAAGAAGCAGAGATGCGAACAGCCACCGTTCTCCATAGCACAGGGATTCCATCCAGTTTGCCTTTCCGCAGATATAGTTCTAATCTCCGTCGTTCCATCCAAAGCAGTACGGATCTTGTTGCGATTCTGCCCCGTCCTCTTATCAGCTCGCTCGATCATCTCCTTGAACCAGTCGCCCCAGAATATGCTGTTTCCATACTGAAAATGTAATCCACTTTAGAGACATACTCTACTTCACTACACCTCAGCAGGGGAAAGCCATGATCACCTGAGATAAACCAAATGCATTGACGGCCTCGGGTACGAGAGTAATCCTGTAGTTACCGTGCAGATCTGAATATTCAATTCTATCCTTCAAGGCATCAGCCCAGTACAATTTCCTGGCCGCATAATCGATGGACAATCCATTGGGCAGACTGAGGTCTGTGGAGATGATGCTCTTGCGATTACTGCCGTCGAGATTCGCACGACCGATTCTCGGTTGGTCACCCCATTCAGCCCAGTAGATGTATCCCTCTTTGGGGAACAGGGTCAAAGACCGTGGCTCCTTCAGATTCTCGATGAGTTTCTTTCGACAGCTACCATCTAGCCGAGAAACTTCGATCATTCGGTGCTTTAGGTCCGTCCAGTACATGTTGTCCGCGAGCCAGTCCACGGCGAGTCTGAACGGCGTCGAGACGTTCAAACCCCAGACGACGACCTTGTCGTCGAGCTTGCCGGCAATGAACTCGGTCATGTTGAGACTCCTGTGAATCAATTTGGAAATGTACGCGTGAAGAACAATTTGGTTAATTGCGTTTACAATTTTTACCTGATAACCTTAACGTCAACATCGGTATAGAAAATCAGTTGTTTCTCCCAGTGGAAGTCAACGGAAAAGGCATTGTGAAAGTGTTTCACTGGCAACGGAACCTCCCACATTTCAGGAGTATCTAACGACATTGTAACCAGAGCCTTCTTCGTTGCCAGTAGTAAGAAATTTGTTGGGGTGCTATTGCAAGTCTTTTTGTCTTGGTTAATGACGATACCCGTGGGACAAGCACAGCTGTAACCACCGGGATTTCGAAGACACAAGTGAGAACAGCCGCCGTTGTTATCCCCACAGGCATTTTCCGGTCTAACCATTTTTTTCTATAACGTTGAAAAGTATAGACTCGTTAGATGTCCCATAATTCTTTCAGAGCTCAATGTTACAAATAACTTACGTCGACCAGACGCAGATCCATAATTCCCTCGAGATTCGATAGCACGACTTTCTTGCCCTTCCCGTCGCTCTTTTTCGCCCTTAACAGAGCCTTTTCCTGCCAGTCGCTCCAGTAAATGAAATCTCCAACCACAGCCAATCCGTAAGGATGGTCTATCTTCTCGACGATGATCCTACGGTCCTGACCCTGCAGATCCGAAGACTCGATGACCTTCTTTTTCGCGTCGTTCCAGTAGATCCGATCGGCGAAAAGATCGACCGAGAGGCCGTTAGGCCAAATTAAGTTTTCGGTTACAACAGCAGCGCGATGCTCGCCATCCATATCAGCTCGCTCAATGCGAGCATTGTGACCCCAGTCGGACCAGAAGAGAAGACCAGCTGGATAGTGCAGTGCTATAGCTCGAGGGTTGTCCAAACCGGACCAAACAAGAACCTTTCGGTTCTTACCGTCGAGCTCACTGACCTCAATGCTGTTCAGCCCGACATCTGTCCAGTAGAGCTGAAAAGATAAGCGCGAAGTATTAACAAAAAATAAGTATCGTT
The DNA here is from genome assembly GCA_018906965.1 of Philotrypesis tridentata. NCBI lineage: Eukaryota > Metazoa > Arthropoda > Insecta > Hymenoptera > Pteromalidae > Philotrypesis > Philotrypesis tridentata. The sequence continues at coordinate 1,716,612 of JACCIB010000039.1, forward strand.
CTCGAAAATTGTTACTGATGTTGCTTCGTACTTTTCGTCCTATGGAGTCGACCACGAGGCTGTCAACGGTATCGATGCATTCATCGATTATCGGAACTTTTTTGACCCCCTGGAACGTTGTCTTATAAATGAGTTTCTTAAAGATTTGGCCAGGATCAGTCCAGTATATATGACCGGTTTCCATATCCACATCGGCTCCACTGACGTTCTTGAGGTGGTTAATTGGTAAAACCGTATCAGCTGTATAATTGGTGTCCAAAGAGAGAACACGGATGTCGATCCGGTGAGACATTAACAGAAATTTGTCTGGCATCTCCGGACAAGTTCTTCCATCAGGCTATGAGTCAATGATTAATGTTGCTTAGTTAAATTAACAATATTTTTAATAATTCGAATTTAGTAATGAAAGTCTTTACATTGAGGGTTAAGCCAGTTGGACAAGCGCATCTGTACTTCTTTGGAGCTGGCGCTAGCAAACAGAGATGAGAACAGTTTCCATTTTTTCGACTGCAAGGGCTCAAAATCATTTGTCGATTTCGATGAAAGACTCGAACATCCATCAGACCCGTAATACCCGAGCGAATTACTGTAACAGCTTTGCCAGTATCCTTATCAGCTCGGTGAATGCTCATCGTGTCCCAGTCGGTCCAATAGATTTTGTTTTTGTGTATTACCAATCCGAAAGGATGTTTTGTATCAGCTGAAGTGCATATAACAAGTTTATTGTTGATTTCACAATGGTAACAAAGTGCAAATTACAATAGGTGCATCGACTCACGCGCTTGAATGATCGTTGTTCTATGCTTTCCATCCAGGTCAGAGTATTCGATTTTGCTGGTACCACCATCGGCCCAATAGAGGCGTTTTAATTCGAAATCTATAGCCAGACCGTTTGGCCAGGTCAAGCTCGTACTGATCAAATCTCGCCTCTCCGAGCCATCCATTCCTGCTCTTTCTATTTTTGGCTTTTCACCCCAATCACTCCAGTACATGTAACCCGCTGTTAAAGTAACATTTATTATACGTATGTAACAGTAAAATTAAATGACGAGTATAAAGCTTTGCAGATTTCAATACGCACAAATAGGATTTACGACGATGTCCCTTGGTTTGTCTAGACCTTCATAGATTAAAAGCGACCTCATGCTTCCATCGAGATTGGAGCATTCGATTCTATTGGTACCAGCGTCGGTCCAGTAAAGTTTTTTCGTTATCCAATCCATGGCCAGCCCAGCTGGAGATTCTTTATAAAAGAATGAATAAAATGATAAATAATGGATGAGTTGTCAATTTGAGTATCACTGTAGCTGCTTATGAAAGGCTTACCGAGATTATGATGAATAATAGCTTCCTGGTTGGTCCCTCCAATGCTTGCCCTTGAAATCGTATCAGCCTCAACATCGGTCCAGTAAATCGTATCAAGCTCGGCATTCCAAGTGAGCGCGACCGCACTCTCAACGTTGTCCACCGGTATGACGATGTCGAAAGCCTTAGCCGACTGATCCAGATTAATAAGCCGAAGATCCTTCTTTCTGGCGAACAGCAGGAGATTATCGGCACTGCTGGCGCAAGTCTTTCCGTCCTTTTTGATTTTCAGACCTACGGGGCAGACGCAGCTGTAGCCCATACTGTTGGGCAGACACATGTGAGAGCATTTGCCGTTATTCTCGCCACAATGGTTAATGTACTCGGGCTGACGTTGAGGATGATAGCTGTGCAGATCCATCGGGAAATGCAGACCAGAATGGATCGTCTTATAACCACGGCCGTTGTTTTTGTTGGCCAAGGAAATACTCTTGAAGTGCCAGTCGGTCCAGTAGACTGCATCTTCGAAAACGGTGATGGCAAAAGGGTGATGCAGACCTCGAGTAACAACCTTCTTGCGGTCGTCACCTCGCATGCTTGCAGACTCGATTACCCGGTGTTTTGCGTCGATCCAGTAAATCCGGTCGGTCACGTAATCGATGGTCAATCCATTGGGCCAGTAGATATTTTCGGTTATCAAAGCCGTACGCGTCGAACCATCCATGTCGGCACGCTCAATTTTTGGGTTGGGTCCTATAAAGTGGGAGCGAATATCGTTAATTTGAACATCTATTACTGAAGAAACTATCTTTTAGAAGATTTACCCCAATCGGTCCAGTAAACGTATCCGTAGTGTGGGTGAACGGCGATAGCTCGAGGTTTATCCAGGTCACTGGAAACCAGAACGTGACGCACTCGGGTTTCTAAGGTGATCACCTCTACGCGTCTCGTACCAGAATCTGTCCAGAACAAAAGATCGTGTATCCAGTCGATGGCTATTCCACCGGGACTTTCCAGTCCCCAGCGGATAAAGTCTGAAAGTTCGTAGTTTTTGCGTAATATAACAAAGATTACATTTTAGATCTAGAATAGCCACAATGCATGCGTATTACCATCGGCATCAGTTCCATTGACGTAAACCTTGCGAATGACGTCCATCGACACGTCAGACCAATAGATGAGGCCTCGTTTGTAGTGATAGTCCAGAGCTATGGCATTGTGCAGTCCTTTTAGAACAGAGGTGTACTTCGGACCGGTGATGCTGACCTGCGCACATATTATCATTCGTTAAAGCTCTTGATAAATTCTGAAAGTTTTTAGTCTAATCAAGAAAGGGTGTCACACCTGTCGAATGTCAACCCTGTTAGCGAGAAGTAAAGTCGGATTAGCTCCCAAAGCCTTGCACGATCGCGAATCGGGTCGCAAGACATATCCAGTCGTGCATTCGCAGACGAAGGAGCCCTGGGTATTTTTGCAGATTTGACTGCAAACCGAATCCTGAAAAGAAATGCCGAGTCACAGGTTTGGCCATATTTATCCATCAATTTTGACGCCGATCGACGTACTCTTTCAAATTTGCACTCATCGATGTCCTCGCAGGTTCTGTTGTCCTTTGCGAGAATGTAACCGGGATCGCACGAGCAGGCTCTCTGGTTATCGCTGGTCACTATGCAAGTTTGCGAGCAATGATCCTCGTCCGTACACTGCACTTTCTTGGGGCAATTCTCCTCGTCTGTAAAAATAATAGATCTCACCGTTAACGAGTCAATTACCTTTCGATGTTCTCGTAGCGGAAAATCTCGAGTTGCCCTCACCGTCTTTTTCGGGACAGTCGGCCACACCGTCGCACACGTGCTTCATGCTGATACAATCGCGATGTTGATTTCGTGGATTCAGTAGCATCCAGTGCTCGGGCGGTGGTTTGGTATCGTTGAGAGACAAAGTCGGTGTTTTGCAGAGAAAATGGGTGAGTTCGCAGCCCGTGTGGCAGTCTCTTTCGTCTTCACCGGTCGAACAGTCCGGCACACCGTCGCAGACCCACGTACGCTATATATGAGATGAGCAAGGAACACTCACCGTTTCATTCAAAGTTTACTTGGATACATTCATTCGAAAATTCGAGAAAATCGTTACCGGAATGCAAACTCCGTACGAGCAGGTGAACTCCTCGTTAGAGGCGCAAGTTTGCGGCGACGGATAATGACAGTCAGTCTCGTCCTCGCCGTCCTTGCAGTCGACCTCGTGATCGCAGACCCACTTCTTGCTGATGCAGCTTCCACTCGCGCATCTGGCGGACGCACAACGATAGGCAATGAAATTCTCCATAGTCACACGAGGGCGGCGAATATTCGCCTCTTACCTGAATTCATTCGTGCTGCAGCTGTTGTCGCCGACCGAGGGGCAGTTCTCCTCGTCGCTCCCGTCCCCGCAATCGTCCTCTCCGTCGCAACGGTACAATTGCGAAATGCATCTCGGATAGCTGCACTGGAACTGATTCTCCTTGCACTGAACCTCGACCAATTCTGAAAAGTTGAATCGCATTCAATGTGAGCGGAACTGCCCAGTGCGCAGGCTTGTGAAACGCATTAATTTTGAACGTCGAGTCGTGATTCCGTACCGCATTTTAACTCGTCCGATCCGTCCGCGCAATCCTTGTGCCCGTTGCACCTCAAGTCGTCGTAAATGCAGCTCCCGTCGAGGCACACGAAATCGCTGTCGAAGCATATCCTGCAACAAAGAGGATTTGCGCATGTTTAAGAAAAGAAAGAAAAACTTCACCTCGAATCGAAATTAACTTTAACAGATTTACGAGCTGCATAGCCCTTCCTATAAAAGCTCTCCCAGTCACTTATCATCCACAAAGAGCGTAGAATGAGAAAAAAAATGTTCTACGCGCATCGCCCCTGTGATTCTTGTTAGCCCCTGCCTTCCATATTAGCCAAAGGCTTTATGGTATTATAAATCTCCCCATCGACTATGAAGCTTCGTCCGCACATGTGCACCTTTGCGAGCGTTCCATTCACAAGACTACAGCACTATTTTCCATTTCCACGATCAGCTCTTTCGGATTAACGACAATGTACATAGACGCAACGTTCCGCTTACGCAGATGGTTCTTTTCCGCGTCGAGGAGGGGGTGAAAACGAGCTGCCTCGGCTGTTACGCCTTGTTTTGACGCGCGCAGAGGGGTGGACGTCTCGTTGCGGAACGAAGAGCTGTAATTTCGTTGTTACGGTTTTCGACTCGAAGCAATTTTATTTTTTTTTCATTTTGTTCTGTAAATCGACCAATCACACAGCACGACAAAATAGAAGAAAGATTTTCTTCTATCGGTATAGTGAAAAATCCAAGTATACAGGCTAGTGTCGAAGTCGTCCGTAGCCCCCCGCGGTGACTCGACAGTTATCCACACACGTATCAAACATCACACAAGGACTGTATTGTATATATGAATCGAGAAAGCGCAACCGTCTCACACGCGCTCCTTTCCCGCACAGATGCTCGATGACGCAAGCGATCGGTCGTTCACTCTATATTCTCTCACACTTGCACGTGCTATCCAATTCGCAGCTGATCAGTCGTGCGGGGACGATTTACGCGACTCTTCTCTCTCTCTCTCTCTCACTCTGGGCTTTGCCGTCGATATGTATAATATACTTTCCACTTTACGAGATATGATATTCGAAAATACTTTGGCTTGTATACACATATATATGTAAGTCGTAAAGCGTGGGTATGTATATATATATATAGTATACAAGCAGTGTATTACGAACCCCGAAAGAAAATGATGGAAAATCGATGAGAGGAGAGTAGGTCGATCGCGATAAGGCAGTAAAGCGCTAACTGTACTCCAGAGTAAAAGCGCATAAAATCACGGAATACAGGTATACACAATTGTGCTATACACGGAGCGCAGTATCGTGACTTATACGGGGCCGCTCGGGAACGACTGTAGGTTAATCCTGATGCATGTGCGTGCGTCCAGCTGCGACCCTGGCGAGAGTGGGCTTCTGGACCCTGAATTCATTCCATGTTTATAGATATTCAGGTTGGCTTTTTCTTGCAGAAACTGATTGCGAAAATTCAAAAATTTTTTTGTTTCTTTTTTTTTATTGACGCGCCGGACCCTATGTATTATACTTATATATATTAGAAACATATCAAAAAGCACTTTAATTGGTTTCATTCTGAAGGTAAAAATTTTCCATCTATGCATATCGTGACCTGATTTCAGAACGCACATAATTATACTTGAAAACAAAGGTCAATTACTTCTGTGTGTATGTATGTACATATTCCTCCGTATAATACACGTGTATTATAGTCACGAAGATTCATCAATGAATATAAGTACGTGCACGTTGTGCCGCAGCAGAATACTTGAGTTTGTCTTGAGCCCGAAATTCATGAAACTGCTTAGAATCTAACAAGGCTCTGTAGATCGAAACTTTCCCAGATTCAACTTCGTCCCCTATTCAGATCGCGTATACGAATGCATATCGAATGCACTTTCCCTGCAGGAACAATAAAGCTCGAGATATGTGCGTTTAACGTATACGCGGTATACACACATACACATTCATCGCGTGGAACTATTCGAGCCTCGCGTGCGCACTTGTATCCGATATATACCTATATATACGTATATATACAATAAAGTTACTTGTAATACCGCAGTGGCACGAGGGTAAGAGAGCCACCCTTTGTACATACATGTAGATGTATATAATACGTGTATAGTTGAATGTTTCGAACAATGGAAGTCGTGATTCAAGCGGCAATCGGGAAGTCGTTGCCAACGATATAATTAATATACAAACCCTGTGTGGATTATGTGCACAGATGGGGCTGAAGAGGGACTTTATACTTTGACCGACCGTTTGTATACATCGATGGTTCGGATGCGGATATATAGGTACAGGAAGTATTTGAAGTAGAGAAATAATAACAGCTTTCCAGATATTCGTTGAAGTTGATTTTTTGGCAAATTAATTTTAAAAAATATGAAAAAGTGCAGCTTTCACGTCACGCAGCATCTAGAAAGGTTTTGCTGCCACAAATCGGTCCATGTAGAAGAGAAGAAGAGACATAATCCGAATCTTATAGGGCAGTGCAATCATTGATTTAACAAACAGCAGCTCCAAAGACGAAAATTTTATGACAAAATTACGGTATAAGTATGTACGTTAAAAAATAACACTCGGAACTGGGAAACTAAAAGTATTCTTAAATTTTCCGGTAAAATGCACGAGGCTTTTATTTCTATCGATTTAGTTCATCGCACTGACGCTTGGCACTGTTAAAAAAAAAATGACGAAGCCATTTACAATATTAGACGTACAAACCACTCTTTCCACGTGAATACACCGCTAACGAAATCGTTACCAACCAACTATCCACACTCATCTCGTCCAGGACACAAACAGGTTATTCCTGGCTCTGCAGTGTAGAATGGAAGGGGGTGTAAAAGTGTGTGTGTGTGTGTATGTAACAGAGAGCCACGCATCCCCCAATCCCGGTACGATGTATAAAGTACGAAAAAAGGCGGTGTGCTCGACTCGATTGAGACATATCGTGGGGCACGCGAATTGAAAGAGAACACGGAAATAGCTCGCGCCGAGGGATGGGGGGGGGGGGGCGACGAATTGACGAGAGAGGATTTCTTTCATGCCGTACACGCGCGCGCACATCCATGGAATCGAATACAGCTATATACATGTACGTATTCTATAGCGCCGCTTTATACAGGTATTTCTGAGAAAGCCCGAGCTGCAGCCCAATTAAACGAATGAAAATTCATCGGGATGAGCTTTTTCCAGCGCGCGCGCGCATCGCATACACGCGATCCCGGCAATATATCATTATTCCATTAGACACACACACACACACACACACACACACAGGGCGGCGTGATCCCAGTTTACGACAAAGCCCCTCCGCGCGCGTACACACACGGAGGAGGGCAATCAAAGCCGTATAGCTGGAAATAACAGCGACGACTACGAAAGCCAGGTAGCTCTCGTCGACGGCATCATCAGGACAGAGGGGGAGGGGGAGAATAGCTATACACGCGTATTATACGTTTGCGAAAGAGAGAGAGAGAGAGAGAGAGAGAGAGAGAGAGAGAGAGAGAGAGAGAGAAAGCGGAAGCTGCTGTCAGGTGGTCGATAGCACGCGCGCACACCCCCATCCCCCCACGTTGCCCTGGCAACCCACCTCCGCGGCCTGGATCGCCGGTCAGTCGTCTCTCACACGCCACCCTCTTCTCTCTCTCTCTCTCTCCCTCTCTCTCTCGCGGCGAAGAGCCGCTGATGCGCATTGTGCGAGCTCGTTTGGCGCTTCTCGCTCGCTCCTATGTGTATAAAGTGCGCTATAATACAGGGGATCGGCGTTACGCTCTCGCGTTCTGGCGATGGGGGTGAGATTTTTCTGTGAAATGTGTCATTATTCAGTTTTCAGCCTTTTTTTGTTTGCTGGCTGCGCGCGACGCACGCGTTGTCGGGAGAACAAACGCGTGCACGAGAACGAGCTCATTGTTCAGATTGTTTTTACAATCGTTTGCTCGAAGACTCGCTCTGTACGTGTGCGCGCGTGTGTGCGTATATGCGCGCATTGTTTTGTCCCGGAGAAGTTCGGAAGGCCGAGTATAAAGCTTTTTTCTCGGCATATTTCTTTCTGACTCGCGTCGGACGGGCAAACAATGCAGCTGCGCGCGTGCATGAGTTTTCTATATATTATACGCGGTCTTGGCAGTATAGCGAGAGAGAAAATAGGCTGGAGCTGTAATGGAGTAGTCGAGCTAATTTATTTTTATAAATAGAGCAGGTTTAAACGAGGAGGAGAAATAAATGTATATGTGCATATCCATCCTATTTCGGAAACAATTCACCCGAGCAAATCGCAAAAAATTTTCTTGAAGGCACACCTACCAGACCTGATTTTTCTTGTTTCTTAGGTCAATCTGAAAGAGAAAACCCTCGCGTACATGGCTTACTTAACGAAGGGTATACTTTATAGATACTTTATAGATTTTTTTTCTCGAAAACTATGGACTTTTATAAAAATTTCATTAGAACAATAATGACTTAAAATTCATCAAAGAATGCTCTGAATTGTTTTCAGATTGATCCGACACAATTTTTTATTTTTCGAAAATTCAAAAACACCGAAATTTCGAAAATCGTCATTTAAAAATCTGAAAAAATTCCAGAGCATTCTTTGATGAAAATTTGAAATTTTTATAAAAGTCCATAGTTTTGGAGAAAAAAATTTATAAATTCTTGTTTTTCAATTATTTCTCGTTTTTCAAAAAAAGTACATCCTTCGATCGGCCATGTACGCGAGGTGTTTTTCTTTCAGAATGACCTAAGGAACGAGAAAAATCAGGTCTGGTAGGTATGCCTTCAAGAAAAAATTTTGCGACTTGCTTGTGTGAGTTGTTTCCGAAATAGGATGGATATGCACATATATTTGAGAGAGAGAGAGAGAGAGAGAGAGAGAGAGAGAGAGAGAGAGAGAGAGAGAGAGAGAGGACGTACGTGTATGGATGAAATTTGAATTTGACGGTATGATTTTCAAAGATATTGCAATCTACGTGGCTATCGGAAAAAATATACCGATCACTTCTTTCGCTTCACTTGTTCAAAAGCCTGAAATATACAGAACTTTCGTGCTCAATCTGTGAATTTGCTTTGTTACCCTTGTTTTATTAAAAATGAAGCAGCGATATTTAACTTTTTGCCGTTTCTTTTTTTATATTTTTAGCATGAAGTGTGTCAATCAACCGATTGTGTACATACGGAATTCAAATGGTTGGATGAATTGATGAAAAGTTATCTGTATTCCCGGCGGAGATTTGAAAAATGCTTTGTTTTATCTTTTTAATTGAAGCTTTATTTTACTTTCTCGTCGATCAACGATAAAAATACACGGCGAGCTGTATGTGCATGCTTTTCATCAATTCGATCAAAATACGTTAATTATCGCAGAGCAAAAAGTAAATTAAAAAAAGCACAAATAAATAGTACAGATAGGTAGGGCGAAAATTTGCTTTCCGCTTCTCTTCTTTACACAGTCAATCCTGATTCTCTACAACAAAGCAACATGCATATCTGTCCAATGAAGCTTATAATAAAGCCTCTCATCCGAAAAAAGCTGTCTCCTCACATACTGCTCGCATTTCGACGAGTTGACGAATTAACTGTACAATTATACAAGCGCCGAGGTATACATAGGAACAGACGGAGAAAGGAAGTGGAGGGGAGGGCGAAGAGGGGCGAAGAGGGCGAACTGATGAAAATACCAGAAAAGGGGTGAGAGATGCGGCTGCCTTTCTTCCGCCCACGCAACGCGACGAAGGACCTTGCGTAGGTGGCCGAGAGAGAGAGAGAGAGAGAGAGAGAGAGAGAGTGTGAGAGAAAGCTCGCCGCCACGCGTCGCTCCCTCTATACCGATGCCTTTCACGGTACTTTTTCGCTCGCCAAAACCATCACTTTTACTCTTGGCGCGAGAAAAAAAGTTATCAAACTTTGTTAAAACTTATTCCGCGCGAGCTCCCTGCGATGGCATTTCTGCGGTTGTAATTTGGATTTCTCTGCGCGCGCGCGCGTATCCGGTGTTCAAACGGAGTTTTTTGAATTTGTGATGGGTATACACTATAAATACACATTGTAAAATATTCCGGTAGCAGCAACTGATGTGTGTGACTCGTTGGGGGAATTTTGCCGTAACATTCTGCGTCGAAGATTTCATTCTGTATTCTAATTTTTAACGAGAGCCGAGTTGAACGAACGAGTATTTGGTTCATTTTAAAAATTAAAAAAGTCATATATATTCAAACGTTTCTCAAAACGCAGGATCAATTCATACATAGAAAATATTTTCATAGATATCTATGCTGCAGTGTAATCATTATTTTTTTAAAAATTAGTTGACTATTTTATCTTAAAATTAATAATAAAACAAAAAAATATATTTTCAGAGTTGACTACTTTTTAAAAACTTTTACGTTGCAAAAATGACTATTTACGAAGTCTTAACTGAAGTACCTGCCTCTTAACTCTCCCTCTCGACCGTTCATATACGCTTCGCTCTGAATATATACATGTATGCAGTTTATACATTAGTTATTCGTATGAGTACGTAAAAAATGTGAAGCCACCTCGCGGTGCAAAAAAAATTAGTACAGCTGGAAACAGATGGTCCAAGAAGGGAAGGAAGTTCGTGGGCGTGTGGCTAAAGGTGTACGAGGGAAACGTCGATACTCGTATACGTATATGCAAACACTTTGCATCTACTTATAAAAAATTTAAAAGGTTTGCGCTCACCTTACGGAAAACGTTCTTAAATTTTTAGTGGTAACGTTCACGTTTTAAATTTCAGTATTTACTCCGAATATTGAGAATTTAATATTTAATTTGCGCTCGTTTGATTTTACATAGAAGTTTTTTCATTGCATAATACAAAATTATTTGTAAATTGAGTGATCAAGAACTCTACGTTTCCTCTTATTTTATTTCAAAAACGCTTTAGTTTCCGTAACGCCACTAGAGGGCGACGCGAAAATTCTACTCGCGAGTGATGACATGACAGTGTACGCGAAGACATTCGAAAAATTATTTAATTACACTCTTGAACATAAACTTAATCCTCGAACCTAAACCCTCTAATCTAAGATATTCACTACACGCTGGACACTAAAGTACCTCGACTGTTTTCCTCAGTTCTAATTGCAAATCAACTTTTTCCCGCGTGCAATTTCAGCTGGAAACGAAAAGCAATCTAAAAACAAACTCACTTTCGTTTGGTGCATCCCTCCTCGTCGGAAAAGTCCTTGCAGTCGTTCTCGCCGTCGCAGACCCAGTTCTGCGGCATGCACAGTCCGTTCCTGCACTCGAACTGTTCCGCAGTGCAGTTCTTTTGCGGTCCTGCTCGTCGACGACGTCGTGAGAAACAATGTGTATTACATTGGCGAGGAAGGGCCGCGGTGCAATTCGAATACATGTATATATATAGGAGCTATAGATTTCTTACCGCAATGAGACTCGTCGGAATAGTCGCCGCAGTCGTTGTCACCGTCGCACAGCCATTCCTTGGCAATGCACTTGCCGGAGGTAGGACATCGCACGGAGCGCTTGCCCTGGCAGGTCTCGTTGAAGTGATACCCCTCGTAACCCTCGCAGTTGAGCTCGTCGTCGGCGTTCTCGCAGTCCATCTGTGTAACAGTGAATCGTTTGCTTTGTAAAGTTTGTAAAAAAAATCTTGAGACTGGTACGGGATGGAACGTGAAATGGAAGAATCGAGTTGGAGCGGCTGTATTCCCATCGCAATGTGTGGGTGAAGCAATTGACCGATGATAAAATGTATGCTTATGGAGAAAGATCACGAGGAGAAATAAAGCTATAAACGGTTACACGAATTTTAAAAAAAGTATTAGCTGCCCAAACGGTGATATTTTTTAGAGCCGTCGTAAAGAAGGAACGAAAGAATTTTATGAACAGGGAGCTTGTATTTTTTATGTACACTAGGAGTCGATAAGCGCGCGTACCGCGAGCATAAAATTTCAGATAAATATTCCAAAAATTGCTCTCGCCCTTTTATAGATGGATGTATGGGTTTACAGATGGATTTATATATGTATTTTTCTTTGGTTATACTTTAGATTGAAGAGCTGTATTTCTATAGCAAAGAAAGCAGCGATTTATTCCTTCAAAATCGATTTCGTTATAATCAATCACGCACAATTAATACAAGAAAAGAAAAGGCGCAAAGCCAGTTGCAATTCAAACATAAAATATACAAAGAAACTGTCAAAAGTAAAAAAAACAGAAACATTTCAAAATTAAAGAATAAACTCACATCTCCATTGCATCGATTTTCCCGATCGATGCAGGTGCACGTGCTGATGCAAAGAAATTGATCGCTGGTGCATATGGGTCCACAGGCAGACGGCGCCTCGAGTCTGCCATCACTCTCGTCGTCGAGTTCCTGAACGAGCGTTTTGCGCTCACCACCGGCTTCGCTCTGAACTCCGTGGCCTCGTTCCGAACCCTGTCGCGACCGAGAGCGGTCCGCTTCTTCGAAACCTATGCCAAAACAAATTGCTTTATATTTCACTGCTACTTTTTCGAAGATAAGTATTTTAAAATTATTTGAGTGTCTTTGGACGAGATTTTCATCGCTGAGAGAAAATCGTCTGCCATTTTGCAAAGTTTAAAATTTACATTTCGTTTAACGGCGTTTGAACAATCTCGTAAAATTGTATACTACTCAGTTCAAATGACGTCCGCTGAGATATTCAATTATGAGAACTTCAAACTTTTCAACAATAGTGCATAACTACAATAATTCCTAATGGCTGGCGACAATTTGTGGTAATCAATCAAGTTTGAATTTTTATTTGACTTTCAGACTCCCTTGTAAGGTTATGCATTATCCAAAGTTAATTATAAATGTAGCTTTCCAAATACTCGCGCAGAAATAAAAATTCTATCAGTTGTATCAAACACTTCAATCAATCAGCATAATTAAATGGCAAATCAGGATCCGCCAAAATGATTGAAATTACAAATGAAATAACTCATATTTTAACGAATCATAAATAACGTCATATAACAGGTTAGTTTAGTATATGCCGTGTAGAGCAGTTGACTCTCTGCATTTTTTTAAAACTAGTTTATTATTTTCATTATTTAGATTCATATTGGCACTACCCCGAATACGTTCGCGCAAAAAGTCTGTCAGCGAGCTGTATGGAATATTTCATTAGCATACATTTGAGCTGGTAAGTCTTTTAATTCATCATTTTACGCGATTGCTTCAGCTAACCTTCAAATGTTGATTCTACAAACAGTTAACTTTGTCAAACAAAGTTGGACTTTACAACAAAAGAATGTATGTTTTTACTGTTACTGCTTTACTTTTACTACGATGATAATGTCCATGAGAAACATTCTAAAATAACCCTAGTATTATATAAGAAAAATTAACTTTAACGGCTGTTCATTCCCAGTAGAATCATAATTATTCTTTAATTGACGACACTACACTCACTCTCTTCCACCGCAATAACAAAAGTACTTTCCAATCAACGTTATCTACTGAGGATCAGAGCGAAAATCGCGTAATTATTAATCGAAAGACAATCAACCTAGAGTGAAACAAACCTCCATCAAATCCGCTGTAAATGCCACCGCGACCGAAAGTCTCGCCTCTACCGCTGCCCCCTGCGTGTCTGCCCTGGGCATACGTGCCTCCTGGCTGAGGTCGCGCGCCGTTCCTGTAGCTCGGCACGTCACTCGTTTCACCCCCCGCAGCCTCGGGCAGTCGATCCGGTCCGTAAAAGTCCGCTGGCAATTGATGCGCTTTCGGCCTGCCGTTGTACCCGCCGTATCCAAAGCCGCTCGACTGCTCGCCTATAATATAGACATTGACTTTTGCAGAGCTCGAATTTCTGATGCAGCTGTTCATCTGTCAATCTTATGTAGGCCGGATTTAACTTTGCAGCAGCGAAACGTTATGAGGCTCGTGATAATTTTCCATGATTTTGGTAATCGTAAATAATGATATTTAATAATTTCATCGAAACACAAGAGTCTTTGAGATAGTTGATGAAATTAGCGAGTTTTACTTAGCGCGTATTCGCAATCATACTAATTATAATAGATATTAAGCCTCGAAAAAGCGATTAAACAATCTTTATTAGAATTTCGATGAAATCAGCGAGCTTTACTTGGCCCGTATTTGACCTTTTGGCTTACTTATAAATGATATTGAGCCTCGAAAAAGCGATTAAACAATCTTTATTAGAATTTTGCTATGCGATTTTCAAAAGAAAAGCTTCATTCAATAGTAATCCGGGCGGGTCGTATTTTTGCATGCAAAAAATCTGTATTGAGCGATCGAGATATACTTAAATTTTTTTTTGTAAAAACATTATAAAACATTATTTTAACTTGCTCATGAGAGATTTGTAAGCCTTGAGATATCCTCACGACGTCTTACACTTTCTGTAATAGATCTGATTTCGACGAGAATACGTGTATGAATGATATTTTTATGCTTTATGATTGCACAAATTATTTGCGCTTTTGAGGTTACACAGATCTCTACCAATCAGCATAGTTTCAATGTCCCGAGAGACGTAGTTTTTTATCGGCTATTACAGAAAAGTACGCTTGCAACCGTTTATACCCGTAATTTTTCTCCTTTTCTTGCAAGTCTCACAGTAAACCTGATTAATCCCGTGATTCAGTAAACGAATATTAAATTCATAAGAACTAGACATTCTAAGGCGATTCTGCGCGGAGAACTCGACCCCCCCTCCTCCCAAGCAATAATGCACTCAACGAAGCACTCGATCCACTTAATGCGTAATTTATGTATCTAATGCACGCGGATATCTTTAATTTCCCAACTTCCATCGCAAACTCTCGAGATATTCGCTTCAGCAACTTGACAAAGTTTACGCGGAAATATTCATGCATTTCCTTTCACGTCTATATAAATACGTCTAATGCGCAGAGCGAATCTCATACGAGCTGCAGCTATCCTCGTTAACTTTAATTAAAATCATATCTTCCAATCTAATTCGGTTACACGTGTGTGCAAGCATCGGATAACATTTATCAACGTCGCCTTGTGCGCGTGTCTCCTCGCTAGCGTTACCATGGTGTCCGTCAGGCGGATGATCGTGGCTCTTGCTGTAGTCGTCGTTACGTCCGAGCGCGTTTTTCTGTTCCTCCTTTCCCTTGAAGTGCCAGGACATCTCCGTAGTGCTGACCAGTATCGGTACACTGCCCATCTGCCGGAGACTGCCGCTGCCGTACATTTGGCGAGCGGCACCTCTGTTCACCGACGATTGCAGCGTCGACGGCTCCGTCTGCGCTTTGCCATCTGCGAACAGAGCGGGGACATTCGGTTTTAATGGCAGGTGCATACATACGCTGATTTTTGTTCGTTCGTGCAGTACTTATACGAATAAAAAATTTGGGTTTTTCATCTTCGTACCTTGAAATTCGAATTTCGCGCCAAAATTTTCTGATTTTAGGATAAGACTAGGATTTTAGGAATTCTTTTTTGTCTTGGCCGTATGATCGCAATTATTTGGAATAAAATTTAGAAAAGTACAAGTTTCATTAAGTAAATGCGCATACAAGAATTTTGATCGTTATCGATGCCTATTTCTAGTGAGTTCTTTTTGAACTGAAACGTGACATTTTTTGAAAAATCACGAAGTAACCCAATTGCGTGCTAAATAACCAGCAAAAGCTTTTACAAACAAAGTCACAAATTAATTGCGATGATGGCGTCTAATTGATTACATTAAAAGTTCAAACGTTGAGAGCTTAGAAACAATGTTGTGGCACTTTTACCCAAAATGAGTTACGGTAGTGGCACTCAACTCAAAGATTAATAAATTGCTAGAAAGTATCAAATACTCACAAAATTTTGAGAAGAGAGAAACTCTTGTATTTTTTTCTGTGGCTCTAAATTTTTATTTTGTATACATAAAAATTTAACAGAAAACATTCTATTGCTAATTATCAAAATGTATCCCTCGGTATTTCAATAGGTTCACGAATTTCGAAATTGAAATTGAGATTCTAACAGTGCATAAACGAGAGAACACTTTCAAGTAAAAATATGATAAAAAATGCCGAGGAACATGGAGACTGAGCATGGGGAGGAATATGGAGAAATAATGGAAAATCGGCTATTCGAAGAAAAAATATATAAGTTGCATAAGAGAACTGTCTTACTAATAAGAGGTAAAAGCCATATACTTAAAAAATCGTCGGCTAGTTTATGATTTTTTGAAAAATCAATCTACTCTGAAACCGTTACCGGCATACCGATATAATTCCAAAACTATAATTAGTCTACTTATTTAAAAAAAAACATGACAATATAGAATAATAATATATCGTCCAGTTATACACTTAGAGCAAGAGGTGGATCTTTTTAAGCCGAGTGTGGATAGGATTTGTCGCACGAGACGCTGGTAAGCAAGACGACGTGCGTTTATTGCCAGATGAGATCACATCAGATTAGATATATCCGCTCTATAGACGAGTACTGCAAATACACGAGGTCAAAATGACTTCTCGTCCTTATACTTATATGAACACCATATTTTCCGAAATGCATGTGCGCATATCTTCGAGTTTTTATGCATGAACTGAGATGATGTTATAAAAAATGTTGAATATTTTGAAACGAAGTTCATTTACTTTTCATATATCGCTGCGGGTGCAAGTGCTCTTTTCAGCTATCTTACGACATAGCAGTATCAAAATTTCAAGTCGACAAAAAATATCAAAGCGTCTCTTAAGTTTCCTACGTTATGAAGGAAATTCTAAAATATAGCTGGGCCCTCAACGCATTATTTGAAATAGCTTCTTCCAAGTACCTCCACTGAATTACGAATAACTCTTGTCTGAGAGCTCGAGCGTAGAATTATAATTTTATGCTTAATTCAAGTGTTGGCATTGAGTGACAATATGACGTTTAATTAAACTGGAAAATAAATAAAATGTAGACTGTCAGTGAAAGAATTACTCGCTTAATGAGAAAAATTATTTATTACTTTTATAAAGAGAAAATATACGTGGAAATATGATTCACAGATATTTGTTTGTAACTGCGTGTAATAAAATACATAGCTCTTTGTAAACGTATAATTCTTTAGAGAAACATAGTTACATGATGGTAACTTAAAAACTACGTGTATTGTATTGTAATAATTAACTTTCTCAACTTTATTCAAGATTCACTAAAAGTTATCTTTTCAATCGATTACACAAATCGTTACACAGTCAAAATATATCTAACGTTCACTCACTTCAACTTTAAAAATATGTTATACTAAAAATCAATAAGTGACTACAATCCCCAACTCTGCGAAAGTAAGCCATACGTGTACATATATACACGCATGGCACACGATCTATGATGCGTTAATTTTTGCAAATAGCGCGGACGACAATCCGGACGAGTTATTATGTTCATTCAAGAATTTCCAATCTGGGGGATATGTATCAGAATCGAGAACACGCGCTGACCTCGAAAGATGAGTGTTCTACATCGGGAACAAGGAGTACGATGTAGGTCACGATATATGTGCGCCGACGAGTCGCAAAAACAAATCCCCCCTCCCCCCCCCCCCGCGCGCATTGCATAGAGGCAGTCAAAGTCGAAACTGCACCCCCTGCAGCTATGTTTCATTCATTACTTTGCCACTGCGCCGAACATAACCGGAGTCCGGACAAGCGGACACGTGGGTTTAGCGCGGTGTACATGATTTTTCCGGTCCCTCCTGTATAACGCGTCCAAAGCTCGCAAGCGTCGAAATTAAATAATTCTACAATAATGTTTTACACATATTCAAGAGAGAATATAATGACTGCTCTTGAAATCGCTGAAGAATTACACTCGGAGCATTCTCGTTTTTCAGCAATAATGAAACTTTTAGTTTCCACGCTTCGAGCGCTTGGAGCGCGCGCGCGTTTACGCCGAGCAATTAAAAAGTGCGTAAAATGCGCTCTCCCGGCGGGTAAATTGTTTTTGCACGAGGGAATGAAACACTTCTGCATTGCGCGAGCGCGCTCTTTTGCATTGCATCGACATTTTCGTCGGGCGCGAGTTGTTGAAAAATTAATTTATCGCGAGAGAAAGAGAGAAAGAGAGAGAGAGCCAAGTTTTTCAATGGAAAAACGCGGGATAAAGAAAACTCGTTTCGAACTCTCCATCGGCTGGGACGAGAGACAAAAATTCCTTCCTCGATGGTACTTCCAACTTCTCTTTACGCTCGTCGCTCAATCGTCCAATGAATAACGAAGTCGTCTCATCGAGAGAAAAACAAGAGATAGAGAAGAGATGCGTAAGTATACATCTATACGGCCATCATCTCGAGCTCAGAGCAGCATAACAGTCCAAGCCGTAGAGTGGAAAATGGATTTCGCAAGAGACGCTCTACCATGAATGACTGTCGAGCTGACTTTCGGGATGCCCCTATACAGGGGCACATCCTGCGCATCTAAGGCCAAAAGTGAGACACGCAGAGAGGGAGCGAGAAGAGGAGGAGGAGGAGGAGGAGGAGAGAAGCGGAGGCGTAAAGAGCTTTCATTCAGTATAGTGCTACGCGTGCGCCCGTCGCGCAATCGATATACGCGACACACATACACTTATAAGACGGCCACTATGTGTACAGCTCTGTATAAACACGGCCCGACGAGCAGATTCGATCTCGACTGCATCGCGGAGAGAAGTACGTCGTGGGATTAGCGCAGCTCGTTGATCTTCGCATCGTTCTTATATATACGACTGTGCGTCGTTCGACCGTTAATCGCGCAAAGTGCGATATACGCAGTTTGTTTATACTTGTTTGGAACGGTGATGCGCAACGCCCGCGCGCGCAACTTGCGAGCTTGCGTAGGTCCTGTTGTGCCGAGGGGATGGGACCTTTTAGCTTTGGCTTTTAGTTCCCGATAAACTCGTTGACGAGAGGACTTGGAATACTTATTGTGGGACGCTTTCATTGATGCTGACGTTATTGTTTGCTATATCGTTCGCGTTTTAATTCTCGTTTATGGATTCGTTTATGGAAAAGTACTGGAGGAGGCAGCTTTTTGTATTTCAGGACGAAGCCTTGCATAGAAAAAAAAACACGATTAAATGACGTACGACGGACGAATAAGCCATTATTGTATTCGTGCGTTTGTATTTCAACTGAATGTAGGATTCCGACGATAATATCCAAAATATAGGTCGTATGCGTATGAATTATTTGATACTCCAAATTTAATAATAAATTGATTAAATATATTTAAAAGCGAATTAACAGGTGACATTGGCGTGTAACCTACTTTTAATAACGACGAAATGTTAATGGCGCTACTTCATGTACTATTTCTCAGGGGTTTTATTAGCAGAAAAAGCCCAGAAGCCCTTTAAGGTATTCAACGTAAAACGGATAACAAGCAATTATATACCGTTCAATTGGTCTTGAACCATCGACTGCTTTGAGGGGATGAATTGAGAGACATAAAAGTTATTGCTAAAAGGGTTGGAGTTGCTTTCTCCGGGTATGTATTATGCAGGGGGTATTTTGATGGATTGATAAGGTCGAAGACTATAGCAAGAGATATCGAGAGGTTTATTTTATCAGGATGTTGCAGAATTCTATATTGATGCTACTGTATGTCACAGTTTTTGAAATACACTGTCATATATATTAGATTAAAAATGAGACATCAAATGTACTTAAACTAGGATGCGCGAGTATACTCAAAAACATCAAAGTCGAGTTTAGTCAATATTTTTTTCAAGTTTTAACGCATAAAGTATTTTAAGCACTTAAAAATCGTCGAGCAACTCGAGTAAAATCGAGTTACCTAAAAGATTCTGGTTTCTCTGAAAATTCGAGCTGCGCTCGAAAGATTCGAATTTCTCGGAAAATTCGAGCTTTTCGAAAGATTTCGGTTTCCCCAACGAGTCAGAAGCTACTCGAAAAAGTCGATGATAAAAAAACAAATTCAGTTCTAGAGAGGGTGAAGGCGTTCTCGGCTCCACCTCGCGCTGAAAATATCTTAGCTATAACGAGTCTGAAATCATTTTTGAATATCAATGAAAGCATAAAAGCCCATATTAGTCTGAAAGTTATATGGATGCGATGATTTCGCTTTTACAGCCACGCAGGCGGTTTCCCATTTTGCATAATACATTCATAGAATTTTGACAAAAAGTTTAAGTTCAAGTTGGGATTCAAGTTTTCCTTAAAAAAAAAAAATAATAATAATTAAAATTACATATTAAACGTACGACACCGACTATAAACAGATGCCAAATACATTCGACAACCCTTACGCCCGCGCACAAGACCCTCCGAAAATCCCTGGACGAGAGTGCGAGCGTCTCCCCAATTCGCGATTAAAAATAAAAATGCCAACATCAGTGCGCCTATTGGCTCGGCGAAGCGCCCGTCAATTGCCTTACGCGTCAGGGCCGTGTTACAATTTTAGAAGCGCCGGTAGCCAGCCAACTGCAAAATTTCCTTGGCTAAATAAAGGTCAGCCGCGCGCGAAGTGAGAAAAAAACAGAACTAGGTTGCGAGCTGCGTCCCGCGCCGAAAGCGCGGAGCCGCGACGACTGGGAAGAGGGTCGCGCAAGAAGAATAAGACGATAAAAAGTACGGGGCGGGCAGATTGGAAAGGCCGCCGTCGGCTCTCGGGACTCTGTATATAGATGTACTGCACATATATATTATATACACGGACGAAAACGGAGCCGCGTGCGGTAAACGCTTGACCCTCGGATACATACACGTATAACTCCGGCCGTATAAGCATAGCGGATAATCGCGAGATCGACTTCCGTTTACGAAAATTGTTTTTCCGCGCCGCCAACGTGCTGTATATCCATTGCGTCAGTCCTCTCGGCGTTGCGCTTTAACGAGAAAGAAAAGCGCGTTGTACTTACGCGCACACGCGCGCGATTCCCGCGCGATGTGAATTTGATTAATTTGTCGTATCGATCGGGCGCGTCGCATCGACTCCGTTATCGCGCGAGATACGGGCTCTTTTAGCCAAGTATACATATAGCGTACACGTAGTCGCGAAGACCGCGAAGCGTCTCGCGTGGCGCAAACAACCGCATCGCCGCAGCCAACGGTCCCATAGTCTGTCCGCGGATATATAAGTCCGCGACGTTCACGTCGACAAATAACTCACCCTCTTACAATAATGCGATATTGTACGCGTATAGACTGTACACGTGTGTATAGGGGGGTATACAGAAGCGTATAATCTACGTCTGCCTTCGCGTACACGTACTTATACAGAGAGCCTCTCGCTCTTCTATATCGAGCCGTGTCGTGCGTCGCGTGTAAGGGAAGCTCGGATAAGCGCGAGGTGTGCGCTTGACACTTGGCGAATCGGCGGAGCGTTTGATTTGGGAAGGACGAGATCGGGATCAACATGGCGAGTGTGTGCCAATATATAACTGCGGGATGTCTATATAGGACACTCTCTGGCGCCTATGTACTGCGTGTAAGAGCCCGTTCCGCGACGACGCGCAATATCCTCCGAATAATGGATTCTCCCCGTGTGCTCTTTTCACACGTCGGATTTAGCTTTTGCGGGAGGGACGGGAGGAAAAGCGTGTTTTTGCGCATAAACAATGTGCCCCGCGCGCGCGTGTGTGTAAGCCGCCTCGATCAATATGCGGACGAGGGAGAGAGAGAGAGTAAGCTCTCTCTCTTTCTTTCTCTCGCCCTCGGAGCTTGCGAGGAAAAATTACCATGAAGCGAGGCTGCGAAGACGAGGTAGAGCAGCAGCAGCAGGACCAGACGAGCGCTCGACCTCATTTTCGCCTCTCTCCTCCTCTCCTCTCCGGGGTGGGGGGGGGGGGGGTCTCGCCGACGAGTCAGCTGCTACGTCCGCTCGCTCCCTCCTTGGCCTCGTCGCACTCGCGTTGATCCGCCGCCGCACAGCTCCGTACTTATAGCCACAGCCGGGCGTGTAATCGCGCGTTGATACGCTGCGGGCCGCGGTGTCTCAGCCCGCGACCGAGGCAGCCGCGAGCTCTTCCCTCGAGCCAGCTCTCATGCCCTTAAACGCGCGCGGAGAGAAGGAAAACGCGCACTTGCGCGTCCGCAGAGCCCGCGAGCTCAGCCGCGGAGACGCCGCATGACCGCGTCGTCGGGGAAAATTGGCTTTCGAGGCGCTTCGACGCTGATTCTGCCGACGACTGCCCGTGTGCGCGTGGAAACGCAGGGGTTGAGGCGTTTAGTTGGCGAGAGAGAGAGAGAGAGAGATAGAGAGAAATAGAGAGAGAGAGAGAGAGACGCGCGAGCGACGCGAGTTTCCAGCATCGACTGGAGGGTGTCGGCGAACGTTTCTGCGCCCCCAGCCTGGATCAGCCAACGCACGCGCAGTTGCGAGGGTTCATTCTTCTCGGGATGCGAGGGGCTCGCTTCGTTTTCTCTCGGCCCCGCGTGCGTGCGCGCTGGCTTGTTTTGCGTCTGTGCGTATATGGGTGGGATTGTGGATTATACGCGGGGATATGGGGTTGGATTTGCGTTTTTGAATGTTTTTCCATTCGTCTAGATTTTGAGGGATTTGGAGAGGAAATTGTGGAATGTTTGTCGCTTGCGCTGAAACTTCGGGATTGCATTTTCGTAATCAGTTTCGTTGGAACTTTCAGTGTCGACGCGCTCCGTGTTATGAGTATATATATTTATGTAAAGTTTGAGAGCGTAAAATCGCTCGCCGCGGTGTTTACGTAAAGTTGGTATTTACATAAAATGTATAAACTGGATGCGCGATAAGGATACATTTATTTATAAATACGATCGATTAAAAGGTAACCGTAAAAGTAGGCAGTTTATTTTGTTTTATTTTTGCACGTATATGGGAAAAAGCACTTTCGTTCACTTGCTGATAACGTAATTACACGAATGGTATTTTATAAGAGACATTTACATTAGTATTGAGTATGAAGAAACTTGGCTCAATAAATTACGCCCCTGTGCAAGTGTAACTCTGAAAATTACAGTCTATACACTTCAATGAATGATAACATTCGTTTGGTATATTACTAATTTAGTGTTGCGCCAGCTTCAGTTTTTCTGAGAATTTCGCATTCAAATTTTTATGCTATTTTCCCTAAGATATGCGAATTTTATACGAATAATTAACGAACTCACGCTGAACATTAAAAAAATAAAACGTACAACAAACTTATCTAGAATATCGACGCGCGCTTAAATAACTATCAGACTACGCTTACAATAGTTCATAAATATTCACGCCAAGTTGTATTAATGGAATGTATGACTAGGTTAAAAAAATTTAAGCACCACAATGTAAATTGAAATGCAAATGAGAGCAATATGGTTCCTCTGCCGTTACGTTATCGTGCTGTTCTTCAGGTAGTCGATCAGCGGCTCGTAAATCAGTTTCGGTGCATCGATGGCAAAAGTGAAGCCAATATGATTGAACAGCTCGTCTGGTACTTGGTATAGAATGGGAACATTCGGCAGCCGTTGGGCCAGTGACATGATGTCCTGCGAAAGTTCAATCGAAAGTTCAAATTAAAGTTACAAAAGTTTGAAAGCTAGTGGATGCTGCGTACGCATTCGATCGCGGATTTGTCGGAAACTGTGTTAAAAATTTTTCTCAGATGTGAGTTATTCCAAAAAAACAACGATCGATTCTTTCCTTTCCAAAAAATATTTGTTTCTTATCTTTCAATAAAACAATTATCTTTCTCTCCAAATTCAATCTAGAAAAATTAAATGTCTGAAAAAATTGTTCAACACACTTACTCTGGAATCGGCTAGAAGATCATTGTGGGCATAGTGGATCGCCACGGGTATGCGGACGTTTTCGATTTTGTACTCCGGAGGCTCGCTTTGGTTGTAAAATATATTGTTGATCTTGACCGATCCGTAGTCAAATTGACGAAATTTTTCTGAAAGTAAAAAATTGACATTCATTGACGTAGTTTCTTATCTTTGAGTCGTCAATCCAATCGCTAGGCGGATTCGTAAATAAATTTTCTTCGCTTACTCGAATTGTGCCCCTGTGCGTAGTGGAAAAACTGCTTGATCGAACTTCCAGCTGGCGCGTGACCGAGAATTATCGGTATAGTAGTCTGAAAAGCAACAGATTTTAACGTACGCTTGTATATTTGCAAATTGTAATGCAATCAAATGACGCAAACGAAATGCAAGTCTCAAGGGAATGCAGAAAAATCTTACGTACAGAGAGATAATGCATTTTATGTCTGCTTGGAGACTAATGAGTAAATAGCGCAAAGACTGCATATACATACGAACGTCATGTGCGTATGCGATTTGCGATAAGTGATAAGGTAGTAACATCGTATACACAAACCTTATTGAGTAAAGAAGCATCGTAGCCCGTTATCATGAAGAGCACATTGCTGCAGACGACCTGATAAGGCGATCGAGCCTCGCACGCCTCTCTGCCGATTTTCGTCAGTAGCGCGTTTGTCGGCAGGAAATCGTTGACGCCGAAAAATCTGATCACGTACTGTCGATAAAATAATGTTAATTATGCCTCGTTATCCGATCTGACTCGTCTATAATAAATTCGATCAGCAAAAATTGCCAATTTAGGATGACTCTGAGTCTCGTGTTTGTATAACGATCTCGAATTGCATATTTTGTTATCGTGTATCGCTTCGAGAGAGAACGATTGTATAGATTCTCTGATAATTCGGCGAAATATATATTTCTAATGTGTTGTCAAAAGAATTTAAAAAAAAATTCATTAAAATAATAAGAATTTTATAAAAGTGGCTACACAATAGTGTAATTAATTTTAAAAATCTTTGTTAAACAAGAAATTGTTAATGATAATGTTAAATGTTAAATAATGTTAAATGATGATGTCAAGTAGTTGTATTGGAAATAACTAATAATTATGTACTTTAACTTACAGAAATCAAGACATTTTTCTATTCAAGCAATCACAACGAAACTGTTTTTCTAAAAGTATTCATTGAGACTTTCAATCCAAGCTATTGAACACTTAAAAATATTGATTCATCGTCTCACAAATCCATTACTATTAGGACATGTTGTTTACTGAAGTTATTCTGTGACGTATACGATCCTCAGCCTCTGAGTGAACTAAATGATAAGTTTAATAGATAATTTTACTCTACTTTTAAAAGTTGTACTAATACTTAAATGCAGCACTTTTTTATTTAAAAATTTATTTTCATTTTTTTATCGTAGTTTACTTAATTTTTTCATTCAATACTAAAACAAATTTGTAAAAAATTACATAAACTTGTTTGAAAAAATGAAAATAAATTTTTTAATAATAAAGTTCTCCGTTTAAGTTTTAGTGCAATTTATAAGTCAACTCAGTGGCTGAAGATCGTGCACGCTGCAGAAAAACTTCAGTAAAAAAATGTCCCAATGGTAATAGATTTGTCAGTTGAAGAATAAATATTTTTAAGTGTTCAATAGCTTGGATTGAAAGTCTGAATAAGCACTGAAGATAAAAAAGATTCGTTATATGATTGATTGGATAAAAAATTTTCTACACAATTATAAAAAAAATTTCTTTTTTCGGCCGTTAACCCAGGCCTGCCCCCTTAAATCAAAATTATGCTTAATTAATTAATTGAAGTAAATATATTTGAAGACTATTGCAGAACGTTACGGTACAATAATAAAATCTTTGAATTCAAAATAGATAAATATCGAAAACATTACAGGATTTCTTCCGATTTAAAAAAAAAAAAATCTTTTTTAGAATTATAATAACGCCAACGTTTTACGAGTATCTCGACGAATGACAGGACGAAGTATTTTTTCGAATCGTTAAAGTATTTCCATATATCACAAGTGCTTTCGTCTTAGCGCGCGCAGATGTGCGAGCTAAAAATTGAGCAAAAACTCACGTATAGCGGTGTCGAAATCTTGGAGAAGACTCCGATAATGGGACTCCTGGAATGCGTCATATTGGCAACCGGCGCGAAGAGAGCGGCTTTGCCAATCTTCTCGTTGTAATCCGGCCTCTCGGACATCATGACCAAGAAGACACTGGCCCCCTGCGAATGGGCGACGTATTCGAGCTTCCTCTGCCCGGTGGCATTGAGGATATGATCGATCGTCGCGGGCAAGTCGTAAATTCCCATTTCGTGCCAGGAGAATTCCCAGAACTTGGAGTCGCTTGCGGTCAAGTTGACGTGAGCCTTGGAGTAGGTGTTGCCGCGCGAGTTTCCCAGCCATACGTCGTAACCCGCGTTTGACAGGATGTAAGCTGCGAATTTTCGTGAGTGAGCTAGTGAAGATTAACTCCGGGCTAACTTTTCGCGTATGATGGGAGTTGATGCTCCAAATGAAAATGTATTGCGTAGGGACGAGAAGTTTTTAATTGCTTTGCCGAGTTGTCGTCGTTGAACTGTTGGTCACGATTTCTAGCTACACGTTGCGGGCAGTTTACCGTATAAATGCGCAATTATGGTACTTTAATAAAAAATACTCGACTACTTCACTTTTTTTCAACTACTGCACTTGGACTTTGTTATACTTTGTGCTTAATAAGTAAAACTTTTTTTCAACACTGCGGTTATGGGGGTATAGATTGATTTTGCCTGTGTTAGCATATTTTTTTAAATATTGCGTTTCAATGCAGGAGAGAATCAATATTACAACGTAAAACTGTGCAATTTATTATCTTGAACGTGATTAAAATTATTAAATCAATAGATGTACATCAGAAATTTTCATTAAAACTTATTTTTGGAATTGGAATAGAAAAAAGAAATTTTAATTTTTACCCTGTGTATGTGCAGGATAAAACAGAAATAAATAAAAATCTGCTGAATTTATTTATTCTTTTCTTAAGTGAGCAGAGAAGAAATAATTGGTTTGCGCATAAGAAAATAAAGAAAATTCATGCCTTTTTCAGCGTCCGTATATAATATCTACTATTTTACAAAGTTTGAAGTTCACATATTTAAATACATCACAGAACCACGTATTTAAATATATCATCCGTTACCGCGGAACTCGAGAACGAATAATCGATACTTAGAGAATCTGTGAAATGTACACACGCGATAAACATCGGATCTTACCCAGCGATTGTTTCGGTCCGAGCATCACCCAATCAGCCGAGCTGCCTAGAATTCCATGTTGAAGTAGAACGACGGGTTTGCCGTTGGACGCAGGCGCCGAGTTGTTCCCCGGTATCCTGTGTACCGTCAACAGATAACCGTCCTCCGTCTCGATAAGATGAGATTCCGCCTGGTAACCATACTTCCGCACTAGCTGAGCCTGCGCAGCATTCAATTATCAATATTAAAAAGATATCGCAACCAATAGATGACGGATTATGATCCTAATTCGTGAGATTGATTCTCATTTTTTACTTATGCAAGGAACTTCGTATTGTTAGAGAAAAAATTGTTAATGATTTGTTATCTGTTGTCGATTTCGGAAAACAGTGCTTTTCATTCGTTTGGTTTTTAAAAATTGTTACACTAGTAATGGCTGTGTTGCATATGAAAATGACAGTCATTTTCAATTTCATTTTCATTTCGCATCGTTTTAGTATAATCAATATTTCAGTTGAAATACGCATATATATAAATACACATTATTGAATACTCAGTAGTCAATCAAATTATTATAATGTCAATCTCGTGCTTACGTACACGAAAAAGCATATATGCGCTCATTGTTTATGATTCTTAAAAGGTTTTGAGGTTAGGATTGTAATATTTAAAAATATCGAGTTGCGTTGGTGGTAAAACTCTCGAGGAAAAACGTATAATCTTTGAAAATAATAGCTTTCCTCTGCAACGTTCCCGACAAGTGAATACAGTGACTCTGGTAATTAATTTTTTTTTTTTTGTTTCGAAACGAGAAAGTGGTTTGCGCTCGCTAGGTAAATGAGATTTTTCGATCGGGTGTGTCGATAAAAAAAAAATTGATAATACTGCTTCAAAATTGTGAAACGCATCGAACGCCTTTGCTATGCACATAAATACAAGATGTGATATAATATCCAGCCTCGTTATACTGGTTTTCGTGGATTTTCATGCCAGAAGTTTTTAGCGATAACTTGTAATCCTATGATAAATCTGATAATGTACCATACGTATAAATAGACAATTATTATTCAAGTATAAATTAGTGATGGCAAATGGTCCTCCATAATTTTCAACGAAGTTTTGCTAATTCGAATGACACGCGCAATTTGCTTAAAGTAATCGGGTCTTTCTTCTTCTTGCTGAGAAAATTTATCTAATCAAAGAAATGATAAAATTACTCACGGTTTCCAAGAACACGTCGGGATGATCCATCATATCCGAGAAATTCTTTATTGATAAAGTCGGAAGAACCATATTCATCATGAAACCCCATGCCTTCATTACTGTGTTCTAAAACAAATAAAAATAACGTTAATACTGCAAAAATAGATATTAATCTTCGTTGCAAAATTAATCTTTTGCAATTACAATATTAATGACCGAACAATATGTAACGACATTAGCGTTATATTTTTTAACTTCAAAATCAACCGAAAACCAGCGAACGTATATCTTTTGCGTTTCTTCCATGCGGTAATACAAGCATCAAGTATTGCATCCATGATAAATCAATAAATTATTACGTGGCCACTTATTTCCAACTATTTCAGATATTTTATACATTCGAGCAGTTTACTTCGTAACAGGTAGCGAGCAATAACACTTCACTTATTTTAACAGCATATCCACTTTGCATTCTTTTCTATATATGAAGCGTATGCTTTACATAATTTTAATCACCATTACATCAATCGGCATTGTAATATCGCACGAAATTCAAGCGTCGGCTTTACGACCTGTCAATATTTACCATTAAATCACACTGAAAAAAAAGAAACGGAACAAAAAAAAAGTACTGCAACCATCGACCATCCTCATATTCATTCGTCCCTCTTTGTTAAACTTCACAACGAGCAGACGCGCACGTGACCATTAAGTGCAACAATCGGCTTTGAATAAACAACGCACTATAAAACTCGCGCGCGCGCGCTCCCCGAGGAGCAATTTTTAATTTTCTTTTCGCGCGCGAGAGCCGCGTAAGTATAGTGCGAAGGACGCGCGCGTGCGCATATAATACGCGCGAATAAAACTCCCAACGAGTTCAGTATGCTGAAAATTCCACGGACTTTGCGAAACCCCCGCGAGACTATACGTGTGTGTATACGCGCGCGTCTAGGCGAAAGGCGAAGCTAAGAAAAAAAAACCATAAACAG
Source organism: Philotrypesis tridentata (assembly GCA_018906965.1). Classification (NCBI taxonomy): domain Eukaryota; kingdom Metazoa; phylum Arthropoda; class Insecta; order Hymenoptera; family Pteromalidae; genus Philotrypesis; species Philotrypesis tridentata. Next base: position 1,745,711 of record JACCIB010000039.1, read on the forward strand.
ACACGCTTTTTTTTCCTCTACGGCTTCGCCGGTCTGTCTGGTTTCGCGGGACAGGTGTACATATAGATGTCGACGTGCGGGCGATGGCTTATAATGTCTCTCGCGCGCGTTAATAAGCCGAGAGATTGACTTTCGCGCAAGTTTTAATGTTTCTGCGCGAGAGGACTGGATTCGCTCTTGTGTATGCATACACGTTGGCGATCCGCGCGGCATATATATCGTTGTGCAAAGAGAAGAAGGCTCGATCGTTGCGAAATCGGCGGGGATCAATCATTTTAACGCGGTGGTTCGCGGTTGATTCTCAATTTTAATAGCGCGCGTGTATAGCGCGCATTGCTCAAGGTTGATTTTTCATTCGCGCACCTGCTACTGCTGCTGCTGCTGCTGCTGCTGCTGCTGCGACGTGTACTGTACGTCAAAGTTGAAGCTATAGTTTTTTACGCCCAAAAACATAAAGGTCTTGATTTATTCATAGAATTAAGTGAATGGCTTTCGGCGAAGCGACGGGTGTGCGATGCAATTATTCTGAAGCGCGTTTGCGAGCGCTATGTACGTATACGGTAGCATTGGCCATTATATTCCGTTTTAACGAATTTTTTTTGTACTTCAAATGCGTCGAAGTGCATTAATGTCGCTCACCTTCAAATCGCGAATGTTCGTGTCGTCGGTGATGTAGTTGATTTTACGGCCAATCCTGTCGAATTTCTCGACAACGTCGTCGTAGCCTTCTGAAAGAAGTTGTTGGTAAAAAGGTCAGCTTCTTCTTCTTGTGTGTCGATTTATATAGGGATGACTTATTAAGTATTTTTCTTCTGTGTGCAAGCGGATAATTAAAAATTCAAAAGCGTGCATTAAAAATCGTAACTACCGCGATGCAGAAACAGAATTGGTTGCAACGAAAATGTTATATTTATCTATATAATCATGATAAAATGTTTATTCCCATTTGTACAAGACTACATATAAAAGTTTATAAAACTGTTAATAATAAAACTGTTTGTACAATATAAATACTGTTAGTGTGCTTAATTGTTATTATTGTTAATTATCAATTTACAGATATCTATGAATTTTCATTCAACACAAAATTTTATTACCATTATACTAAGGCGTATATTATTTTTTTCAGGTCTTAAAAAGTTATTAATTTAAAAAAATCATGCAATCATCGTTGATAGTTTACTTTTTAGAAAACCTGTTCCTTTCTTGTATAGGTTCTTGATGGTCTTAACGCCTGGTATGTATTCCAACCACTTTGAAAATTTCGACTAAAAAATATAAAATTTTATAGAGTTATTATGTGAAAAAGACTTTAAACCGAAAAGCAAAAATAAGCAAAAAGTACGAAAGTAAGATTGAAAGTTAAAAAGAAAGAAAAATATGCGTAATTCATTAAAAAGCGGCTCTGCAACCCATGGTGACCCGCCACTGAACACTATTCAAGAGATACCTTACCCTTCTTCTTCGAACCATCTATCATTGTGCAATTTTTTAAACCAAAATATTCAGGCATTGGAGAGAGAAGTTTGAACGAAAATCAGTAGTGACATAACGTGACGTAACATTGATCTCCCGACGGCTACGGATTTTCGTCCAAACTTTTCACTCCAATGCCTGAATATTTTGGTTTAAAACTTGGCATAACGACAGATGATTCGTTAGATTTTTCTACCGCTCAGTTTGCAACGACTCACCATGAGTTTCAGACTCCCTTAGAAGTATCAGCAATAGCTTTGAATGTTTAAGGAAAAGTATTGTCAATACTAATAAATATTGTCAATACTTTATTTTTTCATCAAATTCAGACAAGTACTACGGTGTACTTTCCATACTTTTTCCAAAAACTACCGTCCCGGAAACCCGCAAGCAATTGTAATCTCCTATTGACTCAACGACTAAGTGCCATCGAGTTCTGCCCGAACGAACGCGAGCAATTTGCGCACCTGGGGCTTCTCCTCGGCGACGATGCGGGGCGCCGTCATGCCGAAAAACTGCACCGAGCTGTTGAAGTGGCCCATAACCGTGAGCTCGTCGGCCTGAGTCGACGCCAGTATGTATTGGGCAACGCGCTCCAAGCGCTTCCTTTCATTTTCCTCGCTCCTGGAAAAGACTCCTGCGATATGAGCCAGACCGAAAGTTCGCAATATTCGCATCGAGCAATTGCAGCGTGCGCGCGCGCGCAAGGACACGCGCATTTCATCGCGCGCTCGCTTGCTCCATGTGCGTGTGTTTTAATTGATTTATGTTTCACCTACGATTGGTGACTGTCGGCAATGCTGCTGTTGCCAATGCCCAGCCAAACGTCGTAGCCCCGGTCTACCAGAATGTAAGCTGAAAGGCAAGGAGGACAATTTTTCTGTTTATTCCTTTTTTTCTTTCGGGGAAATTCTTGCGTTTACGCCCGTCGTTTTGGCGAAATTTTCGAATTCCCGAGTAATTTAATCATTCCATCGGAAGAACGAGTCGCGGTAATTAAGGAAACGAATATCTCCAGTCGAATTTCAGTCGCTTTTCTAGGTTATTCTGTTACACGTAATATACGGACATATCTCCTTATACGTCTATCGAAATCTAACGAATGTTTGAAGATTAAAACTTTAGTTCAGATCTATCTGCCGCCCTAATCTAAGCATGTGCTCGTATTCTGATCTGATAATTCACGAAGAAGTTGAATTATTGTATTAAAAATCTCGGGAAACCCGTTTTGCTTATCGAACGAGACAATAATATTCTTACCAACTGCAATTTTGGGCTTGTTGACTTCGCAGGGGTCGTTATCGCAGAGGATGCCGTTCTCGATGAAGACCGGCTTCTTGCCGGGCCTCTTGGGCGACTTCGGCCCCGACGAGATCCTGTAGAGAATCGTCTCTTGTCCCGGATCCACCTGATCGTCGGGCTCGGGCTCGGAGGTCGGCAGCACCGGGGGAAACGCGTAGCGCTCCAATTCGTACTCCGACAGCACGTTCAGCTGATACTGCGTTGAATAAATTATTTCGTAAGCCACACGAGGAAAATACGTGTGTGTGTGTACGTGCGCGTCGATAAAAAGAGCTTAATAAACAGGCGCATACGGTTTTGTTTACCAACAGACCCTCTTTGCGCTTGCTGCGTCTCGCGCAGATTCAGAGTCGGATAATTCTATTTGTGCAGCGCGCGACGTTTCGCCGAGTGGAAAATTGCAATGTAATTAAAGCGTCGACGATTACCATAGCCACGAGGATTCCTATATCTGGCTATATATAAGATCGAGAATGGATTTTTTTTAATCTACTTTGAAATCGCTATCCCGCTTCGATTAAAGCCACAACCCGCGCCTTCTTTCTAAAGACAACAAACATATTAATTATAGACATCACGCGATGCGTCATCGTGTATTGAAATCGTCTTCGATCCATACACTTAACGCCGCCGATTCAAACGTAATTGAGCAAACATTGATAATCAAAAACTTATTAATTAGACTTTCAGAAGCCTCAACGATTAATCCGGCCGAGATATATATATCTGTGGCTTACAGGAAGAACCACTTAAGTAACTTTTTCGTATTTTCGAGAAAAAGCGATTTCAATGTTTGGAGTAATACGTAAGATCGAAATGTCAGAGAAAAAATTTAAGTATTGGCTCATTTGATTAGGTATCTAATACGAATACAACCGAAGTATTACATTTGTAAATATAGTTTCCTTCTCGACGCACAAGCTAAACAAATTACTCGAGATAAGTGGTTCTGCGGGAACTTTGCAGATAAGTGCTTATGCAGTCACTCTCTTTCAGGGCTCGTAACTAATGCAATTTGAGATTAAAAACATTCGGGCGGTGTAGTTGAAATTCTAATGGTGTAGTTGAAATTTTCGAAAATTGTTATTAAGAATAAAAAAACGGTTTAAAGCAAAAAAGCATGGTTTTTCCACAATTTTTTTTTAATTCAAGATTTCAAGACTATTTTCATTTGCAATGTATCTGGAACCCCTCTAACCAATGGAATAAATGTCCAAACCTAAAAGATACGTGATTTGGGGGTGAATTTTGAATATCGGTGTGGTCAAACTGGCGCATATTATAATTGAAAATTTTTTACAAAGACTTTTACGAATTTTTTATTCAGAAACCACGCACTTTTGGAAAAAATTTTCAAGAGTAATAAGTTCTTAGAATCACCTATAAGGAATACGTACGAATTTTATCAGAGCGATTCCATTAATTTTTTTGTTTTTGCAAATTGACAATTTTTGAAAAATTTAAAAACATTAATAAAATTTTTTAAAATTTAAAAAAACCGACGAATATATCGGTATAGGTATAGTTAGATATATATTATATAGCTTTAATGTACTCCACACGGTGTATCTTGCACATAAATAAAAAAAACGAGTGCACTTAAGTGGTTCTGCGGTAACATTTTTACGAGAGACGCAGTTAAGTGATTATGCAATCGGCTGGCATTTAAAATGTTTGTGCATTTCGGAAACCCTACTACTGTACAATGAAAAAGGGTACTAAGAACACCTCGAATTCGACAAAAAATTTTTCACAAAATGTCACTTAAGTGGTTCTTCCTGCAAGTCACAGATATAGAGCTATAATGATTTAAGTGTAGATACATTTTTTTCATGCGTAGATTCGAAAATTCTTGCATTTAGCGCAAGAGCGACGAAACTTTCCAACTGAAAAGCCAGAGTTAAAAAAAAGAAAACTTTTTTTGACAAAACTATGAATCTTCAAGTTATTCGAACGATTTTATTAATAAAGTGACCGCATAATGCATGAATGAAAAAGGATTATAGCATGCAGCTAAAAGTTATTACCAACAGCAAAAAGAACGAAAACATTCCGCAGTTCGATACCGGTTTTCCCTGATTATATTAGCTAGTATAGAAACTTCACATATATATTTGTAGCATTGCATACATCGATGCATACATATAATGAAACGCGCTCGACAACGTCTGTCGTAATAAAAAGTTAATCAACAAATTAGAAAAGTTAATTAACAGAACTAGATCGGCAATAAAATGACGATTAGCCAACGTAGATGCAAACGAAGCGCACATATGCTTACCAAATTTCTGCCGCTGGTATCGAAGTAAGTGTCGCTACCCACGACTATGGCGACCGTGGCCAGCAGCAGCAGTGCCGTGACAGACATTGCGAATACGACCCAAGTTTTCTTCTTGGCCGACCAATTGTCGAACTCGATGCACCTTGACAAAACGAAAATTTTTCTAGCGTATCTTTCTCTGGCCCCTCGATATTGCTATATGTATAATCTTAGAAAATTCTCATACATTCGAAATCTTTCGAGCCCACTGCCGCAAGCCATCGATATAATAGATAACTGTTATTATGGCAGTTAGCGCATTGATTGGATTAAGGGATGGCCGTCTTTATGTCGCCGGGAATATGATATGCCTTGTGCGCATGAATTAAAATCTGTGCAGTTTTAGAAAAATCATGTTTTCGTCGGTAGTGCAATTTTTCTTGGTTGTTGGGATTAGAAATGAGTGAATATGAACATATATGAATGTAGCTTTAATGTTAGATGTTATCATTGTTCGGTGTTGCCACAGTGATTTTTCATTAAAATTGTTTTGTAAAATATCAAAAAGATTCTGATAATCTGGCGTGAGTATACGATTAATAATCTGGCAAGAGTACGATTGCTCTACTATACTTGTAGAAATCCGATTGCTGCTGATAGTTATAAAATTAAAAACTTTTAAGCATGAAAAATCTGTAAATACGTTATCATGTTTTTGATGTTTCTCAAATACGATGGTCTTTATCAGATGAATTCTAGTCGTAGATGAAAGTAGATGAAGGTTTCATATCAGTATCTTTGAGTTAATTGATTTTTTAAAATGTATTAAACTTTAATTAAGGCGACTGTAGCAGAGTATAAATTTATACGTGCGTATTGCATTGCAAAGCCATGATTAAAAAAAGGAAGTCACACAATGCATATAAAATTTCCACATCTCACCACCCGAACACGTGTTCCCCAATGTGAATCTCTGGTTTAGCTTACAATAGCTGTCACACCGTTTTAACAAGCACTTCTCATCGCATATACACACGCTCTTCAAATGAAAACATAAAATTAGCATGAGCCCATGATTCACCAGCCCCACTCGCGACAGCTCCCTCGTGCACACTCACGCACGCACACGCACACACATGTACATTGTACATGTACATATATCTATACACATGAACCTCAAACAGATCTGGACGCCTCGCACAGCAGGCCAAAGCGGTTGACGAAACGAAAGCTCACGTGTGGATCGCAATGAGATGAAGAGACAAGCGGCGACGTGTTTATGTAAATATATATAAGTATATAGATAAAATAAACGAATGAAAGGACACTCGGTATAGTACCTGAGAGCTGCGCGCGCGATACCCTTGCCGCGCTCGACTAGGCCTCGATCGCCGACTGAGCAGCGACTTCCGCGCGGCATCTTGACCCCGTGAACCGCGCTGCCCGCCACCACCGCTGCGCAACTCGCTCTCCTCCGCGCCGCTATACTTATGCTTAATTATGCCTCGATCACACGACGAACCAACAACACAATGCGTCCACGCGCGCCACTCAAGTCTTCTTCAAACGATGCGCATTATTCAACGAGCCGACCGAACGCATCGTGCGCGAGTTTTTCCGAGTTTTCGAGTTTTCGAGTCTCGAATCGACAGTGCCCGTGGTCGGGAAAGATTTTCGCTCTGGACAACGTCGCTGCTCTTGTATACATTTGTCGGAGCGTATACACGCGAAAAATCGGTTCGCGCGAGCGCGATTTAAGGGCCCGACTCGAGCGGCAATCGGCCGACTTGTGACTCATTTGGACGGCGAATCGAGTCTTTTACACCCAAATTAGTGTGTTTAATTCGTCTCGTTTTTTTGCGCGATTCGTCGTAATTTTTAATGAGAGCCTCTCCCCCACGTGTGCGCCACTATTCAGCGAATGCAAATATATAACCGATTTTGCACGAGCGTTTCACTATATTCGATCGCCTTCCGGACAGAGTCGCAGAACGTAGAGAGAGAGAGAGAGAGAGAGAGAGAGAGAGAGAGAGAGAGAGAGAGAGAGAAAAGGAGACATTGATGTTAATTAAAAAATATTTATTATTTATTAAAGCATTTATTATCATCTTTGTGACAAAACGTATGCATCTTCCTACTCGTGAATACACAAGATTAATGCACTATACAAGGAGGTTACTATTTAAAACTAATCAAACAAACTAACGACAAACTAACAAACACTGCGTCGGTAAATGAGAGGGATTTGTTGAAAAAAAAATTTTCGACTAGGTTCGATTATTTCTCTTTTCTAACTGAGATTGCTAAACTGGCTGTCGCACACTGTACACGAGAGTAACATACGTATACCCACCTTACATCGGCCCACTCAATTCAAGTGCGCTCAAGTCTTCGTCCTTGGACTAGTTTTTATCCTATAAACTACATGCCATATATATGTACATTCTACAGAGTTTCGCTATACAACTATATATTACTCTACTCTACGGGAATACTTAGATAACGGGATTAATCGCGATCGTATCGTCGCATGATGTTCATGATCTTGTCGTACAGCAACCGTTTCACGTCCTTTGCCCACAGATAATCGAGGTGATTGAACTTGTCTAGAACAACTCGGAACTTGCCGACGGGGTTGGGAAGCTCCGAGTACAATTTTTCCACATCCTGGTGCAATCGAGGAGAGCAATGAAATTAATATATTGAAGTGTGCGAAAATGTCATTTGAAAGTTTGAACGTGTGTGTACACTTGACATATACGTACGTATGGATCGGAGAGCCAGTCGTTGACACTGTAATGCAGGGAAACTGGAGCTTTCACATTTTCAAGGCTGTACGACGGTGGCGCTAAGCTGTTGTACTTCATCATGTTACCCCACGTTCCGTGGTCGTATTGCCGGAATTGACCTGGAACAACCGTGTTCATACACAAGTAAATACACAAGTCCCTTCGACGAAGAATCCACAGATGCAGAGAGCAGTGCGTTGTTCTTACCAGATCGGATGATTTGCCCGTAATGAAAGAACTGATGCACACCAGCTCCCGCTGGGACGTGAGCCATTATTGCGGAGACTAACGACTACAAAGATCAAAGGGAGGGAAATTAGAGTCTCGTGGCGAGAATCGCTGCATGTTTTCAAAGAACAACTGTGCACTCACCGTGTCCCACTGCTCCACGTCGAAACCGGTGAAAAGAAATATTACGTTCGTGCAAAGCGGTTGCAAGGAGGAAGCCACGCCGCATACCAGCGAAGTAAACTTCTTGAAAAATTCATTCGTCGGTTTAAATTCGTACCAGCCAAAGTACTTGGCGAGGAGCTGAAAATCAGCAAACAACTTTACGTTAACTTCGCTCTTCAGCTGTGTTGATTCGCTACTTAAGAATAAGTAGAAGATATGTCCAGTGGAGATGAAACTTACGCTTATGGGTCTTTCTATGCGAGAGATAAATTGGAAAACGGGACTGAACATGTGCGAGCAATAGGCTACTGGTGCCAGCGAGAACATGATGTTGATTTTGTCGTTGTACTCGGGGAGCTCGCTGGCCATCACAAAGAACGCCGTGCTTCCCTGACTGTGCCCGACGTAAGTCAACTTCTTGTTTCCAGAAATTTTCAGAGCATGATCGATCATGGCAGGCAGATCATAAATACCCATTTCGTGCCAACTGCGTAAAATATTTCACGGCGGTTAATCATCGCCAATTACAGGCGCGCCAATTAAATTTTCTCTACGCTCTATTAATTGATTACCTAAAGTTCCAGTACTCAGGATCCTCTACAGAATATTTCTTATGCTCCCGGGAGTATTTGGTACCTCTGACATTTCCTAGCCAAACATCATAACCGGCGTCAGCGAGAATGAAAGCTGTGTTAACGGAATTTCACGTTAGACGCTGATTTATCGACGTAGAGCGAACTTAGCGATCTGATTGAAAATCGAATTACCAAATCCCCTTTCTGGTCCAGCGAGTACCCAATCCATGGCGCTGCACAGTAAGCCGTGTTGCAAAAATACTGAGCGCTTACCCTCAGCATATGGATTATTTTTATTACCGGTGATTCGTTGCATCTTTAGAATGTAACCATCGTCGGTTTTCACGGTATGAGTTTCGACCGAATAATTGTACAATTGAATCACTTCCACCTAAAATCAGAATTGATTTTCTTTAATTGTTATGTGGCGTATCTGATGGATCTTATCACACGAAAACTATGAAATACTGCTAATCGATTTTACGATCTTTGTAGTTTAGAACAATACTCGACAAGTAAACACTATTGTGTCATAATAGTGCTATCGTTTCTAGATTAATAGATTCTTTAACTAGATATTTAAATTAAATAGTTGAATAAAAATACCTATATGACAAAAATATATTAACGTTTATACGTTACCTGTTTTGTCAACATTTTTTTATAGGAAGTTGTATTTATTATTATGTTTGTTAATACAAAACGCGACTCTCAAAAACGAACTTATCTATTATAAAATCTATCATTACATTTCTATAGCTAAAGTTTTACCACAGTAAGATTTTTTAAAATATTTATAATTTAAAATTAAAAATTTGGATAAATATTTACCAGCTTTTTTAATTTAAAAAAGTCGTAGCATTAATTGTCATTACACGATTACACGAATTTTCTGCTACTACTATTATACAGCGGAAGAATTGAATCAATAGGAATTCTTCTTAGCATACATCATGATTTTTAATAATTATCATTGCGGCAACAGGAATAGTTCTTATGTACAAAAGAAATGTAGCAAATGAATTGCGAATGCAATTACAAACTTACCACAGTAAGACGTGAATGTGGATGATCAGTACGAAGTGCAATCTCGAAATCCGTTAAATTTAAATCCTTTGGAAATATTGAGTTAAGCGCTTCAATTTCGGAAGGAAGAAGATCTTCCGGAGACACTACCGCCCCATCACTTATACCGATTGTCAATCCGACCACACACAGAGCCGTCAAAATTGTTGACCTCATCATGCTACCGCCGATCAGAGAAGCAAATCGATATGACCAGCCTTTGCTTAGATTACGCAGCCTTTGTGTACACTGAAGCTTATGTTTAAAAAAGTCGAATCAATCTTATATATATAGCTTTACTTATCAAATCCGTAGCTCGTAATCAATCACACGGTTATCTATTCAATCTTTCTGATATACAACAAGCGCGCACTTCTGGAATTCATTAAGATATTCACTTCCATTTTCGAAGGAATTACATATACATATATTGTGATAACTAGATCAGCTCATCGTGTAATATTTGGATAAATCTGTTATCTCGATTTGATCGTTACATACCTGCTACTACACTGTATTCGCAAATATCCGAATACAACGCAGAAACCAGTTAATAAGATCAGTTTTTAAAAACTTCTATTTTTATTGAAATTTCGATTGGCGAAATTAATTTTCACAATGCTTTACACGAAAATAAACAAAGAACATTATAAGTGTTTTCGATATAAAATGAATTCGATTGGCGAAATTAATTTTCACAATGCTTTACACGAAAATAAACAAAGAACATTATAAGTGTTTTCGATATAAAATGAATACAAATTATTCGCAAAACCCAATAAGAAATAATATAATCATTCGACTCATGGATTTGAATTTTTATCGCCAAATCTATCGTGTTAAAATATTTCTGTACATATTATCAGAGCTTTGTGTATAAAAAAATATGTTCGCGAAAGTATTTTTTACAGAAAGCAAAGCGACCGGTGCGTGAATGTAATTGCAACAAGGTTTCAGTGAAGAAGTTCAAATTTAGAGTTTTTTTTTATTAATTTAATAATTTTGAAGATTAATGATTTTAATAATTTATGTCTCTATACATAACACAGGTATTTTTAACTGAATCACAAATTACTCATACTTTATAAGAAGAAGAATAAATCAATCTAAAAAATCTTTATTGACCTTCTACTAAATTCATCAATAAAATTTATCTATTAATTCATATTAATTAATTAGATATTTTGAAAAAAATTCTTTGTAAAGAAATAAATTTTTGGTTTTTCAAATACATGATATATGTTGCCAAAAAGATCTGATATTGAGGTCTCAACGAAAAAGAAGAAATATTTTGTAACTATGCAACATTTGACAATTATTTTTTTTCTACTTTTACGAAGAGATAGTAAGTGCTTTCTACGTTCCAATTTTTTATTACGCATACTAGAATGTGAAGCATGATAAACAAAACCGGATGCAGCTTCGTTTCAATTATTTTACTGTATACTAGAATGTGAAGCATAACATACAAAACCGGATGCGACTATGAAAATAAAATGAACATAGTTTTAGACGCATGTGCCAATCGCATAACGTATATCTTGGTTTTACAACATTGGATCGTGGTTTCTTGAAACAGTGATGATATTTATACTAGAAGCAAATAGCTACCATTCTTCAACAAATCATAGCGACGTCTATCCCGGAAATTTATGACAAAAGAATTTGAATTATGTTTTGGGCACAATATATCAGTCATGAACTATGAATTATGCAACCAGAATCAAGTTTACTTCACAAATAATCAGATTTACGTATTAAATGCTTCAAAACAAAGGCCATCGCTATTTTAAAGAGGAAAACATGAAACCAGTGATAGAAGCAGTGTTTTTTAACCGAACAAATAGTTAGACTTTTAGTTAAACAGCTAGCTTTTTCTATATTCTATAGGCAGCTTGGATTTATTTCTACCAGAGCGTACCAGTATGTTGTATAGATTTATTTTCAGAATAAAATACTTCAGAATATCCATGAAAATTGTATTATGCATTCTACTATAACCATATATTTTTCGAAATAGCATTTCTTGGTTTATTGGCTTTTTTATTGTTTGTGTTTATCGTTTTCTATGATTTTACCTATAACTCGTCTTGATTTTTATGAGTTCGTTAAGTATTAGTAGTTGATGATTGCTTAAACATAGTATAAATCTTAGACATTTTTATGCATACATATTTTTCACTTAGAGCAGAATAATAGGAAGGTAATAAAAACTTTTTGAATCATTGAAGTTTAAGCAATTAATTTCATTTATTTAGGCGACATTTTTATGCACAATTTGATTTTTGATCATTATAATTGTGCAGATCATATAATTTCTTAGTTAAAATATCACAGTCTGTTAGAGTCGACGGATTTGAATACATTTTTGTTCTGCTGGTAATTGGGTGCCAATTAAAGAGACACAATGAATTCTTATAACAAACATTATATATTTTTAATATAATAATGTTTATTATCGTAGTATTTTTGTTTGTTCTTTCAGTGTGTTTCTGTTGTCAATAACGTAAGTAAAAAATTTAATCTTGATAGCGTCGCATAATACTAACAATCTTATCGTACAACAATTCTTTTACGTCTTTACCCCATAAGAAATCCAAATGATTAAATTTGTTGTGAGGAACACGGAATTTTCCAATAGGATTTGGGAGTAATGAATGCAACTTTTCAACATCCTACAAAAAAGTTTTTCAGATTAATAATTTGATAAAATGTTTGATATTTTAGCCGTTTAACAAAAATCAAATTTTTATTACATACCTCTGTATGAGCAAGCCAATCATTGACACTGTAATGCAAGGATACTGGAACCTTAATATTTTTCAGCTTATATGCCGGAGGTCTTATTTGACGATACTTAGCCAAATTGCCCTTGAGACCGTAGTCGAATTGTTGGAAATGACCTATGTAAGTCATATATAAATTTATTTTATTTTAATTGTGTGAGTGAATGAATGATGAGCGACTTAAATTAAATATCTTTTAATTGTTCTTACCTGAATTTATAAGTTGTGCATAGTGAACAAATTGATTCACAGCAGCTCCTGCTGGAGTATGGGCTAAAATAACGGGCAAAAGTGCCTGAAAAGTCAAAATTAACTTTTTGCTGAATTGTTTTTCATACAGAAAACGATAAATATAAAAATAAAATGACAATAGTGTACCCTGTCCATTTGATCCGGATTAAAACCACCAATTATGAATAGGAAATTCATACACAGTGGTTGTAGAACTGAATTTTCTTGACAAATTATTGATGAGAATTTTTTATTGAATTCCTCAGTAGGTTTGATCTCGTGCATGCCAATATATTTGGCGAGCAGCTAAAATATTAGAAATGAAGTTGATTATCAATCACACCTTTATCAATCAGCACATTTTGATACGGATGCAGAAGGTGATTATTTTGCTCACGTGACACTTTTTGCGCGAGTAAAGTGATTGAACAAATTTACATTAGATAAAAGTTTTCTTACACATCAGTATCAAGCGTCTTTATGACACGAGAGTCTCAAAATTATGTTGAATTTTGAAAAAATACTTGATAACTTACGTTTAGAGGGTCTATCATTTTTGATAATATTTGAAAAACTGGACTAAACATGCTCGAGCTGTAAGCAATTGGTGCAAGCGAAAACATAGCAATGATTTTGTCATTATATGCTGGTAATTCAGTTGCCATAACATAAAACGATGTAGTTCCTTGGCTGTGGCCAATATAAAAAAGTTTCTTATGTCCAGTTTCTTCTAGAATGTGATCAATCATAGCTGGTAAATCACGTACGCCGATTTCATGCCAACTATTATAAACAATTAGAAGAAAGTAAATTAGAAAATTCCTTTTTTTATATTAAATTATTCATATTCTTGTTTTTTAATTTTCTAAATAAAATTATTATTAATACTTACTCAAAACCCCAATATTTTGGACTGTCGGTGGTTAAATATTTATGTTTACGAGAATATTTAGTACCCCTAGCATTGCCTAACCACACATCATATCCAAGGTCGGCAAGAATAAAGGCTACGAACATTTGCAATTGTTATGTTTTAAGATCACAACAAAAAATGAATTTTAATAGGAACTGGAAGAAGAGTATATTAACTGATATAACTAATTACCTAATCCTCTTTTTGGACCAGCAAGAACCCAATCGCCCGCACTACATGTTAAGCCATGCATAAGAAACACAGGTTGTTTACCAGTGATATGTTTATTATTTTTGTTGCCGGTTATTCTTTGTACTTCAAGTATATAATTGTCGCTCGTCACAACCGTATGAACTTCTATTCCATATTCATGGTACTTTATAATTCCTTTCTATAATTAAAGAATGAAATGAAATGAAATTTATAGAAAAATATTTGCATGCAAATTTTCAAAAAAACTTTTTCTTTAACTCATTTAATAGGTTTACTTACAACGTCTAAATGCATGTGCGGGTGATCAGTTGCTCGAAGTATTTCTGAGAAGTCCGTGAAATTAAAGTTTTTTGGTAATACTAGGTCTTCAAAAAATTGAGCTTCATCTTCACGTGCTAAAGGAACTCCCCTAGACGGAGCGACTAAAAGAACGAAGCACAAAATACCCAATAGCACGAACCTCTCCATTTTTCAACAAATGCTTATTACTCTTTCGAACTGATGCCAACTTTCTTTTCATCGTGAGTATTTATATTCAGAATAAGAGTGGTAGTGGGGTTGAATTCGTACCGTGCAATATCCGATCGCAGTTGTGGTAACTTCCATATTATGATCCCTAGGCATAAACAGGATTTGCTCTTAATGCATTTGAAACATCGATAAAGTTGATAATTGCTTTCTGAGATGGTTTTCATATGATCAATAAAGCTTTTCTTTTCTCGTTGACACTTTAAATCAAGTGAGGGAAAAGAAAATCGTTGGTATTTTAATGAATATTATTAGCACAAAAAATAAGTTCTTGGACTTTGAAAATCGAATTATAAACTATATCTTGCAATTAATACTTATTCCATTTCATGCTTTTGTGAATAAATAGCAGTTGTATAAACATTCGATTTTTACTATATTATAAGTTACACTGTTATAATTATTAATATAGTTAAAATTGTAATTCTATAATTTAAGTTAATAAAAAGGAGATAGGAATTACGATTGCGTAAAAGCTTAAAGTTAATTATATAGTTCTATCACGAATTTTATAAAAAAAAAGAATAGTTCAAAATTTTAGAATTAATTATTTGTTCCTGGAAAGCACGGTTATTAAAGAAAATGAAAACAAAAGATAATTTATCATGAAAAGATTTTATTGAATATAAGCTGTGCGCATATGCCGTGAACTAACTGAATTTCTGATAGAAAATTATAGCTAACTCCTCGCTAACATTCTTAGCAGACTATTGCCGTATTCTTCTAACGCGGAAATTATTTTAATAACTTCAATTAGTTATGACAAAAAAACATTAATTTCATTTTTATTTATCTTTATTAGATAAGTGAATTCCTGCTTACATTACAAAAAAACTTATTTTTAAAACATAGTTATTCGCACTCTTGTTTACAATATGTGATTTTATCACTGCAATCTTGATAAAGTATAGTCTGTAGGTGGGTGATCAGGATTTAAAGCATTAATTATCAATGTTGAATACCAATATTTTCGTTTGAATTGTCTTAAAAGGATATTGATCATTTATATAAAAGAATAATATCTACAATCAATTATTTATTATACGTCGTATACTAATACTAAGATGTCACATGAAAAGCTGATTGTATATAATGCATTCTTCACAGCTACTTTTAATCCAAGCCTTAATAGCTTAAGCTTGTTATTGAACTGACCCGCAAAATTTACAGAATAAGATAGTAAAACTAAATGAATTATATTTATTTCTAATTATTAATTCGATACTATTACATAAGTTCAATATTAATTAACGAATGATTGGATATAGTTGTAAGGTCTGTTAATAGATACAGGGATGTATTTTTACGACATAAAAGAAATATATTTTAGTAGCTTAAATTGAATTTTTGACAATGACTAGATTGATTTGATCCTTATAAGTTAAGCAATTTAGATGAACACATTGTGGCAGATCTTTTCTAATCGAGAAAATATTATCGAACGAATCGATATTTGTTCATCAAACGCATTAAGGGTTCGAATACGATTTCTGGTGAAGTTCTTCCCCACATAAAGTCATAGTGGTTAAAGGGGTTAGCCGATATTTTTTGATGATAGACAACACTACGCAATTTGTTCGTCAGAAGTTCAACATCCTGAAAAGACAAAATGATTATTTGAATGCAAAAATAGATTGCTTTATCAATGCACTACAATGAACGTTCACCTTAGGTGTAGCCAGCCAATCGTTGTTGCTACTAAAAAGTGCTACGGGAGCAGTGATAGCGTCTAGTTTGTATTCCGGAGGCACTGAAGACCCGTATAGTTGAAGATTTTTTCTAGCGTCCCCGTAATCAAATAATCTGAAATAGCCTGCAGGCATTAAATGTAAAGTAATTAAATGTAATATTTCAATACAGATGCGATCGTGGCTTGACGTAGTAATGAAAACATTGCAAACATTTATTCGTAAATTATGCAAATAACAGAATTTAATTGTACTAAAATAATCGAGCCTGTCAGACTCTCAATTACGAGATACATTTAATCCTTAATCGGTAAAATAATTAAAAGATTCGTTGACATGCACTTAAACGTTGCATTGGAATAAAATTTTACGACCGAAATCTTTTGCAGCGCGTCTCGAAAATCGTTGACCGAACAGCGTAGCCTTGAAACACTCGATCCAACCCAACTCGTTTCGATAAAAAAAAACTAGTCGTTATTTATTCCGAAAGTATTCGATTATATAGTAATGTTACTAAATTTAATGAATTCAAACGGCAGCAACGTACCTGGATTTATGTATCCTTGACCGTAGTGAATGAGTTGTTTCCAGGAAGCACCAGCTGGTATATGTCCCACGATAACCGTCAGCTTATCCTGCAATCGAGGAGAATCACGATTTGTTTTAAACATACTCGCATTGCAGACGAATAATTTGCAGTCGCATTGACTCACCAGGTCGATGTTGGGACTGAAACCGGCGAGCAGGTAAAATTTGGTGCTGCAAAAAATTTGAGTCGGCGCCGCGCTCTGGCAGAAGAGCCTCGAGATGAATCTGCCCCATCGCGATCGCGAGCCAAATTCAGGATAGCCGAAGTTCTCACCGACCCACTATGTGAACAAATACGTAATTAGTATAAACTGTTCAATTTCATGCGGGTATTTATTTGTTTAGAATCTTATTTTTATGTAGACTACACTATATTCATCTCATTCTTTTATCTTATCTTCCGATTCTCGTAGTGTACTATGTTTGCACAAAATAGTGCGCATAAAATTGTTCAAATTAAAAAAGAATAAGAAAAGAAAAATCAATTGAAAGCCTGAGTGGCAAAAAATGAAAAAAAGTAATGTGTCACGAACGAGTTTGCCGATTCATGCTATCGTTGCAGAGATTTGATTCAAAGTTTGAGGACTCGTTATACTTTTTAAAGCAATACATACATTTAGCTTACACATTCATTTATTAAGTATTTATAAGGTCAATTTTATTATTACAATTTAATCACAATTGCATTTTACTTTGTACGCACCATCCCACTCTTTCTTCAAGAGCCTACGTGCAGTCGAGTGTGTATCCATTAAATTCATGGTTGGAAACATTCCGTACAAGCAGGAGAAATTTTATTTGCGCAATCTATTAGAGACGCTGTTTCTCCCGATAAAGCGCTATTTCTAACTCCAATGACCGTACAGACGAAGCAAAATTTAGAGCAGCGCGATCGCGAGCCGCTCCATACTCGGACGAGGTGTTTCTCGAAAATGCGTGCAAGCATCGTCGAAAGCCTGTATGTATAATTTTAAAAAAATCGCGTCGAGCCCTAGATTTTCCAATGAAATAATGATCCGAATTCGAGCATCATTATACGGCTTTAAAAAAATTGCCTGCCACTCTTCCACTCGCGCTTTTGAATTACGACCGCGGCGGCGGTTGCTGCTGCTGCTGCTGCTGCTGCTGCTGCACCATCACCATCAATCAAGCCCGGCAAAGTTTCTCTCGCGGCTTTTCTCCTCGACCGAGCGAGCGACACCGGCTGCATTATAGGCATCTCTAAACAATAGTTCACACTTTTCCGTTTCTCGCAATCGCTAATTTTCTGCGGTCACGCCCATATCGACTGTGCGCGCAGGCCGCGGCGCGCCTCTCCGTCGCGCGGAAAGTATCCGCGGGAGCTCTGTATATATATATATATATATACTATGGTCGTCGCGGCCGAGGAAGAATCGGCTAAGATATCGATATTGGAATTGAAGAGCGCGGGTGCTGCGAACGCGAGGGAATAGGAGAAAAAAGGGGGAAAAAAGGTGTGCAGTGCAGAGCGTTAATAATGTAACTTACCACGCCGAAGTATGTCAGCTTTGTGAGTTGCGTAATCGGGCCGCGGAGATAGCCGGTGAAGGCTGCAGGCGCGAGGCCGGTGGCGAGCGCGATTTTGCTGTTGTATCGGGGCTTCTGCGAGGCCATGACGAGGAATTGGGTCGTACCTTGCGAGTGACCCACGTAGAGCAGAGTCCGTCGACCCGTGGCGCCGAGGATGTAGTCGATGCTCGACGGCAGGTCGTAAATGCCCAACTCGTGGAAGCTGCACAGCGCGAGCGCGGGGAGAGAAAGACCGGCCGTTCAACTCGACTTGTCTCAGTCTGTGTATATGTTTATAATGCCCGCGTGTCTATACCTATGTATAATGTGTGTACCATACACATGGATTACACGTAACGAAACGCGTGCAAAATATTTTCCCGCGCCTCGCTTTACTTCGCCAGATTTACGGCGGCTATACTCAACTTTTATGGGAGACACACGCTGATATGGTGAGCATATTTATTCGATTCTCGCGAGGCGCACGCGAGCGAGAGAGAGAGAGAGAGAGAGAGAGAGAGAGAGAGAGAGAGAGAGAGAGAGAAAGAGGTTCTAAGGAAGCGTCGACGAATAATTTTGATACGTCGTAAATTGCACTATTGTCGCGTGCGTAAATGAAGTTTCATGAGACAGGAAGGATTAATTGAGACGTGTAAAACGTGATGCCTTGATTTATAATATGTCTTGAATCTATGCACGGCGTTCTACCTACGTGAAATCATTTTTTCATTAATTTTAGCTATTAAATAAATCATTAATTAATTTTTGAATTTAATTTATTAATTAATCCTAAATTTTTGAAGAATTACGTTTATTCTCGTTTAAGACATAGTCCAATTTTTAAGCGAAAGCTCGACAGAACTCCTTGATACTAATCTCTTCGAAAATACGTACATGCGTGAAAATTTTTATACTCTCCCGCGATTACGCGATCAATTTTAAATGCACATATTCATTAACTATTGAAAGCCGGTATATCCTTATCCCCCCCAAAAAAAACGATTCTTATTAAACCGGAGAAATTCGCCGCGGCGAGTCGATTAATGCGCAGTACGCATACTCTATATACTTCAAAGTGGAAGTTTATATTTACGAGCGATGCGAGAGTCGCGAAGAGATTGGATCCCTTCTCTCGCACTGCTATTGGTCAAGTGTATCGAATTACCAGATTCTTCGGGCGTATTTCGCGACGCTTGGCGCAAGAGTAGTATAGGTTATACGCGACTAAAAAACGAGCACTTTTTTTCCCACGCGAGCATGCGCGTCAAATCGCATTACGATTAAATTGCACCAAATTGTGCGCGTTGAAGTAAATAAATTTAATTGATTTGCCTGAAATCCCAGAAGTAGCGATCGGTGGGCTCCATCGTTGTGTGGTTTCTCGAGTAGATGTTGCCGCGATTGTTGCCGAGCCAGACGTCGTATCCTGTGTCCGCAAGAAAATACGCTGAAATCCAAAGGATAAATGCCAATTTCAAATTGCAGCGCACTATACACTCCACGCACCGAATACTCGGATAGCGAACGATTATATGTATATATCTGTCTAGGCACAAGAAACGCTTTGCAATTACACATATAGATTTAGCAGCCGCCGCGCGCGGCGATTGCACTCGCGTGTCATTATGCCGAATCTCGAAGCATGAATTTTCCAAGTTGTATAATAAGTGCGGCGGCATGATTGACTCGCGGGAGAATTGTTTCATTACAGATTTCAGGATCGGGGGGGGGGGGGATAGATCGGGAACCTAAAATTACGTTTTCCCGCGTTACTTCCAATACGCGGGATAATATACCTTATGCATCACAAAAAAATAAAGAACAACGGAGAGCTCCATCGCGCGAATAGAAAGGCTCCTCAGCCTTCTCTCACATCCCATATAATAATCGTTTCGCAAGCACATTGCGCATGCGCATTCAGATATCATCGTCCGCGAGATTCAAATACCAGATACATAAGTATTCTTCTCTTATCCCCCCCTCCCTCCCGTCAAAATCTGCAATTCACTTCATTTCGATACACATAGCGAAAGCAGCGCGCGCGCGCGCGTACCCTTGAAAATAATAAATAGCGAGCCTTGGGTTGCAGCGACCAAAAGGACAATAGCCGCGCAGAATCGGCGGAGAGAGAGCATTCGCGCACACTTGCAACGCCGCATAATACGAGCGCTCTGGAGCCGCGAATCGGGTACGCGTAACGCGCGGCATTTCAAATGAGCGGGCAGTGTATAGGAAAGCGCGTAAACGGTGAAGGTGCACTCGCTTGGTTTGACCGATACAGTCCGCTCGCGTATGTATATAGAGTTTCGCATGGGAAACAGGTGCGCGCGCAGGAACGGCGCGGACTATCCGCGTGCAAACATAAACTCGGAGTATTTTAATGTTATCATTTTCTTTTTTGTCTTCGTTTACTTTTTGCGGGAAGATCCGTACGCAGCGCCGAGGACGTAATACGTGACGCAGCTTATTGCGTGAGCGTCATGACAATTATGCGCGCGGTACACTTTTTTTTAATCCACGCGGAGTAGGAGGTCCCGCAGTAGCGCTCGTATAAAGACATTTTGACACTTGCTTCTTCGATGCTCGCTGCGGCGCGCGCTACTGTAACATCGCAGCGCATTACACAGCGCTATACTTTCTCCGTTATATTCATAATGTTTCGCGCGCGCGCGCGCTTTGTTATTATCTAATAGTGGAAATGGATCTTTCATCGTGTTATCGTTTTTGTTCTGGTCTGTACGTCTGGCTTGAGCTTTAATTAATACCCGCGCCGCGCGCGCGCGCGCCTTGCATTTCGTTACGGTTACACGAATTTCGCAAGTAGCCTCCGCGCTGCTGCTGCTGCTGCCGCCGCATTGTATACACTATAGGCAGCGGTGTCCGGCTTTCCTCGGCGACGACAGCGTCTCTCAGCGCCGATTTCTCATGGTCCATCATCCTTCGCCTTCCTGCGCGCGCACGGCTTGATTTTCAGCGCTCTTTCTATTCGCGCGTAATTCAGGAGCTCATTTTCGCGGCCCCTCTGCAGCAGCAGCAGCAGCAGCAGCTTCAGAACGAAAAGCGCGCAGTGCACGGAATGCCTTAATTGCAGAAAATTGTGCGCGTCGTTCAATTACGAATTTCGCGCGCGCGCGCGAGAGAGAGAGAGAGAGGTAATGTACTGACTTTGAGGCAAGAAGCAACGTTTCGAAACGCACACCGACTCGTTGGATTGAAGAATTCGCGCGGTGGCGGGTAATTGAATCTAATGGTCGCGTCGTAAAACGGAGTTTTGCACTGCGCACGCCACTTGGGAATATGATCAGTAGCGAGCGCGCGGTTTTGCGAATAAACGCTTTTTACCACTCCGTTCGTAAAAGAGAAATAAAAAGAGAGAGAGAGAGAGATGCGTAACGACGAGACTCATGCATGCAGCGCAGAGGATGATAATCGGAAATCGTTTGCGATAGTGTCAAGGCCTAAAATGGATGGGTGTAACTAAATTTCACGTAACCTTGATGATTCCACTCATTGCCAGGCGCGGCGACCATGGCCGATGCAGCTCGAGCACAGGTCTTTCATCGCCTCGAGTTTTTTGAACCTCTTTCATCATGGTCTATGCACGTAAATTAATCTTTCGTCCATATTGCATTCACTACCGACTCAGTGCACCTAACAGGCTTTTTTTTAGAAGAGGATTTATACTGTTGTTTCAGTACTAATTAAATTAATGCTACTTTAAATTATGATTTTATACTTCTTAAATAATTTTGTCTATCGCTTGGGGATTCTAGCAAATCATTTTTTTCTAGTATTTGATCTTACTCTTGATCCAAATCTAGTACTTGATCTTACTCCGAATTTTGCACTCATTTGGTAATGAAAACATTTTAGCCGAAGCAATTTAGCTTTTTGGTTGAAATTTTCTTTAGTTTAAATAATCTTTGTTCAAAAAAAGAATGTAAGAGAAATAAATTTCGTAATTTTCTAAAAGAAAATTACGAAATTTAAAGAGAAACTCAATACACCCTCATAGAAATAAACCCAACTTTTGCCAAAACAATCATTGTAATACTATTTTGATCAATTATTGACGAAAAATTAAACTAATTTCTATTAGAGTATCTTAAAATTTTGTTTAAAACCATGCTCAAAATTCCTAAATTTTTTTATTTTTTTGGCGCCAAATTGAAATATGAAGTATTGAGAATAGAATATTACTTTTTTATTTTACTTTCATCAAGAGAAAACTTTGTCATATTTCTAATATTTTTTTCGTAAAATTAAAAAAATATATGTACAGTTTTTATTATAATTTTAATTTATTTTTGATCTTTAAAACTTAGATTTTGCTAAACTGTATCTCATAAAAAGTATTCAATAATTGTCAGTAGTTACATATTCTTTCCACATTCTAGAATTCGTATTTACCTAATGATAATCCCGGTCCCATGAGAATCCAATCGGCGGAACTACCGCCCAATCCGTGTTGCAGTAAAACAGGCGAACGGCTTTCCGAAAAGTAGTTGTCGTATCCTCCGCGTCCATGTGGAATCCTATGTAGAGTCAGAATGTATCCGTCATCTGTTATGACAGTGTGCGCCTCGAATGGGTAGCCGTACTTTCTTACCAATTCATTCTTGATAGCAAAAATAAATTTTGATTTTTAATGAGATTTCTTTTTTGAAATTTTCATAATTTATCGCGACCATGTTTACGCTAGGAATCATTTTGTTTGTTTACATGTTCCACATACACTTCGCTTGCGTATTTGGGAAATGGTCTCAAGGCACAGCGGGTGGCGACATTAGAGGAATTGGCCAAGCTGCAGTCACTCAAGCGGAACAATTCTGCTCAGCGCGAAAACACTTTCGAATTTCGAATCGCTAAATTATTGACCCGTTTGCGGTAAAAAATAAATATTGTTTGAACGTACCAGTTACGTATACCAGGAAATTTTGAGTGTCTGCAATTACAGAAAAAATCCCTTTGCCGCTCACACCGAGCCAAACTCTGAGTATATTTTTTTGTTTTTTCTAAATTTCTAAGTGAGTGAAAATGTAACATATTTAATAAGTACTTTGAATAAGTGCAATTCTTTTCTGTAACCGTATCTATTATTCTATTATAACCCGGCTCAAGAACTATTATTTTTTTCTGCGGCACTTACTAGGATAAATTACGCTGCATTTCTTTTCAAAGTAATTTTGCTGAAAAACATAAAGATATTATAGTTGAACGTAATTTAAGTGTAAAATATCAAGCGTTTCTACATCCTTATACCGATACAAAGAGTAAATCGTAGATTATTGCATTTATAAATCAAGAATTAAAAAAAAACCAACATTATCTTAATCAGTAATGGTGTTTAATAGAATATCGATTTTACCGAAATAAACCGACGACGCAAATTATTGCATTTTCGCATTCACATATATATATATATATATGTGTGTGTACAGTATGTGCACACAATATCCAATAAGCAAACAATCCCTCATCCCACGAGAAAACATCTTGAGCTCCATCTTGAGTAACTGACTTTTCACCCATTACAATCTACATCCTAATGACTATAATCATCTCGAGTAATTCGCACTTACGGTCTTGAGCTCGATGTCCGGGTTGGGATCGAGCGCTGCGAATCCGCCGGCCGGCATTAGCCCGAGCAGTCCCCAGCAGCTCAAAGCAAACACCGCTGCGGCCGACATAATCCCGCGCGCAGCCACACGTGTACGCGCAATTTACAAAGTGTACAATATCGCGAGAAGTGCGCGCGCGCGCCGGCTCCTTCCACTCGACGCCTCTAATACGTATATAGTATGCAGAGACGGAGAAAAGCGCACTGGGCCGCACTCTCGCTGAGGCGCGTGGGGCTGCACACGCGCTCGCGCTCGCGAGACCCGCGCCAGTAAACTGCAGCCTCGAGTCGTTGCACCGGCTCTTATATATACACATTGCACCGCTCCTCGGCGTCCTTAGAGCGCCGCGCGCTCAAAGGGGCCTCACCGCGCGCGCGCGCGGTCTCTTGTATTACATATGCACCGCTGCGAGTTTGCCAGACGCATATCGGCCGTCTATATAGTTAATATGTGCGCGCACACGCGAGTTTGCGCGCGTGCGCCGGGCCGAAATTTTCTTTTGTGTTTTTCGACGTTTCTGCCGCAGCGCCTCGAGCGAGTACGCAGCTCTCGTTAGAGTGACGCCTGTTTCCCGCGCCGTATGACGAGTGAAAGTTTTGCAAAAATTTGCATGACACTTTTCTGCAGACGACTGGGAGAGGACGTGAGATTGACGCGATGACGTTGGGATGCGCAGGAACAAAGTCGCGGTTTCTCTGATAAAAACACTAGGATTTTAATGGTCAAAAGTTCGAAAATCAAATTTCACTCTTACATTCGGCTTAGCTTCGCTGAAATAGTGGATTAGAAGGTGGCGTTTTGCCGTCAGGAAAAAAATGGTCGCGGAATGCCAAAAGGAAAAAATATGATTCGCTTGCCATTAGCATAGACCAGTATTAATAGTATCTTGGCATTCCAAGACAGATTGTAGCCGAAATGGAAAGATGTTCAAGGACAATCAAGGTGTATTTCAAAATCTCATTATCTTTAAATTGTATTTCAAAATGTTTGAACGACTCTGCCATAATTATATGTAGTTTTTTTCTTTTTTTGTTGACTCAAGGTTGCGGCCTCGTAGGCCTAGTAGAGCCAGGGTCACTTCACCACCTATGTCTGGGTGCCCTATCGCCTATTATTACATTCAAGTCCTTCATGAAGCATCCAGTGAGGGCATCTTTTAATCTCGAAGGGCCATCGGGTCCGCCTTCCCAGGATAACTTACCGGAGAAGGCTCTTTTTGAAACGCCAGCTCCCCATTGATTATAGGCGAGCGTTTCTTACTTAGTTTGCCTATAGTGCATCGGAATCGGCTACCCCCAAATTTCTACATTATCCCCTGACTGTCCCTAACACTGTCTTTCGCTTTTGGGATAAGGGAAAACCTGAAATTACGCTAAAGGAAAATTCCAAGGGAAAATCCGAAAAAACCGAAATCAGAAAAGATCCAAGTTTTGCCTTCACCGGAACAGTGCTGTTTGTGTGCCTAACACACGAAGCACGCAGCCAATACCACTCTGCTTTTTAAGTTTATACATTATATAAATAATGGACACGCAAATTAGTTTTAATACTTTTTTATTTAAACGTACAAAGTAAAGAACCCATATTCCTCTTTACATTTACAAATTAATGTGAAAAACGTTCCTTCAATATCCCTCAAGCTTACAATGTTTATTATTTATATTAAGCAAAATTAACAGTAATATGAATTTAAGAGGTACCTGTATTTAATTTGCTTTGATTATTGCGGTTTCGTTAGGTACGCGATAAAAATCAGAAGCTTGACTAGCTATTTCATTCCATGCAAAATCAATGTCAGTCTGTTGTGAAAAACGACTACATATTACAAATCGAATGACAAACGTGTTGTGATATGATCCAGGATTAACGAAAATTCTTTTTCTTGCCATAAGCCGTTCATGAAGCTGTCTTGTCAGTTCATCCTTACCCTAAAACAATATGATACTTTAAATAAAATCACTAGCAATTTGTTATTACTAACAATAACAAAACGATAAAAAAAATATTTTGCAGCAACTAAAAAATATGTAATAGCTTTTTTAAAATTCTCTAAAATTTTATTATGTTGATTTCTGAATTGTTAATAATATCGCTAACCTTTAGTTTGAAACAAATGAGTCCTAATTGTCTTTCGATAGGTATTTCAAATCTATCGTCATTCTTTACAAGTTCTTCAAATCTTTTTGCTAACTCTATGGTGCCACGTATGTATTTTTGCAGTCCTTCTACGCCATATAAACGTAACACAAACCAAACTTTGAGAGAACGGAATCGACGGCTAAGCGGTATCTGCCAGTGCTTTAATTAAAAGATATTTCATCAAAATGTAATATTTATATGATACTATAATTATATACTAATCCTGAAAATATTTACTCGATAATCACGGCTTTGATCTGAATTCTTGTTTTCCAAATATATGGAATCTACTCTAAACGACTCTGTAAGGTGATGATAATTCTTTAACCTATATAAGAGAGAAAAATTGCAATATGTATATTTTGTATAAATGGTATTGTATTATAGATAATACATTATTCTAAGATTAATTTTTTTACTTAAACCAAAAATTATTTCCAGCATTGTTGATGAGTTGATCGACTTTTCCGAAGTAATATTTTGAAAAGGTTAAGTTAATTAAAAAACTTTGTTATATGTTTCTTTCGAAACTGTAGAAAGATTTCAAAAATAACCGCTCCGTGTTTTTAGTAATGAAATGAGATAAGATGGATGAAAGCAACAATTATTGTCCGATAGTCGATTTAAGATTTTTTCATTTAGAAAGAATTTTGAGTTTCAAGTGAAATCGACCTCGCTAAAAAAATTGTTTCCCCTGCTTGTACAATATAGGCGTTAGTGTGAAGCAAAATAGTGTACGTACCACTACAGTAAATTCGGACAACCCATGTTTATACAACATATGAAGTCTCTAAGTTTTTAATGAGAAAAAAATTTTCCTCCTCATTTACGAAAAAACGATTTTTTCAGAATAAGACAAACTATTTTCGTCCCACTTTTTATAGAAAAAAAAAGTTTTCGCTTAAAACGTGAATATAAGTAAATAAATAATCGTACCAAAATGCTGAACAATCCGAATTGACCAAAAGCCACTTGTGAGGATTAAAATTAAAGGAATCTGCGTATTGAACACCTGACATTAAATGACGATATTCAGGACAAATAAATGCTGCACCTATAAATACATATTATGTAAATGTAAACATATAAATAATTAAGTAGATACAGAAAATTATTTTATGTTGTATACCCGCATATGCTGCGTCGATGTGAAACCAAATTTTGTATTTATTGCAAATGGGACCAAGTTCATCAAGATTATCAAACGCACAAGTCAGTGTAGTTCCCAATGTGGCAACAAGGTAACACGGTATAAAGCCTGCTTCTATATCCTGTTTTAAAACTTTTAAAAATGTAGTACCTCGTAATCTACATTTTTCGTCGGTTGGCAAAATTTTCATTTGCATCGCGCCTAGAAGACCACTCTTTTTTACGCTTGGGTTTGCTTGATCTATGTTTCGACAATATTTTATATTAGTTAAGTAATTTAGTTTTATTTCAATAAAATTTATTTTAAAAAACAAACCCGATGTGTATGCTATCAATTTTGATCTAATTTTTCCTTCATCCCATTCAGGATATTCCTTTTTCAGCCTATTAACGGCTGTCTCTCGAGCTGTTAGCAATCCAAGTAATGTCGCTTCACTTGCTGATCCCTGTTTCACATAAAATAATCCTCCATAGTTAACCTCCTTAGTCTGATGTATTTATTTTGATATTTGTACAATATTTTATATGTATATATAATCTCATCCTGAGGGAAGCGTTTTTCGTCAAAAAGGCCAAACATAAAAGAAATTGTAAAGCTAGTTTTTTTAATACAAAAGTATGTAGACTAATCCCAGAATACCACTCAAAGTTTAAGACTACTTATAATATCAAAATATCACTTGTCAAAAACAAAAAATTGGATTTTCTATTTGAAAAAAATATGTTTAAATACTAAAAAAATTTTAAGACAAAAAGTATTCTTGAGATTTTTCTTAATTTCGCTTCGTTTCCAAGCTAAAAATCGATGAAAATATAAAATTTTAGTATAAAATTTACTATTAAAATTTTACATGCACTCCGCTTTTATTAATTATATTATTTAAAAGTTTATAGTAATTACTAATGATAATTATTTTAAAGGGCCTCGGCACTTATGAAGTCCGAAACTAAAATAGTATATTACGTACCTAGGGAGGAAAAAACTTGGAGAGTCTTGGGAAAACTTGGAAGGCCAGGGTGGTAAACACGAGATATGGATCGTCGGAATTTACTCTCGTGGTGCGTATACTATTTTTCTTCATACTAGCGCCGAAATTACCACTTTCGCTCCCGGGCGCCAGAATTAATAATTAATCAATTGTGTATTCTCCCTTGTATTTTAATCTGAAAACAACTCTAAAAAATTTAGCTTCATTGCTTTATAGGTAAAAAATGTTACTGATTAAAATACAAGGGAGAATACACAATTGATTAATTATTAATTCTGGCGCCCGGGAGCGAAAGTGGTAATTTCGGCGCTAGTATGAAGAAAAATAGTATACGCACCACGAGAGTAAATTCCGACGATCCATATCTCGTGTTTACCACCCTGGCCTTCCAAGTTTTCCCAAGACTCTCCAAGTTTTTTCCTCCCTAGGTACGTAATATACTATTTTAGTTTCGGACTTCATAAGTGCCGAGGCCCTTTAAAATAATTATCATTAGTAATTACTATAAACTTTTAAATAATATAATTAATAAAAGCGGAGTGCATGTAAAATTTTAATAGTAAATTTTATACTAAAATTTTATATTTTCATCGATTTTTAGCTTGGAAACGAAGCGAAATTACCAATTTCGCTCCCGGGCGCCAGGAGCGAAATTGGTAATTTCGGCGCTAGTGTGAAGAAAAATAGTATACGCACCACGGGAGTAAATTCGGACAGCCCATATCTCGTGTTTGCCACCCTCGCCTTCGGCTCGGGTATCAATATACACGAGATATGGACTCTCCAAGTTTTTTCCTCCCTAGGCACGTAATATACTATTTCTCCACACTGCGCCGAAAGTACCACTTTCGCTCCCGAGCGCCGGGAGCGAAATTGGTAATTTCGGCGCTAGTGTGAAGAAAAATAGTATACGCACCACGGGAGTAAATTCGGACAGCCCATATCTCGTGTTTGCCACCCTCGCCTTCGGCTCGGGTATCAATATACACGAGGTATGGACTCTCCAAGTTTTTTCCTCCCTAGGCACGTAATATACTATTAAAATTTCACAGTTAATTTGAATTTAACAGTAACATTTTTTACCTATAAAGCAATGAAGCTAAATTTTTTAGAGTTGTTTTCAGATTAAAATACAAGGGAGAATACACAATTGATTAATTATTAATTTTGATTTGATTAAGTTGACGATTCTTTAAAGAATAAAAAGTAAAAACAATTTGTTAAAATAATCCTTTAGCAATAATTTTTTCATCTTTTATTTTTTTAAAATCTTGTACTCGATTAAATCAAAATCTCTATATTCTTATGGTAACATACTGTAACAGGCATACAGAAAAAATTTGAAGCCATTTCATGCATACATACGCTTGGAATCCTACGATTAGTGCCAAAAGTCATTGAACAATGTGTATTCTGTTTTGAGGGTATAAATAGACTCAAAAAATCTTCAAAAATTTAGTTTCTTTGCTTTTTAGTTATAGGGTTATTTTCAGGAAAAAAAAAATGTTCCAGTTAAATTCAAATTAACTGTGAAATTTATAAAATCATTTTTGGTTTTATTTTATAAGCGGCGGATCCCCTTAACAAATGTCGAAAAATGCACTAACCTGCAATGCACCACCACCAGTGCCAGAACTTGAATTTAGAAATACCTCTGGAAGTCCTAACAATTTCCCTAGCCAATCCATTGTAATCATTTCTAATTCTGTACAAGCTGGTGATGCTATCCATGAAAATCCAACGCAACCAATACCAGCACTTATTATATCACCAACAATTGCTGGATATGAATTAGCACAAGGAAAATATGCATGAAATCTCGGTGAATGCCAGTGTGTAACCTTTATTAAAACAAATTATTTGTCTTACAATTATATAATTATTGACGAAGCAGTATTTGCACCTGAAAATTCATTTACTACAAAACTTACCCCAGGCATAATATGTTTTTCTACGTCGTTTAGAACTTCGCGCCAGGTCTCAGGCTTTACAGGAGCTTCTTTTGGCAATAAGTCTTTTAGATAACCGGGTTCAACGCTTGGCAGTACGTCACGATCACGTACATTTTCTTTATAATCAGCTACATATTCTATAGCAGCCTTCCCAAACTCTCGAAATTCCTCACAATCCATAGCCTTAAAAAATAGGTAGTATGGTAACATTATTGAATTGAATTTTTTGTTTTAATTTCTTTTTGCTTCCTCCTAGAGGAAGCTTTGTTTTCAATAATTTGCTACTTTGAGGATTTAAAATTCAAAAGTTCATTCAAAATAATTCTTTGAAACATTAATATAAGGTGGTATTGTACTTATTGTAATCGATTTTCTAAAATTCTTCTTTTTTAAAATAGTTGAGTTAAAGTATAATTTTATACGAATTCTCATTGTTTGCAGGAGAATACAAGATTATGTATTTCAAGAATTAAATTACTAAAACCACTGTCTCATAGTTAAGTATAATTGAATATATTGATAAATGAATTTAAAACATAATTTTGAGTATTATTATTAAAGAGCCAACAGTTTCGAGCCTTCTATGGGCTCCTCATGAGGGCTAAATTCATACTGATAATAAAAACTACAGCATAATAAATAAAAATAGCTTCTCACTCGTAGGAACAAACAAAGACAGTCATTAATCGTAGTTCATCGGTGTTGCAAAGCCATCTGACGACACCGAAAGTTTTGTTTTTATATCTGGACCGGGCCGCTGTTTTGCTGTGTTCCTACCAGTGAGTGGAATTTATTTATTTATTATGCTGTTGTTTTTATTATCAGTATTAATTTAGCCTTGATGAGGAGTCTAAGAAAGTTTAAAACTGCTGATTCTTTAACCAATTAACGCCGCCATTAACTCCGCTGATTTAATACTATGCGATCCTCATAGCTCTACTTGTCAGCACATGTATGAATAAATTGTATAATACGTATTGACATAGTAAAAAACGCAATCTTGTTAAAATATGTACATAATACTGTAAAGCAGACTTGTAAGCTGAAATGGCCGCATGGCCCAAAATACTTAATAATAAATGATTTAATAAATGATTAAAAAACGCCCAGAAGGATCGATTTCGACACGAAAGTTTGAGTCGTCCCCATCTATAAATAAATTCGCCCAAAACATTCGGGAACCACTGTTTTCGATGTATTAAAGATTGTTTCTTTTTTCAATGGTAGGAACTAAAATTTTTTTAAATTTAATTTTGTCATACGAAAATCGAAAATAATAAAAAACTGCATTTTTTGTTATTTGCAAACATTTTTTTAAATCGATTTTTCGAACTCTAGATTTTTCTATTCTTCGTTTTTCAAAAAGTCAAAAAATCGAATTTACTTCTAAAACGATAAATGAGATAATAACATCGAGCTCTCGCTGCCCGTTAATCGTTTCCTTATTTGACTCCTAATATTAGTCAGAGAATAAGCGATGTTTTCAAAATAATATTCTTAATAACTTAAATCTTGTTATTTTTCAACGAACAATTTGTCTGGAGGAAATCGGCAAATTTCTTTCCTCCAATATTAAAAAAAAAATCGAAATTTCGATAAACATCCTTAAAAAATTTAAAACAATTTGAAAGCATTCTTTAATGAATTCAAAGACATTTTTCGAGACAAAAATCTATGAATTCTTTTTTTTGTTAATTATTTCTCGAACTTTTTCTCGATAGCAATGCACTTTCGTAAAAATTACATAAGAAAAAATATATCTTACAATACATCCAAGAATGCTCTCAAATATTTTTAGATTTTTTGAGGGCGATTTCTTATAAAATATTTGTACAAGTCCATAGTTTTCAAAAAAAAAATCTGTGAACATGAAACCAAAAAGACTCGTATAGACCGCCATTTTATTGACACAAATTTTTCCAGGCATAACGTACCACGAATTGTTTCAATTTGAACCTCGATGCCATCTTTGATGTATTGAATAATACAACGAGGTCGAAAAATCGATTTAAAAAAAGTTTTCCAAAAAATTATACTTTTTATTATTTTCGATTGTTATATGATGAAATTAAATTTTAGAAAACTTTAGTCCGTACCGCTGGAATATGTACACCGTTAATACATCAAAAGCAGCGGTTTCAGAATTTTTCATGTGCGAATTCATTAGATAGTGACGGTTCAAATTTTGGTATCGAAATCGGTCTTTTGGGGTGTTAATGTGTTAATAATAATACTTTGGCTCGAAATGATATTTTAAACTAATTTACTAATATTTCTATCATCGAGCGATAATAGCATTCTATATTAAATTATAATTAAATATAACTTTTCTGAAAAAATGTCTATTTATACTTAAGATTATTTTTCAATATAACAATAAAATAATAAATTTTTATTATAAAACTACAGGTTTAAGTCAATTCATTTTTCATTTTTAATTGAAAATATATGGAAAATGAATATATATACATAACATAAATAACATACTGTTACAGAAGTTAGAAGAGGGCTTGTTTGCAGGATAACAATTACACTGCATACTGGTTTTAGAACTAGATACTCTGTTCTTTTATACCTCTTTAGATCAAGGTACAGAGTTATGCATTCAATATTGATTAAACGATTACGTTTTTTTTGTGCTGATTCTTAGATACGCAATGATTATATTAGATGAGCAATGAAAACTAAAATTTTTTGTCCACTGAGAAGTACGTTTGTGTATCGCAACAAACGCAATAGTCCTTGGCATCTGAACGATACTGACGCGACGTCTGGTGGCGAACTTGGAACTCGAGGTGATGTCTATTGTTTGAAAATTAACATGGGAAATAGCACATGAGTGGCTAAATAAAATTGCATTTGTTCTGTACCTTGAATTTATTATCATTTAATCATAGTACATATTCTAATAGTATTTTAGCAAAAAGAATATTATTAAAAAGTTGTTCAGGTTTTTAGTAATCAAATATTGAAAATGTATACGTTAGCGTTCAACCGTGTATGTCATTTGTTTTTAACGTCTGCTAGTTTATTATTTTTCTATGTTTTGCATGATGTTCACAACACATTAATCATGAACAAAATTCCGGATCGTGAAATAAATATTGACGATATTTTGGTAATATTAGGGAATAAAAAGAAGCCTATAAAAGAGGGAGAGGCAATTTTATTGGCAAGCCACATTTTAAAGTACGGAATATCAGTTCGTCGCGAAAATTTTATTCGCATAATGTTGAGTTGAAGCGAGCAGCTTCAGGCTGAGCACCGAGCTCGCTCTCCCCCTCACTCCGTGTCTATCGCCTCTCGAGCCACGAACAGTCTTAACTGGTGGACAGTTGTCCCTTGGACAGGAAATAGGAGAGAGCTCCAGAATAATTATTAAGAATTTTCTATCAGCTTGATTTATTTTTTTATTAAATAAAGTTTAAAGTAAAGTATAATCATAGATTACTTATTTACTTCCGCAACAAACAATAAAAATCTCAACACATAACAACGTACATAATACAGTCGTCAAAAATCAATGATAAGCCTCATCAAGTAGACATTGAATTATCAGTGAATAAAAACTGTAAGAAAATTTGTTGCAAATGTTCTTGTCCTGCTGGTGCAAGCGGAACGTGCAAACATGTTTTTGCATCTCTTTTACATGTTAATCCGTATACATTAACCTGCTACTTAAATTTTATCTATCGTGTATTAATTAATGTCTAATAGAATATCGCAATTTTATTATGATAGAAACAGAGTTTCAAGCTTGCTACAAATTAGTTGCACGAATATACTACAAAAATGGAGTAAAATAAAAAAAAAAACAATTGCCCTTCCCTATAGTCACATAACGTCGATTAATAAATATTGTCATTTTTCTAAAAAAAATGCCATTGTAAATGATGTCAGCGAAGATCTCAAGAAAACATTTTTTAAGAAATTAATTGACAGTTAGTATTAGTTAATTATTGTGAATTACAGTTAAATGAAATAATTGTTTTAAAATAGTATATTTCGAAAAAAGTGCGTAAAAGTTGATTCTACACGAGTATGAGGTTTATCGTTCGAGCAAAGCGAGGGTGATAATCGCACGAGTGGATAATCAACTTTTACACGTGTATCGGAAAATATATATTTTTGTACTTACACTATAATAATCATAGGAACACTAGAGAGTGAATCTGCAATTCATTTTTCCCAAAAACGCAAGACCAGACAATGCTTTAACACTAGTGATTACAGTGAAGAATATCTTCTTCAACTACCATTAGTTCATAGCTTACTTAACAGAGACTATCACCTTCATTATGAACAAATTCAAGTTTCTTGCACATCCAATTATTATAAAAAAAATGCCGAATTAAATGGTACAGACTCTGTGACTTTTTTTTGCATAAATATTCATAACCTCGATCGCGTTACTACCGCTAAATTCTCGTATCGTAAAAAATGAATTCACAACCGGTTATTGTTAAGAAAGTGCGATTATTTCTGGACGGTTTCGTATACGTGAAATCGAGATTAAAAGGCCTCCGTACATATCGGGATTGTAAAAAAGTACGCGAAAAAGGAATGCTCGGCAAGAGCCATAACCGTCAATACTCCCAACGGAAACGAAATAGTAACCGTCGTGAAAGGCCCAAGTAAATCTCAACATACATATCCCCCGGATCGCGAGTTGGCTGAAGCTGAGAAAAAAATGTTGAACCTCAAACGCAGAGCGGCAACTCATCCCGATGTTCCGCCCGCAGCAGTGTTACGCGAGGAACTGTCGGGAGTAGCATCAGGGGTTATTAGTCATATGCCAGAACGAGAAAACTTGAAGCAAACAATACGCCGAGTAAGAAAAAAAAACGAGGTACCCTGTCCAACTTCAATTGAAGAGCTGCAAGAAATTCCAGAAATCTACACGAAAACGACAGTAGGCGATCAGTTCTTAATATACGATTCAAGAGACTTAGGTCACCCGGCAGAAAGTCGAGTAATTGTATTTGCTACGAGGAGAAACATTGAGCTGTTGATGGCAAGTTCTATGTGGTTCCTTGATGGAACTTTCAAGGTTCGTGCATAACTCTTATATCATTTGGTGCTATACAAATGACTTTTGTATTGTAGGTGGCACCTCATATTTTCACCCAGCTGTTTACAGTTCTGGGAACCGTATCCAGAACATGTCCTGATGGTGAAAAAGAAGTCGTCGCATTGCCGTTCGTGTACGCGCTACTAACTACCAAAGAATCATTTCAATATGAAGCAGTTCTTAGAGCGATTCTTTCTAAAGCCGTCGAATACGGGATAAGAGATCGTTAACCTGAAATGCTGATGTCTGATTTTGAGTTAGCGATCATTAATGCCTGCAAGGAAGTGTTTCCTCATGTAGCGGTTTGCACGTGCTTTTTTCATCTGACCCAGAGTCTGTATCGCAAAATCCAAGCCGAAGGGCTGCAGGTTGCGTACAACGATGTGGACGACAGAACAATCAAAGATTTTACGCACATGATTACAGCATTAGCATTCGCACCGATAAGTGACGTCGAATGCTATTTTGTACGCCTGAAAGCTATTGCTCCCCAAGAAATGAAAAATTTCGTAGATTATTTCGATAATACGTACGTCAATGGTATCTCAGCTAGAGGTAGAAGACGAGCTGTAGCACCGCGATATCCAATTCATGTTTGGAATCACTACAATGCGGCAGTGGAAGGTGTTGCTAGAACCAACAATGCATCGGAAGGGTGGCATAACCGGTTTCATTTATTGATGGCAAAAAACCACCCTAACGTGTATACCTGTATAAAAAATTTTCAAAAAGAGCAAGGTGACATCGAAATTGCTGTTGTCCAACTATCTCTTGGGAGGAAAATAAAAGCGACTCCAAAAAAGAAATGAATTGAAGCCCAAAGAAGACTCCGAACAGTAGTTTTAAATTACGAAACGTATAGCATAGAAAATTATGTGAAAGTTATCGGGCATACGATTGTTATATCAAATTAATTGTTTTCTTGTACAACGAAAAAAAATGTCAGTTACGAGTAAACAAAGATTCGGGGAATAGCTTATTCGGGTAAACAAAAATTCGGGGAGATAAATTCGGGGGAATGATCGGGAATGGCTGACGGGCTACTGATTTTAAATAGTTAGTGAGGAGTTATTAGCGGCTATCGGGCCCCCTTTAAAGGGTTAATGTTACACTCAAATTAAAGTTTTGAAAAAATTTAAATGTGTAATTTAGTTTTCAGTATAGCAAATTTGAAAACAATATTTGTAATGTTTTAAAAAGTAACTATGCATCATACAAAATATTAGAGCATGCGAAACAAGCTACTCTAACTTTCGTAATATACATGTATATGAATATATTAATCGTTTAGAGTTCCATTACATATTGTGCACCAAATAAAATAAAAAATCGAAAACGCAGATATCTGAAAATGAACAAATTAGATGTATCGGTTGAACAAGATTTAAGTAATATAAGAGCATACTAGGAAAAAACTTACAAATTATGATTATGCAGCTTTTTTTCGTAATGTATATGTTTTTCATAATTAATTCATTAAATTCAATTCCTTGAATTTTATCAGTTTCAATTATCAAGAAAGAATATCATTATCAGGATATCAATTCAAGGAAAATAAAATCATAAAATTAAATCAATTCAAGGAAAATCATTAAAATCGGTGACTGAAGAAATGTCCAGATGTAAAGCGATGGAACTTAGAATAAAAAATATTTACTTTGAGTGCAAAATTTTGTACTCGATAATTTTTAGTTTCGTTTTATAATTTGATATGCAGTAATGATAAAATTTTTTTGCACGATAAAGTAAATAATTTAATTTTCGAATATCTAATTGATACTGTAAATTTTAATCAATTTTTGAAGTTGCTTTGAGATAATACCCGGTGTTTAATGATTTTTGACACTGTCCTTTTTGCATTTTTTTTAAATTTTTCATTGCTTTTAATAAAAAATGAAAAAATTATTTTTAAATAATTATTTTACAAACATTTCTTCAAATAAAAATTGAAAAAAAGTGAAAAGGTAAAAACTAATAAAGTGCTTTCAGAACACTCGATCCCTTCGACGCATAGATCGCTCTGAGATAGCGATACTTATACGTAATTTAAACTTAGTTATAGCCTAATTGGTAAAGCATTACTTCTACTCAGATGATGAATTGACACCAGACAGGATGTAAAATCTTCTGAATATGTTTCTTCACTGTTTGAGCGGAAGACTTTTCTATAAAAAATAAATTTTAAATATTTAGTAACTCACAAGATGATTATATCAGTAATTATAGTGAATATTACATATATTCACATACGCAACATTGACTTTTACCTTGTATTAGTCAATTCTGCTCCGTTCAAGCAGTGAAGAAACGTATTCAGAAGATTTTTCATCCTGTCTGGTGTCAATTCATCATCTGGATGCTGAGATATCCTGCGGTAAAGGACCTAAAATAATAAAAATGTCAAGACTGAGAAAAATGCATTTAAAGTTTATCGAAACACTTATTTAACTGGTAGTACTTACATGAACTACTTGGCATATTTTTCTTATATTTTGGCATAAGATACCTATATATTAAGCCATGTATGAAAACCCGAGTGCTGTACATGTAGCTATACTAGTATCGAAAGCTGAAATTGAAATGTAAGTTTTTAATACACATTCACAGTTAGCATGTTTTAGATGAATATAAATTTTGTCATTGCTTACCCATTACTTTATAGGATCATTAGTAATTACTGTAGACTTTGAGACCATCTAACACACAGGCATCTTCTCGTGCACATGATATTTATAGCCCATATACCTGAAACAATGAATACACTCACAAAGAACAGATTCTTCACAAATAATATGTTGTTTATAGTACAAAACACTTATCTAAAGTTGAACACTAGTGAGACTCAGAAGTTATCACAACAGCACAACATCCAGCTTGCACTAAACTACAGACAGCAGACGAAACAGCTGATGTCTGAATGCAAACTCGACTAGGTCGGTAAAACAGTGATTTCCTGTTCCATATGCTGTAAGGTGCCATGTTTTTAGGCGGTAATTTAAATGAATGAATGTTTTTTACCCCTTTATAAGTTTGATTAAAAATTACAAGACTAAATTTAAATTCTAAATTTATTTTATTTTGAACATTCAAATTAAAAAAAAATCTACAATTTCATTAAATTAGCTATTACCGTACATAATGATTTCGTAAATAATTAGTGCTTTTTTTTAAATAAAATTGCGTTTTCAAAAGGAATTTGTGAACACATTGAATGTTACATTTTCTATAAAAACGCAATTTTTTTGAATAATCAAAAGCGCTATAAAACAAAATATGAATAATACGCAATTTTGAAAAATTGTATTTTTTTGGTATTTTGCATATAACTTTGTAACGGAATTCTTTCGGGCAAAAAGGACTAAGGCAGCTCGTTCTGCAGTAAATTTTCCTTAAAAAAATCAAATAAAAAAATTTTTGGATTTTTTTAAATTTTAACTCAGGCATAACCCCTTAATTAGGTAGGAGTTACAAAGAAATGCACATCGCTCTCTAATTAGTGATAATTTTGATTCCCTAAGAAGTAGATTTTG
This sequence comes from Philotrypesis tridentata, assembly GCA_018906965.1. Lineage (NCBI taxonomy): Eukaryota > Metazoa > Arthropoda > Insecta > Hymenoptera > Pteromalidae > Philotrypesis > Philotrypesis tridentata. The sequence goes on from JACCIB010000039.1 coordinate 1,784,499, forward strand.
AGGCGTACTAATTTTGTAACCTAATTCTATTACATATTAAATTTTTTTCAAGATTTTGCGCTAATGTTTTTTGTACAGAATAATAAATAAAACATCCATATTCTAAAATAGAGCGATCGAAGCTTTTATACAGAATGGTAAGTGTTTCGGGACCCATTCCCCATCAGGTAGTTCGAAGAAACTCGACTATATTCAATGATATTAAGAATTTTTCTCAACTTCTTCTATATGATTTTTAAATGATAATTTGTAATTAAATATGACTTCTAGAAATCGAGTTGATTTATTAGATTTTACGGATATGTTTTGCTTATTAAAATGTGCAAATACAGTTTTATGTGGAGCAAGCTTTAAACCTATAAGTTATAGGTTATAGTTATAGGTTATATTATCTTTCAATTATTGGTCTCCTTATGCTTTGTAGAGCGATATCATCCGCAAATTGGGTTACGGTTATGCTTTTAGGCAAGTTTTCTGTAATTTTTTATACATATAGATTGTATAAAAGAGGACTTAGTACTCCACCTTGTTTTACCCCTTTGCAGACTTTTCTTGGCTTGTCGTCAGTGGATTCAGTATATATTATTCCTATGTTGGTGTTGTCGAATACTCACTAATATCTAAATGCTGCTAAAAGGCTTTTCTTTTTACTGAAAGCTTTATTGTCAATATTGAGAGTTAGGTCGGCTAAATTATCGACCGTGGATTGTCCTTTCCTAAATTCTGCTTGGCTTTTAGGGAGAATGTTGTAGTATTACTATTTGTTTAAATTCATTTAAGGTTTCAATCTTTTTATTTTTTCATTAAATTGTCTTGAAGTAACAAATAAATTCGGATTCATACAGAATTTATGTCGAGCGTTAGAATCATTTTCTTTTAATAAAACGACTTTTGTCATAGGTAGTTCTTTAAAGTTTTCCACATAAATGTTTCGAGAGTAATTGTAGAATGACCACGCCATTTTCTTACCGAATAAGTGAACTGTGGACATATTTTTTGTCGAGTTGACGATTTGACGACTTCGACTTTCATAGCATCTGCAACCTTTGTCCGCTAGATGAATTACAATTTTTGTGATACATTAGCGAAACATCTAACTCTTTTCCATAAGTAACACCTATCCCGACATATCATGTTGCGTTTAATATAAAACTTCTCGTCACCTTACTGATGAGCCAGTAGTCCGGGGCGAAACACATTTACTTACATTTTGTTCAAATTCATTTAAGATTTCAATATCTTTATTTTCTCATTAAATATTGGCTCGAAGTGACAAATGAATTCGGATTCATACATAAGAGAATTTTTTGTGAAATCTAAATAAGGAGCTTTGAAATGTACTCAAGACTTCAACACGAACTGAATTTTAATGTCAATACAGTTATGGTCTTTATACTGACAGTTAGTGTGTCTAAGATAGTACAGTACTAAATTCAGTAAAATAATTTTTAGCTTTACTTGCAATTTATTTTCTAAAACAAATCGTTTCAATTCTTGCATGCATACATATAAGAGAAAAAACATGAATGAGAAATTTTCTGTTTACAAAGAACTACTGCTATGATTGATAGAACCAAGGGGGATTGAACCTTAAAATGCAATAGAGAATTGAAAACATTCAGTGAAAATGTCAAACCTGGTTTGGATTAAATTTAGCAACATTTCATAGATGTCGAAACCATCTATGCCTGTAACACTTGACATTATTTTGGATTTTGCTTGATGACCTTAGAATGTATCGTGCCTTGAATGAATATTTGAAATTTATTTTCTTTAGAATTTTTTAGCTTTCGTAAATAGTTTTTTAATCCGTCTCTGTTGAAGGCATTTTGTATCTTTTTATAATACGTATATGAGTCATTCCACGGGATACTGGAAACTTCTGGGGGCCTGGACTACCGAAAAATTTTGGGTAGGGCACACTTACCAGACCTGTTTTTTTTGGTTTCTGGGATCCCTCCGAATAAGAAACCGTGCGAGTTGCATCATTATCGGTTGCCACCCGGGTTTCCGATCGAAAAAACGCAAAAATGTTCATACATTTTCTTTTGCATTTTTACTGTCGAGAGTATTATTTGTGTACTGTGAATCCTATGGGACTTGGCGCTATACTTTATATATACAGAACGAAAGTGCAGCTCAAGAGCTTTAAATCGAGCCTAAAATATTTAAAATCGGACGTTCCGGTCACAAGTTAAGCACGCTTGAATACTGCTAACTCTTTATAGGGCTCTCGCGAAACTAATCGATTTTCACTTTTTTTTTCAAATCCTCGAAACTTTTGATCCAGTGACTCGATTTTAAAGTTTAATAGCTTAAATTAAAGCTCTTTTCCTCAACTCTACGATTTTTAGGTTCAAAATTGATTTTTCTTATCTATTGAGCTATATATATGCGTTCAGAAAACCAATCCGCTTAAGAAGCATAGATATAGATCAACAGATAAAAAAATTTAAATTTAGACCTAAAAACCAAAAAGTAGAGGAAAATAGCTTTAATTTGAGCTATCAAATGTTAAAATCGAAGCATTGGATCGACAGTAATAGGGATTTGAAGAAAGGGAAAAATGTCTGGTTTTTGGAAAAATCGAGCTATTTCGTGAAAGTCAAACCAAACGACTTTTTTCAAATGGTCATAAATTTTGATCGAGTAATTCGATTTTGACGTTTAATAGCTTAAATTAATGCTGTTTTCCTCAGCTTTTTTGTTGATACAAATATTTTTTTGTAGTGAGCTATAAATATACTTCTAAAGCCGATTGATTCTTTGAAAGCATATATATAGCTCACTATATATCAAATTTAAATTTTGACTTAAAATTCAAAAAGTTGAGGAAAATAGCTTTAATTTAAGCTATTAAACGTCAAAATCGAATCACTTGATCAAAATTTATGACCATTTGAAAAAGTGGTTTGGTTGACTGTCATGAAATAGCTCGAATTTTCAAAAAACCAGACATTTTTCCCTTTCTTCAAATCCCTATTACTGTCGATCCAATGCTTCGATTTTAACATTTGATAGCTCAAATTAAAGCTATTTTCCTCTACTTTTTGGTTTTTAGGTCTAAATTAAAATTTTTTTATCTGTTGATCTATATCTATGCTTCTTAAGCGGATTGGTTTTCTGAACGCATATATATAGCTCAATAGATAAGAAAAATCGATTTTGGACCTAAAAATCGTAAAGTTGAGGAAAAGAGCTTTAATTTAGGCTATTAAACTTTAAAATCGAGTCACTGGATCAAAAGTTTCGAGGATTTGAAAAAAAAAGTGAAAATCGATTAGTTTCGCGAGAGCCCTATAAAGAGTTAGCAGTATTCAAGCGCGCCTAACTTGTGACTCGAAGGTCCGATTTTAAAAATTTTAGGCTCGATTTAAAGCTCTTGAGCTGCACTTTCGTTCTGTATATATAAAGTATAGCGCCAAGTTCCATAGAATTCACAGTACATAAATAATACTCTCGACAGTAAAAATGCAAAAGAAAATGTATGAACATTTTTGCGTTTTTTCGATCGGAAACCCGGGTGGCAACCGATAATGATGCAACTCGCACGGTTTCTTATTCGGAGGGATCCCAGAAACCAGAAAAAATAGGTCTGGTAAGTGTACCCTACCCAAAATTTTTCGGTAGTCCAGGCCCCCAGAAGTTTCCAGTATCCCGTGGAATGACTCATATAGCTTTTTAATCCATCTTTGTTGAAGGTATTTTCTATCTTTTTATAGTACGTGAATACTTTATGGCTATTGTAGTTAAACGCTTAATAGAAATGCTTTTCGGATATTCTGCTTTCTTCACCAGATAATAACGAAAAATCAATGACACAAAATAGGGTATATCGTGTGTGTAATCCCCTCTTTTATAGAGATTTATATCCAGACAGAATCCTTCAGTCATTTTTATGATTCTGTCATTAGAATTGTTCGCTTCGATATCGATGAAGACGATAATGTCCGATTCTACGGAGCAGTCGCTGTCCAAATTAGAGGTACTACTATTACTACTATTATTATTACTGTTGTTACTATTATTACCCTATATACTATTACCTATCCTCTATGTTCTTGTTCTCTGAATTTAAGGGCGTTTTCGTTTTATTGGCAGCAAATGCAGCAAATTTGGATATCAAATAACACACTTTTATCGTACCATTTTCAAACATGTGCTGTGCAATAATTGTGGAATAATCAAAATCCTTATACATTCATTTTTGGTAAAAATTCTGTAATATTGTCTTTGCATTGTGGACTGCCATTATTGATTGCTCAGACATGGCATATAATCCTGCCGACTGCATCCTGTGTCTGCACGAGTGAGCCCTGTAGCAGGCTTAAATGCTTCGAAATTGTGAGGCATTTGTCCGCGTAGCACTTATATTCGCTAATGTTTATACTTCAATCTTATTCGCAGCCTTACCGTTTACTGCATTATTTAATAAATGTAGCACTTTGAAAGAGTCATAAAAAGGTATCCTTATTTTTTACTAGTAGACTCCGACGGTGCGGATGTTAAAACCGCGAGAAGTTCGTCGGCTTCGGCAACTGATAGATAAGTAATACCATTCTAGAAAGGTAAACTGACCTTCCAAAACTTTTTCTAATTTTGCATCTGTTATTGGGAGACTTTCAATCCCGGATTATAAGACTTTGAAATTCTCGAAAACGCGTCTTTGACCATTCGTGAGCTTGTGCGCGGTCAAGCCTTCGTCGTCATTCTTTAAGTCGAGAAATGACTGAAAAGCGGTTATCTGCCCTTTAATCACACCACAAATGATTTTCGCATCTGTCATTTTAAAAAGGTGATTGAAAGAAAATGGATGGATTTGACGAACAATATTATATAAAAAGCTTATTCTTTCGTTGACTTTAGATTGTCGTTGCTCGTTATTGGCATCCACTGTTTCCTCAGACGAAGTCTGGGCTGTCTGCAGCTTGCTGCTAGTGAGGCTTCTTCGTGGTGTACATCCAACATATGAAAAAATATTGGCTACCTTCTTTACGCCGAGTAACTATTTATATGGAGGGGTGATACGTCTTTTCTTTTGACTTCAATTGGCTTTACAGGATTTTTTTCTTATTGTAACATTGATTTACACTTGTTATCCTTGGCTTCGTTTCCTCGAGTGATCATTTTTCTTCTCAAGATATTAGTTGATACGCTGGTGATTCGGCTCGAAGGACCATGGAAAATTCTCAATAAGATTTGAGAAAGATTTAACCCCGACCGTGGTTCAATTATTGGAATGCAAATGAAAGATTACTCATTTAGCTTAATTTGACTTTATTTAACTTAGATTAAAACAAGTAAAGATATTACAATACCCGCAAAATATACGCAAAGGAAAACTGGATACTTTGGCGACACTGTAATTCCGTCCCCGACCAATTATTAAATACTAATGCGGATTCATTACAAGGGTATAGTTATGGTGGCGGGATTTTCCCGTGTCCTGTAACCTACTTATAATCGGGCCGGACGTCGAATTAATTTTATTGTAACTCATACCACTTACTGACAATTAGTGTGTCTAAGATAGTACAGTACTAAATTCAGTAAAATAATTTTTAGCTTTACTTGCAATTTAGTTTCTAAAATAAATCGTTTCAATTCTTGCATGCATACAAGTAAGAGAAAAAACATGAACGTCGTACATGAAACGTCGAACGTCGAAACATGGACGTCGAATTAATTTTATTGCAACTCATACCACTTGAGGACCGTGAATGCAAGGATATTGTAATTTTATTATTAAAATATGTTTTCTTATAATCTGGAAATGACAAGTCCCGTTAGGAAATATACAATATTTCATACATACGCTCATTCAAGCTCTAACATATTTAATATTAAAACTTCATGATGCAGATAGTAAATGTAACATTTTATCTTTAATCATAATGACGTCTTCATTTTTGTAAGGTCGTATGAGTAAAGATGTAGAATGTATTTAAAGGCGATAATGAATATACGAGTTTTATTCGTTCTCAAGGTAACTTGAAGAAAATTAGTTTCCCATGTACAGAGAGAATCCAAGCGAAGATTGTAACATGAAAAATTTGATTTTTTAATAGGAAAATTAAATATTTTCGAATTAAAATCATATTAAGATTTTGTATTTCAGCTTGTCGATTCTGTATTTCAGCATTCTGTGTCTCTACTTGTTGATGTTGTAGTTTAAGGAGATTCGATAGCCACTAATGATCTGTCATTAACCGTATGATAGAAAAGTGCTTGAATCTCAACAAATATAATGAAATTCGCAAATTCAAGAAATACTTGCCTTGCGTCTTGGCATCATCTATCAATATGCAAAGTTTGAAACGGAAATATTCGGGTATCGAAAAGAACGATTGGAACGAAAATAAGTAGCCCGTCGGCACACGCTAGTTAGTCAGGTTACGTCTACTGATTTTCGTTCCAATCATTCTTTTCGACACCCGAATATTTCGATTTCAAACTTTGCATATTGATAGATGATGCCGAGACACAGGATAACTATCTCTTGAATTTATGTGATTCTTTATATTTATTTGATCTAAGCACTTTTCTATTGTACGATTAGTAACGGGTCATTAGTGGCTATCGTGACCCCTTAAGTATTTCTGTCAGTGGTATTAGCAAAACTGTTCATTAGAGATTAGCATATATCCGACTGTTCTCGTTGATGTTGGTTGATGTAGACAGTGGTTGCATTTTTGAAGTTGTACAAGTGATTTTGGCCGTCTTAGTTAAATCAATAGCAAAAGGTATTTGTTCTTGAATCCTTTTCTTACTAGACGAAGATTGTGCCAGAGACTGTTTTTGATTTCCACGCACAATTTCTAGTTAGTTGAACTCCTGTATCAATAAGTAATATAGCAGATGTGCGTCGAAAGTTGTTACTTGTGTATTTTTGTGGGTTTTTCAAATTTAAATACGAAGCTACTTGTTTTGGTAGTGCATCAAATATATTTATTGCTAAGGGTTACTGAAAGTATCTATCATTCTCACATTTTAAAAAAATTTGTCCGTTGAACATTGTAATGGTCGTGCTTGCATGTATTTTTTACAAATATTATATAGAACCGATTAGTTATTATAAAGGATCTTGGTACTTTATTTTTGGTGTCCTTCATTTTGACAAGAAGTCAATTGTTTAATTCTATGATATCCTTAACTACAATAATAGTCAATGCGCCGAAAATTCCATTAAAGATTAATATAATAGCTTTAAATTAATCTTAATTATGTACTACGTAACATTTTCATGAGGATAATATATCTATATAGTTGTTAAATATATGATATCTAGTGCATGATACAAAAACGCTCTCAGCATTGAGTAATATAACCATAAGCCTATGGAGTACATTTTTTGAAACTCATAGTTACTGCAAGTATATCGAATCGAATGAATAAAGACGTAAAATATAGAGAATGAATGTGTACATACTACATGTGTTACTACTATTGAAAGAGAGACTTGGCTGTAAAGGAGACTCTAAGATATCCGCGGCAACTATAGTAATTTCGCTAATGGTGTTAAGCAAATCTTATAATATTCTATGTAAAAAAATAAAATAGTTCAGGTTTTATTAATTTATTTTTAATTTTTCTTATTTTTCATTGTTGTAGAAATTACAGAATATTAAGGCTTATATTAGTAAAATATTATTTGAAGAAGTTAAAAGAGATTTTGCACGCAGATTGACTATTGCTCTGTACACTACACTCCTTTTCTTTTATACCCATTTTATATATGCACGCAAATTCGACAATGCCGGATAGGAATTTTCTTTTGTGTTTTTCGGTGTTTTGCGCGACGATGACGTTGACATGTCAGAGAATAGGAGCAAGATTACAGTTTCTCTAATAAAAGTATTAGCATTTTAATGGTCAATACTTCAAAATTGAAATTTACTTTTTTTCCAGGCAGTTGATAATATCTTAACGCATTGATTGAGTCATTCTCACCATTTTGCGACACCGAAGGACGACGTTCTCTATATACTGACGGATTGCTCTTGAAACTCGCAATCTTATAAATTTGTCAAAAATCCTCATTTGTCATCAAAACATTAGTTTTACAACTCAGCGAACATGGTTCACGGCACACCGGATACGATATACCACACATAGAACCTGGAAAATGAAAAGTGTTAAAAAAGATTTTTCCTGGTAATAAAATAAAAACTATGCATATCTTCGAGCTATTGCTGACATTTTTTATTATCGCTAACATTTCGAACCTGTAAGGCTCCTCATCAGGGCTGCAAAGCCAAATTTACAATCAAAAAGCTTATTATAAAATTAAAATAAAATATAAGTAACAAAATACCTCAAAATTGTCGCAACAAACTTAAAAATCTTTACGATTTTTCCTGTTTTATTGATGGTTGAAAAAACTAATCAGATAGAAGGGAACTTATTTTTGCTTTATGAAATTATCGAAAAAAACTTTTTGCCGCATCACATAAAAAAACTGAGCATTGTTAACAAAACCACACCTTTTAATCGTTTAATATAATAAGAAAAGAGATTTTGCAAAACTGACGATTCATCGACCTTACCTGTATACATCGCAACTAATTTAAACCAAGCCTTAATAAATATAAGAAAAACTTTCTATTTCTTTCTATTCAGATTCACGCGAATAATGTTCTCAAGGTCGATTGCTTAATAGCATGCTCATTTCTTATAAACGTTTCTCGAGATTTCGGTAATAACTAGGAGCAGCATCGAGCTGATGATGAATTGATTCACTGTGGTGTGCATGAAGGAGGTTTACCGTGCACAGGATGTAGATTTTTTTATGCTGCTAATTCCTTACACGGTGCTGTTAGACAAGAATTCGAGAAGCGCAACAAGCTGTTTGCAAAACAGCTACGTTTTACTTCGCCGTCGAATTCTTTTTTGTAATTGTTGTAGTTACAGAGATATTGCGAGCCGGTTATCGTTCTAATGTTCAGCGAATGATGCATCTTTGTATGCTGCTTGTAAAAAAAGATTTATGGATTTTCATAAAAGTAAGCGGCAAAAAGGAATAACTTCATTTTACTGTGAAAATAGGATGTATGTAAAGTTGCATAGATTGGGATGAAACACTTAATATTTATGGTGATTGATGCATGCTATTTTTATATTAGATATTAAATAGTTGAAAATACTTGATATTAAAACTATTTGATTAAGATGGTAAATGTACCATTTTATCTTTAGTTATAATGACGTGTTCATTTTTTAACGTCATACGAGTTAAGATGTAGAATGTATTTAAAGACGATAATGAATAAATACGAGCTTCACTCGTGCTCAAGGTAACTTGAAGAAAACGATTTTCCCATGATGGAGTACGGAGAGAATATAAGTGAAAATTGTAATGTGAAAGATATGATTTTGATTGGAAAATTAAATGTCTTAAAAAAATAAACGTAAATAACTAGAAACGTTGCTTGGATTAATTTTAATTTACCAATCAGTTAGTCGACACAACAATCATGAGTAATATTTGTTTAAAAAACGTTGTAAAAATTCAATCCTTTGCAAAAGTTCGTCAATAAAATTAAGTTAATACGCTATTTAGTTTAAAAGTAGATTCAATTATCCTTTCGTCATTATAAAATCACTGATTTCATAACATTTACACACCCACATTTCAAGAGGTAATAATCTCTTATCATTTATTTTAAAAGATATTTTTCTTTAGTTGCTTCAAGTATATTACTGTCTCTACAAATTAATTTGATCGAAACAAAACTATATACACTACGAAGCGCCATATTAAGCGTATCAGCAGTTTACACGAAGAATATCGATAAGGATTTTGTTATCGGAACCATCTAAATCGTTCGATTGACCTTCTTGGTAAGTGCGTTGATGAAAGTATTTGAATATAGGGGTTTCAAACAATAGATACATTTTTATAATAACTTAAAAATGCATCCACGAAAAAATTAATTCTAAAAGAGCACTTTATAACGGTGCATTTTGATTCTACAATTTTTTATTAATTAGCTAACATAAGTGGTTCATTTTATAAAATCTTTATGAAAAGACTATCAATGTCTTTAAAATTAAATTCTACCGAGTACGATTTGATAAATTAGAAACTTTTTTAATTACATATTTTACACCCAGACATCATTCATTCATCATTAAAATTTTCAATTAATTATTTTACAATATACTTCATTTATAGGCCATTGGTTATAAATCTAATAATTCTGATAAAATATTAATAATTGATTTTTAATCTAGACCTAAAATATGGACGGGGGAGAAAAAGGGGGGAGGGGATAACATCACAAGAAATTGAAAGATTTCAGACCTAAAATGAGGGGAAAGGTGATGAATTCCCTCTAACCTTACAACTATATACTATAGGAAGATTTATATGAACATATATATTAGTGTCTCAAGAAGTCCCGGTTTGTGCACTAAAAATTCTATTTATGTAAGCGTAAGTACGGATTTATTTAAAATAACCAATCCTACCTATGCTTACATCTGCATAAGTTCCCTAGAGTCCGCATAAGTCTCCGTTTGTGCAATTTTGTCTGCATAAGTTCGGATTCGATTATTTGTATTTATATAAGGCAAAAAAATCGATATGGCTGTAACTCCCAAAATATGTTCTGTAGGTTGACACGATATTCTGTGAATTTTTTCAGATTTTTTCGACCCATCTTTTCGAGCTACAGAAGATCAAAGTTCAAATTTTAAACATTTTCTCTATTTTTTAAACCTTGAAATTAGAAAATCCGAGAGTACGATTCGGAGTTCGATAACCAAAAAATTCATGAAGATACCTTTTTAGTTATATAGTTATAACTATAATAGCTTATAGTTGTTTCTAAAAATTAAAATATCACTTGTAAAAATTAAAAAATTGGATTTCCTATCCGAAAAAATATACTTAAATAGTAAAAAATATTCTAAGATAAATTATTCTTGAGATTTTTCTTAATTTCCCTTCGTTTCTAAGCTAAAAATCGATGAAACAGTCGAATTTCATAAAATTTACTTCTGAATTAAGTTATCTGACTTATCTAAACAATGGAAAAAGAAACAAATACGGTTTTTTTCTGTAAAATTTCCTATAGTACTTTTTTTATTTATTGATTTGGGTGTACAAGGAAAGCTGTAACAACATCGGTAAGTCCTGTTCTTATTGAAGACAGTTCTTTATATTCACGCATTCCGGTACTAAATACTTTATGATGATAGTAGCGCAAAACATATATACGAAGGTTGCATAGTGAACAAGTTAATTATGAACTTGGAAACACATATACTTCATAGAAAATTCAGTTCTAAACAATTTTTGTTATATTTGACTTGTTGATAAAAGAGTAATAAAACAGTTAATTATATCGCTCGAAATCGAAAATTTAGGGTTACTTTCAGGGAGCTACTACCTACAGATAATTTTATGGTTGGAAGAATATTTCTTTTATCGCACTATTGAATGCTCTAACTTCCAAACTATATCGTATTTTTATATTAAAAGTGTGTATATGATAGAATTTGAATATTTAACAAATCACGAACAATTCTGTTGACAGATCTTATCGACAGATATCTAATTTGAATATTGCACGCGTCATAAGCAATTTAAATTAAATTCAATAATGCATACGTAGAAAGAAAACTTTCCATTTCTGGTAAGTCGTGATAAAGCCTCTTCTCTAGATCTATAAGTAATTGCTCGAGCTTCGAAAATGCAGGTTTCAGATACATGCGAATAATGCTTGCAAGGTCAGTTACTCAACTCCACACTCGTTCTTCTGCAAACGGTCTATGAGATTTCGGTAATAGCTATTGAAATAGGTACAGTGTATGTAGCATGTATGCCGAATACAAGTTACACATTAGTTTTTTTTATTTCTACCTTTGTATATGATGCTGTTAGACGAGCATTGTATAGAAGAGGAATAAGTCTTTTACGAAATAATGACATTTCATTTCAGTGTTAAATCCTTTTTTTGTAATTACTGCAATTGTAAGAGATATTGCAAACCATCTAACATTCTGTTGTTTCATGTTTGATGTGTCTCTGTACCTTGTTTGTGAAAACTTAATTTAATAAGACCTAAATTTCTCTTATGAAGCTTCGTAAAAGCATTTAAGAGAAAGAAGGATGTAATTTTACTGTAAAAAAAACTAGGATCTGTACAAAGCTTTAGAGAAGGGATATGAAATGCTAAAATATAGTATACAATACTATTATAGTATATAGTATATTTATAGTATATAATATATTTATTATTTATAGTATATAATACATTTTTGTTAAACATGATATATAAAGTTGTAAAAGTTGGCATACCTAAATATTCCTTTTTAAATAAAAATATCTTGTATATGATTTTTACGCAAAAATTGTGAAGTCTATATATACCTTACTTACTATACCGAAAGTTCGATTCGTCAGTAATGTTTCAAAATTGCAAAGTTGAGTTTTGAAACAAAAAGAACTTCTTTTTATATATTTATAAAAGTTTTTGAGAACATAAAAAGTATAGATGATACAATTTTTCTAAAACTAATACCACGTAACCTATACCTAAATTATGAATATATCCACTGATTAAGCTGTGACACGCGGTGCAAAAGGTTTAGAGTAGGATGTCAAAGTTTTGCAGTTCTCAAGGTGACTTTCTTCAACTTTCAAGAAAGTTTCTTTTCCATGATGAAATACAGTAAGAATCCAAGTAAAATTTACAACAAGAAAAATTTTATGTTTGAATTAAAAAGAGAAAACACCGCTTGGTATCCTAAGCAATCACCACATTCAATGTATGGGTAAATTATTTGAAAAAGAATATCGTTATAGATCCTTTTTAATAAGTGCATGAATATAAGAATATTTGAATATGCAGGTTTATAGTGCATGAATATAGATATTTGAATATAGAGGTTTTTAATCAGCCGATGAAATTATAGGTCTATTGAAAAAAATCTTCTTTCAAAATTTATTTTCACTGAGTAAACTCTCGGCTGGTTCATTAATTTTTATAGTAAACCATGTGTAACAATGTCGTACAATTTGTTTCCGCAAAATTTAGAATGCATAATAATCCGCGTGTAATTCATTCTAATTTAACACTTTTCACACATATTTCAAGATTATTGTTGTCAATAGAGAATGTATTTATTAAGAGTTAGGTATTATTTTACTCCTCAGTCAGTAGTCCCAAGTAACTAAATTTTTAAAGTAATAAAATATTTCACATAATCATCTACGATTCCATCGATAATAGTCGGTAAAAAATTATTAACAATAATTTCTATTAATTTTTATTAAAACGTAAATAAACGATCGATTTACAAAATAATTGTAAAATAATCTGTTACAAGCTATAGTGCAGATATATCTACTGCTTAAAATAGACATAATCCAACTAAATGGTTAACTCTCAGGTGCTACATTAAATTATTTATACGATCACTTCCTCAAACAAATCATAATTTTTTGTAAAATCCTCGCTGTATAGAGAAAGCCGAACTAATTTCAACTCGAGGAAACGGCACCTGCATTTATAGTACCACTGTAGCTGATGCAGGATTCATACATATTATGGCATTGAGAAGAAGAAAAAATACATAAAGCTTGCGTGTATGCAAGCGTGACTAGTGTCCGTAATTGTGAATTCCGAGACGATGTTTTACTTATATACATTATACAGTTTTCGATCAACGCGTTCCTAATTTGGGTGATTTGCGCTGCTGATTTTCATCGGTATATATGTTGCACTATAAAAAAATGACGAATTTCCTCAGCTTTCGGTTGACAATCAAACTATTTTCTACTTTGTACAACCAATTTCGAGCGCCGATTACCGACTCTAGATAATCAAGAACGCTAACTTATTCTGGTAGACTACTGTCGAAATGTGCGCAAACTATATAGAACTCATAATTGGATTCTTACGAGTGAAATTCGAGCGTGTTGAGGAGAGGAACGGAAAGATACACCGCACCTCAAAATTTAAGCCACTATTCCCTGGACGTTCAATTCCCTTTGTAAGTTCCTGACAGTATTGACGATTACAAAGCAAAACTACGTGAGAAAGTTCCCCTTCGATTTCTTACATCTAGGCGGCCTCTCACTAATTCATCTCTGCATCGTTTACGAAAATTTATTAGTTCAATCGTACGACTTCGATTAAGCATCGCAGTCGGCTGATCAGATCTAAATTGATTTAATGAAATTTAATCTGCGATCGAGGCTCTATCGCAGGTATTTACGTTTTGAGAAATAAAGAAATAGTAATGTCATTAAAGTACGCCTGCATTTGTATATATTTCAATTGTTAACGCTTTGAGTATTTTGCGATTCTGCGGTTTATGGGTGAAAAATTTGTAGAAATTCACTACATGTTCTAAGAATTTCAGAGATCACTTGAATACATACGAGTACAAGCGTCAATTATTGTAGAGACGCCTCGAGCTAGTGCACAGCTCTCGTGCTGATGCCTGTTTCCCGTGTGAGGCGACAAGAGAAAGTTTTGCAAAAATTTGTGCGAGGATAACGCATGCGCAGGTAAAGCTTGTTGACATTTCAGTGAGTGGAAGAGGGTATTAGATTGATACACGATGATATTGGGATGTCAGAGAATAGGAACAAGGTCGCAGTTACTCTGATAAAAATATTAGCATTTTAATCTGGTGAAAAGTTCAAAATTTATTATTACTTTTATGTTTTCTTTGGTACACTTATACATAGCATTCGTTAAAATAATGTATTATAGGTGATGGTAACTTGACCTCAGAAAAACAAAAATTCTAGTTCTGCGGCGTGACAGCCCCGACCACGTGTGGAATTGGAGGGGAATCCGGGGTCTTTTTTTATAATTTTTTTTTGAGGGATTTGCTGTTGCAAAGTCTAAGTCTAATTTTTATTATTTTTTTTATTTTGTTTTTGCAAGGTCCATGCCCGTCGTTTTATGATGCTTTTTAATGTACCTATTTCTTTACAGTATTTTTTCAAAATTATCTTAAAAATTGGTGGAGTTGGATGTACCGTTAGATATAACGTAAAAAAATCTATGTATCAATATTCACATCGTAACTAAAACTTGGAAGGTGCAAATATGAATTTAAATCGCTTAAATGAAAGGTAGTAATTTTTAATTTTATTAAAAAAACATTGACTATTTCTTTAAATTATTTATTTTTTATTTTTTATAAGTAGTGGGTCCCCGTATAGAGTTAATCGATACTCCATATTATGAAAGTATTAAGATTTTCTCAGCTCTCAATTAACCATCAAACTACTTGCTTCTTTCTACAACTGGTGTCGAATGTCTTTTATCAACATTGGATAACCAAGAACACTATTTTACTCTCGTCGACAACGTTTGAAATATGCGTAAACTATGAAGTCATAATTTGATTCTTATACGAGTCGCAAGTGATATTTTATGTTTCAAAAATGTGTAATATATCTCATCTCGTTCAATTTTCGACCGATCGATTTAGAAGCGTTTTTAACAAATAAAAAAAACACAAAAGTGGTTTGAGATTCAATTATCTTGCTGAAATTGGATGTAATTTGGCCGATAATTTTTTTTTTTTTTTTTTGCAAACTCCTCTTATGGCTAAGTAAAGATTTCGGCCCGATCCTATACATATTTTTTGTAGACGAACATTTTGAAAAATCTTTAATAACAATTTTTTGGCTGTTTTTCATTCTAGGCTTTTTACAAAAAGTTGTAGATCTCTACGAAATGCAACCTTTTTCTTTTAACAGCAATATTTTTAAATCAAGTTGACAACCTAAAATCGAATTTCCTATTAAAAATTAAAAGGATTTTGGAGGCCTTATCGATCTCTCTAAAACAATATGGTGAAGACGAAATAAATGTTTGCATCTTCTTTTTCATTTCAACATTTTGGCAAAGATTATCGCCCTCATCAGGAAACTGTAAAAATTGATGCATAATATTATTTTAATAATTTCTTTCCTCGGACGGGGAAATAATATAATAGAGAGATAATTATAGACTGAGCAACATCCAGAATATTTTGGAAGTCACTTTCGGAAGTATTATTGTGGGATTCAGGGTGTAGACAGGTTCAAGATGTGGCTAGTAATGATAGAGATTAACAGGAACAATAGCATGTTAGTAATAACAACATAAACAGAACAATAATGGCGACACAAACATTCTCGCACTCAAACATCTGCACTCGCCCACGTCCCAAATCCAACAGTGTCGTTGGACCTACTGGACCGCCGGAGCATCCCTCACTCTCTCTCACGCATCCCTCTAGTGCACCTACTCTAACCTTCTCTCTAGGGTTCCTTCTAGGGTTCTAGGGAGAGATTAGACTAGTATGTCTCTGTCGCTCTTACACTCACAATTCCACATTATTAGTTCCGAAATAATAATAGACCAAGCAACATCCAAAATATAAGTGATACGTCTATTACTTTCTTTCCCAGTCGGTAAAAGGGAAAGTGGCACACACGTCGGTCCAAAAATTGCACTTTTTGATGTGAAACATCTATAGGCGCTCCTCGAGGAATGAAACCGTAGTTGAAAACAAAAGAAAATTCCGATCAAAAAATCTCATCATCTGGCAAAACGTTGTAACCCCCCATACCGCCTCCTCATACATCAAGTTTGTCGCGTGCCGAATCCTCTCTTTCCGGCTGCATGCGGCTGCTATAGTATAGCAGTAAAGTATAAAAAATTAGAAAAATGCACAAGTGCGACAGACACAGGCTTTCCTTCCCTCAATCTTCTCTCGTCTGCTCGTTTCGCACTCTGTCCGATGCTAACCTTCGAGATTCGGACGACGACAAAAAAAAAGGTCAGGCCCATCGATAGTCAGAGCAAAAAAGAGTCGAACAGAGAGTGAGGAAAGAGAGAAAATTGAGGGACGATAGTCTGTCTCTGTCGCTCTTATGCATTTTCCTATGCTTCTCACTCACTCTCACGGGATTTTCTATGTTTTGTTTCCTCCTAGTCCTTAGGTCCTTACTTAATGTGTGTGTGTGTGTTTCTGCGTGCATGCGTGCATCACATCTCTGCGTTTAGTGCCACGCGAACAGTTTTAACCCGTACACGAGTAGTATTTTACCCCATGGATTAGAAAAAATTCAATTATTATCACAAAATTGTTAAGCTACATAGCGCTGCAATATCAATTACAATACATACATATTAGTTTAAACTCAGATTTTCCTAAGTGAATAAAGTTACGCGCGTCTAACTATAAGACCATCATGTGCGTCAAATATTCTAATACTTCCTTGAATATTGTTCAAACTTGATCGTTTACTTATTGTTTTTCATTTTCTTCATTTACGATAAACTTCTTTCAATCATTATCAAATTCGATGTTTCACATCTGCCAGCTGTCCCGAGAGTTCGGCACATCTATCGAACCATGCTAGTTTTGTTTGGTAGCTCATTTCAAACAATAAATTGATGTGTTCCTATTCAAAACCCTATGCCAACAGAGAGCTACAGGCGAAAAACCGAAAAAAAATGACCGCGATTTTTTCTCTAAAAATTAAAAAACGCGTTATCTACAGTATTAAAATTTTTTGGATTTTTTCCATATACCCACACTTAAAGTACACTATAAAAGACCTTTATTTGCATATAAAATTGTCTGGATCGGATGCACTGATAAAAAAATACGCACAATTGAAGACAATGAACTCTGTTTTAGGCGCTTACGAAAATAGCCAATTTTACGCTTTTTCCTTTAAATCCTATTAACTTTTGATCCAGGCATTCATTTTTAACTGTTAATAGCTTAAATTAAAGCTCTTTTCTTCTACTTTTCAGTCAATAAGTCTAAATTAAAATTTTTCAAAGAAGTAAGCTATATATATACTTCTCAAGTAGATCTATTTTTAAAAGCATATATATAGTACACTAGATATTGTAAAAAATTTTGGACCAACTAACAAAAAAGTAGAAGAAAAGTGCATTCATTTGAACTATTAACCATTGAAAACGCACAACTAGATCAAAAGTTTCAAGCATTTGAAAAAAGGGAAAAATCTCTGTGTTTGCCAAAATCGAGTGATTTCACGGAAATAAGCAAAATTTGCCTTTTTTCAAAACCTCGTACCTTCCGATCCAACCGACCAATTTCAAAGTTTAATAGCTCAAATTAAAGCTCTTATCTCCTACTTTTTTACTAAATTATCTGAAGTGGCAGTTTCTAATACCATACGCTATGTATATGCTTCTCAAAATCAGTAAAAAATGATCAACTTGAAAAGCATATATGTAGATCATCGCACAATAAAATTTGAAATCTGATCAATTAGAACAAGTAGAACAAAAGAGCTTTAATTTAAGATATTAAACTTTGAAAACGCACGACTGGATGAAAATTGAGAAGAATTTCAACAAACGGAAAAATCTATGGATTTTGTCGAGTACTTAAACGAAAAAATGTATTTTTTTCGTTTAAGTACTCGATAACCTACCGATCCAACTGATTAAGTACATACAACGGTTTATTATTTCAAATGAGCTACCAAACAAAACTAGCATGGTTCGATAGGTGTGTCCAAAAATAAAAAAGTGCAATTTTTGGGCCGACTTGTGTGCCACTTTCTGGTAGATTTCCATATATTAAAAACGCTGCTTTGGCATTTTGACAATAATTTGTATACTACATGAATGATTTTCGCTTTTTTGTAGTCCAAAGAGGAAGATCAAACTAAAATTTCGCTCTCTAGAGAACAAAATTAACGTACGCCTTGGATTACACTTTGCAATTAATCGATCGGATCTGTTAATGTGAATAATGGTGTAAAAATTAATCTGTAATCGATATGCTCTACTACATTTAAAATAAACTTGAGCTCTATGGTAATTTTAAGAAATTGTGGGTAATCCGAGATTAAGAAAGTAAAATTATTAAAGTACGTCCGTAACGATTCGATCGTGAAGCGTCCATCTAACGTAATGACAGGGTGACAGTGGTATGAGGCACCAGTTTTAAATATTCAATATTTTATACGAGCGTTTTAAACTCTGGAAGTCCGGTTATCCTTGCGC
Source organism: Philotrypesis tridentata (assembly GCA_018906965.1). NCBI lineage: Eukaryota > Metazoa > Arthropoda > Insecta > Hymenoptera > Pteromalidae > Philotrypesis > Philotrypesis tridentata. The sequence continues at coordinate 1,803,512 of JACCIB010000039.1, forward strand.
ATATGCCGGTAGACCGAAAAGATATCGCGGTGATTGAACCGATCGTGGGTGATTGCACGACCTTCGGTATTCGACATTCAGTAGTTTTAATTCTAAATCCAAACTTCCTAGAAAAGGCGTCAGTTGAATTTTAATAGTAAAATATTTAACATAATGAAGAAAATTTCCGCAATCTCGATTCCGGTATGTATATTTATGTGTTAAAAAAAATTGTATTTTAATTACATCAATGTTTAAGATTGGAAAGCAACTGCTTGAATACGTATAACTATGCAATATCATAATCTTTTTTCACGCAAATATTGTATAAATTACATAATTAAGAAGATTTTGTATTTATAACAGAAAGAGAATGAAAGCATTTTGTATTTATGTATATATGATTACATATGTGTACAAATAATGTGGGACGACAATTTCACGACTAGAGAAATATAATTGTAGAAAATGTTTAAACTTTTTTGTGGTCTAACCCATCTATAAACAATCCAAACAGAAGCATGCCGGGTTTATTTTTTTCTCGAATTTCTTGTAGCGCTTCTGCATTCAACTTTCATCATTAAGTTTTTCCATTATTGATTTGGATGTGCAAGAAAAGATATTACAGTCTTAGTATTCTCGATTCTAAATCTTTCTATGAAAAATTAATTTAGATAATTTCACTTTATATTAATACTAAACCAAAAATAATTTGCGTCCGTGTGAAAACGTATAAATTACTATAAGTCGGGGAGTTGCACGTTTTTCCACCGTTAGTTTTATTGTTGGAATATATAGTTGACTATGGGATAAAAAATCTAGAATGGCCGGGAACATTGTTTTTTTGCAACTGAAAGTCTTTAAATAATAATTTTGTAACAAACTGAAATTTTCAAATAGCAAGACTGGATTGGAAATTTTCGATTGTTCATACTAAAATCTCAAATACTGTGAAGTTTCGCTTTAAAAAGCTGATTCACTATACGATAAAGAAGTTTTATAATGACACTACCATTTTCAACCACTTAACAATAAATAAAGTCATTTTTTAATTTTTGGCTTTACCTATCTTATAGAAAATTCAATTATAAACAACTTTTATATCTAGCCACTTTGTTGTAAAATCAATAATAACAAAGTTGTTTCGATGAAAGTAAAAAAATGCGTTTTTTGTACTAAAGTTGCAAAAAATACAATGTTCCCGCCGACCAGCTCCATTCTAGATTTTTTTATCCCATAATCAGGACATCTCACTGTGGAAAAAAATGCCAGATCTTGCTGCTTTCAACTTCCTGACTCTACGACTACACTTATATCGGCACTTACCTATCTTCTCATTATAGTATTTTCGTGACATTTCTAAAATATTTTTCAGTTTACTTATTATTATTTTATTTTTAATTCTATTATATATATATATGAATGGGATGTTAGTCAAGAAGTTTTGAGTAATAATATTGGCGAGTCCCACTGGTACTGGAGACTGTTGCTGACAAGTCTAGGGTCCCGGTATAGCTGTTAGATTTATGTGACCTTTTGACTAGAATGAGAGAACAGTGAATGGGAAGCTCGATCCGCTTCAATTTCCGGCTGTGCCAATGATGTTTCTGATGTTTTCACATTACAGTGTACAATGTAATTATAAAAACTTCATACTTCATTTATTGAATGCTCGTAAAAGTTATCGCAATATTGATATTTAAAGATCGATGAAAGTTTCACGCTCCGATTAGCTATTTGAAAGAACTTTACTGCATAAAGAGGTACGTTCATTGAATCATCAAGGGGCGTGGTAGCGCCACGATGGCAAGTATAAGGTACATCAGTACGTACGCCGCCGTCAGGCGCTAGCCAGTAATTATAATACCGTATTTCTATGAAAAGCGTGTTTGTGATAGATTTTCAATATTTAACAGATCATAAACAATGACGATTCATTGATCTTATTTATCGACTAATTTGAATGTTTGACGATCACTTGTGGCGTTTCTCAACAATTTAAATTAAAATTCAATAAAAGATAAAGTAATTGCGGTGAAACATTATGTTTCCTGCACGCATATATATATATATATATATATATATATATATACGCATACGTAGAAGGAAAACTTTCGATTTCCGGTAACACGTGACAAGGTGAACGCCTCTTCTCTACATCTATAATTGATCGAGCTTCGAAAATGTAGGTTTGAGATACGTGCGAATAATGCTCGCAAGGTCGGTTACTCAACTCCACGCTCGTTTCCTGCGAACATTTCAGGAGACTTCGGTAATAGCTGTATAGAAACACAATCGATCCAATGATGAATAGGATTGCTATTTTTTGTAATAGATGTTGCAAGCCAGTTAAAGTTCTATTGTTTCACGTTTGTTTTTTTTATCTTGCTCGTGAAAAATGGATTTTAATAAAAGCATACTAGAAAAAGAAGCATGTCATTTTACTATGAAAAAACAGGATCAATATAAAGCTGTAGAAAAATGACATGAAACATTAAAGTATAGACTCTATAATCAATTTTTATAAGTCACTGTATGAAAAATGAAATGATTCAAGAAAAAAATATAAATTAATTTATTAATTTTTTTGTTAATTTTAATTCGTAAGAACTAATAAACTAGCACTGTAAGAGAGTAATATATTTAAAGAAATTTGTAATAATCTTTTACTTTTAATTTTGTAAATAAAAGAACGTTCATTATAATTTATTAATAAGTTAATAAAGTGATATAAACAAAGTAAGTATGAATGCTATTCTCAAAACTAGATTTATATGCACAAATATACTTTCATCATTATCTAGAATCATTTATTTTAAAACGCGAACACACCTACCCTTCAAGAGATAATTTCTCACCACTTATTTTAGAAAGTATTGTTCTACAGTTTCTACAAGTACAATTTTATTTCTATAAATTACTTTGATCAAAACAAAACTAACCGTATACTAGGTAAGTTACATAAGTATCCTCGAAAAAGATAATTCTTGCATTTCTTTCATTTTGATTGGTTAATTTTATTTTTCAGTTAATGTAATTGGACTATTTAAAAAAATGTTTTTTTCTTCAAATTTAACTTCTACATGCTCTGTACTTTCGCATTCTCTGCTGGTTCATAAAGTTTTATAAAAAAGTATTAAAGAATACCGTACTAATTGTTTTTTTTTTAATTCAGAATACGAAGTTGAAGCAGTATTCGAAAGTGAGTGTTCGTTTAGGTTACTGTAATAATACGCGTGAAAGTATATTTGTGTATTTACTACATCCTTGAAATTGAAGATTATATAGTGAAAACACTACTATGATGATTTATAAGTTTGTAGCTTCATTCTAATCTAAGACATTTAACACACACTTATCAAGATTATTGTTATCGATAGGAAATGTATTTATTATGAATCAGGTATGATTGTGCTCCTCGGTTCCAAGCAACTGTACATTTTACAAATAAAAAAACATTTCGTATACTCATCTATTAAAATTATCAAGTGATTAATTTCTAAAATATTTTGTTTTTGTATGACTATCAATTATGTATCTAACAATTCTGATAAAACATAAATAAGCGATCGATTTATAAAACAATTGTCTATTACAAGCTTAACTTCAGCCATATATCTACTGTACAAAATTTTCATAATCGAACTAAACGGTAAATTCTTAGGTGCTACATTATATATTATTTACACGCTCAGTGCATAAAACAAATCATAATTTTTTGTAAAATCCTCGTAAAAATAAATGTCAAGCCGGAGGAAATGATACCGGTATGATATATAGTACCATTGCAGCTCGTGCAGGATTCATACATATTAAATGTGATCATCAGCGCGAATGGCATTCAGAAAGAGGAGAAACACGCATGAAAATTGCATGTATACAGGCGTGACTAGTGTCGGTAATCGTGGATCTCGAGACGACGTTTTACTTATACACACAGTTTTCTATCAACGAGTTACTGGGTTTGCGCTGTTGGTTTTCATCGGTATATACGTCGCACTATAAATAAAAAAAAACAGATAACGAATTTCCTCAGCTTTCGGTTGACAATTCAACTATTACCAACACCGGATAACCGAGAACGCTGACTTACTCTCGTCGACTACTGTCGGAATGTGCACAAACTACAGAATTCTTAACTATATAGATTCTTACGAGCGCTTCGAGGCAAAGAGCGGGAAAGGCACTTTGCGCCTGTATGCACATATATTTATGTATATTACTGTAATTACAAAATGTAAAGGGACGCAAACGTGGACTAGCATCGTGCCACTATACCCTGCACATTCAATCCCTTTTGTAAAGTTCCTGAGACTATTGGCGATTGTAAAGCAAAACGACTTGAAAGAGAGTGAGAGAGAGAGAGAGAGAGAGAGAGAGAGAGAGAGAGCGAGAGAGAAGAGAGAGAGAAGAGAGAGTTCAATCGTGCGACTTGGACTAAGCATCGCAGTCGGCCGATCGGTTCTGTCGACGTATTAATTGTCCTATGAAAATCAATCTGACATCGGCGCTTTCTACTACACAGATAAGACGAACTTGGGCTCTGCAGATACTTGTAAGAAGACGAGAGATTACACGAGAGATACGTAGAGCACCGATCTGTGCGGGAGAATCCCATTCGGTTCACACGGTCACAGTAGTAGGCGCCAGTTTCGAGTATTCGATCATCTGCGTGAGCATCTGCCCTGTGGAGTCGGACCATCCCTGTACATCTCGATGGTTTTCGCATGGCGTCCCTTTAGACAAGCTCCTTTGTCAAGTTTGAACAAAATAAAATCTAGATGGCTGAACCGATCGTGAGCGATTCGCACGACCCTCGGCGTTTTGGTAGCCCTTCGATCCTAGCGCCAAAACGTCCTGGTAAAAGATCGAATTTGAGCACAAAAAAAAAAATAAATAATGAAACCAAAAAAAACATTAGGTATTTTGCGGGCCCTAAATCGGTGAAAAAGTTGTGGAAATTCACTACAAAGTGCTAAGAACATGCATACGTAAATATAAGCATGGATAATCGTACCTCTTTCGTCGTATAAGCATCGTTCACTCCGAAGTAAAGTATGGTTGGAACCGCCACCTTCTCCAAAGGATATTCCGGAGGAGTCATGTTTTTGTACCGAATGTAATTTCCCTCTGGTCCGTAGTCGTACTGCCGGAATTTCCCTGTAAAATTCGTTGGCGCGATAAATTACAACGCTCGCGCTCCAAACATCTCGATCGAAAGATACGTCAGATTAAAATTCAGGAAAAAATTTTAACAATCAGGAAGCTACTGAACATTATTTATCAGCGCCGCGGATAGCGCCATTATCTCTACTTGTATTTCATTCTCGTTGCAAGGCCTGTCGAAGATAGCAACAAAAACACTTTATTCCGCTGCGTTGAATTATCGTAAACATATTGTCGCCTCGGCGTTTATCAAAGCAGAGTATGCAAATGATATGCATGAAATATTTGAATTTTAAATCTCACCGCTTATCATAATCTGCCTGTAGTGCAAAACCGTCTCGAGGGACGATCCTTGAGGATAATGGTTTAACAGTCGTGGCACCATATCCTGCAATACACGTGGAGAAGTTCAACGTTAGCATAATTTCGCCGTTACGCTTTAATTGTAATTGTTCGCCGTATACGTAGAACAATAATACTCATA